>CM041544.1:14842000-15442000 GCA_023238725.1 Scortum barcoo | reverse complement strand
CAGTAATATTTGTGAGATGAAAGACCACTTGATGTGGACGTGTGATTTAATACTGAATAAGTCTTGAAATGAGTCTTACATTTTTTCATCAGAATCCTAAATAGAGGTATTTTAACCTGAAGGCTAAGACTAAACTATTTATGTCTTGTCTGTCTGTCATTGAGATTTAGAGAGTTGTTACCTATCTGTACCACAGGCTGTTAGCCAGTTTGAGGAATTTTAATCATTTGGTTCTACAGATGTGTATAAATGTGCGTCATCAGCATTGCTGTGAAAATTGACATCATCGGAGGGCAGTGTTAGGTCAATTAATCAATTAATCGATCGTCAGAAAACTAATCTGCAACTATTTTGATCACTGATTAACCATTTGTTATTTCATTTAATTAATTTTATTTTATTTTTGTTAAATGCCATTTTTTTACCAGGTTCTCAAATGTGAAAATTTGCCACTTTTTTCACATTTACTGGACAAACGAAAACATTTGGTGAGGTAATAACAGACTGTGATGGGCACTTTTCATGCTTTTCTCATGTTTTATAGACCTAATGATTAATTGATGAAATGAAAAAATATCAGCAGATTTATCAATAACAAAAATAACTGAGAGATGCAGCCCTACTGATAAAGAGCATGAGAGCAAAGTAGCTTTCTCCTGCTTAATGAAAAGAAATCATATATTTCTTAGACATGTAAGCTACAAACAGCATAAGATTTTCCCCAGTCATGTATTAATGAAAGTGACTTATCCATTTCATAAAAAGAGTTATAGCAGTGTGGCATTCTAATGCATCCAATGCAGCTCACTGAATTTTTAAAACTTTCTGTTTCTTTTTAATGCTTGATAAACATATCAAATTAAACTAAGCTTGTAAAACAGATGAAAATAGTAAAAAGATGAAAATAGTAAAAAGCACAAAATGAAAGGAACTTGACATTTGGGGAAATACGCTTATTCTCTTTCTTGCATAGAGTTTGACGGGAAGGCTCCGCTCAAAGTCTTTTACAAAAGTCACATCTATCTGGTGATTAAATTAGCTTAGCATTAAGACTGGGAGCAGAGGGAAACTGCTTGCCTCGCACTGCCCAAAGGTAGCAAACTCCGCCCACCAACACCTCTAAATTTGACTAATTAACGTTATATCTCGTTTGTTTAATCTGTACATAAACGGAAGCGGTTGTGGTTTTGCAGGGCAGTTTTAAACAGCTGTCTTCCAGTTTGAGCAGTTCCACAGGCTGATTTCCCACATGGCTGCTGTCAAAAGATTCATTATGCATTGAGCTTGTTTTAATATCACTGGAGAAGTATTTTACATGTTGTGGTGACTGTAAGCTTGTCTGAGACTGTGCTCTAATTCAGTTTTTTGATCTCTTAGCTGTTTCCGCCTGTTATGCTAAGTTAGAAGCTAATCACCTGCTAACTTCACCATAATATTTTCTGCATCGATTCATATGAATCTCAAAAGTTATGTTCCTAACTACCAACAATCAACATGCAACATTATATATTCAATATTGTATTGAAATTCTTGTCTTTATTCAAGTAATTTTCAGAAGGATGGGGCATCATCTTTTTTCACACTTGCACACAGGGCAAACTTTCAAGTCCTTCTTTGAGAATTTTCCCACCTGATGACACAGAGTATCATCCCGCCTACAAACAATAAACTGTGTGTGCGTTCCCACTTCTGCACAATGCCACACCCTTTCCTTCTGTGTGGGTGTAGGGCAGGTGGTGACCAAGGAAACTTGCAGATTTCCCAGCTGGTGTACTTTTTAGAAATCTATTTAAAGTAGCGATCCATGTCTAAAACAGCCAGTCTCTCTTCTCTGAGTAAAATGTTTTTGGTTTCAGTTTAGACATAATTGCTGCAATCTGCTTCCCCGGTTATGAGAATATTTGAAAGATGTTTCGCAGTCAGTCACACATCAGTTGACGTCCTTATTGTAAAGGGAGACAATTTGTTAAATGCTTAAGGAGATACCTTGGCCAACTTGGTGAATGCTTGGTTTAGCATTAGGCCTGCAAAACATCTGCCAATTTGTACCTACAGACTGTGAGAAACATTGTCTGAGCTTGTTATTGACTTGATATTTCGTTTTCCTGTCTAGTTTAGAAGCCTTGTTGGTAGACCGTACTGTTCTTTTATCATTTGTCCAATTACCACAGTTTGAAAACCGAGCGGCACTGTCATTTAGGCTTCTCAATCAACATCAAAGCTAAGAAAAATGCAAAAGAGTGCTCAATCCATTTCTGCCACCACATTGATTCATGTGGTTGTTGTCCGTCAAAAGCCGCATATATTAATATACGTTTGTGTCACAGAGATAGCCTTTAGTTTCTTTAAAAGGCAATTAACCAGCAATGTCTGAGAAAACCAGGGGGTCATTTAAAAACATTTACCTCTCTTCTGACAATAGTTTCTAAATCCTTGAAGACTGTTATAATTTGTGCAATTTAACTGAAACAATTAAATAGTATGTGGCCTGCATTTATTTCATACATTTCTACCTTGCAGACAAAGCGCTTTACAATTTGACCTCTCTCTCATCCATTCAGACAAACATTCACACACTGATGGTGGCTCATCATGAGCAACTTGTGGTTCACTGTTTCACTTGGAATCAAACTGCCAACTCTGGCATCAAAGGATGAATGGCATCCTTAACACAAATGCACAAAGGACTGATTACAATGAAAGAAATTGTAATAGATGTATATAATATTTTCAGCAAGTAAGCCTTACAGTTTTACTGAGTAGATGTATTTGAGTGGTTGCTTTATTCAGAACTCGGATGTACCTTTTGATTAACATTCATTTTCCCATAGCCTTGAATAGTACCAGTAGCTAGATAATCATTTCAATCTGTGCAGCAGAGGTTTTATGAGCAGTCAGCCAAGGACACAACAGGTTTTACAGCAGGTAATGTAGAGGCTTACATGTCTAAAGGTCATTAGTGTTCAGCAAAACATTTTTATGATTTAATTTTTTGTTTTTGTTTGTAATTCAAACTACAGTTTGAGCACAAAATGCACATTAAATTCTTTGATCTGTTCAAAAGCAAAATTCTTAGTAGAACTGCAAACACTATATACCTTCTACTCCAGTGGTGAGTGTTTATGTGCCAGCAAAGTAGGTAAACCATGCTACTGTTATTGTCACCAATACAAAATGGAGAAAACTAGCAAGCCCTGCTCAATTCATAATCATGCAACTGAATCTTGTAAGAAGTAATGTGAGGAAGTATTTTAGATTTTGGATGGACACATTTTGGCTTATGTGAGTCTTGTTTTCTGATTTTGTAAAATTCAACTGCCTTAAGCTGGGCAGACACTTGCATTGCATAACTCACACTGCATGCTTAAAAGGGCCTTTTTACACTGCAAAAACGACTTCTACACTCACGCTGTACAGATGAATTGACTAGTCATGATGTGGCTGCTCACATTGATCGAAACCATGAAACAACCTGTTGGTTTTCTCCAGTGTCGATTCCATTAAAGTTATTCAAACAACACTACTACAATACTACTGTGACAAGACAAAGGAAAGAATATGGAACCACAGTTGCAGACAATGCAGTCTATTTGCTCTCCAGTGAACTTCAGTTGTATGACTCAGTGATCACAACGTGTAAATTACCACTCCAATAATCTTAAAACAAACTCACTACAGCTTATTATGAATCTTTTGATAGAAACCATTTGGGAAATTAGACTGGAGAAATGCTCAAAATTTGCACACCAAAATTTCAAACATGCCAGAAAATCAGCAGATTTTTCAACAGCCAGAGTGTTGATTGTGGGTAATTAATTAAGAGTTGTGACCTCCTTCAAACTGAACATCTAACACCAACTGATCAGGCGATAATCAGGCCCTAAATTCTAAAACAAGCCAGAGAGGGTGACCATTTTGGGGTTAAATTTGGACTCACTCCATCCAGTGTTGACTCTGCGTTACAGTAATGTTAGCTTGTCACTCAAGTGAGAACATATTTTGGTATTTGATTTGAATGAATTTGAATGAACGTTGTATTTTAATTCATTCAAATATCACCTTTTTAAAAAAAAAATGCTATCCCTGGTTTGCAAGGGTTTTATTCAGGCGCTCTATTTTCCAAACACAGGCAACTAAGGTGAATCAGAAAGTCTAAATTGCCCGTAGGTGTGAATGTGTTTGTCATTCTGTGTTAGCCCTGCGACACTGTCAGACTGTCCTGGGTGTTTCACAGTGCATGCTGGGATAGGCTCCAGCCCCTCACGACCTTGAACATGTGTGCCCTATTTTGTTTCCACTCAGTGCAGCTGTTTTAAATGCCCCACGTATAATCACTTAAAATTCTCCCCAGAAGAAAAAGCAAACAGGCAGCACACTGTATTATTTAAGAGATATCACAGGTGAGAGATATTTAACTGAAGAAAAAGATACGCCTGTCCTGGATGTGTTCAGAGGCATAAAGTTGTCAGGGTTTGAAGTGGATACAACCTTCCTCTTTTTCTTCCTCCACCTTGTGTTGGGCCAAGATGATGAAGATCCACTCACAAGCCGGGACATTTCTTTGAGTTTCTTTGAGAGCCTCAGTCTACATCTCACTGGCCTTGAGCTTCAGCTTTCTCCTCAGTAGTGCGAGCATTTAGTCTGAACAACTTTTTTGTTAAGGATCTCAGTTTTCTTGGGCTTAAAATCTTTCTCTGCCCTAAGCTGACCATCTGTAACCCTGGGTACTCAAAATCTTTACTGTGGAACATTTTTGGAGTTTTTCCATTTTTGTGGAGACATTTTTCTCTGCCTTGAGCAACCTCGATGCCTCCTCCATCTTACAGCCACTGAATGTCTATGTCCCGCTCAAGGGAGCTCAAGTTCCACGTTTTGTAGTATTTTCAGCCCCCTCCTCCTCTCCACAGACCTTGTGTTTGGTAGTCTGGTGCATAGCTTCTCCTCATCTGCTTCATTGAGCCCTCGTTAGACTGTCTCTTCTGCCTGTGCAAGTTGGAGACGGGCCAAATGTGCAGCAGTTTCAACTGACTTTTTAGTTGCTTCTGTGTCTTGCTAACTGAAAAATACTGTATTTGGCGTCATTCTCGTCTTCCACTTAAGGTTTTTCTCAAGGTCCCTTTCAAAATAAAAACTTAGACTGCAAGTGCTGTGCAATGAATAAGCTGTCTCTCCTATCCATTCAGTGCAATCATCTATCCTATTCTGATGAAAGTATTTAATTTTATTTAATGATTATGATGTTCACTTCCCCTGCCTAATGCAAGAGAGACCACGCATGCTTTAGAAGGACTCCATGAAAGATAACACTTGCTGCTACTATGACTAATGTCATGTTGTTAATGCAGCAATTATCCAGGAACATTGAAGTTTGTGAGCACCAATGGCATTTGTCATTTGAAAACAGCAGTTAATGGTCGGTTAAAAATCAAACACAGCGAGTGTTGTTTCAATATGCAGGAAAAGATGATTCTAGCTCATTATAAGATGCCAGTTACAAGGATTTACCTTGAATTTTCACTGCCAGCACAAAAGTATTGAAAGGGTAACTGCAATTACTGTAAGCATAGTAGGTTTTTCAGTCACTGTGGCTTAATGATTATAATAAACTTTTCAGCCAAAACAATAAGTGGGAACTTAATATTAACTCATATCAACAGCAAAAGTAAGGCGTGAAATATATTGCAAAAATGTATTTGCAGTGTTATGTCATCTCCCTCTGTTCCTTTTTTGTCAGATTCCATCAAACAAGAAGCTCTGGAGTTACAGTGAGAGTGCTGTATATTCAACAGCAGTACACTCAGCAAGACACTAAATTCTTTGTCCTTTTGAGAACTGGCCTTGCAGAAAAATTTTAATGCTTAATATATGTTTATAAAAATACATGAAAAACTGTAAATACAACAGATGATTAAAAATATGCAGAGGTAATAGTAAAATTAGGTTGAATGTAGTATGCTGTGCAATAGTCTTAAGGGCATTTGCAAACTTTTGCGGTCCAGGAAAACAAAACAAGCCAGAGATGTAAGAGAGCCCTAAGAGATGTATCGATCTTCTCACCTGACTCTTGGAAAGAAAACAAATAACCATGTTTCCCAAAATGTTGAACGATTTCTCTAAAAAAGATTGCAAGCCGCTTGAAAGGTGTTATTATGGAGACAGGTTTTCAATGAAAACCTAATTTCTTTATTTAAGTGCAAAGTGTATTTGTACCCAACACGTCAAAGTTTCTTATTGTCCCTGTCCAAGCAGAGACCAGCGATGGGACAATTAATACAGAAATTGCAATTAGACGTCTAATTTGGTTGAGGCTCTCCATGTTGTACCTTAAGGGGAGGATCGGGATCAATATTTAAATTCAATTTAGTCCTTAACACATTTTTGCCATTTTATCTTGCCCAAGTCCCCCCACGCTGATTCTGCCTCCTCAGCATACCATCACAATGAGCCCTGTGCTCGACACAGCGATGCAGTGGTGCGCCTGCGTATAGCATGTTGACGTGTTCAGACAACCCTGTGGCCGATGCTGTCAGCGTGGACCTCCACCAGCTGCCCTCTCTCCCGCGTGGTTGTGATGGACAGGCTGTGGAGGAGGGGAAGTTGAGAAGCGTGAGGGGAGGGGGATGCAGTAGCGTTAGTTTCTAGGGGTGAACATCACACATTCTGCTAAAGAAACATAAATAAATTCATGACATACATAATAAGAATTGTAACGCCATGATCCAGCCTAAGACCAAAGAAGAATGTATTTTTCCCGGCAAATTCATGGATGTGGTGCTGCCTGCATTGCATGGATAAACAGGGGGGCTGGTATTTAAATCTCAGCACTACACAAAAACTACTGGCAGGCTGAGTTCAGCTCTGCCAAGCCACCAAGACTTCCTGTGGTGAGGTTCTCTAACGCCTTGAAGTCCCGCAGAGTGTATTTTTTTTATCGGCAAGCTGTGTTCCCCTCCTGGGTTTCCTTTCTTCTCCACTGAATGCTGTCTATTAGAGCAGAAATTTCATAAAAAACCTGCCAAAGATTTTATCCTAGCCCAGGATAAAGTTAATTTGGCTGGGACAATGCATAATGAGATCTTTCCTTTTTTTTTGTTGGTAGCAGACATGTCTTTGTGTTTGCAGTTCTTTGTGTTCACTTAAATACATGCAGGTCCATATTTGTGATATGTATGCTCTGCCTTTTTTCACCTTGTTTCAATGTGTTTTTTAAATGAGATGAAGTAGGATGATCAATTAAGATTAAAATTATTACTGTGTCTTTGAAATGTAACTCAGCTGGTTTGAGTTTTTTGAAATTGCAGTCAGTCAACAGTCAGTCCTCGTCTATGAATCAGAAACAGTCATCGGTTGCAGTTGTCAATATTTTTTTTGGCTGTTGCTCAGTTGCCACCTCATTTTGTGTTTGAGAACACTTTGATTTTACAGTTGCCACCTGCATTACTCACTTATACAGTATGAGTTACACCATCTGGCTGCATTCAAAACCATAACTTCAGTGACCACTTTATAATGATGCATTTTGGCAAATAAGAGGTTTAAATGTTTAGCAGAATAAAGCATATGGATGATGAAATGGAAATGTACTATATTAAAGAGTCAAGGGAGCTTTTAGTTTGTAAACATTTGACTCATCTTCTACCATCGAACTCAGCACGTCCAAATTTCAAATGGAGTGCTCACTAGTTAAAAGTAGTTTAGGAAATAACATCCTTACACAGTGGGCACAACTTCTTGGGGTTGGTTTGAAAAAAGCTACCCTCTCACTGTCTAATCTTGCTTGCATTGATCAGACCCCCTCCTCATGCACACTGAAGCTTCCAAGCTCAGCAGGCCACCGTAGCCTAGCGGCTGAACTAGCCGGGGCTTTCATTTATGGTGAAGAAGCAAACGATGCGAGAGTGGAAACCTAAAGAAGAAGGAAGCAGTTTCAGATGGCTTATCAACCGAGCTGCTACATCCACACAGGCCCGTTGACTCGACACGAGGAGTTCAATAAAGTCAGACTCTTGCTGTTCTGACTGAAAGCCGTAGCTGTAACATGGAGTGTGTGCTCAGTGTCCATTTAAAATGCTGGTTATTTGATGTTCACGGATCAATAGTATTGCCGTCTGCCAAAGTAACAGAATCCTGCTATCAGTCACATTATTAGTCAATAACTGAAGATGTTTTATTCACATTCTCCAATCTGCAGAACATTTACTGTCACCAGCAGTTTATTTCTTCAAAGGGATATTGTGAAGTTGTTCCAGTAACACTTTACAATATGATCCACAAAAATGTGAGTGGTTACTAAATAATAAGTGAGGAAAGACCTGATAATTAAAAGGGTAAGTTATGGTCAGATATAATGAGGTAATGAGGGACTACTTAATACTCAGTGTGATGTATGATTTTACTTGGGGGTGGCACAGAAAGTGTAACTTATAATTATGTTATTAGTAATGAATGAGTGGTTGCTACTATTTGTCTGGTCGGAGGTCATCAGAGAATGGTCATGAAGAAAGTTCTTCAGATTCACGGATACTTATGAATTAATGAGTAATAACATTTTTAATTAATATACTATCTGTCTGGTCTCCAGTAGCTCATCATTATCAACTATACAGTCCTCAAATCAGAGTTATGCAGGAACTACTCATAAACAATTCATTAATTATCAGGTCGCTCCTCAGTATCTTCTCACATTTTTGTGTAGTGTATCATGTTATTGTGTATTAAGTGTTGCCGTTGCTCTATAATTTATGGTTGCAGTGACCCGCTATCCATGGGAGAGCCAACAGCTCTGACTTCAAACAACCGAGCTTCAGCACAACATCTGGTCTGTGAGGAAATGTTGCCTTTGTTAATGAAGTGATATAAATTGATGTGGCAGACAAAAGCCCCTGTACATTACATGTCTCACTGAGGTGGTATTGAAGTATACGAGGATATGCTTTCCTGCAGGCTTTTGTTGCTGCAGAGAGAGTCGCAGGACCATAAACAACGTAATAGAAATAGACAATTGTTTCTTTATAAAAGGTGTTAATGATGCTGTTTAATGTGGTGACTTTATCTAGTGAAGTTTCATACTTATGCTATACCGGCCCCTGGGGTCTTTAGAAGTGCTTGGTAAGCTGTGTTATTTTTTTATTCCGTAAGAGGCATTTGCTGCCACATTGTTAACACTTCTGTGGTGTTAATGTCTTGTAGGCAGGTGTTGTCACCCTCCTCTTCCCAATTAGTTTCTTAGCTGTGACATTTAATGTCACCAGTAATCACCAATTTGAATATCATTACATTACACAAAATCTTGTGAAAAACATGTGAAATTCTTCATCTTCATAATTAAAGCTGCAATAATTGCAATCACATATTAATGCTCACACGACTACTTGCATATGTATCCCTTACAGTGATGAACCCACAGAGAATTACCATCTTCTGCATTAGTCCTAAGCTTTACAGAGAGTTTTAGCATGGGTTTAGCTCATTGTTTTGATTTTATGCCCTGCAGTTTCAATGCTTTGACTCACTCTCACCACTCTCATCAGCATTGTTTCCAGTGTATGTGCAGCAGGCAACCAATTTCAGCAGGAAATCTCTGAAAACCCTCCGTTCACTACCTGCTCAGTGCCAAATGGCAGACAGACAAATCCAGGAACTAGCTGGTGAACATACCGGAGCATTTAGCTGCTTAAGAGCGAGATATTTACCTCAGGAAGAGGACATAAACGTGACTCCAAAAGACATATCATATACTGTATATATTATAATATGTGTTTACAACTTGATGTGCTGCCTCCAAGTGTCCAAAAAACATTTAATGGCTTAAGGAAAACAAGAAGTAAATAAATAATGGCTTTATTCTGTAGGCTTGTTATTTTTAAATTGTCCATGGATCAGTTCACCAGAGAGAGTGTACCCATTGCTCTGGATTATCCACAGACATTGAAAGTGAGGTTAACAACACTTTTTTTATTGAAATTATTGAAATCAAGCCTTTTCAATAAAAAAAAAAACATGTTCACAGTGAAGTCTGTGGACTCACTTCACTTCCATTGTTTTGAGCGGTAGAAATGTCAGAGAATCTGTGCAAATAAAGTCAAAGCCACAGTATCTGCATGGCTGGAAATCTCTAGAGTTCAGTGTAAGAAACTATCCCCAAAAGCAAAACAGGTAGATTTAATTGTGTTTTCCATAGCTTATTCCTGTTCAAGGTCTAAGGTGCGGAGGAGCTTATAGCATCATGCACTGTGCAAAAGGAAGGGGGAAACACCTTAAATACGTAACCAGTAGTTGATCTGTTATATTTGTCTTTATTATTGATATTCCAGTCAGTGACTCCTGTAACAATTGCTTTTATGGAATCATCCATCTGTTTAATTGCTGTGGCTAAATGTGATGACAGTTTTATTGATGAGGCAACTTAATTCCAACAGCTGATAAGGCTGGATCAACAGGCCTGTGAGAGTGGGAATGAATTGTAATGTGTACTCTGTCGCTCCCTCCATTTGTCTAAGGTGTTCATCCTTCAGTAACAAGGACCCCCCCCCCACTTCTGTTTTCCTTGATTCTCCTCATCATACAACACCTTCATTTCACAACAGTAATCTCCTCACCCTAAGCCCTTTAAGTCACCATTAAGCCACCATTCATTCTCACATAATGATCAAATTCATCCCAGTCCATTTACCTCCAAGGTTTAAGATTTACAAAGGATTAGAGGTTGAAAAATCAATTTGCTTGCTCTTGGATGTCAAGTAATCCAGTTTGGAGATATGCTGGTGCTACTGCAGTCTAATGGGCTATGCACTTCATGGTAGCTGGCATCAAATGTGACACCTTTGCAGAAATTCAAAGGGAAAGATATGCTAATACATACTGCATTATTATTTAAATTCAGAGGGTAAGTCGTGCCATTATGTGGTGTACAGTGTAATCATTAAAAGAATAGCCTTTGTCCGGTGATTTCAAATAGCAGTTTAAAGGCTTATGTGACACGCTGAACTTCAAACACCTGTTTCACACAGAAAAATGTACAAAGTGAATATTGTATCACTGTATTGACGTGTTAACTACTGCCACAGCGATTCACCTTACATCCATCAGAACACAGGAAATGTTCCCAGCCCGCAATAAGGTGGATGCAAATTATATCTGACTGTAATCCTGGATGCAGCCCAAGTAAATGCATAAAGTTAATTGCCATACTGAATGGGTGATATATTTTGTCCTAATTTTCAGACTACTGCGGGTTGTTTTATTGTGTATGACAGAGTCCATGAGGGTATGACTTTTAGAAGGTATAAAGGCCAGTTTATTAGCAGGCCATAAATCTCTGCAGCCCACTTTGGACACTTGGTACCACAGTTAAAACAAGCTACGTGGATTATCTGAACGAGCGCTCATATAAAGGATTTCATACATTTAGCACAAAGTAATAGCAGAGGCAGCGATTCGTAGTCAGCTCTTTTGCAAAGAGGGAAAATAATTGAAAAATAAATCCAAAATGTTTTCATTGCATTAACAGATTCTTTTGTAACTTGTGGTGTTACGTGATGGAGTGTGGCATACAATAGAATATTCTGAATATATAATTTGGTATATTGTGCAAGTAACAACATGTGTTTTAAAAATAGAAAACACAAATGAGCTAAATAATCAATTTGCAGGACATTTGAGACCTTTTAGGACAAAAATAGATTAGTTAATGTCACTTCATCAATAAGTAGACTGATAGAGATTAAACAGCAACTCCTCAAATAATCATTTGATCTTTAAAATCTTTTGTAAGGAAACATAGGAAATATTGTCTGCTTCTAGCCCCTCATATGAAAGGATTTGCTGTTTTTCTGTGTTTTACATCATAGTAAGAAATAGTAAGGAATATCTTTTGGTTTTGGACTTGCTGCCAGACAGAACAATACATTTAGTACCTTTGGCTTTGTAAAATTGTGATAAGCATTTTCCACTAGTAGATGTTTTACAGACCAAACACCTGATGTAGAAAGCAATCATTAGTTCCAGTCTTAGTACACTACATGTTAAAAGTTAGAAAGCTGACACAACAAGAGTTTCTGTATTTGCCAGCTAAAGAAATGAGAGGATTAATTATTAGATGTAAGCTTTGGTGATTCTGTTTGTTAATACATCAATTAACAATGAAGAGAATCAGACAGAGACAGAGCATATTTAGGATGGAGTACTTGTGGAATGGTGTTGTGTATTCGTAAATCCGATTTACTGTTATTGCTTTATTTCATATAATTATGTAGATAGTTGTTATTGACTAATTTGGCCAGAATATGGGGGTGGCTATGGCTCGGGGGTTAGAGCGTGTCATCCTTTAATTTCCAGTTTGGCAGTTTAGTCCACAGCTCCTCCTGTTCATGTGTCCTTTAGCAAAACACTAAACCCTGTCTTACTCCTGACAGCCAGGCCAACACCCTGCATGGTGTGTGTGCACGTGTGTGTGTGTGTGTGAATCAGAGGCAACGTTGTAAAGCACATAGTCTAGTAAGGTAGAAAAGCGCTATTTAAATGCAGTTCATTTACCACACAGTGCTTGAGAATAGTTTTTACAGCTGAATGCTGGATTTGACTGTACATTAGTGACCTTGAAGAGACTCATGTGTACACAGCGTGTGTCTGTCACACTTCTGTTTCCCTGAAGCAATTAGTTTCAAGAAAAGATGGCTTTTTATCTAGCAGTGATGAGGAGGACTGACTTGTGTGAACTGAGCGAAAGCTGAGAAAACTACAAACAAGGTTTCAAAAGTTCAGATTTCTTGTTTACATGATGGAGTTCTCACTTGTTATAGGGAATGTTACCCCAAACACTCATAACGCTTGATAATTAGAAGATAGCTATGAACAAGATGCCCAGAGAGACTTCCCAAGAGAGCTATATGATCTGCAGATTTTATGATTGCACAGTGCAGGCAGGGCATTGCTTGAGTGACTAATTTGTATAAGGCATGAAGGGCACAATGTGAACTAGTGTTAGTGTAGTGTAATGATTTTTGCAAGGGACAGTTGAGATTTTATAAAAATGGCTAAAAAGGCTTTCTTTTTAACACAAGTTATCATAATAATTGCACTTTTCCCTCCATATTATTGCCTCACAGAGAGAAAAGGAAATTACATTTACATGACACCAACAAATACATACATAAAGAAACATATATGAAATCACAGTTTGTGATTTAGGTTCATAAGTAAAAGAGTTTCTCTTCATATTAAACGGAGGTCCACAATGAGCCATTCATTAATATTGGGTAATTTACAAGCCATCTTGAAATCTACAGCTCTTTTATATGTATTAAGTAAAGACCTGTGTATTGTAAACCACATATGACACTTTTTATGATCATCTTCAGAAAAGATGTCCATGATATTTACGACATCTGTCGCTCTGTGCCTGGAATGAATTTCAGTGTTCACTTGTTTATTAATGTAGTCATAGTTCACCACTGGTAGAATTTACTGGTAGTCTACTGGGTCTTAAAAACCATTACAGCACACATACGTGATCAGCTTTTCCTCAGAGAATGTGCACAAGGTTTATAGCCTCACAACAAACAGGGAGATGGGTTGACGTGCCATCACAGTTGGGTTTTTAATAAAGCGGTGACTGTCAGGGAGTTTAAAAGACGTGTCTGTGGACGGCTCGGCTCTCTTGTTTCAATTTGTCACTTATTGCTGGTGTTTTTAAAAACCAATGATACACTCCCTCAAAGCTGGTGATCTGTTTGATCTGTTCCGTAGGTGATCCTCATGTTGACAAAGTACTACGACTTCAATTCTGGCAGAGTAACAGAGAGTTCTTTATGGAGGTAAGATCTTCCGTCAGGTATTACTTTGATATAGAAGGAAAACAAACAGTGGCATTTGTAATGTAATGACTTAACCCTTATGTTCTGTTTGGGGTCCTGGAGAATTGTCATTAATAGGAAAGATGTGTTTTTATATCTATGATTGGTTTTGGCACTTTTTGCACAGTGCTAGCACTCCCAGCTTCGATCAAGTCTGTTGAGATTTCTGTTATTCCTTTTAATTATAAGAATGCTAACAGATTAAACCTCTCTGCTGTCTTATTAAAAACAATTAATTGTTACTCTGTGTAACACAGTATACTTTTCTTTGTCTGTGACTGACTTTTTGTGAAATAACAGAAACATATGACATAAAACATATTTTGGTCATCCCCTTATTTTGTCACCTTCATTTAAGCCTCTATAATCAGTATTTTAACAAAAAACAATGTAAACACAGTGTGAAAGTTTCAAAGGACTTGTTTGTAGTGATGAAATAGTGATGATACAAGATATTTTCCCCTGGAGCTGGTGGAGACCAAAAAGAGGGCTAAAAGAGAGTGAATATTGGACTTACATTCCAGATGAAAAATAATGTTGCTCTGTAACTCCTGGATGTGTTAAAAACTTCTCCATATCACGTCAAAAGCAGATGATTTATCAAAGCTGTCTTCGCTAGTTGTTTCCACCACCCTTCCAACACACTTTTTTTTTTAACCTTTAATATGCAAACTCTTTTTGTGGCAAAGGAAGGGTTCCAATTAATACTTTTCTGCATATTGGGTCTAAGGATATAACAAAACCAGATAATATTTAAAAGAAAAATTGTGTTTATTATTACTATTTATTATTACTATTTCCACACATAGAGCACTGGGCCTCCACACACAAGAGAAACAATGAGCCAAAATTGTCAATACACAAGAGTTAGATAATGAATAGTGACGACATATGCTTCCCAAATGCTCTTAAAGACAATGAAAACAAATGACCCTATAAAAATCCAGGGATCCAGTTTTTCATTTTATGCAGCATAAAACATTTCATGGCTCCTTGTTTCTGAAATGTCACCAAGCAACTGAGACCAGTATCTATTTTGGTGACAATGAATGGCATCCAAAATGAATTTAACAAAGCAACACCATTTTTGGAGCGCAATCAATATTTTCGATTACATTTTTGCTTTTGAAAAAGTTTCAAAAACCCTGTCACTGTCGAGCGTTTCTTCAGCCAACAGGGGGATTGTGGTCTAATACTCCTTTTGAATTACAAAACAAGAAAATGACAAGCATTAGAATTAGGGTTTTACCCCAAAGCATATGTAATAATACTATACTATAATAATAATAATAATAATAGTAGTATTTCATTCCCCTGCCATGCATGGCACACAGGATATTCCTGTTTATTTTGATAATTAAAAAAATCTCCATTCATCTAGCAAATTACTTCATGACTTCTGCTGTTGCAATTTTCTGCTTGCCTGGTATGCTTAATGATACCATCAGCATCTTAACTAGTAGGTGTTGCTTCATTCTCCTCTGCTCTCCACCACAACCTATTCACTTTATTCTTTAATTGAATTTTAGGTCAACCGATTATGGGACAACGTACGAGAAGCTTAATGAGAAAGTCGGGCCAAAAACCATCCTAAGCTACTTGTATGTGAGTCCCAACAACAAAAGGAAGGTAAGTTTCCACATGCATGTTGTGAAAAATCCTGCCTTTATTGAAATAAATCTGTCAATTATTACCACTGTGCAGGAGAGTTATCATTTTCACTACATAGCAGCCCTGCAGGAGCTTGCACCATGCGCCTGTTCCATGCAGAGCACTGCACAAGCACACTTAAGCCCTGTGGAATGGATGCTGTCAAGGTGGGCCGCTGATTCCCCCGTCTCCTTTCTTGTCTCGCCTCAGATCATGTTACTTACGGACCCGGAGGTGGAGAGCAGCCTGCTCATTAGCCTTGACGAGGGGGCGTCCTATCAGAAACACAGCTTAGCCTTTGATATCCTCAGCCTGCTTTTTCACCCTGAGCAGGAGGACTGGATCCTGGCTTACAGCCACGACCAAAAGGTAACATGTAGCTGTCACATGGCGTGAAATAGCTGGAATAAAATAAAAACTGAAAATGTGACAGAAACGTCTCTGGATGGGAGTAAGGGCTGTTGCTTGCTACTTATCATGCCGACGTTAGCTTGGTGTGAGTGTTCTGGCAGATTGTTCTTTTGTCCGATAATATATTGCAAACCTGTGGGGTCACAAAACAATTAACATCTCCATAAAATGAAACAAAACACAGGGTGCTGTCACGGTCGAAAGCATTCATTTTGATAATAGTGGCTAGCTTGCAGGACATGGTCCTCATGAGCAGAGACGTCTGCCACTTAAACCAAGGCTGCGGTCCCCAGAACCGGAGTCAGCTCATCACCTGCTCCCCTAAACAAGTCATAAGGTCTGGCTGCAGACTTTGAATGGATGTGTCCTAGACAGCACAGGGGAAAGTTAACAAGGCAGACACGCCCAAACAATCCACAAGCTCACACACAGAGACACACAAGCAGTTGTAAGCATAGACACACAGCCTTCATTACTCTGTGTGAGAACCCTGCTGTCTGCTTTGCTCAACACCACAGACATCAAACTCAGCCTCCCCAGCCTGCTATTGGAAGACTTGATTTTCAGAGACAAAAACAGTCAAGGTCTGAGAAGTGAGATAAATGGTGCAGGGAGGAAGATGAAAGCTCAGTTGAGAGCCATCGACGGGTCAAAACAAAGATGCTCTGGAGAAGTTTGCCTTCAGGTCATTCTCTGCACGTCTTTGTAAAGCTAAATTTCATCTGCTTTTTTTTCCTTTTATCACTACTGAAATTAATCTGAGCTTGGTTTCATTTTACATGTATTGATCGGCTGTCATGTCTTTTTAAAAGTTTCAAGCTCTTGGATAATTCTACATGATGTTGCTTATCCTTGTAAAGCTCTCAGCTTTAGATGCTTGCTGGCCGATCATTATGGCAAGATGACAGGCCTTCTGAGTGCTTGGACACAAGTCCAACTTTGCAGTTAAAAGGGAGTCTAATGGCTTTATAGGAAAAGATTACAATGACAATTAGTCACTGTAAGAATAAAACACTCTGACTTTAATACTGAGGCCAGTTTGGACAGCTTCTCTTCTCTCTTTTCAAAAGCCTCAGAATAAATAATCTTCACTGTTTGTGTTTTCCTAGCTTCAGAGTATGACTGTGTTTTTACAGGAACTGATGGATTTTCTCATCACTGATGCATTTTCACATAAAGTATGCGCTCTGTAGTGCAATATTCAAAACAACATCACAATATTGATGCTGCAAAATCTACAAATTTGACAGCTGCTTGATAATTTGGTTGGACATAAATCAAGAAATAATTCTCTTGGATATTCTGACTTGGGGAAATTATTCTTTATACTGCAACTCATTTGGTTAATGCATTCCTCTCATTTTTCAGCTCTATGTCTCTGTTGAATTTGGGAGGAGATGGCAGCTTGTGCACGACAGCGTCGTCCCCAACAGATTCTACTGGTGAGATCAACAATCAGTCATTTGCAGAGGGTTTGTCTTTCTAGGAGAGAAATACTGCAATATTGGTGCATATTTTGACGTAATGAATAATAGACAAACACAGAACAATTATATGTTAATAAATTAAATTGAAATGTATTTTTTGGTATTCTGTTCACAGCAGCAGTACAGAGGGGAAATGCCTTCACTGGAGATATTTACATGTTCCATAAAATATGTCTGAGGAGTTTTGCAAGTTTTACTGACATAGGAGAAACATAATTTATGATTTATATTTTATTAATCCCATCCATCCCTCCATCCATCTTCCACCGCTTATCTGGGACTGACAGGTTGCCGGAGGCAGCAGTCTGAGCAGAGATGCCCAGACTTCCCTCACCCCAGACACTTCCTCCAGCTCTTCCAGGGGGATTCCGAGGCGTTCCCAGGCCAGCCGCTGAGAGACATAGTAGTCTCTCCAGCGTGTCCTGGGTCTTCCCCGAGGGCCTCCTCCCGGTGGGACATGCCTGGAACACCTCCCTAGGGAGGCCTCCTCCCGAGTGACCGAGCTTCTCACCCTATCTCTAAGGGAGCGCCCAGCCACCCTGCAGGAGGAAACTCATTTCGGCCTCTTGTATCCGCGATCTTGTCCTTTCGGTCATTACCCAAAGTTCATGACCATAGGTGAGAGTGGGAGCGTAGATTGACCGGTAAATCGAGAGTTTCATCTTTTGACTCAGCTCCTTCTTTACCACGACAGTCCAGTACACCGATGACCGCATAACTGCGGACGCTAATCTGCACCATCTGCCTGTCAATCTCACGCTCCATGTTTCCCTCACTCGTGAACAAGACCCCGAGATACTTGAACTCCTCCACTTGAGGCAGGACCTCTCCACCCACCCGGACAGAGGGCACACGCCACCCTTTTCTGGTCGAGAACCATGGCCTCAGGATTTGGAGGTGCTGATTCTCATTCCAGCTGCTTCACACTCGGCTGCAAACCGCCTCCAGTACACACTGAAGGTCCTGGCCTGATGAAGCCAACAGGACAACATCATCTGCAAAAAGCAGAGATGAAATCCTGTGGTTCCCAAACCGGACTCCCTCCAGGCCCCTGGCTACGCCTAGAAATTCTGTCCATAAAGATTATCAACAGAACCGGTGACAAAGGGCAGCCCTGCCAGAGTCCAATATGCACTGGGAACAGGTCTGACTTACTGCCGGCAATGCGAACCAAGCTCCTGCTCCGGTCATACAGAGACCGAACAGCCCTTAGCAAAGGGCCCCCGGACCCCATACTCGCAGGAGCACTCCCCACAGAATACCACGAAGGGACACGGTCGAATGCCTTCTCCAGATCCACAAAGCACATGTGGACTGGTTGGGCAAACTCCCATAAACCCTCAAGCACCCTGCACCCTGGAGGGTATAGAGCTGGTCCAGTGTTCCACGACCAGGACAAAAACCATATTGTTCCTCCTGAATCCGAGGTTCAACTATCAGCTGAATTCTCCTCTCCCTGGCGTAGACCTTCCCGGGGAGGCTGAGAAGTGTGATCCCCCTGTAGTTGGAGCACACTCTCCAGGTCCCCCTTTTTAAAAAGGGGACCACCACCCTTGGTTTGCCACTCCAAAGGTAGGCACTACTTTCCCCGACCTCCATGCAATGCTGCAGAGGCGTGTCAGCCAAGACAGCCCCACAACATCCAGAGGCTTGAGGTACTCGATAGTCCTCCTTCATGGCCTCACCAAACTCCTCCCAGACCCGAGTTTTTGCCTCCAGGACAGCCCGGGCTGTGGCTTGCTTGGCCAGCCTACCAGGTACCCGTGTCAACTGCAACGTCAGGAGTCCCACAGGCCAACATGGCCCCATATAGAAGACTCCTTCTTCAGCTTGACGGCATCCCTTACTTCCGGTGTCCACCACCGGGTTCGGGGGTTGCCGCCATGACAGGCACCAGAGACCTTGCGTCCCACAGCTTTGACGAACTGCTGCCGCGTCAATAATGGAGGCAGAGAACATGGTCCAACTTTCTCCTCTGCCAGCGGATCCAACTCACCACCAGGTGGTGATCGGTTGACAGCTCAGCCCCTCTCTTTACCCGAGTGTCCAAGGCATACGGCAGGAGATCAGATGAAACAACAACAAAGTCGATTATTGACCTCCGGCCTAGGGTGTGTCCTGGTGCCACGTGAACTGATGGACACCCTTATGCTCGAACATGGTGTTCGTTATGATGACAAACTGTGACTAGCACAGAAGTCCAATAACAGAACACCGCCCAGCTGATTCAGATCGGGGAGGCCGTTCCTCCTAATCACGCCCCTCCAGGTATCACTGTTGTTGCCCACGTGAGCGTTGAAGTCCCCCAGTAGAACAATGGAGTCCCCAGTCGGAGCACTGTTCGGCCCAGTGAGACATAAACAACAGCAAGAGACCTATCCCCTGACCCGAAGGCGCAGGGAAGCGACCCTCTCATTCACCGGGGTGGGGTGAACTCTAACACATGGCGGCTGAGCTGGGGAGAGCTATAAGGCAAGCCCACACCAGCTTGCCGCCACTCACCCTGAGCAACAACTCCAAGTAGTGGAGGGTCCAGCCCCTCTCAAGGAGCTGGATTCCAGAGCCCAAGCTGTGCATGGAGGTGAGCCCGACTATCTCTAGCTGGTACCTCTCAACCTCCCACACGAGCTCAGGCTCCTTCCCCCCCAGTGCGAGGTGACATTCCATGTCCCTATTGCCAGAGTTTTGGTCCAAGGTTGGGTCGTCGAGGCCCCCAGCCATGACTGCTACCCAAACCACATAGCACCGGCCCCTCATGGACCTTCCTGTGGGTGGTGAGCCTACTGGAAGGCGGGCCCACGTCGCCATTTTGGGCTGAGCCCGGCTAGGGTCCCGTGGGCAAAGACCCGGACCACCAGGCACTCGCCTGCGAGCCCCAACCCCAGGACCTGGCTCCAGGGTGGGGCCCCGGTAATGCCAATCTGGGCAACGTAACGGTCCTTGTTCTTCTTTTATCCATGGTGGGCTTGTGAACCACTCTTAGTCTGGCCTGTCACCTAGGACCTGTTTGCCATGGGAGACCCAACCAGGGGCGTAATGCCCCTGACCCCGGCAACATAGCTCCTAGGATCATTCAGGCACACAAACCCCTCCACCACGGTAAGGTGTTCTAGGAGGTTCAAGGAGGGGTTTATTAATCCCTCAACAGGGAAATTTAATTTTTACGCCGTTTGTTACTGGGCATACACATACACATAGACCCAAAACACATACATGCACACACAGGACCTGGACTTGCATTAGTTGGAGATATGGCAAAGTGATGGAGCCTTGCTCAAGGGCACCTCATCAGTGCCCAGGAGGTGAACTAGCAACTCTCCAGCTACTGTCCACATTCATACTGTTGTCTGTGCTGGACCTGAACAGCCCCCTAGTCCATGTCCCTAAAGACTGAGCTCCTGCTGCCCCGCTGAACAAACAGTTTCTGTACTGACTCATACTGCAGTATTAGTCAACAACTCATTTACAGTAATATCAACACAAACATTAATGTTATTGAGTCAGATTTGAACCAGTTCACAAGTGTGGCATCTAGTGTGAAATGCACAGCTGAGAAATGTGTTATGACAGTCGGTGGGGGAAGAAGTGCTCAGATCATTTAGTAAAAGTAAAGTAAAACTACATTGTCAGCAATTATTGTCAGCAAAGTGTACTTCAAGTATCTAAATTAAAAGTACTTTTCCCATTTACTGATACATTATCACAATTTACATTATTAGATTTTTAATAAGAATTCATGTGTATAATTTTTGTGTTTTACTGGCCAAGGTGGGGCTAGTTTTTACTGCTTTATATGTAGTCTGGTAGTTTAATCTTTTGGTTCCCAAGCTGGGGTTTGTCCCCCACCAACTGACCACAAGAAAAATTTGAGGGATTGCGAGATGATTAATGAGAAAAATGTAAATACATACCTCAAAACTGGACAGTACTTAGTAAATGTTTCTACCAATGCTTACAAAAAATATTTTTAAAAAACTGAGTAAATGAAAAATCATTTACACATTCTAATCCCATTGCTTTTATTGCTGAATGCTAAACTAAGATGGTTTTTAGGGAGGTCTTGTTTTGATAAATAATGCGCATTTTCTTTTTTTATTTCCTTCTTTTCAACATAATGTACTAAGCCCCTAGTTTATGCATACTGATTAATATTTCATCCGTTGAATTCGGTCTGCTCATGAGCTATTGTTGGAATAGTGTTTGGCATACCACAGTGTATTACAAACCACGTGTCCAAAGATTATCCATCACTGTTTCATTTATTCTGTGTGATACCTGGTGTGTATTTCACAGAATCAGGACTGATGATGAAGCAGTGAGCCTCTGGTGTTTTTTTGTTTTAGTGTTATTAGCTATTGGATGCTGGTACAGGGATTATGGCCTAGAATAAATGTTTAATTTATAATGGTTTTATAGTTGTTGGCTACAAAATCCTTTTCACGCATAGAGCTAAAAAAGCAGAACCACAGATTAATAAAGGAGATTAGCATGACCTACAGTACATGCCTCTGCAGCTTTTGTGCTAGTCTTGGAAATGACCCAGCATGTTAACAACATTATTGCAGTGAATAAAAATCACTTTAGGGAGAAGGTGATGACTATGTAGATATTAGAGGAATAAAACTATATAATGTGTAACTTGCTCCTTCAGTGCTGGCTCATTAGTTTTTCCTAATGTATACACAACCTGCGGTAAACTTTGGATTAACATTACGACAGTTTGTACTTAGTTTGGAAAAACTGCGTAACCTTAAACAGCTGCATGAACTACAAATAATTATCATGTCATGCAAATTCCTAGCCCATGTGGACTCACAAAGCATCAAAAATGCAGTTTCAGTGGTGAAACATTTGTCAAAAAATAGCATAGCTTCTCCGATATAACATTACATTACAAAGTACTTGGTCTTCTGTTTCATGCTTTACAAATAAAATCTACCACAAAAACATTAAAGAATTTTTTTTTATAATCATCCATGCAGTAAAAAATGTAATCAGAAACGAAGGACAAATTATAAAAAAAAAAAAAAGTGCGGCCGCTAAATCATTAAGCAACGAGCAAAAAAACTCACCCAAATAACAAAACAAGCAGCTTTTTCTCTGCAGGGAAACAATTAAACCTCTTTCTGAAACTGATGTTAATGTAACCAAGCTCAACTGTGCACACAGAAACCGATCTTTTTAGTTAAATTCTGTTTCACATAAGGCCGCACACTTTACTGTTCGTGAGAGAATATGTTTGTAATTAAGGTTAAAAAAAAACATCCAGACATTAAGATTTAAACTCGGAACGTACGGAAAACCAATATTCTACACCTCAGGAGCTGCTGCACTTTTTCCTAGTTACAGATCTTTCTAGTTTAATGCTGTTTGGGCAAATTCACAGTCAGGCATATTCTGTACAATTGCAGTTTTATAGTTTCTTTAATATTAATATATTTCCCTTTCATTATTTACCCTTTGAGTCTAAATAAGGACAATGGTGAGTGAGATTTCTTCGTCCTGAAGTTGGAGTGTTGCATGATGATCAATCAAAAAACACAGTTTTGATGTTCAAATATACCCATGCCAGGATAAAAAAAATAAAAACAGCCCCCACACCATCAGCGATCCGCTTTGAAAGCTATACTTTAATCTCACCCTGCACAGCTCATCTTATCTGAAAAAAATGTGACAAACGTGATTTACAAAAACATGTTAACAGGCACCCTTGCTAGGCAGAAGCAGTGGTATGTGTTAGTTATGGGAGAACACTGTGTAACGTTGCAGGGGTTTATTTAAGAGCAAGGGCTGCTGTTCACTGATAGAATTGGATGAAGTATTTGACAGAAAGTCCATTAAAAGAGATGGAGCTGCGAGGCAATTACAGAGTGCTGAGGGAAGCAGGACGGGGGCTTTTTATATTATAGTTCAGACACGCTATGGAAAATGAGAAGAAACCCATCTTCTGTCACAACAGCTGCTATTAATACAACAAGTGGTCACTCCTGTCGCTCTGCACTTAACCGCTATCATGAAGAATCTCTATTTAAAGTGAATGAAATGGCTAAATACAACAACCCATAAAATGCAGTGCAGGTCAGATGTCTGTCAGGCCAGCGTTCAGAGATAAGATTGTTGTATTATTGCTCCTGAGAGAACAGGAAAGATCATAGCTGCTCTTGTCTCCTTTATTACCTTACAAACTCAAAATCAAATTAAATTTAATCTTAACCTCAAATATTGCACTTCTGACAAAAACAGAAATTATTACAGTGAGATAAATACATTTGTTGTGTAACCAGCTTTTTCAATTTTCTTTGTCTTTGTAATTATTTACCCAGTCAGTTTATACGCCTTGGGACAGCAGCAAAATAACTGATAACATAAGTTGGCATATAAAGCCAACTTATGTTCAAAATAAATAACAAGAAAGTTAAAATTACAAGACAAATTGTGAAAAATACTTTTAAACCACATCTAATATATGTACAGGTGGGTGTCAACTGAGAGAAGAAAGAAAAAGTCTAAATCTGTTTAGACTTATATAATTATTAGACAAATATAATTATATTTTTTCGCAAGATTTTGCTTCTTTTACCCCCCAAGGACTGGCTTGCACCTGCTATTCATAAAACAGTTTCTAAGTTTGTTTAACTATGTAGTTATAAACAAGTGATTTTCTAAAAAAAAATTTGAGGATTGTTTCAGCCAGATTTTCATTTAAGTGTCAGTT
The DNA here is from genome assembly GCA_023238725.1 of Scortum barcoo. Lineage (NCBI taxonomy): Eukaryota > Metazoa > Chordata > Actinopteri > Centrarchiformes > Terapontidae > Scortum > Scortum barcoo. The sequence goes on along the minus strand of CM041544.1, from coordinate 15,417,884 downwards.
CAATCAATATCTATTACTGAATGAGGCAACACAATGGTGAGCCCATGGCTTAATGATGAAAGCATTCGCAGTATTATGATCGTGTCGGTGGAGACTTCCCTGGAAAAATCACAAGGGGTACTGTTGTACAGTTAGGCTTTTAATGCAACTGACTTGCATTAAAAGCCTAACTGTACAACTGTTTTTTCCAGTCTCTGCTAGCGTTGTGAGTAAACAGTTACTGTGTGTGCTGATCAAACAAAGAAAACATCGAGGAACATAGACAAAGAAACTTTGAAACTGAAGTGAGGTCCATAAACCTGCAATTACCGCATTTGGAGAAGGTCCTGCAAAACACAAAATGAAAATCGTTGAGATTACAACCAGAAACAACAGTTGTAGGGTAGGGAGACCATATTTTCAACCTCCAAACTAGGACTCCTAACAGTACTGCATGTCCACACACATGTTCATATGACCACACCATTTTTATAATGGGGGACATCCCATAATATCATCATAATGCAAATCCTGTCAGTTTGCTCTGTGGTGCACAAACTGTTATTTATTTATATTAGATTCCTGTTATTTAGATACATAAATAAACTAAATAAACTATAATAAACTGGGTTAAGTTTGAATCAGCAAAGAGCTGGTGCAACCATGTCCTTCAAATAGAGGTTTTTATAGGCCTTCTAGAAAAATTTAATCCATCAATGAAATTCTAGTGAATAAACTCGCTCAGGCTGAGCTGTGAAGGGGGAACAAGACGTGACTTCCTTTTAAGGGGTCAAAAGCTAAAAAGGTTGGGAACCATTGACTGAAATATAGGTATATGATGTCATTATCGCTGCACGCAATGTCATTATTATGAGACACTTGCAGGAAAACAATCTAATTAAATGGTTGGTACATGTTTGTCATGATGTTACAGGTCCAGACTGGGTTTAGACAAAGAGCAAGGGATGATTCACCTGGAGATCAGTGTCTCTGATGGACGTGAGTGATCATATAGTGTTACCTCGGCAACACAACAAAGTAGATCAGTCAAAATTTAATATGAGAGCACATTTCACATCAAATTAGCAACATTTGTTATAATTCTTAAACCACAATTAAAAAAAAAAAAAGACAAACTGGTGAGAGGTTATAGCTTCTTTTCGCTGTATGTACTGACACACTCCTCCTCATCTCAATTAGCTGCATGGAGACTCCTCATACGATTAAGCTAATTCATTTTTCAAGGGCCAGGCTGCAACTTGGCTCTTTTCTTGGCCACAGTGCAGAGAGGAGGGTACTTCCATAAGGACTCGTGTGTTAATGCCCTGTCCCTGGGGAGACCGCCTCATTTGGCTGATGCTAACACATTGGGACAGCTCTCCCTACTTTATCTATTAGTGAGAATAAGCATTGGCCTCCAAAATTTTGCCTCTGTGGCTCAGTTAAAACCTTGATTGTGGACTACAGAAGCTTGTTTGTTTTTCCCTTTGTTATATTTTTAGCACTCGTCTTTTGTTTACCCACAGGGTCACAGTACATAACTTGTAAACTTCAGAATTGCTCAGATGGAAACAAGGGCAAACCTTTCCCTGGATTTATCATCCCTAATTCCCTGGTGGTTCAGGATGAGTACGTTTTCATCCAGGTGGGTTTTTATTACAAAGTCTGGCTTCATTAAAAGACAATTAAAAGCTGTAAAACCACAGCATTCGATCGCATCTTAATGTACAGTCATGTTTTTCATTAACTAAAAGGGGCCATTATCCTGGGAAAGAATGGCATGAAATTGAAATCGCAATGCTGTGCATTATACTACGACTCCAATCTGCCATAATGCACAACATCCTAATTAGTTGCAAGCCCCAAAGTTTTGATGGTGGTTTAAACTATTTAATACATGCTGCTTGCAATCACTGTACCCAGTGAAGTTTATAAATATTTACCTGAAATACGACTGAAATGCAAATTGTGCTATATTGCTTTTCCAGGTGCCAGTAGGTGGCCAATCTGTCCATTATGTGTCCTATAAAAGGAATACTTTCTACCCAATGAAGCTCCCCAAGTACACTCTGCCAAAGGTAAGACTGCTGGAACGGGTGCAGCATTGTGGTGAGTCGGGCACATGCAGAGGAACAAGCAGCAAAACAAGTGCATCGTTAATTTCACTCTGAAACACTATTTATTCCTTAAGACTGTTTTGTGGTGTCATGATGACTTACTGAGGGTTGTTTAATCACAGCATTTGCTAACAAATCCATCAAATTGTTTTCTCCACAATATTATCCTCCTCAAAATTGATTCGGTTATGCCTAATTATATATTTAGATCTTGTGTTTATTTAGGAGTCACGCATGGTGTTTAATCTGTTGCCCTCCCGTCTGTATCAACAGATATTTACTTAAAAGATGAATATGTAGTTACACAGTCAGGGTTCCCCAGTACTACAAAGAAACTTTTTGAAGCAGAAAACTCTATTTGCATTTGCACAAAACAGTGTTCTGCACTGAATTTCATTTGCTAAAAGCACAGCAGGGCGGCTCAGTGGTCTGAAGGCCTGTGTCATAACAACAGGGGAGATTTAGTGCCCACAGTGTTGTTTCAATCAGTCTATCTATCCATCCATCTATGCATCCATCCATCCATGTATACTGTCAAAATTTCCTTGAGAAGGACATACATCCCCTACCTTGCTTCCTGCTGGATAAGGGATTCAGTAAAATTAAATGTAGCCTGTCTTCATTTTAAGTGCATGGCATGAAACGCCTGAGGTCTAATCCTGCTGATACTGACTGAATCATGTCAAAAAGTGACGAATAGCGAGCTCGTTGCTGGAGCTCTGTGGCCACTATGCGCACACTGCTATACAGATTCATACTTTCTTGTCAAGAGATCTCCCTTAAATCAATTCTTAAAGCCTTGTTAGCTGGTTAGTTCCACACAGACAAATCCACACAGACAAATATACTCATCAATCTCATATATTTAGGACTTGCAGATAATCAGCACAGACGATAACCAGGTGGTGACGGCGATTCAGGACTGGCACCAGAATGACTCGTACAACCTGTACATGTCTGTGAGTCCAGAGGGCTGTTCTTCACCCTGATGTTGGAGAATGTTGTGAGCAGTGGCGGACCGGAGGGCAACATCATGATAGACCTCTATGAGGTGAGCAGTGTCAGTGCTGTTGGCGTGGGGCTGTCATCTTTTTACATGTTGTCATGTTGTTCATTGGCCTAGTTTAGTAACTGCTGCAGTTTATAGGACTATTATCAAACCAATCATTCTGATGCCTTTTCAAAATGCAGAATCTAATTTGTGCAACAATGAGTGTGATTACACATGTACAAAATGTAAACTTTTTGTGTGTCTACGCTCAAGCCTGCACAAGCTTGAACTGCTCTTAATTTTACACTGAATTAGTATCGAAACGAGGACCATTTGAAACTGAAATTGTTTTGATAAATGAGTCCAAAACCCCAAACTGTCATCTTCTTCATCTTCTTCATCCGCTTCGTCCGTCCGGGACCGGGTCGCGGAGGCAGCAGTCTGAGCAGAGATGCCCAGACTTCCCTCACCCCAGACACTTCCTCCAGCTCTTCCGGGGGGACCCCGAGGCGTTCCCAGGCCAGCCGAGAGACATAGTTTCTCCAGCGTGTCCTGGGTCTTCCCCGAGGCCTCCTCCCGGTGGGACATGCCTGGAACACCCTCCCTAGGGAGGCGTCCCAGGGGGCATCCAAAACAGATGCCCAAGCCACCTCAGCTGACTCCTCTCGATGCGAAGGAGCAGCGGCTCTACTCCGAGCTCCTCCCGAGTGACCGAGCTTCTCACCCTATCTCTAAGGGAGCGCCCAGTGAGCCCAGCCACCCTGCGGAGGAAACTCATTTCGGCCGCTTGTATCCGCGATCTTGTCCTTTCGGTCATTACCCAAAGTTCATGACCATAGGTGAGGGTGGGAACGTAGATTGACCGGTAAATCGAGAGCTTCGCCTTTCGACTCAGCTCCTTCTTCACCACGACGGTCCAGTACACCGACCGCATAGCCAACTGCGGACGCTGCACCAATCCGCCTGTCAATCTCACGCTCGATCTTTCCCTCACTCGTGAACAAGACCCCGAGATACTTGAACTCCTCCACTTGAGGCAGGACCTCTCCACCCACCTGGAGAGGGCATGCCACCCTTTTCCGGTCGAGAACCATGGCCTCGGATTTGGAGGTGCTGATTCTCATCCCAGCCGCTTCACACTCGGCTGCAAACCGCTCCCAGTACATGCTGAAGGTCCTGGCCTGATGAAGCCATCAGGACAACATCATCCGCAAAAAGCAGAGATGAAATCCTGTGGTTCCCAAACCGGACTCCCTCCGGCCCCTGGCTACGCCTAGAAATCCTGTCCATAAAGATTATGAACAGGACCGGTGACAAAGGGCAACCCTGCCGGAGTCCAACATGCACTGGGAACAGGTCTGACTTACTGCCGGCAATGCGAACCAAGCTCCTGCTCCGGTCGTACAGAGACCGAACAGCCCTTAGCAAAGGCTCCCGGACCCCATACTCGCATGGAGCACCCCACAGAGAATACCACGAGGGACACGGTCAGAATGCCTTCTCCAGATCCACAAAGCACATGTGGACTGGTTGGGCAAACTCCCATAAACCCTCAAGCACCCTGTGGAGGGTATAGAGCTGGTCCAGTGTTCCACGACCAGGACTTATGAAAACCGCATTGTTCCTCCTGAATCCGAGGGTCGACTATCATCGGCCGAATTCTCCTCTCTCAGTACCCTGGCGTAGACCTTCCCGGGGAGGCTGAGAAGTGTGATCCCCCTGTAGTTGGAACACACTCTCCGGTCCCCCTTTTTAAAAAGAGGGACCACCACCCCAGTTTGCCACACCAGAGGCACTGTCCCCAACCTCCATGCAATGTTGCAAAGGCGTGTCAGCCAAGACAGCCCCACAACATCCAGAGATTTGAGGTACTCAGGGCGGATCTCATCCACCCCCGGCGCCTTGCCACTGCAAGGAGGAGCTTACGAACTACCTCAGTGACTTCGGCTTGGGTGATGGACGAGTCCACCTCAGAGACCCCAGCCTCCGCTTCCTCATTGGAAGGCAAGTCGGTGGGATTGAGGAGATCCTCAAAGTATTTCTTCCACCGTCCGACAATGTCAATGTCCCAGTCGAGGTCAACAGCTCCCCTGCACTGCACTGTAAACAGTGTTGGCAGAGTACTGCTTCCCCCTTCTGAGGCGCCGGACGGTTTGCCAGAATCTCTTCGAGGCCGACCGATAGTCCTCCTCCATGGCCTCACCGAACTCCTCCCAGACCCGAGTTTTGCCTGCCTCCAGGACCGTCCGGGCTGCGGCTTGCTTGGCCAGCCTGCCGGTACCTGTCAACTGCGCGTCAGGAGTCCCACAGGCCAACATGGTCCGATAGGACTCCTTCTTCAGCCTGACGGCATCCCTTACTTCCGGTGTCCACCACCGGGTTCGGGGATTGCCATGCCACGACAGGCACCAGAGACCTTGCGTCCACAACTTCGAACTGCCATGCGTCGACAATGGAGGCAGAGAACATGGTCCACTCGGACTCAATGTCTCCAGCCTCCCTCGGAATCTGTGAGAAGCTCTTCCGGAGGTGGGAGTTGAAGACCTCCCTGACAGAGGGCTCGGCCAGACGTTCCCAACAGACCCTCACAATACGTTTGGGTCTGCCAGGTCTGTCCAACTTCCTCCTCTGCCAGCGGATCCAACTCACCACCAGGTGGTGATCGGAGTTGACAACTCAGCCCCTCTCTTTACCCGAGTGTCCAAGACATACGGCCGGAGATCAGATGAAACGACAACAAAGTCGATCATCGACCTCCGGCCTAGGGTGTCCTGGTGCCACGTGCACTGATGGACACCCTTATATGCATGGTGTTCATGGTGTATGGACAAACTGTGACTAGCACAGAAGTCCAATAACAGAACACCGCTTCGGGTTCAGATCGGGGAGGCCGTTCCTCCCGATCACGCCCCTCCAGGTATCACTGTTGCTGTGCCCACGTGAGCGTTGAAGTCCCCCAGTAGAACAATGGAGTCCCCAGTCGGAGCACTATCAATCAAGTACCCCTCCCAGGGACTCCAAGAAGGCCGGGTAGGTACTCTGTACTGCTGTTCGGCCCGTAGGCACAAACAACAGCAAGAGACCTATCCCCAACCCGAAGGCGCAGGGAAGCGACCCTCTCGCTTCACCGGAGTGAACTCCAACACATGGCATGGCGGCTGAGCTGGGGAGCTATAAGCAAGCCCACACCAGCTTTCGCCGCCAGCTCACCCTGGGCAACTCCAGAGTAGTGGAGGGTCCAGCCCCTCTCAAGGAGCTGGGTTCCAGAGCCCAAGCTATGCGTGGAGGTGAGCCCAACTATCTCTAGCCGGTACCTCTCAACCTCCCGCACGAGCTCAGGCTCCTTCCCCCCCAGCGAGGTGACATTCCATTCCATGTCCCTATTGCCAGAGTTTTGGTCCAGGGATTGGGTCGTCGAAGGCCCCCCGCCACGACACTGCTACCCAAACCACATTGCACCGGCCCCTCATGGACCTTCCTGCGGGTGGTGAGCCTACTGGAAGGCGGGCCCACGTCGCCATTTCGGGCTGAGCCCGGCCGGGTCCCGTGGGCAAAGACCCGGCCACCAGGCGCTCGCCTGCGAACCCCAGCCCCAACCCCAGGCCTGGCTCCAGGGTGGGGCCCCGGTAATGCGCCTAATCCGGGCGACGTAACGGTCCTTGATGTTCTTCTGTTCATGATGGGCTTGTGAACCGCTCTTAGTCTGGCCCGTCACCTAGGACCTGTTTGCCATGGGAGACCCTACCAGGGGCGTAATGCCCCTGACAACATAGCTCCTAGGATCATTCGGGCACACAAACCCCTCCACCACAGTAAGGTGGCGGTTCAAGGAGGGGAACCCCAAACTGTTCACATAATATTGAGATAAGTACAGATTTGTCACATTTGAGAAGCTGAAACAATCATTTGTCTGTGATGATTGTTTGATAAATTGCTTAAATTATTTACAGATTATCAAATAGTTGTTGATTACTTTTCTTTTTTGATCGACTGATGACTGATTAATTGACTTGTGTGTTGCAAGCCTAGACAAAATAGAGAGACGAGAATTTTCAAGAGCTCACTTTGTATTCTTATGACTTAATGTAAAATTATAAGTAATGAAAATATGACTTGCTTAATATCACACTTAAGTACCTCTTAGCATAATTTAATCAATTAGTTTACTCACATTCACTTGAAATATCGAATCTCCATTCACCTAACTTTAATATTTTTTATCATGACAGGAAACTTAAACACTTAAAGAACACACAAACAAACAGACTCATTTGCCTTATATCTACAGTGGGAGCACCATACAAATTTTATCATCTGGTGTGGGAGCTTTCTTCAACAATACAACAGACTCTGACAAGCGAAGTACCAAAGGACAGCCTAAAACTTTGCTGAGAGTTAATCTTGATTTTCTATCATGTTTTCCCTAAGTGTACCCTCCGCTCAGATGTCTCGGATGTCTTCACCATAATGGAACAGATGTTGGTGCATTTTATTCTGCTGCATCTGAGTGTCTCTCTCATGTTCACTTCCTGCCTGCTTTTTACTATCTTTCTCATGTGACATTGTTGTCGCACAAAGCAAACATTTAGTAGCTTCTTTAGGTAACATACTGTCTCCATGGAAGTTTAGGAAGCAGTAGTGTCGCTTAAAGCCCAATGTAGGCAAAACAGCGGCTTTAATTTGTGCCCTGTACATGTTCTATCAGTGTCGACAGATGTGCTATGAGGTTTCAGTGGCTGCACACGTATGCATCACTGTAGATTATCCTCATCTGCAGCCAGCAGTAAAAGCATCACATTGTTACAAGCACACACCTAAGAAAGCCATCAACACCAGTTACTCTCACCGGTCACTGACCTACACACACACTTTTTATGCGCATGAATATTTAGCTGCAGTGACTTGATCAGTAGAAGAGATGAAATGGTCATTCTTCCTTTTGAGGAAATATCTGCGCTCTCCGCATGGAGGAGAAATGTGAATCCACTTGATGGATGCATGTTAGAGTGTGCATCTCTGTGCACATAAATACAAAGAAGAAATATCTCAGGGCTGTGCCATATGTTGTTTTGATTCTGCAGAGTCCTACAGATGGTCCAAAATAGTGCTCCCTGTCAGAAAATCACTTTCAGACATCTCTTCCTCTCCGAACTAGGCCTTCAGCTTTACTTAAGTCTGAATAATTTACGGTTGTTTTTTTTTCCTTCCTTTTTTGTTATTTTTCCCCCTACCTCTCTCCGTCTCTCATGTTCGCAGGTTGCCGGGATTAAAGGGGTGTTCCTGTCAAATAAAGTTGTCGAGAACCAAGTGAAAACTTATATCACATACAACAAGGGGAGAGACTGGCGTCTTCTTCAAGCTCCAACAACTGATCTCCAGGGAAACAAGGTCTATTGTGAACAAGTAAGTGGGCCAATGACAAGAGATACATTTGGTTTTCTGGATTTTCATTATCCGCTCAAAAGAATATTACTCTGCATCTACAGTGCAATGAATGTGCATTATATCAGCACAGCTCACTTACTGAAGAGTCCTTTCAAATAATTTAACATTCTTTAATGGTGTAAATGTTTAAATGTCAATTAATTTTTTTATCAAACGCTTTGGAGGTAACACTAAAGTTATTTTAGTATAAATGTCCTTAATAAATGGTTAATCCAAAATACAAAGTTTTTAAATGAACTTGATTGTGTTATTTTTATTATTATGAATAGTACTAATGGCTGTAGTAAAAGTATGTCTTTTCACAGTTTAGAAAGGATTTGATCATAATGTATTGTAATATACTACATAAAATATAAATAATATAATATATAATATATATAATATAATAATAATATATAAAATATTGTATCGTAACAATTGCCGTTTTATCATTGTATTACTCACAGTACAGTGGTATGTTAAAGAAAATTTGTAACTTATGTAATACATTAAGTCAGAAAGACAAGACTGATAATTCATTAAGTTAAACATCTTAAAGGAAAGTTTTGGCAGCGAGGAAAACACTCATAAAGATATGAGCACACATAAAAGTGGTAGACCCTCTCAGCAATTAAATGCAAATTAACTCATAGATAGATAGATTGATAGATACTTTAATTATCTCAGCGGGGAAATACACGTCACAGCTGCAGTACTTGAACAAAGAATAGTCCAAATAGAAAAACAAATCAAACTCAAGTACTAACATAGATAAAATCGATAGATAACATATAAAACATAAACAAAATCTAAACAGGTCGATTTTTATGACACTCAAAAGATGCTGTCTCTGTCACTGCATATGCCCAGTCTTTTAAATCTGGAGCTTTAGCTGTTTTCCAATGCTTGAACATAATTGGAGGCTGTAGTCATACCAACCGTATTAACCAGCCAGCCATATTAAGTAAAAATGCACATTTTGAGATATTTGTTTTTCAAGTAGACCAAAATCAGAACTTTGATATTGAACCTCCAGCATAAATTACCGTCATTCAATTTCATTCAACAGACTTGATAGTGTATGATAATATCTTCATAATATTTTCTATTGTGAAAACTCCTCATTTGTGTCTTATTTACCACATTGTCCACATCCTTTCCCAGATCTCTTCGCCAAAACAATTTCAGTTGAACTTTTCTTCACAATTGACAAAATAAATTATGACAGGTTCAGAAATAATTCAGTTATTATGACACATTGCACTGTACTATGCCAGGTCTGAATCAAACCTTTCATTTTCACATTCAGACTTCAACTAATCTCCTCTGTGTTCTGCAGCCCTACTGTTCGTTACATCTACACCTTCATGTGTCAGAGAATCCTTACACCTCGGGAAACATTGTGAGCAAAGATACAGCTCCAGGAGTTATAATAGCGTCAGGTGAGGGGATTATTTGATTTGCACTTTGATTTGCACATCCATACTGTTGTTTACGCTCAGTCTTAATTCTGGTCCTCGATCATATCCCTCAGCGCTTCCAGCAAATCACTTCTTTAGTGCAGTTCCCAGGATTGTCTTTCTCAGCTGACGACTTTACAAAAGGAAATTAAATCAATCTTTCCTGTACATCTGTTCCATGTTACTTCAGTGGAAGGAATAACAAAAACATGTTTTTGTCTTTTGTCTGAATAAACACTCAAATTTCCAGAGAAGCAACTATACTAAGTGACATGCTTGTGGTGATGAAGATTAAAAACAGTGCTCTTTACCTTGTTTATATTCAGGTGTGATTGGACCTGAGCTGACCAGTACTAATGTCAGTATTTTCATCACCTCTGATGCAGGAAACACCTGGAGAGAGGTAAAATGTTACTCTGCTACAAAACTTTACAAAACAAACAAAATAGACAGAACTTTTAGGCTTTTTTAAAACTTTTTTGATAAATGTTTCCTTGAACTTCCCCTCAATATGACACAGAACAGAATGAAAAAATAAGAATTTAGTCAGGCATTATCTGAGTAGAGAATAGGTGAACAGAAGTAGGAGTCTGACTCAGCTTTCAATGCCAAGTTTTAGTTCTCGCTTTTCAGCTCCAGTCACAATTGCAAAGAAATAAAGGACTGAATTTTGACACTCAGCCTTGTGTGAGATGTGTGCGTCTCTGATCCGTAAGACAAATAAACCAAAAGGAGCGTACAGATGTTTGCCATCAGCTTAGTACTCCAGAAATCAACAAACAGAGCAACACTTGCTTGACGTTTGTTTACCCACACAACCGAGACTCTTATACAAAGAACAGTTGAGGTTTTTACTTGTGTAGTGTGTAGGTTTACTTATGCTCCTCATGTTGTCACCCTCGCATACTTTGTTTCGACTTGAATTTTTCTCTGGTGTGATAAAGTGAAGCCGGTCGTGTCTGCAGGTTTTTCAGGAGGAGTACAGCATGTTTTTCCTGAATCAAGGAGGATCTCTGGTGGCCATCCGACACACACCTCTGCCAATTAGACACATTTGGTAAGACTCTCCAAGGATGTGCCACATCTTTTTAGAGCCTATACTCATTCTTCAAAACAGGGAGCGAGACTGCTTTCTCTGCTGAGGCTTTTTCTTACTGAATTCAACTCTGTTTGTGGCTGGTCTGTCTGTGATCCAACCATTGTTCTCTCCCTCAGGCTGAGTTTTGATGAGGGCAGAAACTGGGACAAATATAGCTTCACCTCCTCCCCGCTCTACGTTGATGGGGTGCTAGGGGAGCCTGGAGAGGACACCCTCATAATGACGTAAGACATGAAGGAACCGTAAAGAGCTGGTGTGTTTCTAGTTTGTTAATTACTGCGCTGGGTAATTCTACATTACCCTGATGAAGACTTAGAAATGTACATAAATATTCTTGAGTTTATTTAAAGTGATTTTTGAAGGGGTTTCATAAGCCTGGGATGTGGAGGAGTTTCTCAGCCCACAGAGGAAATATGGATTAAAGTCAGTGCATTAAAATTACCCAAAGCGAAGGTTTTCACACAACAGGTTTTTTTTTTCCTTCTCTTGAATCCGCCCCATATACCAAATGTTTCTGACCTAGTTTTCCTGACTTGTTTGTGCAGAATATTTGGTCATTTCAGTCACCGATCTGAGTGGCAACTTGTCAAAATTGACTTCCGGTCCATTTTCCAACAACGATGCACATCTGACGATTATCTGACATGGCAGCTACACAGTGAGGTAAGAGTAACGTGGTGCTACTTGACTGTTAACATGAGGATTCAGCCGTTGATTAAACTCAAGTGAGTCTCTTTTGATTCAGTCACACAATAAAAGCAAGATGGTAAAAAGAACCTCTGAAATGTTTATGATGCATTATTCATCACAGGGCGAAGTGTGCATCATGGGAATGAAGAGAATCTTCCAAAAACTGAAAGCAAACGTTCGATGTGTCAAGGCCAGAGATCAGTATATTTCCCAGATGTCAGATTCCTGCCCGTGCACAGAGGCAGACTTTGAGTGGTGAGTTCCCTGCTCTGCAGCTACTCTTTTCACTTCATTAAATCCAATGCACAACACTTTATCAATCTCCAGAGGCAGAGTCTGTGAAGCAAACCTAAGGCACAACAAGAGTGTTTGAAGAGTTATATTTTTATAATTCATGACTTGTCATTCTTATTTCTGTTATCTTTCTGTCAACGTAGGATGTTAGTTACTACTGTGATTTAAAAACAAGTATGAGTCATTTTGATTTAAGATTATGGTTGTAATATATTCTGAATATTCCATCATGAAAATAAATATTATGATATTATTATATATCTTAATATATGTCACAAATGTGACATGGTTGCAAGTGTATGCAAAATGACAAATATTCCAACTGGTGTTCAAGGCAGTGAACTGAGGCTGCAGTCACACATTATACCAGACTGTTAAAACTTAAAACAAAAACTCCAGTGACTAATTTTACTTTAACTACAGTTTGCACGGAATAGCTAATTTGAACTAATTTGATGATATCGACACAACACAATTAAACTGGCAGAAGACCACCGGAAATACTGAAGCCCAGCCTTGACAATCAAATATGTGACAGCAGTATATTGCTGCATATTTCTATTTATATCAAGTGCACTTAAATAGATTTGCATAATGGATCAAACTAATGAGTCAACCCAGAGTCTATTATAATATTATATACTTCTGTATGTCTAACAAGTATCATTACAAATCAGACTGTCTTGTATCACTTCACTCTGTCTCATACTTTCTTTTATCTTTCTGATCTCACTGGTGCTAAAAGAGCAACACTGGTTAGTATATTAAATGAGCTTAACACCACTTTATTACTAAAAGGCTTATTAAACTTTCCAACTCCGGCTGCTGAGACTGTGTTTCCCTGATCACGATGAAAGGAATCTGTCAGAGCCCTCTGACTTTGCCAAGGTGTAATTATAGCTCGTATAAACATGCACAATGCCTTCTCTCCTTTAGAAGTTTGATACATAAAACATCAAATCTCAAATCCTTTTCTTGAGCCTAGAACACAGCAGACCTGCACTTACTGCGCCTGATTCTGTTTGAGCTAATTAGATATAATATTTTAAATAAATGATAACTAATGTCCATAACACCCCCGTGTATCTTTTTCTCTTCTTGTTGTTCCAACTGAAACAGTGACTATGGGTTTGAGAGGCAGATTGACGGGAGCTGTACTCCGGCTTTCTGGTTTGTTCCCTCAGCAACATCCAGAGACTGCATCACAGGGGACAGCTTCCTCAACACCACAGGGTACGCTGATTCATTTGTATTGACATGAGCAAAGGGAGTAGTGGGTACTGCACAGTACTTGAGGTATATTTTCCACTGCTTTAAACTTCTACTCCACTATATTTCAGAGGTACCTTTTACTCCTCTCGTGTATTTATAAAAGCTGGTGTTACTAGTTACTTTTAAGTAGACTTTAAGACTTCGTATAAAAAAATATTGATAAGCTTATAAGATTCAGCACAATTACTCCTGGTTCTCAAACTTTTCTGTTTGTGACTTCTTACAAAAGTGTCTATTTGTGGCTCCCGCCCATGTTTCAGATGTTATCTGCAGCTCTGATATTTACTTTAAATAACTGTTCAAGGCTCAAAGAGGTTTAAAGTGAAGGTACAAATTCTTTTAAATTAGATATATTGGTTATATTTCAGAGAGAATACTTACTCAAATAGGAATGTGAAGCAATATTTTTGCTTATTGTGGAGTATTTTTGCATTGATGTATTGGTACTGTTATTTAAGCAAAGGACTGATATTCTGTGTGAAAATGGCTGACTATGTAAGATATATAAAAGGCTCTTAACCTTCAAAACAGATAAAACATATCCATGCATATTTTAAAACACCAAATCAGTGATTCCACACCAGAGTGTAAGTGTACCCCATGAGGTTCTTCTATAGATGCTGGGGGGTACATTAAAAGTTTGATTGTGAAATAGCTGGAAAATAACAACACAAATACGGTTACAAATTAGTGTGATCGTGATTTTTAGTTATTATTTATTTCCACAAAACACAATAAACTACCATCCATAATAAGCCGACCCTGGAGGGGGCCAACATGAACGCTACATGCTGCACTTGAGAGAGCTGGAAAACTAGTTTGAAAGCAAGTAGAGAAGTCAAAGCAGCTAAATGTGATCAATATACATCAACAGTTTTATAATATAACAATAGTTTTTTTTATATATAATCAAAAGTGTCAAATAAATTCCAGTGAACACATTTGTAACTGATGGCAAGTGAAATCAATGTTGTATGTGTCCCCTGAATGTCTTCCTGTGTGTGCATTTTTTGTATGTAAGCTTTTACACTCATGTAGTGCTCATTTATGCCTTTCTGGGGTCTTTAATGAATTCCAGATATCGCAAGGCTTTGTCAAACAACTGCACTGAGGGAACTCTGTTGAAGTACAGCCCCAGGCGACAAAAGTGTCCCAGTCAGGCCCCCAGGGGCCTCCAGCTCTTCACCACTGAGGGAACACTGGTAGCAACACTGGGGAGGAATGTCACTTTCTTGGTCTTTCTGGAAGAGGTGCTGACTTCACTTTAACGAAAGCAACAGTAGTGTGTATAGTGTGTATTACAGGGTGATACTTGTAGACTGCATGCTTTTCTTTAGTGTTCAGTTTGTTCTCTGTATATCGAAATGCTGTCAGAAACGTAGCGCAGAGGCTTGAGCACCAGAATATCAAATAAATATGCAGTGACATGATTTACCACTTGACCTCATTCTTGTAGATGGTATGGAGAATGCGCTCGGTAATGTGTCAGCGAGGACACTGACAGAGTGTCCAAGAACTGAGGCTGCAGTGCGACTGACAGTATTTTGTTTTCTTTTTGAAGGGTCTCGGCTCCACGACAAGTATAACGGTGGACTTTGGCGACGGCACCGCCATTTCGTATGTTAACATAAGCTCCATCGATGACGGGGTCAAGCATATCTACAGTAAAGTTGGCATCTACCAAGTTTCTGCGACAGCAACCAACACTCTGGGCTTTGACAGGGTGATACTCTACCTCCACGTCTCCTGTGAGTCAGAACAGTCATTTAAAAGTTGCTGCTGTTTACAGTCATTCTTCCAATGATTTTTGAACGCATTAATGTGAGGAAACAGGGGCCTTTTTCTGGCCCACAGTTTTAATAAACATCTAATACCCCTTTACTTCAAGGGTGGATTTGGTGTAAAAGGGTTGTTCATAGCTGATGATTAACTGGCTGACAGTGCCTGTTTCCTGCCACATTTTAATGTAAACTTCATTTTAGTTTAAAAGCAATAATAGTATAAGCTCTGGTCTTGATCCTTTATCATAGCTAATCAAAGGCAATAAGTCCCAAACAGCCTTCGATAAGTTCAAGAGAGAATATAATACAAAACATTTGGGCAAACACGCTCACCACTCTTCAAGCTTCAAATTGGCTCATTAAAGCGAGCCTCCATCCAAAATCCCATCCAAAGTTTCGAGTGTCACTCACCCTGTGTAGGCGTAAAAGACGGCTGTTTGTTGTCTCCGCATTGATAGAGAACAGCAGCGGTGGTCAGTTTGAATTCAGCTCATTATAATGGATACCAACGGCGACAAAAACATCCACTTGTCAAGCCTCTCCTGCAGTGCAAACAACTTATCCGCTGTCTGTCTATAGGCTCAGTGTATTCCAGACACTCATGTTATATGGCTGAAATATAGTTAAATGTGTCACTTCAGTTGGACATTTGTCACGGAAGTAACATTTAGCCATATTTTAACTACTGCTGTGAATATATACTTTCTGTGTTTTCTCTCTAAAGGTCAACTTGAACAGGTCCAGCTTACGGCTCCATCAGTGGTCATCAAGAACAAAGCAGTAAACCTCACGATAGCGTTACGCCCCGCCAATGTGGGGACGGTCACCTATTACTGGTGGTTTGACAACAAAACGGAGGTATGCCTTGCTTTCTCATTCTCAGCCATGGAGCCTATTAATTGAATGACCCGATGCATTCACAAATCACAGCACATCTCCCTCACTGTCTCTTTGCCCTTTAGCCTGTTGTGACCCTGGATGGAGCGATGTCCTACACCTTCTCCATTGAGGGAAGTCACACTGTCACCGTCCAGGCCGCAGTGGGCAACACTGTCCATCAGGACCAGATGACTGTGGCTGTTTATGGTGAGCCATTTTTTCTGTCTTTACTAATGCACTTAAACAGCCTCTAACTATAACAACAAAGTGAAAATGCTTCAGAATTGAGCAAAATATTCAAAGCCTTCTGACAGAAAAAAGGTCAACTTGGTTACTTGGGACACTTGTGGCTTTCTTCATTTGTGGCAGGAGTTTGCTTTGTTGTCTTGGTGATGGTTAAATTAAGCTAAGTATGGGATTTGGATGCAGCATGATAACAGGTGGTTGTACGAGACTCCAATGGCTTGATTACTTGGACGTTGTAATTAGAATAGTTTTGTTATGCTGCTGTTTCCAAGGTCAAAAACAAACCTTAGGAGGTCAAGATTGAAAATTTTGGTGTCATTTTTAGTTTCACTAAAAACTCACATCTACATTTATGCATTAAATTATCTTTAAACTTAAATTTATGTTATCACTGTCTTTTTTTTCACTTGGTTTGTGTCTTTATTATATGCTCATCTAACAACATATCGAATGAGTAACTGCCCAAGGCCACCTTTTCATTGATCTCAATAATTATTACATTTCTTAATTAATTATCTACATTGAACCTTCCAGACAAAAGCACATATAACATCAACTACAATGTACAGAGTCTGGGAAATCATGAGTGGGTCTGCAAGTCTAGATCTGATCTGATCATTTCTTTTGTTTGAGTATCAAAATTAATTATTACGTAGCAAATTCTTTTTAATTCCCTTTGATGTTTATGAAGTTGGTAAAATGGTAGATGTAGGGAAAAGCAATTGATTTCTTAGCTGCCAATAGTGCCAGATCAAAATAATTTATTATGGGAAACTGTCTCGTCTAGTCTCTAATAAACAAAGTTGTGGATCAAGCGATCGATAATGATGCGAAATGTTAGAAGTTAGAAGGTTACGAAATGTATATGCAAGAAACGATCCTTTTACTTCTTACAGCACCGAGATAGAAAAACCATCTCACCATTCATCTTCTGCATCGTTTCCGGGGTATAATATGCAGCATTTTAGAAAAATTAACTGAGGTTGTAAATCGTATGAGCAACGTTGAGACAGAAATATGTTCGGCCCTCCTCGTCAATTTCACTTTGTCATTTAGGCCCATCCTCTATATTTTCTGCTGAAAATCCAGAATTGGCTCAGAATCAGGGTTATTTGGATTATAGTGAAGAGAGAGCCTGTGTCATGAAGTTACAGAGAAAAAGGATTGAATTTCTGTCTCCATTTCAGATTATTTCCGGTCGCATGTACTGGCCTTTTCTTCTAATTTGGACGATCTGAACCCCGGGGTCTCTGAGTGGAGAGAGGACATCGCCAGGGTGGTGAAGAGTTCAGTGGTTCAGGTCAGTTCTGCAGCTGCTTGCTCGTGTTAATAAGACCAGAATCAGACAATCAGGCATGAACCAAACTCCACAAGGTCTCATTCGCATTCTGGCAATTAGCAGCTTTGCACCAGCCCAGGAGAGAAAAAGCCTCCTTCTGTCCAGTGAGCCAATGACATTTCCATTCTTGGTTGTGCTGCATTTGTAATGTATGCATGTGGTTCTGTGTCAAGTGCTGCGCTCCACTACTTGCAGTGTCTTTGACCTCACTCGCTGGGTAATTAGTTGTTAACCTCAACACGCTGACATGGCACATCACCCGAAATCATTATTACCACTACAAGCTTTCAACCGAACTTGTCAAAACACTAAAGGGCAGTAAAAGCACTGCCATGACAGTTGCCATTTGCTCTCTAAAGAGCTTAATGCCATTGCCTCGAGAGAACACCAAAACCTCAAGTAAAGAGAGCCAAACTGTGGTTAAGTGCATCTGGTTTTCCCTCACAGAAACTGTAGAGATGTCAGCAAAGCAGCGGGTTATGTAAAAGACCTGGATACTGAGCTCTATATATATCCTACAGTAGCCCTCAGTATGAAACATTCACTTTGACCTTCTGTCTTGTCAGATATTACCATGGTTTACACCAGGAAACTGACAGGAGACCTCTGGTTACGGCATAAATGCACTAAAAGGCCTGGCCTTTACCAAAGACTGTCAAATTGAACTTGCATGTTTCAGTTGATCTGTGCATTATATCCTGACAGTGACTGGTACTCATGCAAATGATATATGAAGCAGAAAGCCGGCAGTATTTACTCGTTAATACAGGTGGCCCCCAATCCCATTTCAGGGCCAGAACATAGAACATAGTCAATTAAAAGGCCTTTTTAATTAGGTTGTGTTTTTATTAAAGGTCACTGGAATCAGTGAGGATCAGCTCCTTGTCACGGTGCTCCCAGGTTTGTCAACCACGGCAGAGATTTTCATTGTGCCTGAGAAGAGGCTGAGACACGGAGCCAAGGATGAAAAGTGGGCACACCTGGATCAGGTACTGTCTCATCAAATCATTTTAATGGCCCCTGGCAGATGTTGAGTACAGCTTGGTTTTCTGTGATAATTAAAACAGCACAAAAGTAAGATGAGGAAGCCAGTAGTCCGTCTCTAGAGACAGCATCCCTGGAGAATATGTCCTTTACTTTAGAGTGTCATACAGCACTGTTGAGTTATCAGTTTAAGCTCTGTTGTTGTATTACAAAGAGAACATGATTTTATTATGTCTGGACATTTCTCTCAAGGTTATAAGTTTTTTATTTTATTTTTTTTTACAATACTGTCACTCTGTCACTGGAAGGCTGAGCTTCAAAGCTGGACCGAGCTTTGGTCTTCTACCTTTTTATTATTAAGTTTGACTACTCATACATGTAGTCAAACTTAATAATACAGCCCAGCTTAGCCAGTAAAATACTTAGCTACTGGTACCTAAATCTAAATATAGTGGGGAAAAAACTGACTATAAGGAACAAGGGAGTAACAAGTGGATGTTTTAGAGGAGAGGATAAATACATAGAAGTATTTTTGTGAATACTTGGTACCTCCAGGATAAAGTACTGAGAAACAATCTCTTTCCTATAAAGTAATTATGCCATAATTCACAGTTACGATAGCTCACTCCATAGGCGATTTGGCATACAAGCTTGTGTTCTTTGGATTGACTGCTGTGTAGGTAATGTTCCTTATAGTAATGGATAGAGTACGATAAAATACGTTTGCCCTTTACGCATGGAAGCTATTAGGTAAATTTGTCCTTACAGGAAATGTAACATTTGATTTCTGAGATATACAGTAGTTGTAATAGATGGAAACCTTCACCAGCGTTTACTAATACTCATAAAAATAATTCCTGGTACATTGTGATAAAATTAATTTCTCATGCCCAATTATTACTCCCTTGTTTAACATAGTTTTATTTTCTTTCATTGTATGTATATTTAAGTACTAATAGGAGCCAGAATGTTTTTATATTACTGTAGCATCATATATTATACAGTGAATGAACACTGAACATCACAGACTGTATTGTAAGTGTTACCTTCATATTGTAGTTTCTGCTTACAATTTATTTCATTGACAGTTACAATCCATTTGTCCTTTGTTGGAGGGTTTGCCTGCAGCCATTTGCGTGATGGCTTTCGTGCTCGTAGCCAAAAGTGTCCAAGTTTATCCTGGATTTCATCCTGATGTAATGTAACAAAAGAGCAGTCAACGTCTGTTCCAGATATTTCACCATCTCCCGCCAACACGAAAAAGTTGTAGAACAAATCCAGATCATTTTGTCCCAGAGTGTCCCCTTTGTATAAGTTTCAATTTTGCTAGTCATCGCCTGGCTGCATACATTACTGCAATCTTCCTCAATTATCTCTGATTCTCTCTCCAATTTCTGTTCACTATGGGCAGTCAGGTCGTTTATGGAGGTCTGTTTTCCTTTTTATAATCTTGATATTAGAAGTTTATTGTTGTTTAATCTCAGACACACCAACAAATATGTTGACATGATTAGGTCCACAATCCTAGCCTTGTTTAATGTCTTGAAAATATCTGAAAACCTTTTTTTCGAGGCTAAATGTATGCAAGAGGTGTTTTAAAGAAAATGTTACATCTTAATTATACTGCTTTTTGTTAAATATATTTGTCAATATGTAGTGAACAGATTTTCTTTAATTATTTCAGATCCAAAATGTTTTTTTCACGAGGGTAAAAGTCAAATGTATTTTGCATTACTTTCTGTTATTTTATGAAGTGCTTTGCATACATTTGAATCTTATATTTTCATAACTACCAGGCAGCCCCTGGTTTCCATGAATTTCAGTGTGGTATGAAAATCAACTTGTCGAGACTTTAAACTTGTTTCGGTGAGGCAATACATCACAATGAGCATCATGTCTGCATTTATTCTTGTCAAAGTTACATTATCATTGCCTGGTAACAGAGTTTTAAGAGCAGTTTTATTTGGAAAATCCTCCTTTGCCACACAACAGTAAGGTTAACTTTGACACAAATAAATGCAGACATGATACTCATGGTGATGGATTACTTAAGTCAACCAAGTTTAAAGCCTCTGCAAATGTATTTTCATACCATGGTGAAATGAATGGATACTGCATGGTAGGTGGGAGAAACACTTTGTTATTCCTTGGAAAAGGTCAGCAGTAATGAAGAGTGGACATTTTTTGTAGTAATTGGGCTAAAAGATGCAAAAACTCTGGTGTGGGGAAAACACAAGAACAAGAGGAATGTGTTTTCTATCTCTTTACTGTTATTAGCATGCAGGTACACAGGACCCACTTCATCTCATTACACTCCATGAGGCATCCTCCTCATTTAGTTTCCAAATCGTAGAGAAAACCCCTCTGATTCCCTGTGGAGACATTCAATCAAAGACCTGCTTCTCAATTTTATTGTATTCCTGGTTTTATAATGGCTCAATCATGCGACACAAACTCAAGCAATAACCTCAAGTGTAAAAGAAAAAAGACATTTTGTGTCTGTATTGCTAATGTCCCCACACATGCCCTTTGTACTTCAAGTCCTCTCAAATAGTAATTCATAATATCAACACTAGAGGGCAATGTCTTCCCATGTAAAAGCACTGAAACCGCTTCCATCAGAGCACTGAAATATTGCTCTCAAAGCCCCTCAGTGCACGTTCAAGACTCACTGCCTCCTTTTACAAGTTTAGACACTTGCATAAACCTTTAGGTAACAAAGCCACAGTGATTTCAAAGCAACATGCTCCACGGTTGTTGTTATTTCCTCACAGGAAAATAAGAGTCCTGTATCTTCAAAACCGATCTCATATCATGTTACAGAAAGCCATTAAATATGTAAACAAAACAATAACACAGAGATGTTTTTAAAGCACAAGCTCATTTATTCATCATAATGGGCAGGACCTCCATGTATCACAAGTAAACATAATTTTGCTGGCTCAGAGTCACTCTTGAACTAAGTTAATAGGTATTTAATTACATTGATGCATCATATAATTGGCACCATCGAGAAAGGAGACAAACTGGGGCAGGCGGCCTGGATTGGGAATTAAAGAGATGTATTTATCTAAAGCCTGTCTGATTACCTGGCAGAACCTCACAGACAATAGAGTAATAAATCTTCAGTTCACTGTTCTCATCTCCAGTGAATGACTTGCAATGCAGATGCATTAAGTGAGCGTGTGCCCACACATACACACGTGCATGCGGTGAGTGTATGTGTGGAGCAGCTTATTAAAATGTGTAATAGATTTACTGACCCTGATATGCCACTAGAACAAAAAGTAATTATTCATACTGTGTAGAGCAGTCTAATTTTAACCAGTGGAAAGATTTTAGAAAGAGCGAGATGGAATTAGTGAGGCATGGCTAAGGACTCAAATGGGCTCTGGGAAGGCATTTTGGTCTCTTGTTAAATGACTGCTTCATCTAGGTGTGAAAAGCAGGGGAACTTGAGGCACTTCAGGGAGGAAAATTAAAACAGCAATTTTATGATATTAGAACATACTTTGATTTCCAATGGCTTTGCCTCGCTGAACTTTCAAATCGGTAAATCACGTTTTCTTGAAAATAGGTAAAAAAAAAAAGAAAATGGTGAAATATTCCCCCATTTTGATAGACATAGTGAGATTAATTTTTTTTTAAATGTCACTGCCACATTATAAGCAGGCCGCCCTTTTACCTGATAGGGTTTCCGTCGCGATTAAAAGCCCGTCGGGTTTCGGTGCAGCAGGTTTGGTTTCTCGTGTCATATCAACATTTGCTCCTCTTTAGAAGGAAGCAAAAATTCTGATTCATAATTCAGGCTGTTGGATAAAGTGACTGCGGCTGAAATATTGATGACTGTGGAATGTGGCTGTGCAGCCTCTCCTAACAGAGTCTCCTCTGCTCTGTCATTCCTCCTCATAGCTCTCTCAGGTTCTGCTAAGTGCTTTGAACCAAGACCTCATCCAGTTCACACTCAAACCGGGCGTGCAGGTGAACGTATATGCCACGCGGCTGTCTCCAGGTGAGTCTGCTGCCTCTGCCCCACACCTACCTGAGCAAAAGGGTGGTCCAGTCCATTTAAGAGGTGCATTAAGGCCAGACTTCTAGTTTGGAGGTGAGGATGTTAAGTAGGTCTACATGGGAACAAACTAGTCAAGAGGCTTTAAAGTGTGAACTGAAACCTGGGCTGCAAACCGGATCAACAGACCGTACTCACTGTTTTATGTGTTTTTAATTGTCTTATTGGTGTAATGTTTGTTTTTAATATAAGTATCCAGGACTCCCTGGAGAGCAGTATTGATAGTGAGCGGATTATCCGGGATAAAGTAAACTAAGCTATGAAGGGAAAGATAAAGTGCTAATTGGACATTAGCTGTCTTGAATACTGTGAGCAAAACAAGACAGCGCTGATTCTCCATTGTTATTTAATAGGATTGTTATATAATTTCCAATCACGTAAAATAAAAAAAATATGCATTTGTCCTAATTTGGTCCTCCACGTGGACTCAGTTTCTCTCTCATTCTTTCTCCTTCAAAGCTCCTCTTGTGGACAGCAGTGATAGTGGCCACAGCGGCACTGCAGTCATCATGCTGGTGTCGGTCGTACTGATGGGCTTGGCTATCTTCGTAATATATAAATTTAAAAGGTACAGTACACTGGATGTAATATATTGTAACCCCATATGATGCATATGAAAGAATATTTGAAGATTAATCTTCAGATTTTCAGGCATCACATCATTACAAATATATATGATGAGACGGATGTTATTGTTTTGTTTGTGTGTGTGTGTGTGTGTGCGTGTGTGTGTTGTGTAACAGCCCCGTTTAGAGTCAGGCCCCATTATTATTTACAAGCGAGCTCCTCACTCCTGAACTCCTAAAACTTTCCACAAGTATTCAGAGTCCATATATCTCTCTGTTATGGACGTCCGCGACACAATAATAGCTCGAGAAATAAGACAATTCCCCTCTGTCTCAATCTGCAGAATATTACAGGGAATGACAGTCTAATCAATTCTCCCAGAGTGCTGAATGGGTGTCAGAGTCCTGCAGTTATCAATATTCATCTATCTGACAATGTGAGGGTTGACCTTTCGGAAATGCTAAACACAGCCATTCAAGGTGAGGCATACTCTACAAAATAGGCAGGAAAGGTTGAGAAGATAAGTCCTGAGACAACATATATTATACAGTGAGGGACATACAGTAAATAGCATCCTCTGCTGCAGGTAATCCCATGCCAATCACAAGGGATGGTTGAGTTCCTCTGTAGATTGCAGAATTTTACTCATTATAAAGTAAAACATCACTTAACTTTAACTTTCCGGATTATAATTACTACATTAAGAAATCAACTTTGGGTTTCTAAAGCTGCTTCAAATGTCACAGCACCAGCTGCAGCATTAAATCACGAGGGGGGGGATCTGAAATTAGAAATGCAAGATGTTAGTTTTAAGTAGAATTGGGGGTGCATCTGAGGGGATGAAAAATTGATTGAAAACTGAGGTGAACAATATGAAAGTGAGAGAGCAATGCCCAGTGGAATGCAAAATGCCCTAGTTTCCAGCTTTCAAGCAATCCTCTCCCATCCTTAACAGTTAAAAATAGTGGGTGACACATTATGCATAGTGAGAGCATTAGTGAAACAGACCTGATGGCAGGTTTCCATTAACATTTCTTTTTTAAACCCCACCCCCCCTCACCTTTTTTTTTTCTCCCGCATGACCTACAGGAAGATCCCGGGCATCAACACGTACACAGCGGAGCAGCCTGACAAAGAACAAGAGGTCATCCCGACAGTGACCTCCATAGCCGTCCCGAACCCTGAGGGGGACAAGCTGACTTCACTGGATCATGTGGATGTACAGTTGGACTCAAAAAGCAGAGGTATTAATGTGGCTGTTTCTTCCTTTAAGCTACATTTATCAAGAATACACAGGATTTATTCAGATCATCACTTTCAGATTCTTATGTCAAAGTCATTATTCAATCTGTAAACAAGGTCCGGCAGTCACCACCTGCGTTGTATGTCTCAGCCTCCAAAGCGATCAAATGTTGGTGCACTGGTCATGAAAACTGCAGAATTACTTTAAGGGTCAATTCACCCAAATGAGAAAAAAACATTTGCCTCTATCCATTCATTAGCCATACCCACTTATCCTTGAGGGTCTTGGGGGACTGAAGCCAATCCCTGCTGACATTTTCTTAATTACCAAGGGAAAAAAGGGGACTGGAAGCACACTGATAAATTTATAGTCATTGTTTGCGCATTAAAGGCTGTAAATTTATCAGTGTGCTCCAGTCCCCTTTTGTCCCTTGGAAGTCCTCAAACTGAGAAGCACCTGATTCAGCTGCATTTGCGTGAATATGTGCCAAGGACCCTGTTTCTTGATTACATTTAGTGCTATCTAGTTTTTTTATTTGGCCAGGTTTTCTGGAATTTCTCGTGGTGCTGACAGCGCTGGGAAATAAAAAAATCACATTCAGAAAATTCAGAGCTAACATCTCTTTCCGGGGTTTCCCCACTGATTTTGATTTATCCACAGAACACACTGTTGGCTGTTTTCATTTGAGCTCTTTCTAAAGTGATTTGAATAAAAGCTGTTCACAGCTACGCCTGTGAAGGGTAAAGCCGCAGAGGTATGGTCACATTACACGTCCATACTGTATGAGTTATGAAGACACATGAACTCAAAGGTATTTTTCCTGTTTTGATGCAACCTCCTGGCCAGCACCAGTTTGCTTTTGTTGAAATTTTGCAAAAACAGTGCTGCGCTGTGATTGGAAAAGTAATTGTTATTCTTGTTAACTCAAACAGTCACATATAAAACATTTTTCCAGATATTTGGAGAAAGCCTGGTAGATGAAAGGGAAATACCTGTGACCTGAGGAAACTTTTCTTTTTTCTATTTGGGGTTTTGCACATAAACACATGTTATTTGAAAGTATATAGAAGACCACTTAATGTTATAACTAACATTAATTTATCAGAGCATGTATCGTTAAATTTTTGATGTATGATACACAGCAGGTGGGCCAAATGTTCACTAGTTAGTTTTTATTACCTTGTTATGCGGATGTGCCGTCACGTCGTTTTCTTCATTATTATTGTTGCAGATGATAAATCGCAGCACCGCTTCTGTACACCTCTTACAGTTGGTTATTTCTCTGCTCATATTTGTTCATTATCACAACAAAATTATTATATCCTAATGATCCCTTTTTAGGTCAGCATTTGATTTGGACAGAAGGCTAACTGGGCCATATCTTAACAAGGGTGTTGTTTCTTGAAAGATTTGTTGAATTTTTAAAAAATCTTATTCTTTATTGCTATGAGCACCACAAGCAACATTTAATTCACCTTTTTAATGTTTGAGTTGGGAGGAGAACACTGCAAAACCTCAGCACATAAACCCCAAACTATCTGCACAATCAGATATAACAAGAAGTGAGATTTTTTTTTTTTTAATTGTGTGCACTGACTCTTTAGTACAGCAAAAAATAAAACTTGTTGCACAAGTTGCGACAGTACATTAAAAACTGGCAGAGAGGAAACAAGTTGAAGCTCACTGACAGGAAGAGTTACAAGACATTCACTCACTGTTAGATGCTGCTGCTTTTCTTTCTGCCTCTGTATTATCACACGAGTTGCCAAGCTACTGTTACTATTTTGTGCTGTAAATTGATGTATTTGCCATCCTGAGTTTGTCACAGCAAGGTATTAGTATTCACAGGTAAGTGAAGCACAATCAAGTCTGAGCTAAAGTGACGAGAATGTCTAGGTGAATTATTTGACCCAATAAAATAATTAGTGCACCTGGAAAGTGGCGGAGGGGTGAAAGCATTTTCATCAAGAAATATCTATGAGGTTCCAGTTGATTTACCTCTACCCGCAGCTAAACAATCGACCCATCCAAGATAAATGTGTTTGCCTGCAAAAATACACCCGTATGCAAATAGCTACATAAAATTCCTCCTCTTGTCTCTTTCCTTTCTTCTCCCTTGCCAGGCTACCTGCCATCTCACACAGACATCAAGCTCTCTGATGAAGCGCCCCATGTGTTTTAATGTTGAGAGTCTATGACCGACTCGAAAGCAATACATCTTCTTTGGCAGTTACTTCCAGCAAGCTATGAAACCACGGTCACAATGAATGGTCTCGAGTGTTTTGCTACCCATGCATGGATGGACCAGTTCACACTGTGCTGCCTAATTCCTCTGAGGAGACTGTACAGATTTATACTTGCTTCTTGAAAAGGGACACTTTTTGACTGAAAATACTTGTATTTTTGCAAGGACATTGATCTTTTTATGTAAATAATGTACATCCATAATGGAAGAAGTAAAAGTTATTTGTCTCAGCTGGTTACAGCTGCGTCTGCTCAAATATGTTAAAATATCAAACAGCGGAACAGAAGTGATGTATAATAATATCTCAAAATATGCTCCGATTTCTGTTCTTTTTGGCTTGTGTTTGTGAAGTTTACTTTGTTTAAGTATGTGGAAATAGCTTATCTGAGTAAGACAGTGAGGGAAGCAGATTCATTAAGCTCTGTACAATCAGTAAATCTTATCACCAGATTCTCATCAAATGAAAGCTTGCAATATCCAGGAGATGAGGGAGCTCCTAGTCCCAGATCTGTGTGTTTCATCAAGCCTGCCGCTCAAAATGTTATATGTGTCATAACAAAAATAAGAACAGAAAATTAAAGTGCATACACTGGATAGGTATATACCGTGAATGAGAAACAGAGCAATCCCTCTTGTTTAGGAGACTGGAAAAAGTCATTTTAGTGATGGCGAAATGAATTCTAACATCATATATGTTAACGCTGTTTTGACAAAAAGAGATTAGTCTTCGGTCCAATCTAAATCATGCATATGGATTATTATTGCAGCAGCTATCTCAGATATGATTGTTTTACAGCCAGTTTGACTGTTGCAGTGACTTATTTGTTGCCTGGAGCTTTTCTTGTACATTCTGGTTTCTACAAAGAGGACTACATGTAAATTTCCAGAATAATTCCTGTGTAAACAAAGAGGCTGCGGTACAGCAGCAAACACTCGCTGTGATGCAGTAAAAAGTGCTACAGTGCCGAATCTGTATTTTAATTGCTTATTAGTTCAAGACTTATTAGCTATTCGTTTATTTCCCAGACCACCATAGAGTGAAAAGACTCCTTGACCCTGTTTCTCTTGCTTTTTGTTGTTTTACTTTGAACTGGCTCACTGTGAAGGTTGTAGCGGCACTGAAACTACACCAGGTTTGAATGGAAACACGTTCTGCTCTCTTTTTTTTTTTTAGGTTAAAGCACCTTTTTATTTATTCTGGACTGTTTGTCTATGGTGATACCCGTGCTCCACATGGCGTTTCCTCAGTTTACAGTGATGCAGAGGAGCCTGCAGTCTGTTCTGGCTTTGCCCCCAAGGACTCGGCGGACAAAAGGCTGCAGATTTGTTCATCTCCTTCGCTGCGAGGGACACAGAGATAGAGAAGACGTATCTCCTGTCAACAAGGCTCAGCCTACGCACAGAGCTTTGGTCAGCTGCTGTCTCTTTGGGATAAGTAGTGAAGTTCTTCTTCATCAAACTTTTCTTTTTAAGTGTTGTCAGCATCATGTGTCAGTAAGACAAATTGACTCGAGGCTTCACCATACTTCTTCCTTCCAATCCCACGATCGAGCCTGAAGCATAAATAAACTCGTGCTCGCCATCAGACGAACGGTGCCTCTCCGCACCGACCATCAGAAGAGTTTTATTTTGTGCTTGTTATATATTTAAAAGTTTTTTGTTAGGTCCCAATAACCAACCTGTGAATTTGATTGTGAACATATTTGCATGATGTCTTCTTTTGTTTTTCCTCTTTCAAGATACTTAAAATACGTCTTAAAGACAAAAAGAAATGTTAGAAATGTAAACTGCAGTATTTTCCGTTTCTCGGAGGCTATACAACGCATTAATTACAAGTGATGTGATTATTCGGTGGGTTGTTTCTGTGTTTTTTCATTTGATCTTGCAGAAGTAACCATGGTTGAAGAATAAAGCAGAAACACGACATTAACGCAGCGCGGCTGGTTGTTAAACTCATTCCTAAAAAAGCATACTCAGCTTATCTGTGTCACCTTCGATCTGTTAAAATCCATGTAGTTGACTGCAGCTTGTAGTTGTGTTTGACTGTTTGATTTGGTCGATCAAAAGACTCTATCTCAGCTGATTTGCAAACCTGTCACAAATTGGTAGTTTTGATCGACAGGCACTCGCACTTTTGTTGAACTGGCTGCTTTTTCTGCTTTCTCTCTGACTAACAAGTGTTGCTTAAACCCCTTAAAGTTTCTGTGCAGCCATTTGCATGATACAATGGCGCCGAGCGGCAGGACAATGAAAAGCACCAAGTAGCCTGGAGTGATTCTAATGGGCTGGTTCCTTGGCTCTCCCACTGTGCAACAAATTAATTATCCCCTCTCCAGGAAATCGACACACATACACACACACGCACACACACATAATCAAGGGAGATTTTCCCAGTCTGGGTAGCACCTTGAATGAAAAATGTCCCACAAATAACAATAACCCACAGCAATATTGTGTTAGCCACAGTGTGAAATTGATGAGCATGTTTCCTTTCATTGAGTGCTACATTACAGTGTCTGGCTGCAGCGAATCATCCATTAGTGATTGTCACCGTTCAATTTGATTGTGCACCACCGAACATCCCAGGGCAGTTAGAGAAAGGCCTTGGTGTTAATTCAGACTGAGAGCAGGAGCGAGAATAAGACTCTCGGGGCGTTGATGGCTGCTGGAGTGATGAAGATTGGTGCGTGATATGAAGCTGTTGAAGTGGCAAACAAAATGCAAAACAGGAGGAACAAGGGCCTTGTTGTTGCAGCTTTGTGTGCGAGGAGTTATTTCAGCCAATCAATCGCACTGTTTTGGCCAACCTTGCTGTCTTCCTGCCATTTTAACGTGCAAGGCTTTTTGTGTTGTCTTTAAAACTGAGGACTGAGAAGTGCTGTTGCAAGTGGTTCATCTATACAAAAAAAATCTGTTTCTCATCATTCAACCACAGCCTCAGTAATTGTTCCCATTAAACAGAAACCATCTGTAACTGGCAACTTGAGTAACAGAGTGATAGAGGTAAAATGAAGCTCAGTCAGAGTGTCAGATGGGAATCTTCACATGGGTGTTATCACACTTCTGCCCATTAAAGCCGACTTCAGAGCCTCTGTGGGATCATTAAAAGTGGTACGCTGAGAATGGTACACGGCCTGCTGCACGGCACCTCTGTTTCAGATAAGACTGTGAAACAAAGCTTCATGACCCATTTGTTTTCAGGGTTATGTCATGACAATACGGACAGACAACGCCAGGAAAAAAAAAAAGTATAAACCACATTATAATCATAAAAACATAATTCCATATAAAAATACATTTATTTTGAACAATTTTAAAATGGCAATTTGTTCACAGTAAGAAATGTGGTTCAAAACAAGACGTTTTGTATTGACAAAAAAGAACAATATCATAGAGCATGCACAACTTTTGGCAATTGCACAACTAGACTATTAGACAAGGTGTTTAATAATTTGTTTAATGTGTTAAGTAAACTTTAAAACCAACAATGAGATATATGTGTATGTATGTATATATATATATATATACACAGTACTTGCTCACCCTAATATAGTCTTAAGTCTTTTATCACAGATAATTAGGGCATGCTACTGTAAAAAATTAAAGAAGACAAACAGCTTGTTGTGAGACTGAAGGTCATGGAAACATATTACTGCCTGTTCAGTGCGTCAACTTTACAATAAAGTAGGATGAAGCTACTGTATAGATTTACATTCCTTCTTATTTTATGTACAGGTTTCCAGTATTTCCACTTCTAAGGCCAGACTTTCATGTCCATGTATCACATTTTTTTTGTGTACCGTCTTCTTAGAAACAGTCATTGAAAGCACCATGTTACCTTACAGAGCAATTACATGTTTCTTTCTTATGAGAATTCACAACAGTCTGATAAAAACTGTAAATAGACAGTTTATACATAAAAACCGTATATTTACAACTCAAAGACCTCTAGTTATAGGGCGGTAAATGTTTATCCAGAGAATGATTTATTTAACATAGCAAAATGATACCTAAATTTGAAATTACGTCCTTTGGAGGCAGAGCGAGGTGTGATCTGCCTTAAACAGACAGCTCTTTGTTGTTTCCATTCAGGATGTAAAGAAAACACACAAAAAATATGATAAACAAAATAAAAAGGTTACACTTGGTAAATTTTATTGCCTGCTCATTAAATTTATGAGAAAACATTACCAGAGACATTATCAGCAAGTACTGTAAGATTTCAAAGAGTTTTATCACATTAAATTAGTTTATCATTTTAAGACCTGTATTATATTAATATGACATTCCCTAAGAGTCTAAATATCCTCAGAGTAAATCATGATGATTATCTGCCATTCAGTGCAGAAGTTAAAGTGACTTTATCAAACTTGTACACATACACAATAAAACCTTCACATTCTCTTTTACTGACCCATGAGCAGCGGTGGAGTTTAACTAAGTACATTTACTCAATTACTTCAGTACAAATTTGAGGTACTTTAGTATTTCCATGTTATACAACTTCACTACATCTCAGAGGCAAATATTACACTTTTTAACTCCACTGCACTTATCTAACAGCTTTTAGATTTTTGAACGCTACTTCTTCAGCTAAATATACCCTCTTTGGATCAGCTGGAAAATATATTGTTGCAAAGCTGAAAACAGGCTGTTTTTTTGAGCTCTTGAAAACTTTTTAGAGATTTGCGGCTCCAACAGGACAGCAACGCTTCTTATGGACCACTGCAGATTAAAATGAGTTCAACCTTAAACATCTACAGCAGCAAAATGAAACGCACACGTGAATCCAACAGCAATATTACACCAGAAACAAATAAATGATTTTACTATGCACAATGAGTATTTTTAGTTTTGATAGTTTAAGTACATTTTTTGAAGCTTGTGAATGCTGGAGCTTTACTTGTAGTGGAGTATTTTCACAGTGTGGTATTAATACTTTTACTTAAGTAAAGGAGCTGAGTACTTCCTCCACCTCTGCTCATGAGTTAATAGGTACTTTTCTCATTTACATTATATAAGAAATTTCTCAAACAGTTTTTTTTTTGGTAGCTTTTGAGGTATTCTATTTCAGAAAGTCAGTCTGTTTTTCCTCTCCTGACATTTATCTAAATTAAGAAGAACGATGACATGTCACAGGCAGTAAATTTTTCGTCAAAATTACACGATGGCAGCTGAATGTTCATGAAATCCTCGTGTCATTGGTACATCCGTGGCGCTGATGTGAAGCCAGGGAACCTCGATGCTAATTAGACATTTTGTGCCGCGTACCACTGTGGTTATCAGCCAATTTTAGCCAATTCACCGCCCTCAAACTAGAGGCCCTAGAGTCTGGCTCGGTGGATTGATCTTCATATGGTACCGTAAAGAAGATACTTACTCTATCCATGTGAGTTAAAAACATGACTTTGAATGATAGCAGCTATCAGCGTGAAAATAAATGAAAAAACAATGCCAACAAAGCAAACAGTTTCAGCACTATTGTAACACAACTATCTGTACTTACTCAGTAACAGAGTGCACTTCTTAGACATTAGTACAGTTAGGAAATTCCCTTGTAACAATTCTCTCCATATTTCTTCCAATTCCTCCTGAAAACATGCAAAGAGATAAAAAAAACCAGACTAAATACACAAGGACAGTCAAGTGCTTATGAATATGAGACAGTATCTTCACACAAACACAACTTGGAGCTCTGTGATATTTTGGCTTTATCTTTGTGAATTTGATCGGAGGGGTGAAGTGAGAGCTGCCTTTAACGTCTACCAAAACAAGGCGAAGCTCAGTCTTGCTCTCTCTAATCTTTTTAACTCGAAGATCAAATGGTTTGCACAAGCTTTTACACTTAATTATAAAGTCATCACCCATGCATTTTGGTTGAAAAGCCCCCTGTTGGCTCGGAGGAGCGCGGCCTATCCGAGCAGGGCTGAGCTGGTGATGGAGGACTGATAAGATAGGATCGCTGTGACAAGCCGGGGTCGTTCAGATTGTGCAGACACTGGCTTGTTCAGAGGTGGCGCTTTTATCTTTTATCTCAACTGTGTCAGAAGTTTAAATTCGGTGACTTGTATAAAGCTGCGTGAAGCTAATTTCATGTTCGCCCCTACAACTAATAACCTGGCAGTAAATTCTCAGAGGAAAGATCTGGCAGTCAGTTCAGATTTGTAGAAGAAAATATGATTCATGAGATTTAAATTGCTTTCGCATGGAGCATATTTTAAGACTTAAGTCCATGTAGTCTGTAGCAAAATCACAATTTCTGAGGTAAAAAGATAAGATGAGGTTTAAAATTGAGGTCTGAAAGGTTAAACCAAAGATTTAAATGTCACATGAGGCTCAACAGAAGTTACTATATCACACTATAGCAGCCAGGATTGGTTGAATTCAAGGCGCTCAGTGTCCAGGAGGGAAAAGAGCTGAGACCATATTCATCAACGTGCTAAAAATAAAAATTTGGACTGCGGTTAAAATCCTTAACTTCACCCCTACACATCATTTTAAGATTAAATGTTATTTATCAAATTTATTACATCTTAAAACACTTGAATTTGAGAGAGCTTTGGAGACCCCCTAAGTTGGCCAACAACAACAGAGATGATTATTCAGCTTTTGAGACATGTTTGAGTGATTGAACAGAATCATTTCTCTGATGTATCTACAAGCAGGTTGGTTTTCTTTTTGTTTTGCTTTCAGCCAATTTAACAAACAGGTGCTTATTTACGCATCCGGCAATGTTATGTTTTGCAGTTGTGTTTGCGTCTACCTGCCGATTGTAAGGTCTCATATTCACTCTCTTTTATCTCAGTTTTTGGTTTCCACCAACTCCTAAGGGAAATATCCAGCTCTTTAGCTGCTAAATGTTCCACCGTGGTCACGACCTAACTGTGTCTGCTTTTAGGTAATGACACATTGTTGTTATAGAAATATTGATGAAAGCCAGTTCAAGACTTTCACACAAGTAATGTAAATTATAAATGTTTTGAATAACATATCACAGAGTAAAATGTTTTAAAGGAGTAAACAAAGGAGCAGATGTAGAGTGAATCCTTGTCTCTGATTGGCTGTTAATAATTTGACTGATCATGTGATCACTTGAAAAGTGCTGTTAAAGGTTTTTACTCTGACACTTTACTGTAACTAGGAGCAGGTCACTTCACTTCACTTCACTTCACTTCACTATCAGATAAAGACTTATATACTTCTAAGTTCTTTGGAGCATTCCTGAATGTAAGTCTTGAAGGTTTAATGAACACAGGCTCTCTCCTCTTATACTTCATTCACAAAAGTTAACTTCTCACTCATGGCACATCAATACTGAGAATAATTAAGCAAGAGGCTGATTGATGTCCATCAGAGAGCTGTGTGAGTAAGACTTGTGTTGACAACCACCTGTCCTGTGCGATGTATCATGTGGGAAAATCCTGAACGTCTTTTACAAGCTTAATAAATTCTTATTCCAACTGAACTGCAAACTTATTATGAAACATGAGGCCATGTGAGCTGTCATGTTAATCATTCCAGAACCAGTTTGTATTAACATAAATCAAATTAAGATCCTTAACTAAACTTGTGTTCAGAGATTTCATTTTAATCTGTCAGATCCTGTTTTAAATGTTCAAATCTTTGTTTCAACCCTTGTGAATTTCGCGATTTTACTTCACAGCTCCAGCCGCACTGTTACTGCTATCAATGACCAGCATATTCTTCTTTTTCTTGGAGCTTTTAGAGCCATTTAGACTAAAATGAGAACACATAAAATCACTGAACTCAGACATTAATTAAATTAAAACTGGTTAATGTTTTTCCTCTGGTAATGGGCATGTTTCCCACTGGCTGGAGGGGCATCTCACAGGCAATGGAAAACTCTACTTTCAGAGGGATATTCTGTTTATACTTGGTAAAGTTTAAATGCAATTATACCCACATGAGTGTTCACAATGCAATAGCGTGATAAATAACTGCAGACCGACTCTCTTACTAGTAATGCTGCGGTAAGTTAGGCAGAAATGGACTAAAGCTAGAAACCACAGACTCAGCTTTGTGGGAACATTTGTATCCCGACCAAACTCAGACTG
Organism: Scortum barcoo; assembly: GCA_023238725.1. Lineage (NCBI taxonomy): Eukaryota > Metazoa > Chordata > Actinopteri > Centrarchiformes > Terapontidae > Scortum > Scortum barcoo. The sequence continues at coordinate 15,383,130 of CM041544.1, read as the reverse complement.
CATGAGAAACAAACCAAGCCTGAGAGAATTAATGAAATCTTTAAACAGCAGGTTGTAAATTCATTTAATCAAGCCCCAAATCAAAAGGTCCCATGCTGCTCTGCCCCTTTCTAAATAAACACTTTCGAAAGTAACCAAAAAGGAGTTAATTTGTTTCAGATCAGCAAGGACTTGGAAAGGTGGAAACAGCTGAGAAATGAAGAACATCAGAAAGTGCTGAGTGACCAGAAAAAAGGCCTGCAGCCCACATGTCTGTGTCAGGAGCACTGCAATGCTACTTTTGTCAAATAATCCGCGCTGTCTGCGGGGACCGAATGGTTCTCATCTAAAAGACGTCACGGTGGATGTCAGCCACTGCAATCAAAAAGTTAACTTGTCATCTCGTAACTGTGCTCCAGTTGTGCTTGTGGTGAGCAATTTGCAAAAATATGACAAACTGCATCGATACTGGCAGTCCAGCACTTCAGATGTGTGCTGCACTTCAACGCAGAATCGCCCCACGCATAGAAGAGACTTCATTTGAATAAGACTGTAACAGTGTTATTGTGTTTTGTGTCTACACTAAATTCAGATTTACTCAAAACAGATGCTCGGTGATGTGTTTTCAGGGCAATAAAATGTTAATCGGTATCAGCCTGTTACAGGGAAGTCATCCTTTAAATCGTGTATTAATGTGTCTGACGAGCATGCAGATATTAATATTATGTATTTAATTTAGTCTCGGCATAAAAAAACTGTATCGCAGATGTCACATACTGCAGCTCTGACATCCTCAAATACATCCACTGAAAATCAGGTGGAAAGTAACTAAGTAGATTTAGTATTGTACTCAAGAGTTACTTGTACATAACTTGAGTTTAATCATATACTACTATACTTTTACTCCACTACCATTATTTTGTACCTTTAAGAAAAACCTACAATGAGCATATAATATATAATTCATTGTTATGCAGTAAATTAAACCACTCAGCTGTACTGAGTAATGAGTAAAATTGTCTCTACAATAATAATCTTATTGTATAAGATATAGTAATGTAGCCCATTTTGGCTGCATAGTGAGTACTTTTACTACACTATATAAATGGTCTTGATAAAACCTATATACTTTTTGAATGTAAGAGTTTTACTTGCAAAGCAGATTTTTTTAATTGTGTTTTTTTGCTTATGTTACTGTAGTAACACCATCACTTCCCCCATCACTGATTAAAATAATATTCTGCACAGTAAATGGTAAATAGTAAATGTGCAGCCAGCGTACCTCTGCTCCTGGCCTCCAGCTCCTTTTCCATGAGTTCTTTCGGAGAGGGAAACTCACTGAGCTTGACCTTGGACATGTTATCGTTCTGACCGACAGTACTGATCACTTCTGGCTCCTTCTCGTGGCTGTCCTCGGTCTGAACATGGATCCAGGGGATTTTCCTGATGTCAAGGAGACACCAGAGCAACTGTGTAAGTGTTTTTTTCCCCAACAACAGAGAGAAACTGTTTCTGACTTACATGTGAATTCAGTCCAATTCACGCTCTCATCCAAGCAAACACACCTTTTGAACTTGTAGATGAAGAATGCCGCTAAGCCGACAAACACCACGGTGAGCAGCATCAGCATGGCCGACCCACTGTGGATGGAGTTTGAATCCACAAGTGGTGCTGGGAGACAATCACATCAAATGAGTGTCACATCATAACCAAGACAAATGAGTTAAACTTCCCTTTTTCCCCCTAAACCACGTCTTATTTCAAGAAAATTACTTTCATTACCCCATGTCACGCAACAACCGCAGGTACTTTATGAAGAGCTACTCTCTGCATGTTATCCCCTCAGGGTATTAAAAGGAACCTTTAGGAGGTCTAGTGCCTCTCCCTGGGGTCTGTCACGCAGGTAGCTTATGCATAGTCATGGCTTTTTAAATGCTGAGATGCAATATTCAAAGTATTTCCCCTCGCCGCCCATCTTTCTCTCCTTCAGAGAGAAGCCTATGAAGTCTATGACCTTTCTGGATAATTTTAAAGGCAACCCAGACCTTTGTATGCAGACACAAATGAAGACAGATCCGTTGGTGGATGAAAAGGGTAAAGTCACGCAGGGTTGATCGACACGTTTTTGCGATATGCTAACGACCCGGTGACCCTGCCGATTTCCTCGGCGCATACCAAATGCCTTCTTTGTCAATCATATCATTGATCAGCCGATCTCAAAGAGAACTACTGTCTCACAGCCTCAGGTGCAAAAGTAATGCACTGCGAAAGATATTTAAATCCTGTGATATACTGAATCATAAATTTCACTCAGGGAATACTGTTGTTTTTGTCAGGTTTCATTTTTTCCACTGTTTGAGTAGAACTCCATGTCAAATCATCCCAAGAAAGACGTGGCTTATCTTTTGCATATCGCCAAGCAGAACAAACACACTGTGGATGAGTGAACACGCCGTGGTAAACTGGTATAAATTAGAATGTATTTGAACGCTTAGTTTTTATAGACCTGCAAAAAGAGTTTTTAAATGTAACAAATGCACTTGTATTTAAACGAGTGCAGAAAAACAGGTTAAGGCTGCAAACAAACTTACCCAAAGTTTGCTGAGTCATGTACACAATAATGCGAATATCAGTCTTCAGCTCAAACTGGATCAGGCCTTGGTTCAGTGCAGTGACAAAAATATCCGATATCTGTTAAAGTTTAACAAAATTTAACAAAAGTGCAGACAATTAAGACATAATTATATATTATGCTACAATAAATACATGTAAAAAAACTCTCCAAGGTTAAATATCATAATGACATAATGAGATGGTGATTTATAACTGACACTTTATTACAGGAATAGTTGTGGAAATGGGTACCCTGACTCTCACCAGAGTTCATTAATTCACTAACCAACACCCTGAAATTTGATTTTTTTTTGCATTTATATTGTGTATGGAACAAATAAAGGAGATGCAGTAATGTGTTGACTGGTTAGATTTTGAGTTAACTTTGCTAACTCTTCAAAAATGTAAATATGTTGAGCTATTAAGCCTTTGAGCATCCTTCAGTTTGTTGGCTCTTTTAACAGTACAGAGCAGCTATATATAAATATTATATTAAAAAGTACATCAGGAGAGCCAAAATCAATTAATCAAAGTATTTACTGGTGGACAGGATTTGGCAGCACTCTTCATATACTTCTTCACAGATATTAATAATTCATAGCTATAGTACGCAGAGGTGACACAGCTTTTCTTGCTCAACGTTCATGCTAACTGTCACAACATTTCAACATACGGTTCCTACCGTGTCTAGAGCGTCCTCACTCCTTTCTCTTGTGCTCGCTTGACGTGTGCTCATCAGGTAGGATGAAGAGCTCTGCTGTGGTTGGAAGTCCTGGGTACAGAGACACCAGCAGCTGATCCTCAGGAACCCCAGACACCTGCAGCCCCGGGACAACACAGCAGGCGGGACAACACAGCAGGTTAAAAGTTTCCTCCCAACTTTGGACAATAAAGTCTAAACATCCAAAACAACACTGTCCCATGGCAAACGCTTTGACATCGCCTTCAATTTAAATTCACACCAGACGGCCGTGTCAACACAGGCAAACTAAAAAAAGACAGAACCTCTCACGTGGACCATAAAACACCATGACTGCTGTATCAATACTGCACACAGGTATAAAATAGTAATGACCCTGAAAGCCACTGGTGGCTGATGTTTGCTCCAGCAAAGATCTTACAGCAAAAGGGACTTGATGTACCTGTGACAGAGCTGTCCGCACCACACGCCCTATGTCCTCCCTCCACTCGGGGATGTCAGGGTTGTGCTCATCAAGAGCAGGCGAGAACGACAAAAGCAGCGACCTGAAGAACTCTGGAGAGAAGGTGAAGTGACGTGTGTTAGGATATGAGCGCCGCCGCCAGTATAATTTTTGATTAATCTGATGTGCAGTTTTGTCTTTTTCCATTTGGCAACATACGCCTTGAAGTTAATTGCTCCTCAAGATTTCGTGTTCGCCTACCGTGACATTTTATTCATTAGATAAGTCCACGCTGACATGAACGTGGTGCGGCTCGCAGAGTGGACCGAGAGGCATCCCACTCTCCCGGAGATAGCATATTGCATATTCATGTAACTTGCATCGCACCAATTAAAGTGCTTTGAAGACTGTCTTAACCACTCACCTTTAACAGTTATAACTTTTAAATCCTGCATTATGGTGTTCCCAGAAGCAACCTGGACCGTGACCTTGTTTTTTCCCTCTTTCTGAAATGTGTAAGAGATGCTTCCCTCCAAGGTTATAATGGGCTGGATTTCAAAAGGAAAAACACAGAGAAATTCACAGAAAAGTCTGCATCCTCTCAGCTGAATACAGAATAGTCCGTACATGCAGCCCTTGACATACTGTATAATGAGGAGGAGCTGCAGTGAGCACAATCAACGTGATAAATAAATATGACTGGCCGTCCTGGCTGAATACTACAGAAAAGACACAGGGAAGTCACGTGCAGAGAAATCCCTAAATGATCTGTGTGAAAACTAGATTCACACTTTGTAATCAACAGCACAAGGACAAGAGAGGCGTGGGGGAAATGGAAAAGACGGCAGCAAACAGGACAAAAAGTGTGTGTGGAACAATGGCAGGAGTGGGAGGAGAAGCTTCTCACCTCGGAGCTGTTGTCAAACCACCAGAAGAAGGTCAATGTTCTGGTGTGACTCGGCCAAACCACCGCAGTCAGATTAGCCTCCTTCCCCCTGATGGCTACAATAGGAGCGGAGAGATATACGCGCTCCACCGGACCTGAGGCAACACATACACCAGCGCACAACCATACATGCATACACACGTGGGCATACAAATAAATGCACACACACACACATTAAGAAGACATGGAGTGTTATTGTGATCACAACTGATGTACATTTAGCTCCAGGTGTGTGTGTTTTCTGCATTTTCCGGAGCTAAAATGCATTAAAGTAATACAACCATGACGGAAATGAAATTCAGCAGAGAGGAAACGTGACTATCCATGAAAGAGAAAGGGTTCATGCTATATGCGCTGCCGCAGGAATGAGTAATGATGTTTCTTATTCACATACTGGTGATGTGTAAAAACAGTGTGCTGCTGTCAGATCCCTGGCTGTTTTCAGCAGAAGCTGTCACTCTGTAAATCCCAGTCGCTCTGTAGATGTGCTTGATGCCGTCATCAGTCCTGCTCAGGTTCGAGTATGTGATCTTGATGCCGTCCCCAAAGTCTAGCTGGATGCTTGTCCTCAGCGCATCTCCCTGTGGACAGACGGTAAGACACGGCCTCTGTCACCGCGGTTTAGGTCAGGATGCTTCAATTAGACCACACACAAGTGAAAGGGAGCACAGTCCACTACCAAAGTGCTCTGGTTGAGACGTGTTATAAGCTGTGTCACAAACACTTAGGTGAATATGAACGGAGGGAGACATAAATTCAACTGAGGGAAGAAGAAGAAACTACCGGAGCTACAAGAGAAAAAGAGGTCATGAAAGATTCCCAAAATAAGAAGGATCAGTTCATAATCTGGTGCCATCTAGCTGACTGATAAAATCGTTAAATTTAAGGGGTTTTTCACCCAAATTACAAAAACAAAAAAACATGTTTTCTCACTAACCCCTGGCATCTAGCCATGCAGATATCTTTGCTTTTATTCTGCAATATCGGTTCTGCGAGATTTCTGCTGCCACACTAATATAATAATAGGTCAATGGGGCTTCAAATATTAAAAAAAATACATTTAAAGAATCAATAATGACTTGTCTTTCCAGAGACAGTGTCTCTGTTACTCTCTAATCCATAGAGCAGCCTGTCAGCAGTTTTTACAGTACAGATCATTTTTTCAGTAGAAAGTCGTTCCAATGAAAAGTGATCACAGTGAGATTTGAGGATTATCCTGAGTAATGATATCATTTGCATTTTTAAATGCAGTAGTGGACTGGAGGTAGACATCTAGGTATTCATTCAGATACCTCAAAACCTGGGAAAATAACACTAAAACTTCTCTGCACGACTACAGCAGAGGTAGGAACCAAAAGGAAAAGGTGTTTTAAACCTTGTTATTGTGTTGCTCTGTCATTAGGTTGGTATCTCAACAACTATTTGGCTCCCAGAGGATGAATCCGTCTGCTTATGGTGATCCCCTGAATGTTCCTCTTGTGCCACGCAGAGCTTGGCATTTTTGGTTGAGTGCGAAATATCTCTGCAAATATTGGATGGATTGCCATGACATTTGGTGCAGACGTTCAATGTCTTCAGGGGAGGAATCCAAATAACTTTAGTGATCACCTGATATCCTATCTAATGCCACCAGCTTATTTTACATTTTGTAATTTCTCAGTGAAATACCACCACATCTGCCTTGTAAATTGGCACAAAATTTGGCACAAACATTTGTTGCTCCCAGAGGAGGAACCCATCTAACAGATGATCCTCTGACTTCTCCTCCAGCACCAAAACAAGTGCTTATGAATAACATATTTCAACAACTGTTAGATTGATTGGTTGTAATTTGGCACACACATTAATGTCCCACTAATAACATCTAACTTTTCAACAAGCACCACAATTAGGTAAAAAATGTAATTAATACTTTACAATGCAATTATAACCAACACATGAAGAACTAATGACATTCATCAGGCTCAGCTGTACTTTGTGTTTAGTGTTAATCAGCATGTGTAAGTTTGCCAACATACTTTACTATGATGGTAAAAAGTGTGTTAAACAGTATGCATGCTAAATATCAGCAAGGTAACATTGTGATTGTGAGTGTATTGGCATGTTGGGATCTCTCAGAGCCAGCCTTGTTGTAAGTTGGTAGAACCAACCCCTTAAAACAATGACTGATATTACAGCTACCGGTGACACTACAGAGACTTTTTTCAATGACATGACTCACATCATCGAGGTAAACCATGAAAGTAACGTTGCTTCCAACAGTGGCACTGAGCTCTCCCTGGCTGGTGGACAGCCGGAGGCCTCGTGGTGGTCTGGGACGACACGCCTGCCTCCTGGGCGAGTACACGTTCCTCCCTTCTTCCTTACAGTTATTGGACAAAACCTTCCGATACCTTTAAAACATAAAGTTAAATAAGTTACGTCATAATCCCTTAATACATGCTAATAGAATACAGCATGGGCTATACTTATTTTCACAGCTTTGCATTGTGTACTTCAGTGTTTTAACAGAAAACTGTAGACCTGCTGCAATACTCATCAATCAAATACTGCAACTTTGTAATCCAACTGGTTAAAACTTCACAAAGAGAAAGCTAAATGTTTTACCAAAGGTTTAACACATATTTTAGAGGGCATTTTTTATTTTGTTTCTTAAGCCTTTTCACTGCCATCCAGAATTTATTTAATTTTTTTCCAGTTCTGAACAGCTCCTTAATGTCATTGTGGGAAAATTGTGACCGTAAACAGCACAGAGATTTAGTATGCATACTGGCCTCTTTGAGAATACTTAATTTTGTCATTACTGCACGCTCAAATCCTAAATAGTCTAGGTTACTCATTTCAGATCTAATTGGAGCCTTTTTTTTCTGAACCATCAAGGAAGTGAAACATTATTTTCTGTTTGTGTTCTCGACAACACGACAAACAAGCTGGAAAGGAATAATATTGTTTTGTGATGGATTGAACATTGGGGGGCACTTACCCTGTGCTGTTAAGGAAGCTTTGGCTGGTGCTGCAGCTTTTAGCCGCACCATTTGGATTAAACCAAAAAGCAGGGGAGCACTTCCCATCCGCCTGGCGTTCCCATCCATAATCACTGCCAAAAAAACACGACACTTCATAAAATGATAAACACTGCTACTCAAATAATCCAACTTTTACAAGCTTTTGTAGTGGGGCAAATGCTTTGCAGTTGGAGCTTCATGGAATATTTTAAGACCATAACTAGAGACATGATTGTCAGACAAGCAGGATCAAACAGAATTTCAGACAGATGGATAAAAGATATTCAAAATTCATTTAGCGATTCATTATTAATTGAATTCTAATAAGTCACTTGACATTATGCAAATTACAGTAGCACGATGAAAAGTTCCTAACTCCCATCTACAATTTCAAAACTATAATTAGATTCGATGAATACAGTCATATTGGTTATCCCTTAAATATGCAATGTAAGATGAATATTAAGGCATATTAAGTTCTGCAAACTGATACTTCTGTTTTTGATTACAAATTTCTATAAGCAGCTGTAATTAAGGACAATTGAATTAGATGAGGGGCAGGCTGTTTGGTAAACATGTAATGAAAGAACATACGGATCACCAAGGTAAAAGTCTGAGTTACAGTATAATCCCAGCTGGGAAAGCTGAGAGAGAGAGGGTCATTACCATTCAAAGTCATAGGCTGTGCAGAGGCACGGCTCTGAGGAATAGATCCTTGAATAGTCCTGGGCCAGCATGCAACGGTTGCCTGGCCTGCGCTTCATATAGATCTGTTTCTCGCCCATCACACACAGCTCTCCCTATCAGACAAAGGCAAAAGATTATCTAGTTTTTCACAAGCTTGAAAGAAACTCCGAAAAGAAAACACAGGCAGAGGGATTTTTTGTCTTCATGCACTGTGCAAGTGTACTGTGTTTACAGTGACAACGGACAAACGTGCATCTCGAGGTTGGCAATAAATCAATACATGTTTAATATTCCTGTTACCTTGTTGTGCAGGTGCCATGTCTGATAATCTCCGTCCATGCATCTCCTGCTGAAGAGGCCCTTGTAGTCGATCTTTATCAGCTGCCACTCTGACCGATGGCTGAAGTGTCCAAAGAAACTGAAAGATGATTCACCAAAATGCTAATTTCAGGTGAAACGATCTTGAGATACAGATATACTGGTTCCTGTTATGATGCAACAACAACAGCACCTGCAAATGTGAAGTGTGCCATTTCGCCTGAATATCTATGCTGAGATCCACAGACAAGCTACTTCTGAAAACCTGATGCTCGCTTTATTCCTGCTGGACTGTAATTGTACGTCTGCTTACGTGATGATGTGATTGTCAGATTCTGGCTCCATTAAAACTCCATCCACATACAGAGGTGCCAGGGAGAAGCTGTGGCGGTCCCATTTCTTTCCTTCGTCTAGACTGATCCTGCATAAAGAAAAAAACAGCTGTCACTGCATGGACATCTGTCTGTCTGTCTATCCATCCGTGCCTATCTATGTGCAGCGGCTAAATATATTGCTCTCTCTGTGCATATAACATTAAACATCTCGGGCACACAGGTAGAGCAGTGACAAAACAAGGCACAAAGAAATATGATAAAAGATTTCAGGTCATTTAGCTTTTGCCAGGGTTGAAAAATGAAGCACCTTGGATTCTCTTCAATGTGAAAAATTATCTTGACACCAAGCTAGAACAACAGAACAAATGTTCCTCGGCGCAGGTAAATTTTTGAAGGTGACAAAACAACAGAGAACAGAGATATGTCTCAGGTTGTAACATTTGAAATAGATTTGGGGGGGTTCAAATCACTTTTCTCAGAGCTTAATCACATTTGACAGGGCTGTAGTGAGCAGGGACATCAAAGCAGATAGTGTTGCAAAGCTCCCACAATATGGAGGACTTATGAGGGCATTCTCAGTTTCATATTTCTGCCCTGCTCTATTTTTCATTTACATAAAAGCACTCAAATCATCATATCCAACCACGAGTACAGAGCTGTAACAGACTCTCTGAATGTTTCTATCAGTTCTGAAGCTACAATCATCATGCAAACTTGGTCCACCGGCGTTTCAAATCATTAAATGTAATCATATGCTGCATCAAACACCCCAAAAATTTCCCACTACAGCTCCAACAAGGCAATTATTATTATTATCAGCTATTGTTCAACAGCAGCTATACCAACCATAAGTGGCGAATAGGCGTCGCTGCGTGCAAAACCGCCAGCAAGGCCCCTCCGTTGTCGAGGAACCAAACGTTGTGCTCCTCGTCAAAAATCTGCATTGAAAAACACACTTGCTCCACTTGTGACGGCACACAGTCTCAATATAAAGACGTAATCTGTTTAAGGTGAATGCATGCCCTGATGGGTCTCACCTGTCTCCAGCTATTTCCTGCATCAGATGTTATAAACATCCCAAGGTTGTTGGAGGACAGCGCTGTTCCGATATTCCCTGAGCACAGACACATGAATAATTTCACTCAGTGCGCATTTACATAGCAAAGACTCCATAACGCACCTACACGCACAATCACCTGATAAAATCGTTAGTTATATGGTGAATCTGAGCATGTCCTCATTTTCCACTGGAGGACACGTTCATGACTTACCGCAACCTAATCATCTCGCCCCAAAATATGAGATTTAGGAGTTGAAGTCTCAGTATCTGATTTCAATGACAGAAAGAGGGCACTGTGTTATTAGTTTTGTGTGTTTTTTGGTTCCCCGGCTAGAGTGCATTTACCTGAAAAGGTAGGGATCCCTCTGGTGATGGTAAATTAGCAAAGTCCCACCACTTCTGTCGAGCCTAATCAAATTCAGAAATCAAACGCTCATCCTTTATGTAACTCTACCTGTCGCCACAATGATTCCTGGTACAGACTTCTTGCTGGTGATTGGTCCGGACGTGTAGGGGTTCTCCGACATCTCCAGATGAAGATGCAGCGAGCAAAATGGCTGTCAACAAAACGGATTCCAATACAGCACAGGTTGAGACAATATGTATCAGACAGATCTCAACAGAGGCAATTATAATTAGTTTTGCTTTCAAACTATTCTTCTCCGTTCAGAGGGAAGTGCTAACATTCTCGAAGAGCATTTCTAAAACAAAGATACTTCGTTTCTCTCATCTCCTCTGACAGACAAAAAAAAAGGGAGACAGAAAATGGCTGAAAGGACACTGAGGGCATTTGAATTGTTTCATTCTAAAGCAAACAAGGCATGTAATTAAAATTCCCCAAGATGCACTGATAAAACTGGGAAAATTGATTCAAATCAATTTTCACTCATCTCTCAGACTAAAGCACATTGAAAAACGTCAATAAGGCTTTTCAAACAGCTGAGGTTGGAGGGAGGTCAGAAAGCAGCCAAGAGCATAATGGTCATCTGTATGACAGAGAAATACTATAACCCGCCATTAGCTGAACAACATGCATTATTTCAAGCCATCGATAAAGAACATATTGGCTGGATTAGGGGAATATCACACCTGCTGAATAACAACACGGCTGCATAATGTAATTCAGTGTAATCTAACATTCATTAGTCCGGTGTGACTACAGGTAGTAAATTGAAATCAGAGAGGTTAATGGAAAGTCCGGACCCCTGAAACTCAACGCGATGACACTCGCTCTGCCTTACACCGATAATAAGAATATTCAAGCCAAGCATCTCTTCGGCCATTTAGCAGGCTAAAAAGGCAAAATGATGCTGAGGCTGGCACCTGGCCCCATGCAAATATGGCTCCGAATCAAAGAACATCCAAAGCACAGGTGATGAGCTTGAAACATTTGATGAATGATGGATATCATAAGCTTCATTTCGCATGAATACGAGCATTTATTCACTCCTGCCCAAAAGGCTCACGCTCACCAGAATGCAGTGAAGGTTATTTCCGGCCACGTCGGTGGCAGGAGCAGGCAGCAGGGCCCATGTTTGTCCCTTGTTGTAGGTGATAAAACTCTTGACATGATCGTCCACTAGTTTGTTGGCAAGATACATGCCATTTATCCCCTCGACCTATGAAGGGAAACGGCAAAAATACATTTATTGTACTTTGCAGACATGAAAATGATACTCATGATGCTTTGGAGCTAAAAGGATTACTGAATTTAATTCCACAGAAGATGACTGAGTAATAATTCATTCATTGTTGGGGCAGTGAGGGAAAGGAATTCAAACATTTTACTTAAGTAGAAAAAGCAACAACATCATATAAAAATATTCTCTCATAAAGTAGTCAAAAGTATCACCAGCAAAATAAAATATCAAAAGTGAAAGTATTCATTACTCAGAAAGGCCCCTGTCAGTTACTGTTTTTATGTTCACTATTACTGTATTTATATGTGCTTCAATATCTGATAGCTGGCTGTGGTGCAGTTAATTTAAATAGCTTCATATACCATTGAGTAAGTAAATCTGTTAAAATGCACCATATTTTAAACACTTGTGACGTGTTGTAAGTCAAATCTGAAAAGCAGCTTGTACTTGTAACTATGACTGTTAAATAAATGTAGTGAAGTAAAAAAAATAATATTTACCTCTTACATGTAGCGGGAGTAAAAGTATAACAAAGTTTACACAAAGTAAAAATGCTCAAGTATTTCCATTCCCCCACTGCATTCAAGTCACCTTTCAAGCTAAAATATCAAACACTTGCTGGTGAGAGCTTCTTAAAGGTGAGAATCTGCTGCTTTTCAGATCGTTTTAATCATTTCTATCTGTTGGTCAGGCACAGGTAGCAATTTGAATATGTCACCTCGGGGTCTGAAAAATGTGAAAACCATTTCTGACAACTACCACTACTATTAGTATGAAATACCTGGAAGGTGAATTGGCAGTGCAGTGACAGCAGGAGACTAACTACGCACCTTATAAAAGTCAACCAGTAGGTTACCGGCGGGACCTCTGCTGGTTCTCAGATTCTCTAATGAAAGGGTAAAGTAGACCCCGGGGGAGTCTGATATATACAGGCTGTAAGTGTTGTTCTGATTCCACTCTTGGACTGCAGCAAATACCTGCTTCTCATCTGTGCTGATAATATGCATGTCCTGTAGGAAGGTGTGGGTGAGAGAACAAGAAACAGAGAATGGGTGACAAAGCAAACACAAAAGAGACTTAAAAGAAAGGCCATGTACTGCTGAGAAGCTTTTTAATAAAGTCTAGGTATTTCTTCACAAAATAACACTGTTGTACAGCTTGTTTTCTGCAAGAAAGGGAACAAAAGTGACTCTGAAGCAAAACAATAATCATGTTTCTTTATGGTAATATGTCTTTTATTATTTGACAGTTATTTAGAGTCTTACCTTTGGTAGACAATATTTAGGTAATTTCATCTGCTTGAAGGATTCTCTCATGTAGGAGACAAAGTAGCTGGCTCGTCCTGACTTGGTTACCTTTGCAATGGAGTCAAAGAGGCTTTGTCACTCTTTAAATAGACCACATATACATATTTTAGTGTCACTTCACCAAACGCCTTGTTTTTCTCCATTTTAGGTCAGTGACTCTTTTATTTCCACATTTCCATTTTAATAGATGCTGTGAGTATGAGCTTTCCCTACATAGAGGGGACTATGTAGACTGTCTTGAAAATGAAAAAAGCACAAACAAAATGGGATGGAAGGTTTTCATAAGACATGAGTGAGAGAATTTACCAACATCCCAAATGAGACTCTGTTGTGAAATGAGGACATGAGGCTGAAACGTCTCCTGAAGGAGGTATTTTAATTCACAACGCATGACTGACTTGATAAAACACTTGCAGTTTTACTCTGCTTTCCGCTGTGTCGAAAGCAGACTAAAAATTACAAGCACAACAGAAATTATTATCATTATCTCAATTAGTCTAAAGCTAAGAGGCACTGAAAATTGTGTTGGCTTTATCTACAGTGTGTCTTAAAGATCTTAATGCACTACCACTTTCCCATCCACTTACAGGCAGGGCAACACTTCTTGATTGCTTATTTTCTAATCAACTAGAAGGATGGCGTTTGTCCCCCAACACACTACATTAGGGCTCTAATGGAATAATCTATCGAAAATCAATGGGCTGCATTTTCCCAGGCTACATTTTTGAGGATGTTGCACTTGGCTGTTCCTTCTCTCCCAGGAGACTTTGGAGGTGTTGAAGACTGCTTATTTCGTTGTAGCCCAATCGATAACCTCATTACTCTTTGTCAAGTTAAATCCAACTGCCCCAAGCAATGAAAGTCACAAGAAAGTCATCTGTGCCACCACAGCTCAGGAGCTCTGTGTCCAGTTATTTTCACCAGCATCTTCCTCGTGTCTGCCTCTGCCTTGACAGTCAATCTCATCTCAGCCAAATGCAATTTGGGCATTTTATTGAATCACCATTTCTGAATCACGCTGTGATATTTTTTTTTCATACATTTTCATTCTTACATTGCAGCCATTCAAGCCTGTGGATTAAGTGTGTGGAAAGTGAAACTGGGTCACCGCTAAAGCATCGCTGCTGCTGCAGCATCATATCATATCAAAAGATTAAATCTGTGGATAAATAAATTAAAAAAGAGAAGCAAACATTTAAGGGGTGATTATTCAAAATGAAAGCTCAAAGAATGATTTACTACAAACACTCAGGCCTGGAAAAACTACCACCATTTGATTGTTTTTTCCCTGAAACTTAGCTGGAGTCTAACAAGGATGACCAAATGCATCAAGGCTGACCAGCAGAGAGAAAATTACTTAGCTGTGGATGGAAATCAATGACAGTGGAGGGCATTTGAAAATTAAATTTCTAATAATGACCCCGACTGCAGCTGTCTAATTGGAGTCAAAGTCAGAGTGAATAGTAATAAGGACACCAACCTGTCTATTCACAGTTCCTTTGCCGTGTGCTCTCAGCTAGCAAACACATTTTTCAGGCATGGAGTATGTCTGTGTGGAAACTCAAACACTGATCGTGCCTTGACATGAACGAGACAAAACATAATCAAAACACACATCGAGCCAGTGGGGAACAGGTGTGTTGGGAAAAGCCATTATGTGGGTTTTGATGGGAAATCATGAATTGGATGCACAAGAGACCAAAATAAGAAAGAACAAAAAAAAAAAAAAAAGCCAGAGAAAATCAAAGTTCACAGTGACTGAAGAAGCTTTTGTGTGAACGGATGAAGACGACTGGTTAAGTTTAATCAAAATAAGAAACCTGTGTGAACACATATTCATCCTGTACAACCAGTGAATTGGTGTCCACATGTCCGGGGAAGAGGTACTGTCTGTTGCCTTCTGTGCATCGCTGGGCTCTGCACTTCACGTACTGGGCCCCTGGAAAGAGGCGAGAGGAAATCAATCAGAAGTAAATTACAACCATTTACCTTTGCAGAGTACTTTGTATGCACTGGAGCTTCTATTCAGTATGCATATGCTAAATGTACTCCAAAGTTCACAATTGTGGAACAACTTTAAGCTTGGGTAACTGTATAAATAGGGAAGAAAATATTCAACCACATTTACTACTGAGGACAGTTGGCCCTCCAAACTAGATGAGATTCAAGACTAACACAGTGGAAGCTCTTGCAGTGTGTTACACTACAAGAAACAAAAAAAGAGTTAGTATGTTATTGTTTGACACAAGAAGAGGTTGTATGCTAATTCAGACACAGATTGCCTTACCACGGGAGGAATATAAGTATCTTTCCCAAGGAGGGAAAGCCCGTAATTGGTTTCACAGAATATACCATGCTGTTTGGAAGGGGGGGATCTAAGGTTTGTCTATGAGACACAAAGGATAGATTAAAGAGAAGAAACATCCATCAACCCACTAAAACTCTCCGTTTTTGTCAGGAGACACCTATTCTGCTTTACTAGACTTCAGGGACCAATCTGACCAGCAGAACGGGTCTCATCTTCCCCGTGACCTCGCTCTAAATGAGAGGCAAGGGGTCCTGTGGGTCTTGCTACTGTGGCGGACAGGAGTGCAGCACTCACGGCCTTTTGCGATGCGCGTCTCGATGTGGACCACGTCTGATTCTCTGTCCAGGCCCATTACCGCCCTTGAAAGAGCGAGAGAGGAGGAGACGATAGAGAGGAGCAGAGAGAGGTGGAGGAGGATGGGGAAGAACAGGGTAAATGGGAATGAGATAAGAGAGGGAGGGGTCAGGTTGAGTATCCCAGCTGTAGATGGACAACCTCATTGTGTGAAAGCTATAACAAGATGTTTTTATCTCCCGTAAATCAGTATAGAATCTGCACCACCAGCGGCATTAATCTCAATTCACCAAAGCATCAACAACAAGAAACAACAAAGGGGAAGGATAACACATCACCAGCTATTCTCATAAATATCTACAAAAAGCAAGTGTATGTTGCTATGAGATTGTAGGTGGCTGCAACAGCATTTTGAAAAATAACTATTTGACATAATGGGAGAGAAGGAATGGGTTTCAAGAGCACAAATAATGCATTGTTTCGGGTACCGCTGCGGTGTTCTTATTCATCAAATGTCTCGCTGTTCATGCATGTGGAGAGGATGTCCTCCAACCGATGCCCTTTCTTTCCCGGATGAAAAAAAAAAAACATACTAGCTTTTGACACATACCATGACAAACAGGGATAAACGGGCTCACATCAAAATTCTCTGCCGTGTGCTCAAGCAGTCGAGATTACTAAATGACAGCAACAACAAAAACAGCATGTCAGGTTTGTGCTATGGAAAAAAAAGAGGCAATATTCCTTCAGGTCTACGTGACAAGGATGTAATCAGCTTTGTGCTTGACTGCCATGGGAGGGATCTGTTTTTGACGAGAGGTTGCTCACAGCAAAGGGTCATGAACACTATCATTATGCAAATTACAATCAATCACTGCACAAAACAGATCAAAAATAGGATCCACATAATCATACCAGTAGAATCGGCCTGGCATCACGTTGTCGTGAACGAGCTGCCACTTCCTCCCAAAGTCCATTGAACTGTACAGCTGCAAGATAAAATTAGGCCGATCCTCATCACACTTAAAAAGGTTCAGGGGGAAGATATAGTTAATGAGCAGCACAGCGGCCATCACAGCCGCGGCAGAATCACATAAAAACAAAATGTAAAAACATATATCATATATTATCTTATTTCCACTTGAAGCTTCTTTGAGGATTCACTCAGAAGATACCTTGCTGTCATGACTGTAAGCCAGTATCCAGTTCTCCTGCGCGGGGTGGAAGAGCAGGCTCAGGATATTGAAGTTAATGAGATGCTTCTCAAAGCTTGCCCCTTCATCTGAACTGATGAGAACAGCGCTCTCTACCTCTGGGTCGCTAAGCATCATTATCTAAAGTACAGAGGGCCAGACGAGGGATATGGCATTAGGAGAGGGAGAGAGAGAGACAGAGATACCGTCATTTGGCAGCAATTTAAAAAAAAAAAAAAACTGTAATTTGATGTCAGGACTGAGCTTGTAAGAGATCAGACGGAGAGATAAAAGCAAGAGAGGAATGCTGACCTTCTGTTTGTTGGTAGGGCAGACGTAAAGGTAACTTAAAACCGTCCTTGAGCCAACTTTGTCATTGAGCTTGGAGTAGGTGCTTCCATAATCGGTGGACCTGGACACAAACAGAAAGTATGTTGGATGTTGGATGAAAAAAAAAATCCATTAGAGGCAGACCTTAAAGCACCATACCAGTGGTTTGGCATGTTTTACCCCATTAACTGCAAATCAGTTATTCTTTACGTGACTGCATCTCTAAAGCACACCGTATGTTTTTTTAGATTGATTTTTTGACATTCAGGCCGCGTTTTTTCTTTACGGAATGTAAATCAACTCGCAGAAGGAGACTAGCTCCATGCTAATGTGTTATTTTTTGTTTTTGTTGTTCTTGTAAAGCATTTTGTTGCAGTCCTCCATGAAATATGCTACTGCAAAAGTGTGCTGTCATTACTCCCCAAGCTATCCACTGTGGGTGCACAAATTAAAAAAAAGACAAATTGTGAAAATGAAAAACAACTCGGAAAATCACATTCACTTGTGGAGGAGTCTGCTCTTTATTCAACCAACATGTTTTAGTACATGGCGTCAGTTGAATAAAAAGCAAACCTTTCAAGTAGTTATTTAGTGTAGAAGACATATTTTCTTACAGAGATGTGATGTACCGACAGACTAAATAAATCAGTGTTAAAAGGAACCCTGTTGAGTTTTTGACCACTGGAGAGCAATGTTTTGATGAGTGAGTCCACAATGTGTTTATATCTTGTGCCCGACTAGCGGTGTTGCCAATTAGTTTCAAAGGAAAGATACTAAAGCCTGCTCGAAAAGCTGGCATTGTCATGCACTAATTTGCATATCCATGATGTCATTTACATACTGTGTGTACATGATTTTATAGGTATAAAAAAATGTCAAAGCTTAACTGACTCTTACAAACTGTAACATTTGATATTATTATTTTCAAAGCTGGTATACAAATATCAATATGCACCTCTAATATGTCATGTATAGAGAGGATCCATATATAAACTCTGTTTTTACAGAGAAAAAGAAACTTAAATAGTCAATAAATCATTTATAAAAAAAAACTAAAAAGGGAGTTCCCCCGGCAAACAGTGGAGATCAATGAACTGTAGATCCACACCAAAATGTTGGTGACTCTTTCTGTGTGCTTTTTTTTTTTAAACGGGCCAAATCCAGTGAGCATCACTCTGCTAGGACGCACATGTACAAGCACAAGCACACAGGAGGCAGGACACACATGACTGCTGACTACAGAAGAATGCCATTTAAATATAAAGTATATGATAACTGTGCAATGTATATAAGAACGAGATGAATGGGTGCAATACTGCGAGATGTAGAGAAGGATGATGTCAACAGGTGAAGGAGAAGCAGCCGTGAAAGCGAATAAACATGTTCGCCTATGTCTATCAAATGAAAGGGGGGCTGGACTGGACTGAGGTTTTCAAAATATAAGAAGAAATCTTCTTTGCGAATGGAAGAAAATGCATTCTAAGGCTCCCAAGGATACACACAACACAGCTGTGTACCTTTCGTATATTGTAACATTTTGAAAAATGCTGTCATTGCTTGGTAATGCACTGCTGCACAGGGGATAATCTGAAAACTCCTCCTTGGTGCAGCATTAAAGGAGGCTCTAAAAAAAAGAAAGGGTGTTGCAATCACATTTTGACAACCAACTAGAAAATACGGATATCAAAAGAAGCATAATGCAAGCTTTCCACATTAAAAAGGTTGACACATTCATTAGGCATTTCCTATTCGCAGCTACAATACCATTCGGCAATAATGTAGCTCTGACAAACGCATTATGCAGACTAAACATTCACTTTTCCCACGTCAAGTACGTCTCAAGGCTTTGCAGGCTGATTTTCATGCTACGCCGACGTGTAATGAAGCCAGCGGCTGCCTGCAAGCTAGGAAATCAATTTGTGAACTTCAGGTGCGCTTTGGAAAATGGTCAACGGTAAGGTAAGTACACAAAGTAAATGTGTGCCGTAGTGCTTGAATATAATGACATTCTGAGCGATGAACACATTGTAAGCTCCTTTCATGCTAGTAGATGTTTGCACACCGAAGAGAGCGAGGAAGAAATTTAAAGGCATCCTTAAACAGGGCAGGGGTGAAATCCCCTTTCACACATCTTAAAAGTACACAAAGGAGTTTTTAACTGGTTATGAGACAGTCTCAGTTTAATACTGATGCCTCTATATGACCTACATAAGCAAATTTCTATTAGTTTTCTATTACTTTATACTAGCTATTCTTTATTCCTGTCCCTGGGCCCGATTTTTCTGTGAAATCAGATGTAATATGTAATAGCAACAACAGAAAGTTTGCTAATCTGATTTGGAGTCGGGGCAGTTTGGGATCCGGCCCCCTGCCGACGGCTGCTGACTGAAGGTTTGTCTGCGGAGCTACCACCCACTCTCCTTCCAAAGTTGTGTCTTTCTTTCACCGGCCTCTAAAAACAAATACACATGCTAGCCAGATCAAGATCTTTACAAGAGGAAATGGTGGGACACTACCACTTTTGTCCACAGAGGCCGCCAAAATCAACACAGAATTATCATTCCTTAGAGTTGCTTTGTTCTTGCTGTTTTCATCTGATTCAGCAGAGAAACCTTAAGTGTGGTATTATAGTGAAACAAATTAGTAACACAAATGTTGTGAAAAATGCAGGCTGAAATCCAAGTTATAAAATGATTGATGGTTATTAATTAAATGCAGTGTTTAATTAAAAAAAACACATTAAGGTCTGTTGCAACATGTATAGATACTTTTTTTCTTGAATACATGCCTGCGCCTTCCAAGTTTATGCATCCCATGTCAAGGGTAGATGTGTTTGCCATCCCAGTCTTCATATTTCTCCTCACCACAAACAGCCAATCCACGCTCTCAGTTCTACCTGAGTGCCTCCAAATGTAATTTCACTGCATAATTGGATAGATACCCAGTGTCTGCTATCATTGTCTGTGCATTAATCTGAATCGTCCCATTTGCTGTTGACGTTGTTTTCAAAGGCTTGCCCCTGAACACATTTGTATTTGTGCTTAAGTACTCCTTTCAGTTGGCATATCGGCCTTTGATTGAGGCTGTGGAAGAAAGCCTCTTAAAATGATGTTATTACATTGTGAAGTTTCTTCAGCAGAAAAGGCAGCCATCTCGAAACACAAAGGGACTTGATGTGTGTTTAGCTTCTGCAAGTCACCTATTGATCTGCACATTGCATTTTGCCACCAACAGTGGCCCGGAGCTGTAGTCATAAATCATTTATTGTGTTATCACAGAAATCATTTACCCCCTTTTCTTTTCATAACATTCAAATCTCTGCTTTTCTAATACCCATACTTAGAGCCTGCGTACAGCCCCTGAGGTACACTCTAATTTACTCGTGGTGCCATTGTTAAGCAGACACCTTGATGATGGAAGACCTCCTGTACACAATATGGGATTTCAAAACGTGTCAAGTCGGGTGTAAATCTTAGCGGCGCCTCTGGTGAAACAGATATTAATTTGAAACTCCATGCTCAGCGGACTGATGGTCTTTTTTTTTTTTCACGTGTATTTCAGAATGAAATGAGTTCTCTGCAGGCTATGGGAGAGGTGAGAAAAAAAAGGCATATCAGAGGCTGGATTGGGCTCTATGGTATAATCCTTAATGAATTCCATTCTTATTTATGACCTGACAGGGCACTGTAACTCACCTCTCAATACATACTGAATGGAATTACTACGGCTATACAGTAGCAATTGCATGTCAATTGCTTCTGAAACAAAAGGTTACGGATGACAATCAATCAAAAACTCCATCAGGAAGTTTCTAGGTCAGAGGAAAAGAACCTCAGATCTAAACAAAGGATCCTTCAGATAAGTCTTCCGGTTTATCTTTCAGAAACAGCCTTTCAAAAAGTTTCTTTGCTGATGACGGACAGAAAATAGTTGTGTCCTTTTCTAAAAGGTTGTTGCAGTCTCAGTTGTGTTATTTATGGGACTGCAGGAAGCAAAGAGGGGGATGCTTCATTCTGAACTACTTCAGATTGCTTTATTAAAACATACTTTATATTGGCTTCCAGTGTAACTTGATTGTTCATATCCTAGCAAGGCAGAACACTATAAATCACACTCACAGTACACTGCACTCTCTATGAATATATTATTCTTATTGTTTTTTTAGGGCTGTGCTTTTGCATTTTTATAAAATTCATGCAATGATGCCGTAACCTTTCTATTTAGCCGGAAAAGGAAAAGAACAGCAGTGATTAAAAACAAACTTACCTCCAAAGTGAGCTCTCAGTAACAGCGCCCAGGTTGAAGTCATACAGCTTAGTTAAGATCAGGATCACCTGCAGCATAACAGAAACAGACATATGTAATTACATGCCAGCATCTACGCTAAAAAGCCTTTGCATAAGTGCTTCACCAGCATACATTACCTGTCTACGCCTAATGGTGTGGAATGAATACAACATGCCTGCTACATCCCTTTACTAATAAATATCAGCCTCATACAGCATGTTATCCCCATGACAAGTGATCCTCATGTTGTCAAGAGATGTCAGTCTGCTGGTGGCAGGATCTGAAAAAAATCCATGTGGTGCTGTCAAGAACTGTGTCTGTATCTCATGTGGAATGATACCTACATGACAGCTAAATCTGAACATAATTGTTCACTGAACAATGAAAAGAAATGTAGTCAGTGGCTGCACCGTGCCACCCTCTTTCATTCCCTTCTTTTTTCTGCTTTTTTTTAAAACTTCTGTCTCACTTTTACCTTTAACCCTCCTATTACCTTCAAATTTACTATTATCTTTTATCTTTGGGGTCAATTTGACCCCAGCCATTTAAACCTCCAGAAAATGATTACGATTCAAATTGTTACCCAGGTTTATGTGTCAGGTACTTTATGTTTGTTTGTTGACTACCTAAATATCCCTTTAAATAAAAGAACCCCCTCACTCACCCCCCTTATACACCCAGAACATCTGTTACTCGACTATGGAGAAATATGCAGATCACCATATAATCTAACTGTTTGACCTAAAATTGTAAAGACATATCTTTTTAGTGTTTTAATGGCTTTATATTATTTCTAAGTACATATTTTTGTTATCTTTGGAATGAAAAAGTATTTGTTATTAAGAATAGTAACATGTATTATGTTCGGGGTCAATTTGACCCCAGGAAAAACACAATTTCAAAAATTTTATTTGGAAAATAGAACATCATCATCATCAGATCATCAGTAAGGAACACATAACAGTTCTTTATTTACAAAAAACCTATAAAAAAGTACATTTGAGCATTGTGTCAGGGACTGTTCTATGCTACTCTAAGTGCTATGCATGCATATATGTATGTGTGAGATAGAGAAAAAACAAAGTTACATAGTCACTAAAATGAGTTTGACAGAATATGAACAGCATATTATTTTTCCTTCAGGCCACCAGAAGGTACATTTCAGCCTTTTGTCTGCACTGCTGTACACATGATGTGCAGAGACTGTATGCATGCTCCTTGCAGACATATTTCTGTTGGGACAGACCTTGCATGTTTCCTGCCTACAGTTTGAACCATTGGAGGATTTGGGGGTGTGTATCTCTGTTTGGGTGTCCCTCACAACAGTTGCAGCAGCACCGTTTTCTCTCGATATGAGGTTTCACCGACGCGTAACCCAGCTTCTCCAGGAAAATCCTCCTTCAACTCAGTTTTCCATTGTTCCAGTCCTTGTTTATTTCACTCCATATTACAAAGGTACTGTAGGCACTTAGATCAATGATGTTGAAGAAAATTTCAAGGAACCAATGGTCATGAATCGGTAGCTGTATGTGGCTGTGACCATGTCGAGGTTATCAACCCCTCCCTTTGTCACGTTGTCATCCAAGACCATTTGTGGTTTTCTGTCTTCTTTGGTGCTCAGGACAGCATCTTTGTGCATGGTGCTCATCAGCAGGACATTTTTCCCTTTCTTGGGGCAATAGGAGACGACAGTGGCTCTGTCAGTGAAGGCAAACACTGAAGATGTTACCTTCCTGTTCTTCATCGCAGAGGGAACCTCTATTCTCACTGTCCCCAACATGGTAACCATCCTTTTCAGCAGTTCTTCACCCAGGGCGTATGTTATAAAAAAATTAATAATGTAATGCTATGACCATTCAGTCTTTTAGCCATGTCAAGTACCATTTCATGCCCTGAGTTTTTTCAGGTGCTTCCCCAGAGGATTTACCAGGCATAGCTGGACTGTGCATGAGAATGATGCCCCCACCCCCAAGTCGCGTAAACATGAAGACGTCCTCGCATTACTACAGTTATGGTTATGTTGGGTTAGGACTAAAGCTTTTTGAAAATAATGAAATCGCATGTTGAGTGGCCTCAATATCATCCAAAACAACCAAAACAAATGTGTGTAAAATGTTGATATTTCTTATGTGTTTTATACAGCTAAAACAGCCTGGGGACAAATTGAACCCCAAAGAACACCGATGCAACATGTGCACAGGACATTGCAAACATATCATCATGTTAGTTTTATGTTTATCTAGTTGTCCCCATGAAATTAGGAAAAGTCATTAAATATGAAGCAAAAAAAATTATGTCAATCATTTATTTTGAGACGTTAAACATTGAATGGGGTCAAATTGACCCAAAGATAATAGGAGGGTTAAAATAGTGCTGTAGTTTAATGTTGATGTCAAATGTTGATGGAAGATGTTGTGTCTCTTATTTTACTCATTGGAAGACATCCAGCTCTAGTTTGGGCTAAATGCTTTCGCGTGTTCTCTGAGGATGGTTGGACAATGTGTTTCTGGGGAAACAAAAGTGTAGCCCATAAAAGCCTGCCAAGGCACAGAGGGCAGAGTGAAATGGTGTGCAAACGAATTATTGTCACTCCAATGGCATTATAAATGACTTCCCGTGGGGATGCTCATACCTCAGGATAGAGAGGGGGGTTGGGGTGGAGAGTTTGGGGCAGGGCATGGGGGGAGGGAGCAGGCATGGTGGATAATAACAATCAAGGAGCTGAAACATGGCATTATATGACGAATTTTTCAAAAAGCCTGAAAGATAGGTCAAAAGCTCAATTACAGTGAGTTTAAACACATTAACCTTATGGGACCCACGGAACGAGTCATTAAACCAAGAAAAGCCACACAAGACTCGGAGGAACAAAGACATGCCTCTAAGTCTGCTTTGAAAATGTTAAAAACCCAATTGACCCACAATTTAGCCATCAAACGGCCACTGTGCATGGCTGCGACTATCTGCATTACAGGTTAATTAACCAATCACACAGAGAGATAAGCATTTGCATAACTAAATGCACCATGTCTGCAAGGTCCAACGCTGGAGTCTGAATCAATTTAGAGCACAGACTTAGTTAAATGGCTGTGATGTTAGGCCTAATTGCCTGCTTTGAAAAATAGATACGAGAGAAAAACTCTGCCGAACAGTTGATTGTTTGTCTCTTCGGTTCTCTTTTGCTAACAACAATGACTCTGTGTCACGGGACATTATAAATACTACGAGGTAAATTGAATCTGGAATTGATTTTATCAGTGTCAAACTAGAGGCGGTTCATTCCTAACCAAAGGGATTCAAACATCCAGCACTGCAGATTAATTGAGTGAACAACTAATAAACGTTCACAGTTTTAAGGGTTTCAATCACTTGCACCATTTTGCACATGGATCCAATTTAATCAAGTGCTCACAGACTCAGTTGAGGACGTAAAACAAAATAGCCCCAAATGGCAAAACTTGATAACAAAAAGCCTCTTAGCGCCCAAGCTGTAATTGTCATTAGGAGCTCTGTCTTAACTGTTGTCATCGTGTTTGTGCAGTTGCCTCATTAACAAAAGCTGACCTGCTGAATTGGGTCAGTGAAGATCTACCTCAGGGACCAACAGACTAGTGAGGCAGATGACTGTTTGGATGATTTGTCCCTAAGTGGATACATCAAGAGTACATCACTGGAGACGGTGTGTTCCCACGTCCTCAACATTATTGATAGGCTGTGCATCTGTGGCTTGAGTCAATAGGGAGCAACAGCTTTACATGCAAATGCTGAGTCCAGTGGGGGAAAGCGCATGATGTGAGATCCAGATGCGTGACTTACACTGCAAGAGCGCCACGAATGAAGTTACACTGAACGCATATTTTAAGAGTTTATGGTGCAGCCTTGCATTTATGTAAATACTGGGAACAAACAAACACAAAATGGCTTCCAGAATTATTTTGAGCCTTCTAGGTAAATACAATTTTCCATGCATATCATCGCTCACTTGCATACATGAAATTAAGTAAGGACCCTGGAAGGCCAAAAGCAGTGCATTTATTCATGTTTATGTTTTATTGATGTGAGCAAAGAGAGCTTTGCCCCGGGAAAGTCAACCAATCATTTTTCAGATTGGCTCTCACCCTCCAAGGAGTTGGGTTTAGTCATCCTTTTATCCTAACAGTCTATTCTTGTTGCTTTCTCTCCCTTCCTTGCTTCCTTTTTTTTTTTTTTTTCTTCCATTCATTCTTTTAATCTCCCCGTCTTTGTTTCTTTTTCTTTCTTTCTTTCTTCTTCTTTTTCTTTAAAAACAGGCTCTCCAGGTACTCTCTTTTTCCTGTTTTTTTTTTCTTGCATCCAGCATATTTCATGAGGAATCCAAATAAAATTAAAAAAAAAAAGCTGGCTGAAGAGACAGCCTCCGTGCTGTTACAGCAATAATGTCATTGTGATATACTGTATCAGTGCGACACAAATGTCTCATCCGCACACACAGACCTACACTCTCCACTTGCACAGGCGTTAAAGCATGTAGCGGACGGCATGCAGCGGTCGCATGTACCACGCAATCAAAGACTGCTCAAATACTCAAATTTTTAAAGTGCTTCAGTGGGACGTGAGAAGCATCTCAACACCACGTTGGTGGGCAGAATATTTTCCATGCAGCTCGCAATTTAGATATGAATCATCTGTTTGCACTGTACAGCAATATGGCTATTAATAAAATGAAATAGACTGTTGCTGCACGCCAGCGCTGTTTTATTTTGCTTTCCAACACCACACTTCAAATGGAACCTGTTGCTTATTCAGCCAACAGTAAAGCATCATTAAGACTGCATCCCTCACACATTATTTCTGTCTAATTGGGTAGTCAAGGGAAAAAAGGGACCTTTTCTCTAAACATCATACCTCCAGATCATTGTTTCTTTTCTTCTCAGGAGTCATCACGGGAAGTAGGAAGAACATTAGAAATGTGAGAAATGCAGCTACTTTCATGTAGATCTGGCACTGTTTTTGAACCTAACCGGAGGGGACAACTGAAGGATCTAAATTAATTTCTGAGGGACGCACAAAGTTGATAAGAGTGAATGATGTAAGGCTCTTTGTAGTAACACAGCTAACAGCTCAAGCATTGACACATATCTATTTTCTTTTACCTTTAGAATCCTGTGAATGGCTCACTGGAAAAATTATACTCTTATGAATATGCATAAGCTTCTGTATATTGTACTGTGGGGTAAACACATCCATACACAGAACCATCTCCCAAGAGTAACTGGTGTCTATTTACCTCCGAGTCCAAACACAACATCAAAATGTCTGATGTCTTGCTGAAATGTGTCAACACTAATTAAATCATTTCTTTTATATATATATATATATATATATATATATATATCATATATATATCTATATATATATATATATATATATATATATATATATAGCTTTCATGAGCTGATTTTTTTACCCAAATAAGCTACCTTTGTCTGTCAGCTGTCTTGTGGTCTCTTTCTGTGACCTTATCAGATTTGACAAACGCAGTAAAGGTTTGATTCCATCAAGTGATTGAATTAAAAATAATCCGGCAAGCCTTGAGTGCAGATGTCCTTCCATTTATCTGAGCTGTGTGTAGATGCGCATGTCCAGTGTATATAGTGTATATTTTTGTGTACTGTTTGATTTTCCAATTAGACGGTCAGGCTTTTATCATTTCTAATTACAACAAAAATAATACTTATAACTAACAAGAAACGTGCGATAAAGTGAGATTCAAGCAGTTTGTCCACATGACTTCACAGAGCTGTACAGCGAGTTTCGGCTCATTGTTTATCTGTCTGACTCGCAACTTCAATGTTTTGTCTCATGTTGGTGGGAGGGGGTAATAGTGTCAATTATTGCTGCCTGTTCAGCACCAAACTGCAGATAGACACAGTTAACAACTAGCCAGTGAACACAGTGGACCATTTAGCAGCAAAAGCAACAAACATTTCCCTCAGGAGTTGGTAGAGACCATAAACAGAGCAAAAAGAGAGCAAATACTTTATCTGATGCAAAGAAGCACAAATGCAGATAAATGCTATAATGGTCTGTAACAGCTGGATGTGTAAATAAGCAACTGTTTTCTAACAAGTTAATCATATCAATTTAAAAGGTTTATTATGCCATTATTGAGTTCATTTTCACTATCTACCAATATATTGGTGTCTTTTTTTAACTCACAATATTTTTACCTAACATTTTAACTAATATCTATGTCTGTATCAGCCTCAAATATTCAGTATGAGTTGGGCTCAATACAGACTTGTAGTATAATACTGTGAAATGGATAAAATGTGGTAAGAGAGTCATCAACAAAAAAAGATCAGATAGAAAAGGACATGTAAAATCAGTCGATATACCACTCTATATTACATAAAAACAAAGAAGAAACAAAACAATGTTTAAGGCACAATCATTAAAACACTCATGATAACAATATATCATGTTTTTTAGAGTAAATGTCTTTAATAGTCCAAGTTTGGGTGATCCCTAGCTTTTACATAGCCTTTCATACCTGCGTGCAGATTACCCAAAAACTGACTCTCTGCCATTACTGCTTTGAATAAGAAGCAGAAGAAGTGCTTTGGAAGAGGAATCAGGGTGGAAAAACGTAGAGCACAGTGGGAAGAGCCAAGTCCGCCAAATAATGCAGATCCATGGAGGCCCCCTAATGCATCCTAGCCATTATCAGACACCAAAAGCTGGCATATCAATGTGAGAAGAGCAAGCTGGGACTCCATTGTTCACCTCACTAGACTGCATTTCACTGCCCTCTTTACGCAGATGCAATTCCGGGAACACAAAAATAAAACCCAGTTTCATTTGCTGTTAAGCTCATTCCATTCTTGACTTCATTAAAGGAAAGAAGACAGAAGCCAAGGGCAACAAAGAAACACTCGAGTAATTTGACAAAAATTGCGTTTTCTTTAAGTCAACCAGCTAATTAATGTCTTATATCTCCTACGCATGCTGAGAACATTTCAGGTCCGCTGTAGACTATCATTTGTAATTTTCATTTCTTGTGATATGAGGGAAAAAGATTACCAGCCAAAAATAAGAAACAAAGATTGTTTTGTCAAAGATTTGTTTTGAAGAGTAGAACGTAATCTGTGTATTAAAATGAGCTGAAAACTTCAGTCACAACACATCTTGACGCTGCAGACATAAATTGCAACTTCTCTCTCTCTCATAAGATTAAAGATTAATATATTCATGCATCCATTAGAAATTATCTGATGCAAACACCTGCAGAGAAAAGAAATACAGTATTGGTTGCAAATTTGCATAAATTTCTTTAAGGCCTGACAGCAGTGAGGGCAAAATCAAGATGCACTGCAAGTGGGTGGAGGGATAAAAACACAACATCTTGATTGTGGCTCAGTGAGGATGTCTCCAAAGTAGAGCACTTAGCAGAAAAGACAAACGTCTTTTAAGAGAAATGGTGCGGTCGAAGAGAGGCCTTACTCTGTCCTCCTCTTATCTGTGGCCCAAATTGATTGTTTGTACTTTTGTGGGTGAAAACATACTCTGGGGATGCTGCTTTCATCAAGTAAACCTCAGCGAAATGTCCCTTGTGCATTAGTCTGCTGTCTGTATGTTTGCTTATCCTCCCCGACTCCAGAGCTTTGGTCATATAGCTCTGATGCTTTGAGCTTCAGAGGTTTTAGTCAATCAATTCAGTCCATTATGGGGGAAAATTAATGAAATGGGTTGAATATAAAAGGGTTTCTCTTCAAATACCGCTCTATTGTGAGGAGGTTTTGTGGGCATGTTATGTCTTTTTGCAGCTCACAATGATACAGAACAAATTGTGATTGGTTTGCTTCATTTTTTAAAGACAGCTGGGGGTCAGTGAAATATGTTTAATGGACAAGATATAGAAACATACACAGCACGTCCACATTTCTCCCTGTGTGTTTTGATGTTGATGTCACAGCACAATGCAACGTGGTTTACACAAAAGGGTGAAAAACAAGGAATTCAGACGTTCAAGGACAAATCTGATGGCAATTTTAGAAGTCATTTAAATGTTTTGACACATTCGACAAAGTTTTGGTCACATCCTGTTTAAAATTAATTTGATGCATTGTGAGCAGTGTGTAGAGCCATAAATATGACATTAGCATTTTATTCTTACAGGTTCTTTGTTCTGTGCCACTCTTGTATGCTTCTATTTAGTGTTCATAGGTTGAGGGTAGAGTAGCATGACTACTTTTACTCTGATTCTGTGAAATCCTGTTGTTCATTAAGCCATGAAATGCAGCGTTTATTGGAAATCCACCAGGATGAATTATGATAATATAAAGGATTTTGACAAGTCTGAAGACTAGTTATCATTTTGGAGAACTTTGCGCAATGTAACACCATTCAGACATTTCTTCCAGTCTCTTCTGTTCCTTCACAGCTTTGGCTCCTAATGGCTCGGCTTCTGCCCGCGGGGATCTGAGCTAGAGCCAAAGGCGGTAGTGGGTCCAAATTGAGATTTTGGAAGAGAGAAGCCCTCCACCTAAAATGACCCCCTTCACTGCCAAAAGTGCTGAGAGACTCAGATCATGAGCTAAGTGTGTCACACATATCCCCATTTTGTAATTTCTCCCATCACTTATTTGCATTTTTCCTAATGTGCAGAGGCTGGCTGCTCTTTAAGGTTTAGTTAACATTCAGTTTATATTTCTCCTACAGATTACATTCATGTATTACTTATGTGTTTTTTCCAGTTACCATTAAAAGAAAAAAGATAAACGCTGCCAGGATTATATTCGGTGGGGATGTATTTTCCAGAGAACAAAGTACTTTGTTCTTGGACCAAACTGAAGTCATATGGAGGTGCTCAAGTTGGAGGGTGGGCTTCAGAGTTGCCAGTTTGGGCAGCTTTCCCGCATATTGGGCGGGTTAAATTAGCTTTTGGTGTGTTGGGATCATTTGGGCTATTTTTTGTACCATTTGGGAGGTTTCCCCAGACAAAAAGTTGTAGACACAGAACAGTAAATTGGCAACTCCTTGTCTCTTGGTATTATAATTCAGACTGACTGAGCGCTTAGTTAAAAAGGCTTGACATGCAGTGACTGATAAGTGATGACCAACAGAACCAAATGTCATTTCAGTTCATTAAAACAAGGCTGAAACTCCAGTTACAAAGTCATAGCTCAATAAAAACCTTATAAAAGCTTACATCTGCCCATATAAGTGATGACCTTTTACAATTGATGTAATGTGAAGATAATTTTTTATTACTTTAACTTTGGGTTTTTCTTAGACATACTAATAAAACAGATAACCAACCGAGCGCTTTATTTTTCATCTTGCATTCGTGTTCAGCCACAGAATATATCAGAGCTCTCAGGGGCCAAAATCCTTCCCACCACAAAGAAAATCTAATAATATCCATTACTGATAAGTAGGTTAAATCTGACAACACTGGTGGGCGTTCAAAGTGCAGGACTTTGACATCAGAGACTGGGGTTTGAATCCTGAGTCACACTGGTGTGTAATGTTAAAAAGTACGTTGCTTCATACCCTTTAATCCATCTATCCACCACCTGCCAAAACATAAAGAAGTTTTACCATGCTGTGGCTGCTACGATTAGATATAGTAAAAAAAAAAAAAAAAAACATATTTTGTGAATGAATATGAATATTGTGAATAAATATATTATGTTCATGTATCAATATTTTACAACTTGTCAGATACATTAAATAACAACATTTCCTCATTACGTTGATAGACAACATAATCTGGCTGCATTACTGAACGTAATGCAAATTAATAATATGTAAACAGAATTTCTAGGCAACAGGGTTGATAATGAGGGTTACACTGAGTCAATATTGACTCACAGAGTTTATTTCATTCCATATTCACTGGAAAACTGATGCTATACAATGATTTTATTTTTACATAGATGTCCTATAATCTGAATCGTGTATAATCTGACATTTTAAAGATACTGTTTGGTTGTTCTTTGCTTTTTTCTTTGTTGTTTGCAGGTCATGTAAACATACAAATTTAAAGATGTTTACCGTTACATAAAGACACCCATTTTAATTTAACATATTAACTTCAGAGACTGGCTGATCTGTATTTGTCAAACCCAGTTTAAGTTTTCTTGTAAATGATCCTAATAGCAGCAATGGGCCATCTAAACTTATTCAGATGTTTCCAGGACATTTCCATATTACAAGAAACAAGAAACAGAAGCACAACCAAATACGAAATCGAGCAAGATGAAATTTCAATTACCGCTGCATTAACAATGGGGCAATTGAAAGAAATAGCTTATAGTAGTATGCAGCAGAGACAGAAAAAATGAATGGGAATGTAATCAAAGCTGGTCATTTAAACTTTGATAGTTAAATAGTGCTGTTCACAGAGTGTATCAAGTAACATAGCATGAAATTCAGAAATGAAAGGCTATTGGCTTCAGCTTGAGAGGCAATGTGAAATAGAAGCAGCGGTAAAGCTGGAATACAGTTATTATTTCAAAGTCAATGCTTAGTTGTTTAAATTATTTATAGTCTTGTGATGTTCCTATTGATTGTCTGTTCACATCGACTCCAATACAGCTGTTAACTCGTGAAAGTGATGTGTAGTTTCTGTCAAGTCTTACCTGTGCAAAGATTTTGATGAATATTTGGTCATAATTTCTAAATAAGGGCGATATTTTGGCCTTATTTATTTGTTCATTTAACTAGCTTCTGATTTTGAGTCAAAGACAAGCAAGCAGTCATTTTACAGGATTTGTTCCAGGACATCCATTGAGTGAGGATTCTGTTTTCTAAAGGTGTCATTTTGTGTTTGGAAGTTTTTCATCATCTCCATTGATTGTGCAGTGTGCGTGCGTGTGTGTGTGCGTGTGTGGTGCTTTAGCTTGGGTCTTTTCTATCTCACTAGATAGGAAAAATCATTTCCCCCTGCAACTAATACATTTCTGTCACTGTAAACTGCCAAGTTAAACCATTATTTGAGCTGACTGCCACCTGAGCAATCCCAGTCATCTTTAAACATGATAGTAACTGGTATGCTGCTCCAAGGCCCAGTGGGGCTCGATGCATTACGCTACCAAACTGGGGTCACTTGGTTTTCCTCAAATCAGGAGTGATGAAGACCCACACAAAATCAGTCATGACCTTTAGTCATAAAAATTAAGCTCCACTATTTGTGTTAAATCTCCCTCCATGATGATTAATAAAGAGGTCGTCTCCCAATTTGAATTTCAATTTTATGATTTTCCCAATCAGAAAATGCATTAATTTGTTTTTGTAACCTAATCACAGCTATAGTATGTGTCTCTCACACTGCGACAGTTATTAAACTAATTAATCACATGCAAACCTGTCAAATATGATTCTGCACCCGCTTTGTCACTTTGATTCAAAATGAAATATAAGTGTGTGTGTATGTGTGTGAGCGTGTTAAAAAGACTGAGACTGATGGGGAGGCTGAGAGGAATCCAGCGGTGACGGTGCGCTTGAACATACAGTACAACTGATGGCAGGCCTGTATTTGCTGCTTAAAATACACTCTGTGCAGCAAAACTACAGTCTAACTGCCGAGGAAGTGCTGGGAGCCCATGTTGATGTGATGCATTATGGTCCCCGAGTACAAATAATACATGAAAAAAAAAAGGCACACATGCATGTCATTTGAGGAGTAAAAACTGGGATTTCACTGAATTATTACTACAGAGAGGGTGAAACCTGTATCCAGCGTGCCATAAAATAAAACGGTGCCAAAAAAAAACAGTCAGTAATGCCGCCTTTTCCCTGAATAAACCTTTAAAAATGGCCCATCCAGACTTGTGAGCAATTGTTTTTGCTGTGATAACCAGCCTCTAACATAGGAAGCAGGATTGCTGCGGTTTCTCTCAGCATCTTTACAATCACATCAGTGGACAGTGCACCCCTAAAGGCTTGAGACGGGCTGGATTAATGAACAGACTTATGGTGCTTGCACCCCGAGGGACAAGCAGGTGGCTGGTAGAAAAAAAAATCATCTTGATATTTGTTTTGTTTTTTTCCTCTGGCACTTTATAGTCCATATTTAGTAAAAAAAAAAAAAAAAAAGAAGTTACCATGAGTTAAATCAGATGGTGAATTAACTATAATGTGCACAAACACTCATCAGAAAAGAAACATTTCCAAATGCTGAGGTGCTCCAGAATATCTTCTATAAAATGTGTATTAGGAAGGAAACTATTTGCACTGAACTGTTAAATTGTGAACATCAAAGGTGGTATGGATCAAAATCCCCTTAGCTAGCAACCATGGGGTCAGAGGATGATGAAAAGTGCATGAACAAAAGGTTTTACAAGGTCACAGATCAGCCCCTTTGACCGAGCTTTGTGTGAGTCTTTATTAAAATGGATCTTACCCCAAATTATGACTGTGAAACTGAGAAAATGCAGCTGTGTGTGTCGAATATGAAAGAGCAATGTGGGAAATTATCAGAAGAACTAAACCACATTGAAACTTTTTCCCTTTGTTGTATCTGAACACCTCAGCAGTGGTAGCTTTTTAATGCACTTTTCATCATCCTGTAACACCCACAAACTCTGGTCAAACACCTCTGTGGATTGGGAACCCATTCCATTTGATTTTATGGATCAAGGAGCTTCTATGCAACCAGGCCTGGCATGTTAAATGGAATGGCTGTCTATCTAATGAACCGGTTTTAAACGCAAGTGTCCCCCAGGGCCGTGCCATTTCCTCTTTTTTATTGTCTATTTATACCGATGAGATTATGTGCAACAATAACTGCCTCGTTCTGATTAAGCATGCGGACAACGCGGCCCGGGAGGCCTGTCTGATTCCCAGTCAGTCGCAGCAGAAAAAGACGACGTTACAGAGCTGACAGATTGGTTTGACTCTCGCCACCTCAGACACAACAACGCACCGGCGAGATTTACTCCACGGCCAAGAAGAACAGCTGGCCTCATCAATGAGCTTCCAACAGCATGCCAGAGAAGATGACCAGAGCCATATTCTCATGGTAGGTGCACGTTATTTACAACAACACGCAGCACCATTTCTGCGGCAGAAGCTCCGGAGATGTGAAGTCAATAAAGACGCTCATTAACTGTCCTCGACTTCAACACAGTGTCCTAGTTTGGTCAGCTGTCTGTGAGGAGCTTGCAAAAATGGTCAATCAGGAGCCTAAAATCATTTGGCTGCCACAAACTCCCTGATCACCAGCTGGCTTGCACACTAAGACTTTTTCCTTCAGGGGGGCGGGAAGCAGGGGGGTAGGGGGAGGGGGTTCGCATCCCCTGAGTGTAGGATGTGCTGCAATGGCTGTTTAAAAAGATTACCAACGTGGTCATATCACAGCTTGAACACCCAAGTGAGGCAAGAGGACTGGAGCATTGATTTGCCGTAAAGGAAATCCCCAGCCAAGTGTATTTATTAGTATCCTTAATTAGTCTCATTTCTATTTTTGCTCCCATTTATGGCACACATCATTGCAAATCACAAATCTTTATAGCACCATCTCCATTCACAGTCAGGAGGGCTTTAAAGAGCTAAGAAACATGTACACACAGGTCAATCAATATTTCTAAGCTAAGAAGCATGAATTTAAAAATTTTAAAAAATATATTTTATTCCCATGGTCGAGCCCAATCAATGTATCTCTCTTAAAGTCAGAGACCACCGATCTATGACTCCAGGCTTTGATGTCTCAGACAATCACACAAATCAAATAATAGTTGGGAGACTGATTTGTTGACAGATTTGAGCTTTTATACAATGAAATTCTTTATCCCATCTGAAATCTGAAGCCCCCGCTGGCGTTTTCACCATCACCTTCCACATCTTTCTCATTTCACTCCCTGTAGGATTTTATATTTTTGGCCAGATCACAGGCAACGTCTTGAAGTGAATATTTGATAGACCTACCCTCGACCACAGGAATGAAGTAATTTTCCTTCAAATGTCCCTTTTAGATTGGATTTATTATCAGTCATTTACATCTGATATAGCCTGAGCTCTAACATCTAGTCATAAAATGCCATCAATTTAAAGTCTGCAGTTCCAGCCGTACTTTTGGGATGGCAGACGGGTTCAGACTGTATAAATCTCAGATGTTGACTGGCTGCAGTGACAAGCCCATCAGTGATGATCCAGTGAACAGTGTCCTACAGTACAAAAGGCCATTGCTAGTGAAGACATCTCAGACCAACAACATATTTC
This sequence comes from Scortum barcoo, assembly GCA_023238725.1. Classification (NCBI taxonomy): domain Eukaryota; kingdom Metazoa; phylum Chordata; class Actinopteri; order Centrarchiformes; family Terapontidae; genus Scortum; species Scortum barcoo. Next base: position 15,347,481 of record CM041544.1, on the reverse strand, counting down.
ACAATATATCCCACAAATCAGATTGTATTAGGCGCATTTGTGGCTTCTCTGGAGACTGTCCGTAGCGATGCATCAACATGGCAAAAGCACACGATGTCTGTTATTGTCGTAATGACACATATTACCAAACAGAAAATGTGCCAGATCAGAAACTACGTGTAGATATGTAGTCATCCGATGAAATACAGCTGTTTTTTTGGTTAAATTCTGAATATTAGGAGTCTTTCTGGGACACAAAAATCTTCTGATGTGGTCCCGGATCAATGTTGCTGCCACACACCCTTTTGTCCAGCAAACTGAGGTGATCTGAACTACCTGAAGAAAAAAAAGGCAGCGTAGCTCTTTTCTTTTGTACAAGGCTGTTTGTAGTTTTAAGATCTTTATGCCTGATAAATGCGGGAGCTTGCAAACACTTTCTTGCATGCTGCATATGTAAAGAAAGAGATAAAATCTCCATGGCTTTGTCTTTGTGATGGTAAAATGGTGTGCGACGACAAAAGCCTGCCTGTGCCTGCAGTTTAGGTGGATGGATGTGTGTGTGTGTGTGTTTGTTTGTGTGTCTGTGTGCGTTTCAGTGAGTGTGTATGTGTTTGCGTGAGGGTGGGTGGAGGGGTGGGGTGAAATGGGTGGTTGCTGCAATGTTTTGTCATCCATCTAAGTTGTCCACATTCCCGTCAACCTGTTCTGAAGTGCAAAGCCTGGCAACACTTCAACCACAAACATACTGCAATTCATCGAGGCAATTAGAAAATTATCAACAAAGTGTGAGTCAAATGTCAACGAACAAAGGCACAGTTCATTTGCCAAAAGGTCAGACTGTGTCTCATCAGCGTCACATTAAGGGCCAGGTTGGACACAATCCCTTTTAATTGTAGCTGCTGCACCTTCCTGGGAGACATTACTTGATTATTTCATAAATAATTAATGTGTTGTGATTGCTGCCAAAATGCTCGCACCCTCCCACTGCTCAGTGTCACATACATTTACCCGCGGGGTTAACTGTTATTTCAAAGTTCAGGTGACAAACACTTTGTTGAAATAAATGATTCTGCTCCAGTTTGACGGAGCGAGAGGGACGCCTGCGAGTGCACCTTCACGTCCAACAAGCACAGTGCGCATACAGCCCTAACCTCTGCGCGGGCAATAACGCAAAACACAATCATGAATGGAAGAAGAGAAAAGGCATTGTTCAATTTGGGGACTGTGTTGGGCTGAAATAATTAGTTTGTAGGAGCGGATTGATGCCTGTGCGCGCTGGAACAGCTGTGCGTAAAAATGTGACAGATTCATGCCAATCTCTATAAAAAATGTTCCAAATGTGCATTTCATAAGGGAAAGAATATAATTAGTGTGTGGGGTTGGGTAACGCGTTTTTTTCTGATATGATGAAGAGTGTTTTGGTAGGACTGAACTCACGCTGCTGTTGTGTCCGGACCAGTGCACCATCGCCTGGTTGTGTGCCGAGTCTCCCGACAGAGCAAAAGTGGAGGTGTCCAGGTGCGGCTCATTTTGCCTCGGGTTAGACCCTCTGCTCTCCTCCCCGGCGCGCCGGTACTCGGGTCTGGAGTTGGAGACACCCTGGACCGTCTCCACAAACCTCTCTCTCGACTGCGCATCTCCACTCACACTCCTATCCACATTTTCGGCGTGCGCTGCGCCCGCGCTCCTCTTTGCTCTCTTCCCCGTGTCAGGAAACGTGTTTTCTGACATCATATGCGCCTCAGGTCGCCCCTCTTGGTCCTCGTAAGCGTTGCCGCACTTTTTATCAGGTATTTTGAGACGGCTGTGGTAGTTTGGTGCCGTTTTCCTGCCGATCGGCGCCTCGTCTCCAAGTCCACTCTGCGTCTCCTCCCGCACCTGCTTGCCATTGTTCGGTTTCACAGCTCCCTCTGCTCCCGTTTCGAAAGCGCTTAAAACTTTTGCGTCTTTGTCGACTTTGAGAGAGACTTCAGATCTTCGGGATGCCTCCGGCGGCGTCACCTCCAGCCGATAAAATCTGTCGTTTGCTGTGAGGGAACTTATTTCCGCCTGAGCCTCAAACTTGGGGTGAAAGGGGTACAGCAAGACGAACGCCAAGAGAGAAAAACTCCAAAATGACCACAGTCCCATTGTGCTTCTTCCAGACTGACAGTCCAGCAGTGGAGGTGGTAAAAAGGGGAGGAGAGAGAAAAAAGGAAAAAGACGCGGCAGAGCTATTCAACTTCTAAAATGTTCAAGGTATCATCTTTAGGAGCAGGAAGCCATTCAGCAGACCCGCTCACGTCCAGGAATTTGTCAAAGTGAGGGACCAGTTGGGGAGGCGCTGCGCATCAGGCGAGCGCGCCGACGGAGAGTGACTGCAGGAGCGGTTTGAGCCCATTGTTCATGAGCATGTTTGAAAAAAAACGGCTTTAAAATGCGGAAATCACCACAGTTTTTTTTTTTAATGAGCGTTTTTTTTTATTTTGGTCTCAGTTTCCACCGAGAAACGTATCAATCTATTTATGTAAACCTCTAAAAGTTATCCAAAACAAGACTTGATTGGCTGTGAGCTTGACAGCGAAGGTAATTTGTGCTTTGCAGGGCAGTGGTGTTGTTCACGCTGTGGAAACATTTTTTTTTCATGTGAAACGACAGAAGAAGAAAAAAAAAACTCACATCATTTGCTTGCATCAATCAAACCAGATTCACCTGTCATCTCCGTGCACGCGCGTGCGCACGAGCTTGGAGTCAGAGTTTGGACTTCCTGATAAAGATCTGGACGTGTTATTGATATGGTGTTGATGCTCAGGGCTGCAGGAGCTGTACCTGTATTCCTGGTGACACTATGGGACTTTTCTTTTTCTTTTCTTTTTTTTTTTAATTAGGCCACTAATACAACGTGCCTCAGGCCTTCTACTGCACAACAGCCCGGGAAACAAGAGGATCTTTGAAGTCATACAGTGATATGTTTCGCTGTCATCTTCATGCCTTGTGGTGCCACGCAGGCAACAAGCCTCCAACAACTCTGTTTTAATCTTGGCTCCTTTCACCGTGTATATTATTCATTCATTTTTACAGTGCACGTTTGAAAAAAAATGGAGCTTTCTCCAAATCAATATGCTGTTTGAAAGGTATTAGTTTCAATTAGTGGAGCCAAATGAATCCTTAAAAGCAATTCCCATTTCCTGCTGACAGAGCTCTCTGTCAGTTGTTGCAGAAATTTTATGCCAGTCTTGTTAAAAAAGAAAAAGAAAAAAAAAAGCCTCATTTCTTTTGACTTGGAACTGTTATTATGATGCCTGCTGATAAGGAGCTAAAACACGTTAGATACATTTGTGTCAGCTGCTAGACAGCTGCCCGTGGGAGATGCACAAAGAGAAGGAATTCCGTAGTCTTGAAGGACAGAAAGTGTGTTTTTGGATCACAACAACAGGACGAAGAATGGAAGAAGATATGTCCATGTGTAATGCAAGAGCAAATATTATGCGTACTTTGAGATTAAGTGAGGGATATAAAGCAATTCCTGCTTTCCGTCAAGGTTTAACCAGTGCAGGACCTGAAGATACTTGCACAAACATGTCAGGTAGTACTGACTCTTAGTTATTAGACAAACTGTGAAAGGAAGAGAGGACAATTACTGTGATAGGCCCGGGACACCCACTGACACAGACTCTTATACCCCCCACCCTAAGCTGCATTAAACACTAAAGTCTAAACGCCTGACTCATAGTCTTACATTCACACACATTGCTCATATTCTTTATACTCCATACTGTGAACTTTTGTTATTATGTGCACATTTTGAAAAAGTATTTTTTAAATATTTTATTGTCAGTTTTCATTTTTATATTATGCTCCTTGACTTGCTTTCTTTTTTATATTTTCTACTTACTACATTATCGCTGTTTATGCACCAAAACACTGGCAAATTCCTTGTATGTGTAAACCTATCTTGCAATACATCTGATTCTGACTCTGATGCCAGTTGTCCTGTCGTACTCCTCAAGCGACAGTGAACTCAATATGGGAAAACAGGTAAAGCCACATCACACGCACTCTCAGAAGTCATGTTTAGGGCTGCAGCTTGTTACAGTAGCTGCTGTGGATGGAGTCTCAGCTGCAAAAATCATGCATCTGCTGGGCTGTAAAACACAGCGTGGTGGGGGGGGATAAGAAAATTCACCGTCCTTGAAAGCTGCACAGCGAGAACCGAACACTAAACAATCCAGAGGAAGGACTGACATTGACACGGGTTCATTGCTGAGAACAGCACCTTCTGATCTTGCGCATCTCAGACAGTGCAGCGAAAACCACAATCAGGAGGCTAGCCAGTTGTGCCGTCCTCCGCGTATAGCTCACTTCTTGGTCCCCCCTTTTTTTTTTTTTTTTTCTTTTTTCTTTTTTTTTGGCACGCGTGTACAAACAAATTGAGATTCATACAAGTGAGGGCTCCGGGCAGCAGGTGCTACTGTTGCAACTCTGCCGCACGCCAGACAGCTCACTCTCTCTACAGGCCATTCCCGCCAGAACGCCTCTGCAATGAGGGGGTAATTGGACTGATCACACTCTGTTTACCCATTATGCTGCTAAAATGAAGTGGGTTGTTCCCAAACACACAGTGACAGGCAGGGGAGGGCGGAGGAGCCTCTTCCATCAATGACATGTCTTTTAATCTGTACTAACCTTGGGCTGGGAGAGCATTGTGCGGATTTCGGCGTGTCTGTGCATTCGTGCGTGTGTGCGAGAGAGAGGAGAAAAAGAAAGAGATGTGTTTATATGTGAGTAAGTATCTGGGGTGAAGTGAGTTCTAATGTATCTCTGTGGGTGTGTGTGCCCCACATCTTCCCTGTGCTTAAACTATGACAGGGAATATTGCATATCTTCCTGGGTGGAGAAGATCTCAGATTCTGCATAAATCAGTGAAAGAGAATAAAAGAAAAAGAGAGATGAGAGGACTAGACTGAAAACTGTATACAGCGGTGTGGCTTGTTCAATTTTATGTGCTCTCCTCCCCAGTGTAGATCATTAGCAAGATTATCAGATGTAATCATCTCATTCTGGTGGCGCATAAATCAGACTGTGTCCCTGCAACCTCTCTCCTGCCTCTACTGAAGACAGGGAACAAACTCTAAAGCTTTCAGGACAAAATCCCATTTGTGCATCCGCTGTCTGCATCCCAAGCTTGTTAGTTCCAACACTTCAGTGATCCCGGCGGAGCGGACGCACAGGCAGTAGCAGGAACCATAATGGCCATCACCCAGACAGCTCACACTCGCTTGCAGGAGATGAACAGCAAGGTGCACTCCCGCTCGGCTATACCCATGCCATTAAAAAGAGAAACTTTCTTTTATTGCAGATGGCAAAACACTTATTTTGTACCTCCTTCATAGTCTAGATGAAATAAAGGCATTTTAAAATCACAGTGGGAGGAGTAGTTTAGGACAGTTTGCCACTGCAATAAACTGGCCCTGTCACTGAAAATACAACTCTCCTCATTGGTGAATCACTGTATTACTATTATCTCTTTGATGTCTCTGTTCTCGAGTCTTTTCCCCACGCATGATGAGCACGGGGACAAGCCTGTCAAGACATTAATACAATTTACTTGATCTCCCACAGCTGTGGCTCATCTCACACACGCAGCTGTAATGTATCAGGTGTGCTGGGTCAATTTGAGTTTTTTGTTCCTTCCTCAATATCCTTAAGGACAATCCATACAGTTTAAATGATATTCGCAGTTTATTACAACCTGGATTGTTGTAGTTGGGCCATTTTGTCTGGAGATAAGTAACTGCTGTTATCTGGGAACATGGTCACATTTCTACAGCTGATCAGAGAGGTTGTAGGCCAAAGGTATTAGGTACATTATTTAGACCATTCGTTGGAGGAAAAATAAAAACTACTCCCAGACTCCCCTTCATTGCAGTCCTGTCTCCAGGAATTTACATTTGTGTACAATTAATTAGGAAACACAAAAAAGGTTTAGTAAGAAATGGAATGCCACCAAAAATAATGTTTTCTATCAATAAAATGAGGAAATGATGCATCTACAAACTCTCAAAACATTGATACCGAGTGTATCATTAAAATGCTCATTGTCAGAGTCCGGCTCTTTATTTCCTATATGTATATATCAAAACTATATAACTGTAGTACTGTTGCCAGGGAACCTGTGTTGATTTTGCCAATAAAAACTCAATAAATATTTTCAGATGACCCTTTTTTTTGCGACAAAAACAAGATAAAACTAAATAAATGAAAACTAAATAAATGGTCATCTTTGAATCGGGAACTGTGTTACATGTAGTACATTTTTGTCAAGGATCAGAAACTAATCAAAAGAGCTGAACAGTTGGTAATAACTTTAAAACGTGTCACCCCTTGTATATCATTTCTCCTTTACAGAGTTGATGTCTATACAGTATTAAGTTGCATGTTCTCTCGGTGCTACTCCCACATGCAAGTTGGGTGAAATTCCTACACAAAACTGATATACCTAGAATGTGTGTATCCGTCGAATCCTGTGATGGACTGACAACCTGGTTTCCTGTCCTGGAAAAAGGCATCAAACTCTGAGGTGGGCAAAAGTGGAAATTAATGAATGAATTCTTTCTACTATCAGACCACTTCTGAGAGAATACACTAGTAAACATATGAGGTGCCAAACAATGTTTTTGAATATTTTTTTCTGGAATGTGTCACCACACTCTGGCCAGCAATTATGACCAACAGATATGATAACACAATTATAAAGCTGGTCTGTTCATTTATTATGAACATGTTTGTTTATTGCCACAGCAGAGCGAACACCATCTGTTATCAAACAGAAATTCTTTGACCCACTTTGAAAATACCAGATCTGTCTGTTAAAGGGAAATTCCAGTAATATTATGCAGAAGTGCAGTTTGACTTGCACAAATGAACATTCAGCTCTTTTGAACCTTAGCCCAGTTGTTAGCATATGCCACTTTTTTTTAACCCCCTTGGGAGATCCATGCTGGAGATGCTCATGTTCACGTTTCATCTACTAAATTAAACTTATTTTTAATGTCAGACAAAGACAGAGGGAAGAAGTTTGAATGTATAAAGACATAATTAATGAAGCCCACCACAGAAAGTGAGGCGATATTTCTGCATAATAGCATTACAGTACGCTGAAGAGGGAAATTAAGAAGGAATCGGTGAAGAGAAATAAGATCACTAAGCTCATCGAGTGCCAGATCCCCTAGATTTTTCTGCCAAAGAACAATTTGTACAGTACTGGTGCAGCTCATTTACAATTTAGAGAAAACTAATTTTCTATGTTAAAGTTCAGGAAAACATTTCCTGAATATATAAAATGACCTCTGTTTTCACTGGAACAGTATCTGTAAGACATCATCATATGGACACAGTGTTGATTCTCTGGTTTCTAGCTTTAGGACATGCTTATGTCATCTGACCATATTGTGGGAGTAATGTATGCATACATAGATGTAAAAAATTCAGCAGTATTCTTATTCAAGTTAGTTGCAGTAGGATTGGATGGAAAACAACAACAGGAATAGATTAGATTAGAAAAGTGATACAAAACCAGCCATGCCACCGAGTTCATCCAAATCCCTTCTCTCCTTGTTAGCATTAGTATGATGCTGGGGCAGATTTATAGCAGTATAACATGGCAAATTAAAAGGAACCAGTACGTGTTTGGAATGAGAACTGATTAAAAAAAAGCCCATCCTCTCCATCTTCTCTGCTCCAACATCATAAACAAGTAATGGTTGTATCAGTTTACTGTCGTGTTATATTTTATGCTGACAAGTGAGAAGCCAGGGGAAAGAAACGTCTTCCCCACTATGGATTTGGTCCCACATTTACACATCGGCTGTGTGGGCTAACTCGGACTTTTAGCGGGTTTCCTTTAGGCTTTCCTCACCGACTGAAAGGAAAGTCGATACTGCTTAAAACCCTCTGCAACTTTTCTGGGATTTTTTTTTTAAATGAGCACTTTAGAACTCAGCCAAAGGTGATGTGTTCTCAGCTCCTTTACTTTTTTGGGTCTATTGGCAGGCAATTGCTTACCACCAACAGCCCTTTTCCTCCCACCACACATGCCCCCACACACACACACACACATACATTTCTCCTTTTTGTTTCCCTCTCCTTCTTGGTCTCTCTGTCTTCCTTTCAAGTACATTCCCACCCCCAACCCCACCCTCGCTCAGTCTATGTGTCTCCACTCGCACTTCCTCACTTCTTTCCCATCTCGCCCCTTTTGAAGTCTGAGACAGCTCGAAATCCAGCGCGGTTCTTTTTTGGACAGCCAAGGGGAAATGGCTCAGAAAGAGGGGCTCAAGTTCGATTACAGCTGTTAATCAAAAATCTACACTGCCCAGCGTGGCGTGATGTGAGAAATGATTTTGGTTTCGATCTGTCAAAGCCATTATATGTTACACGCGCAGGCCTATATGAAGATATATTGTATTGTGCATCTGCGCACACTTACTCTCTGGGCAGAATTAGAAAAATGGAAACTGGCCAGGACCATACAAAATATATACACACCCATTAAGATATGCAAGAGAGGACAAATGAAACTGAAAAGAGAACAAATACACCACCAAATAGCCATGCTCAAGCTAGTGTATCTTCTCTGGCTCACTGCTACTCATTCACCACCCAGATATAATACCATTCTGCAAACCCTGGATTATGCTCTGTTGCGATGTTATTGAACGTTCAGTCACAATGGTTTTTAAATTATATACTGTGTGAGGAATTGTTTATGTGATTGTAACATTTTTCAACTTATTTTGATGGCATGTTCTTGTTTCTGGATAAATGAGACAATTCTGGGAGCAACATGGATTGGTGTCTCTCTGAAATATTTTTAGTTTTCTTACAACTTGAATCTTATTTTTGCAGTTTTTTCCATTATTCCAATCAGCGGTAATTAGAAGTTACTTGAATGTAATCAATTACTCATCAGAAATTATTATTTGAAAAAGATTTTGTGACTTTACTCACCACCCAACGGCAGAAAGAACATCATATATTCTGCATTCGACACATGTAGAAATAGAAAACCAGACATTGTGGTTAAACAGGCAGCTAGCCTACAATTTGGAGGTATTTACAGACCACCAACAGCTGGCTTAACGTCAGCCCTGGACCGCACGCAGTGCTTCAACAGTCCCCACCCTCCAGCTCTGAACAAAGAAAGGTGATTCATGAATGTGAGCTTACCAGCAGGTAACTTTAGCAAGCCAGCAAAGAACGCACAATGTACGGATGAGACAGCTTTTCTCCTCTTCTGTTAGAGGTTAACCCACTCCCCACAGTCCAGTTACTGTGTCAAGATAGTGTGCACCAGTCTGTCAACTGAGACCAAACTGATATCAACCATCCATCAAACTCCTGGTATTCGGCCCCCAAACTGTGGAAGCAAAAGGGCTTCACTTCGATCATTAAGTTTAATGTAATTACTGTTACAAGAAAAATCAAATTCAGATTATAAAGTGTCAAGAAAGTAGTGGTCAAACCCCAACATTAGCCAAACTAAATCAAAGACGAACTGTAAAATTATTACTCAAAGAGTCCGTTGAAAACATCCATCAGTTTACCGACAAGCATCCTGGTCCAGCTTTGCCCTACCATACGTTTCGTACTTGTGCTCTCCCTTCTGTCCCGACTGTGCATGTCGATGCACAGCTTTGCAGGGAGTTCAACAAACTTCCAATGAAAAACAAGAGATGGCCTTTGAAGTCTTAGCCTTAGCTTAGTAAAACTACAGACATCCTGGGTTCAGCTGAGAAAAAAAGAAATGTAAATCTGTACTCAAGCTTTACGAATTTGGGCGCACGGTTTATAATCCATGCTATCGGATTCGTAATCCGTGCACACATATTTGTAAACACAGAAGACGAGGAATGGAGCGAGTATGTCCAGTTTATCTAGATTTAAGAGTAGATTTGATGCTATATTTATTGTGTTTTAAATTGGACTTTTCACTGCTTACGATGTGCAACGTTGTATTTAATGTGTTTTTCAGTCTGAAACCAACCTTTCCATTTGAAGCAAAGCCTGTCGTCACAGATAAAAAAAACCGGAAAACAGTATCAAAAAACAAACTAAAAACTAATGATTAAAAATAAAAAAAAAATATATGAGGTACCGCAAACAATATGTCAAGAATATCAAAAATATGATAGCTTGTTTACAACCTGAGTGGTTGTCTTACTGCTTATTTCTTCCCCTGTTATTATAGCCTATTGTAGCTGTTCTCTGATATCAGCCATCACTGGGAATATAAGTAAATGCTTATAAAGTTATAAACTTTTAAACTGCTGCTCATAAACTCAAGTGAAAATTGAACAGCAATAAAATATTTTTTGTAATGTTTTTTATTTTTTTCATTTCACTAGACTGTCATAGGAATAATTTGAAGTTTCAGCATTCATCCAGTAGCCATCAACTTTACTTGTTGCATCTGCATCATTATCCCGTCTGGCATCACCGCTGCCTTTCATAACCATGCAGAGGAGCACACTGATGGCGGTGAATTGCATGTCATGATACTCTCTTAACAGTCACAGTTCTGATTTTTTTTTCTTTACATTTCAGCTGGCATATGAAGCTGTCACATTTGCAGGCTCCACCGTAAGGTCTCATAATAAAACAGATGAAGAGATCGAGCACATATGTTTTAAACTTCTTCAGTTCTCACAGTGCAAATGCATACTGTACCAAGACGACCAGAGCAGAGCAGAGCAGCTAATTATAAAGCCAGGGTCAGTTCAGGCTGAAATATGGAGACAAATGAAATGGAAGGAGGATGAGAGAGCCTGGAGGACTATTCCAGATAGAGAGCCAGACATGCTGCAGATGGGTATGCAACTGTACAAACAATGACACTAATAATACTTGATGTATTAAACTGAATGAAAATGCTTCACAATAAGACGTTTAATATGTATTTGGTTTTACCTATATGAATGTGCCGCATAATAGAAATTCAGAATTATTTAAAAACCCAATCAGTTGTGCTCCTACTTTAGTGAAAGCCCTTTCCTTTTCCAGCTTGACAATGTCACCATGCACAAAGCGAGGTCCATAAAGGAATCTCTTTTCCGAGTTTGCTGTGGAAGTCCTTGACAGGCCCGCATAGAGTCCTGACCTCAACTCCATCCAACGCCTTTGGGATGAATTGGACTGTCGACTGGGAGCGAGCTCTTATCACCCAACATCAGTGTCCGACCTCACTCATGCTCTTGTCGACTAATGGGAGCACATCCCTACAGCCAGGTTCCAAAATCTTGTGCATAGCCTTCCCAGAGGAGTTGAGGCTGTTATAATGCATATTAATGCTCATGGTTTTAGAATTAAATGTGAGGTCCACTGAGTTTTGGCCACATAGTGTTTTATGTATGGCAACCTGTCATAGAAATTACGCTTAATTTCTTTTTCCATTCATGTTTTTGCAGCAAATGTAGCAAATGTAATCGCTGCACAACCACAATCTTTTCCTAACCTTAACCAAGTGCTTCCAGTGCCTGAAGATGATAATAAAAAATTCAAATCATGCTTGAGTTGTTATGACCAGACGTTATATTGCAAGAGCGGACATTTTAGGAAAACATGCAAGATGGATATTGAAATGGTAAATGCAAGTTATACTGTTTTATTTAGTGACATTATTTGCTAGTTTTGTTCCTCATGTGTTGAAGTTCAATACACACATACTGGAAACTCAAGTATCATGAAACTTTCTAATTAACTACTGGTATTTACCATTCAAGGGCAACTTCCCTCCGAGTGATAAACTTTTAACTTTACAGCTTGATGAGGACCGCTTGAATGCACCATTAGTTTTGTTTCTGAGAGTGTAGACGGTCTCATTTGGGGAGGAGCCGCGGGTTCAGTCTAGCCTTCAGGTCTTTCGAAGGACACAACTTTGTGGACCGTGTCCTTCAACGGATGCAAGCCCCTGAATTGGGATGCAACAAGAGACAGAGCCTTTATCCTGAAGCTGTGCAGCTGAAGTTAATATAACACTTAACAAAATACATCTTAAACAATTTTTGTAACTACAGAGATGAAAAACCACTCAAAGTCTCTAATAAAACCGCAGATTAAAGAGACTCTAAATCAAGAGATGAAATTAAATATGTAAGGCCAGTTCCATCGTTGTCCGTGTTGCATCACTGTTTTTAGATACACTCCACAATATAGCCCATTAGTCTTTGTCCATGGTATTTCCAGGATAATTACTTAAGTGACCTATCTGATCTAAAGCCCAGTAGTCAAAAATATTGCCAACATGTTTTTTATTAATACAAGGAAGAAAAAAGTCTTTAGGGGAAATATCAGAAATGCTCTCTTTTGTCTCGGCTGGCTGGAGGGTCATGTCAGTATCCAAGTTTGATTTACAGCATTTAGTGTCAGTCTTACACCTTAGGGAGTGAGAGACAAAGTAAACAAACGTGCTGTCATGGGCGGACAGCATGTTGTCAGTGGTATTGAAAAGTAAAGACCACACAAGCATTAAACTGGACCAAAGTGACATGTGCAGGTTCGTTTACATGCTGTTAAATGTGTTACAGCTGAGGAGATTTGATCACCTTTGTATCAAAATAAGGGCTTCATTGATGTTGTTGGATAGTGATCATATTTCCCATAATATAATAATATAATACATAATGAAAACAAAAAAATATTCACATAAGTAGTATGATGTAAGTATTTTGCTTCCTCAGTTCTCCTCAAAGGAGAACACAAGGGGACTGATGTACAGAGACGATGTGCTGTAGCAGACAAAGTTTAATTTCAGTTGGACTTTAAATTGAGTTACCTATAATTTATAAAACTGACAAGTGACTAATGGACTGAATAAATTAAAGTGCATACAATTCGTACTCACGATGCGAGTACAGTTTATACATTAACTTAATGTTTGAATGACAAATTCAAATAGGTCTCTCTTGCACTTCAGCTCATAAATAACACCAAATACACACAATTTTCTTTCAAATTATTATTTGTATTCATTAGGGTGTACTGCAGGTACTTGAATACTAATTGTGAAAATAAAATTGTAAAAAGGACAGTTAATATCTCAAAATATTTAGAATATTAGTCTTAGTAATGATCCAGATAAAGATAAATCACCCTGAATGTGTAATTCATGGGTTAAAGCTGTCCAAATCACTGTTTTCACCAAACAATATGTGGACAAAGTTAGCAACAAACTTGTGAGCATGGTGGAGCGTTTAGCAAATGAATAGTTTTATTTCCCTAAGGAGTTGAAAACAGAGCTGAAATGAGAGTGAATATTGAACTTACATTTGCAGGTGGCAATAAACACGACTCCAAATGAATACTAATGCACGCGTAAACAGGTAACTGTTTATTGTCGTAACATTGTGTTTACAGCTTGTTGTGCTGCCCCCAAGTGGCCAAAAAATCAATGACTGCAGATTTAAAAGCTTCAGAACTAAAACAACAACTCTGACTCATCAACAACCACACCAAGTGTTTCTGGGCATCACTAATATAGGCAAACCAGTGCCATAAAAGAATAATAGTTAATTGTTGAATTAAAAGTCTTGTCAGTCAATTTGGGACAGAAATAATTTAGGATTTTCAGTGTTTGGATAATACTTTAAATGCTTTAAAGTGTATTAAAATAATTAACATTTTACACCCTCATTGTATACTTTACATATCTAAAAACATTCGTTGCATACAGTTGATTTGCCTGAAGCGTCTAAGACGACTTCACTCGTACACACCGAAAAGAGAAAAGTATCACGGATAAATGAAGGATCACATTTAATTTGGTGTTTTACCAAAGTGCCAACATTGTCATTGCGGGCCACTGAAGCAGAAAGGACTGATAGCGCTGAGCTTTTTCAGGCTGAGGGTACAAATATGGTATAAGAGTCTGGTGGGCATTCATAATTTCCAAAGTTAAACTGCCTCCTGTAGGGCCTGGGGCTGAGTCTTATCGGGGATGACATGACTTTTACTCTCTGGATCCCCCGACTGCTCGCTGTTGTTAAGTCTAACGCTTTACATTTTCTTGCTCCGTGTTGAGAGGAGACTGCAGCAGTTAAGCTGCACATCGGTTACAGAGCGCTGATACCGGCAAAGAGGGTATATGTTCATACCCATTACACAATCACTCGTCATCACTGGAGATCTGATGGAGGCACTGTGATGGAAGCGAGCGATGTGAGAGGGCACCATACAGCTGCAGTGCCTCACGCTGTGCTCCCCCTCCCTGGTAGAACGGAGGCTTAAAGCTTTTCTCTGAGACTAAATTAAAGGATCTTCCCCCCTGTGCCCCGGCTCCTCTGTGCTCCTCTCCCTCTCTGCTGGGTGGCTTTCACCACAATGAGATGGAAATGTGACACAGTTAGGTGGGACTCCTGCCTGGGCCTGTACAGAAGAGTGGAGGTGTGTGTGACATATTTCCAGCGACTCCTAGCTGCTCCCAGAACAGCTGCTGAGGACTGTTATGACAGCTTTCCACTGAGAGTACAGGAATCCATCTTCTCTCCACGACACTTCTATTCCAGTTCAGTCACTCTCATTTTTTCCTTTTTCCGCATTTTTTTGCAATGCTGTCATTCAAGCAGCCCAGATTGGGTTTTTTCTGGGGGCTGAAAAAGTGGTAGAAAGCATTACTTTTTTTGAATAACACTTGGCAGGTGTAATTACTCAGTACTGTGAAAGCTTCATGCAGCATCAGGAATCAGCATTGCTCCTGAATGCTCACACTACGTACAGACAGACATTAGAAAGACACCCTTTGATCTGGCATCCTTTCATGTGACTTCTGACAGGTTTATCAAATCAGATGTACCGCCTTTGAACAAATCTGGGATCAGATGAAGACAAGAAAGGCAAAATAAAACTCTTATGTTTCCTTGTTTCTTTCTTCTTCATGCCATTGTAGAACATTAAATTTGATATGCTAAGTACAACACATTTTGTACTTTCCATGAACTCTGCAGAAAGGTAAAGGAGTGCGCAGTTCAGTTCCAAATGGTTCACTTACACTGAATAATCTCAAAACGGGCACCTGTTTATCCTGGCTTTGCTGTGCAATACCAGCAGGAGACCAGGAGGAGACATATTTTCTGAGCAGCAGCTTATGCATAAAGCTCTGCTGCAAGACACAAAACGTAGAAAAAGTAGAAATTAAAATCCTCCTCCCAGAAAAAAAGCCCAGAAAACAACAGGATGGGATTTTGTCTGCGTTTGCTGTGAGTCATTGGGAGGGCGCAAGGCAAATTTGTATTTCTTTTAATAATCTCTCTGAAACAGATGACATTCATGTTCCACTGATATTGTCTAGCTGTGGGTTAAAGGATGAAATATTCATTGGATGGCGCATATATATGAGAGCAGATGAGCGAAGAAGTAAAGAGCTGAACAGCCAACCATGGGGCAGTTAGTCAGGCAGCTCAGCTGTGGAGAGAAAGGATGGGGATTTGTTTTCAATCAGCAGAGGAAACTTGACTCCGACAGTTGATGTGGGAACCAACAGCACACATACAAAAATTATGTTAATGTGCAGTGGTGAACTGTAAGTCATATTCAGGGACATCGTAGTGAGGGGGATAACAGAACAAAGAATGCAGGACCCCAAAAGGGATAAGGCCCCTCAAAAAAGCCTTGAATTAAAAGTTTCTGTAATTTTTAAATTTTCTGTTATCAGAATCACAAATAAACTATTGCTGCTGGATCAGAGGATAGTTTGATAGACCATTTCTTGTATCTAAAACCAAAAGGGGCACATTGTTTCCTGCAGTTGGGTGGACACAAACTCCCAGCATAGTAATTTTACTTGTGCTGATGCTGAAGTGAACTTTGGAGCAATCACAGAAGAGTATAAAAAGACAGGAGTGAAAAAGAAACAATCAGAAGGAAAGCAGCTTTTGACACTGATTGCCAGCCTTGTTATATTGTTTATTATTTGTATGCAACATTGATGATGCTGATGGTTCTGCCATATGTCATGAGATACCCTGCTGGTATAATAAGCTGGCCAAAGGAGGAGATAAAGGCCACTGATGTCAAGACAAGGAAACTCCTCACAATGCATGGAGGCTTTCATCCTAAGTCCAGCGCCCTGAGACTGTACATTAAGTGGAGCGAGAGAGGAATGAGGTGGTGAGAGTCAGAGTCACCGTCCAAGGACGAAACAACCAAGATCCAGGAATACATCAGGAAGATGGACCTCAGAAGTGAGCAGATACCCGATAATGCAGAAGAGGGGGATGAACCGTTGATTTAGGGACGAGGCCGTACACGGCATGTACCATCAGCAAACAGACGAAGTGGCTGATATCAAGAAATCCTACCAGTGGCTGGAACATGCTGGATTAAAAGACAGCACAGAAGCACTGATCATGGCAGCACAAGAGTAGGCACTTAGTGTAAGATCAATAGAGGAGGGAGGTCTACCACACCAGACAGGACCCCAGGTGCAGGCTGTGCAAAGATGCTCCTGAGACAGACCAGCACATAATAGCAGGGAGTAAGATGCAGGCAGAAACAGGATACATGGGATGCCATAATCAGGTGGCTGGCATAACGTACAGGAACATCTGCACTGAGTACGGGCTGGAAGTCCCACAGTCAAAATGGAAGACACCTCCCAAAGTGGTTGAAAATGAGCAAGCAGGACTTCCACATCCAGACTGACACACTCGTGATAGCTAACGAACATTGTGTTGCTTGACAAACAACAGAAGAAAGCAGTGGTGATAGATGTAGCAATCCCAAGCGAACAGCAACTTTAGAAGAAGGAACAAGAAAAGCTGGAAAAATACCAAGGGCTGAGAGAGGAGCTGGAAAAGAGTAAAGCTGGGGAGTAAAACAGTGGTTCCAGTGGTGATCAGAGCACTGAGGGCTGTGACCCACAAACTGGGCAGGAGGGTCCAGCAGATTTCAGGTACAACATCTGAGATCTCTGTACAGAAGAGCCCAATCCTAGGAACAGCTCCCAGGCCTGTGGTAGAGGACCAGAGCATATATATGTATTGATTCGAGCTTCTAAAGCTTTATTATACTATGCTAGTTCTGTCTTAAAGACTGAATTCCAACCAATTCAGTATAATTCTGCAAATAAAACATGAGCTTGACAGTGAAGTCTTATTAAATTGTCTTTTACTATTAAAAGCAGTCATACAGTAACCCTTTCTCAGTGTACGGGGCAGAGTTAGATGGCTTTTAGAACGTTCTCTTATGCTCAGGATATAATGAAGGGAAATGTGAAAAAAGGTTTTATAATGTTACAAAACCTCACACTGAGGGCTTTGCAGAGTAATTACACTATATTTAGAGAAGAAGGATAACATATGAGATTTCAGACTCTTCAGACACATTCTCTGAAATAGGTTCATACTTCATCACTGATTACCCAAATACAGATAAAGGTGTTTACTTGTTGATTCGATATAGGTGTGACAACCAGCATATTAAAAAGGGGTACCCCACATAAAGTATGTACAGGGCCCAGATTTGTGTGTTATGCCACTAGTCACATTCACTGATTGCAATCTATAAATCACTGTTAAATACAGATGGCAGGAGGCCTGACTGCTGATTGTGGCACAGCATCTTCTTCCTGTTGTAAATTTTCCTCGGATACATGGTACCATGCTTATAAATGATTCCCGCCTGAGGATCTGCAGCAGGGATGAACCCGGCATATGGAAGTGTTTGGTCCTGCGTGCTTTCCACAGAACTCTGCAGGACAGAGAACACTCTGGTGCTTCTGTATAAAAAGAAGATAAAGGTTAGAGCAGGGAGCAATTCATGCTTTCCAGAGAACCGAATTAAAATGTGGCTTTGGGTGACCTTGCAGTCAGGTGAGCATGAGGCAATACTTAGGCAGCTGATTCTAAATACTGCTCGAGCAGGGGCAGATCAAACTCAGCCTAAAGCCTCTCTAAGCTCCAAACTCTCAAATCACCACTTCTCAACCAGCAGACCACAGTGCGTGGCCTCCCCGGCTCCTTTTGGCTTATGTGTATGTATTTCTGCCACTTTGTTCTGAGCCTTTATGCCTCACACCATTAGCAAGCCACCTCTCCTTCTCCACTTTCTTTCTCTCTCTCTCTCTCTCTCTCTCCCTCCTCTGTTTCCTGCACACGCCAGCAGGATTTAGATACCCTATGTATTATGGATGGGAAAAATAAACAGAATGCGCCAGCCATTTATATGACACACTTGTGAGATCACAGGACAGGAGCGATTAGAGTGGTCAAATAAAGCTTCAGTGGGAGACAGGAGAGAAAAAAAAAGGGAAAACTGAGATAGAGCAGGTCTCATAAATCTGCTTCATTTTTCGTGACGCTTCCCTCTGCATGTCATCTTGTAACCAATTACATTAAGCCACCACTCCCACTCTGCTGTTTGCTGTTAGTCTATTAAAGTGGGCCTTAATTTAATAGAGGACTTATGTATGTGTTGTTGTGATAATTATTCCTCTCATTGAGGGTGATAGCACCTTCATCAAGCACCGCCAGGCTCCGGAGGATCTCCCTATGCACAAGTAAATTAAAATCGCTGCATATGCAACGTTGTCATGCACTGCAGCGTTACGCTTATGAGAATAATCACTCCAAAGGTTAGAAAGGGGCACTTTTCTATTAAATGGTCCTTAAGTTTATGGCTGAAGTATTCCACTGGATATTAAAAAAAAAAAACACAGAACATTTAGCCTCACGGTCATGTAGGCACCCTGAAACGTTAAACATTGGAGTAAAAATAAAATGAAGTAAAAATGTAATGAAAGTCAGTGTTAAGGTTCATATTGTGTAAACAGAATTAAGTAATTATTATTTCAGAAATTGCTGTTTGTTTTGTCAGGTTTGGAGAAAAACTACCTTATGAACAATTTTCCTCCCTTCTCATTAAGTTGCCATTCTTGTGTGATTTGTATGAATGTAATATTTTCATTAAAGGCCCGGAAAATTTGTTTTCTCAATCAGCTTCTTACTGTGAGCGACAGGGTCCTTCACAAACACATATTTCTGCCAGTGTAACAAGAGTTTTGGTTATTTCACACAACAGATGTCTGGATTTGTTTGCTTTCTTCTCACTGCTTTAAGGTGGACTGGATTTGGTTAGAAACAAGTAAAGTCACATATTTCCGTGCACCAATCAGGTTTAGAGTTTAGAGAGACATACTTACGATTTGAAACCAAGTTTTCAGGGCATTTAATGTTACTTTTTCATCCTACATCTAATGCTTAGCTGCAGAATTTGGCAGGTCAGCCAGTGCTGGTAAGTACCTGCAGTAACAACATTAACTTAACACTGTACTTAAGAATAAATATGAGGTACATGTACTTTACTTTAATATGTCCGTTTTATGCTACTTTATACTTCCACTCTACCTTATTTATGAGAGAAATATTGTATTGTAAGTTGCTTTTTAAATTGAGATTTTATATTAAACAACATATGATAATCTTATATTATCAAACAGGTTATTAAAGATTAATCTGGTGGTTTCCTACCTTTCTGCCAAGAGATCCCTTACAAAAAAGCAGACTATGAGTTCAAGAGTGTTGAGAGCTGTTAGCAGTTCTACTAAAAAAAGATGTTATCTTCAGATGATTTCAGTTCAATGACAGTTCAAGGCCCAAAAAGGTAAAATCATCCAATACTTCTTAAAAAAGCAAAGAAATGTCCAGTGCAGCAGAATTTTGTTTTTTCTTCTGCCCCGTTAATCATCTCACAGCCCACCACATTTATCTTGTAACATGCAGGTTGAGAACAAGTGAATTAAACTCACTGCATATAAAGTTGTTAAACTTAAAAATAGCTCCAACTCGACCTGCTACAGCAGTAAATTGCTTCTTGTGCTTTGAAGCATCAGTATTAACAATCTAATAATGTCAAGACTATATGTAGATCCCAGCGGCACTTTTTCTGCAGGAGGTTTTACTTTTGATACTTTCAATACATTTAGATGATAATGCTTCTGTACTTTTACTTCAGTATCATTTTAAATGCAGAATGTAATGGAGTGACTGCTGTAATCCATGACCAGTGGATGTAATGATAATTCAACATTTCTGAGTCTTTATTTTATTTGTGTCCTGCACAGTATTCAGGTTCAAGCCTCCAACAGAAAAAGTTTTTGTAAAAAAAAAAAGAAAAAAAAGAATTTGTAGTGACATGTCCTAAGCAAAAACGTATAAAAACTCCATGAATTACACAGCACACCTCTGTGGGAAGTACACAAAACCACCTTTCATATCATGCTCAAAAGTTCATAATATCAAAGGGCACCGTCTGATGATAAGATATCCAGGAAATTCGAAGGCCTGCAGAGAAAATTACACATATCCCAACAGCAATATCTTGGCCAAAATGAATGTGATAAGTGTGTAACCTAGGTGGAAATAAAGCTATGAATATATCAGTGTGTTAGAGTGCAATTTTTCTGATTGTCAAAGTAGATCCAAAACTCATGCTTTTCGACATTATAGATATGGATAGAGAAGGACATGTGTGACCTCTGTTTACCAAATATGGTCACACTGTGATGGATCAGACAAGCTTAAGACAAAACTGCAATCAGTAAGACACCACTGCTGCTAGCAATCCTGTGAATGTCTGCCACTCTTCTGTATCTCAGCAGACACTTCATCAGGTATCACAGGCTGTGTTGTCCCTCGACTGTTGCTGAAAAGGAAATTCAACTGCTGCTGCACACTAGAGTATCAGATAGGAGACACATACTGTTAAAAAAAACAAAACAAAAAAATGACTAAATGTTTCTTGTTTGTCTTTCATGGTTCAAGTGTAATCACATGCATGAATTAAGTAAACCAAATGCTTTACAACAGTTTTACAGAGAATTTAACACTTTCTTTTTACAGCAGTCACAGTGGCACTTTCTTCCAAAATGTCTCATACCAACTCAATGAATGGGTTTAAGGAAATGGAAGTGGACAAATGCACATGCACATGTGCATTTTCTTTCATTGCTCAGCCTCCTATGCCAACCACTTCCAAGGAGGATCGGGATCACGGTCCACAACGCTGCACAAAACTGTTCTGTTTTGCACAGACACTGAGCCCATTTTTACAAGTACCAACTGCAGTGTTTCCTGTCAGCTGCATGACAAATAACACTCAGGGGTCCTCAAACGCACCAACTTTCCAAAGTTGGATAAAGATGAATTCAAGTTCTCATTTATGCATAATTCATTATCATTATTCTTTCTATCCTGTCAGTTGGCAATGTGTTTGAGTTCAAGGGCAAAGATGAAATGATAGTACAAAGAGGTTGGATAACTCACAATGGTAAAATGGCATTATATCTCTTCCTTAATGTTTAATCAACGCTGTCAGTGAGCCCACACAAGGCTCAGTCAGACTACTCAATTTCAATGACTCCACTGTGTGAGTGTGTGTGTGTGTGTCTGTGTGTGTGTGTGTGTGTGTTGTGTCAGTGCGCATGGCTGTGTATGTGACCAGCTTAGAAGCTAACGTTCTTTCTGAAATGTCCTAGAAACTTTCAGTGTGTGCCGTCAGTGTATTTTTGGTGCAGAATAAGAGCTGAAAATCACCAATTAAAATGTCAATGCTAAAACCAGCCGTCAGGACAATGACAGACTTTCATCACGCTGATGCAATGTGTTCCACATACATATTTCATAATTGCTTTACCAGTTAAATTAATGAATTCTCTCCTTTCATCCAAAATAGCTGTGACCAAACCTGGTCATCTCATTCGTATGCCCAGCCGATTTGATAGAAAACTGGACCAGTGAAAATGTTAATTATTACAACTAGCTGAGAATATCGTTTTCTGTTTTATTAACTGCTGGCCACTCTCATTGACTTTTAATTATGTGCAATGGAGGCTGACACAATCTTACAGAATAGGGTCACAGTTTTTCAGCACAAACCTTTAACAAATGTTGTTTACAATCATTTATCACCATCCATAGTGCAAACTTAGAGACAGATTTTTACCACTCTTACTTGTGTCTAAATCCAGTGGTAGACATGCTCAGGTCTTAAAAACCACTAAAAAGCTGCTTTTCAGAAATGGGGAGCTCACAATGCAAAATTCAGACATTTTTATTTAACAATGCATGCTCTCTTTCATCTTGTCTGACTTTATTCTGCACAATCTGCTGCTTTCTGTCACAGATGTATCCACAAGAAAAAAGACAAAAAAAAAGCTTCCTGACCTTTTGGTGGAACAAAATCTTAAATAGAAAGAAAATGGAAAGCTGTACAGTTCTAACTCTGGTGTATTAATTTCAGCTTCCAAACTGGCCATGCAGGAAAGGTGTGGTGACTACACTCACTGTTAACTTGCTAGCCAGTTGGGCTAGTATCAGTTGGTCACAGCGATAGTGCCTAGAGAGTCTCTTTATTCTCTCTCTATTGCTCTGGTCACTCCCCTTGGCAATTTGTTCACCATTTAGTTCAATGAAAAATTATTGAAGAGGGAAAATTAATAATTAAGAGTGTCAATTTAGCACTGTCACCAACAGAACAATAAGTTAACGCAGTTTATTAAAAAGATGTAATTGCACCTCATTATTGTCCAGTCCATTGGCAAACAATTGCTCCAAACTCCATCTGAGCAGGTTAAATAAAAATGAATAGCAACACACAACTTCCGCCTTCTGAACTGAACACCACTAATTGCAGCAATTTAATCCGTGTGAAATTTTGACTTTAAGAGCAACAGTGAGCTGACTGGCTTTTATATTATAGCCATGTTTCTACCACAGGAACATTCCCCAGATACTAGGAACCTTTGGAGGAACTCGGTGCTTTTCCACCATAAGGACCAGGGTCTAAATTAAGTTCTGCCAACCTTATTCCTTACCCCTTTTACCCCCAAAAACGAAGTTCAGGCCTTATTGCGTGTTTATGCTGAGGAGGAAATGCAGTTTGCAAAACAGTCAACATTTTTTCATACATCAGTTTTTTGCCCAATCTTTGTAGGTCTTTAGACCACAGTAGAAACGCAGAAAACAATCGACTGACGAAACCTTTGTAGTTTCTTGAAAATGATTCCTGGCACTAAAAGTTTTGGGTAATTTGTGTCAAAAATGTGGCTTAACTTGAACAATTATACAACAGTAATAAATCATGCCAATCCAGTGCTGAACACCAGAAATATTAGATTGTTTCTTTAATTGAACATGAGACTGACTCTTTTTGACTTGTGCTTGCTATTTTACTGATAATTTGGACAATTTGGTGCCAGTGAGGTGCCTGCCATTCTAATCCTGAAGAAGGCTGTTTTGCAAAATGTTGATCCTTATCTATTTAACATAATTACATCAGTTATGATGGTGTTGCTTTGAATTTTCTATCTCGCTAAAATAAGTAAGGCGTTTTAGCAGCTCATCTGTAGATCTAACAAAAGAGGTGAACTGCTCTTTGAATTGGAATGAAAGAAATGTATACTGAACAGCCTTCAAATGCGAGATCTTTTTTATTGTGTTTCCTTTGCGTCTGTTGCACTGCTGCAGCTAGATAAGGAAGCACAGCATCATATTGTCATGTGGTGGTTTTAGCCTGCTGACATGCCAGACTGTCTAACTTTGGCCAATATAAAGGCTGTTATGGTAAAATGATGAAATGTCAGTAATGTCAGCTACTCATGAAAGACAGAACCTCACAGCCACAACAAAGGCTCTACACCAAACCTTCTATAGTCCAGAAAATAGCAAAGTCCATCTACTGACAGGTAAAGTACTATATTCTGACTCTGCAGGTACTCTCAACCCATATGACACCACATGACGAACACTGAGCCATTGTAATCTAAATACACCACTGTGCAGAACTCTATGCAACACCTATACATTTTCTATTGAATTTTACATTTCAGGACACACTAAAATTCATAATAGTGCAGAAAACAGGACTCCACAGTTAAGCTGAAACTGAAACAATACAATGTGTTTGCATTATCATTCCCTTTTGGCTCCTCTTCTGTTTGCTGAAACTCAATTAAAGAAAAGGTTGCTCTTAGTGTTAGATGTGCACAATAATATCTCTAAGGCAATTATGTACTTTTGGAAGAGCAGTAATTTGGCCTTTCAGTGCATGCCAAACTAAGCCTAACTAAGAACACTACATAATAATCCCATTTACTCTGATACAAATAATAATTTGATTATAAAAAAAATACTTTTTCCTTAAAACATACCAGGGATATCTAAAGCTGCTATGTGATTGCAGATTCTTGAGTGGATGCTGTTTTTATTGCACTAATCAATATTTTTACATTGCCAAATTATCCATGATGTGAAAAGTGTCTGTTTCCAACAGCTGTTTTCAGCAAATGCTCTGATAAACCCACTGTATGCTACCCGCCCAGCACTGAACAGCTGACAGACAGAGTTTGTCACTCGCTGGTGAACATAGTGGAGCATTTAGCAGCTAAAGAGCCAGATATTTCCCTCAGGAGTTGCAGGAGAGCAAAACAGGATTAAAAGCAGACTGAATATTGGACTTATGGCCATCAGGTCGCTTGAAACACAACTTCAAATGAGTGTTGATGTTGCTCTGTGTCTGCTGGATATGTAAATAAGCAACTGCTTGGCAATATGTGGGCATACTTTACAACTTTATTAGGAGGTAACATATCGAAGTTGAGTTTATTGCCTGTCACATTACCCCAAAAGGGCCAATAATTATGTACTGCAGGTTCAAGAATCATCCTTTGATGTAAGCAGATACTCTCTTAATTAGAATAAAAGTATTTTTGATGATTAAGTTGAAAATTATTATCAGGAAGCAAAATACAACACACATCAGCAGACACAGGTTTTTGTATGATTTTGCAGGCAGAAGGATAAGTATATAGTAATATCATGAGAAAACTACAACCAAAACTGTAGTGTGACACATTTTTTTTAATTGTTTTTAGTATAAAGTTATTTTTAACTTAATTAACTTGTGAAGTGGGTTGTTTTGGAGCAAAATCATTTTTGTTAGACTTGCATCTTAAGAAAATGAAATTGCGACCACCTGGTGATAAAAAATACCTTGCTGTGTTTATTATTCTCAAAACTGAGATTCATCAAATGTCTCTGATATTTTAATAATTGATGATATGATAAACTAAATCTTTTTTTTTATTTTAATTTTAATTTTTTAATTGTGACACAATGTAAATGACAAATTTGTCAAGTCCTTGCAATTATGCTTTGCAACACAAAGAGGTTTTTTTTCAGTATCAAAGTGTTTAAAAAAAAAAAACACTGAAATTTTATACACTGGGTCAGGTAGATGTCATAAAAATGCTGGTGTAGCTTCAATTAATAATTTTCTTTTTCGTTGATGATGAAGTCGATTGACAATTCACATTATTTTGTAACCATGCACACTTTGGTTTATGTCTCTGGGTGAAAATGCCTGTGCAGGCTTGAAACTTATCTAGATGCACGCTGTCCCTCCCTGTGGGCTTCTAAGATTTACAAATGGGAAGTCATTACATTTGACGAGAAAATATCACTATCATTTCCCTTTCAAAGCAGTCCCCTTAACGCAAAACAAACAAGCCAAGGCGTCACAATATACAAGGCATCATGGGCAGAGAAGATTATGTTGACAAGTCTTATTCAGATGTGTGCACTAGAACACATTAGGCTCTTTATTTACTCTCTCAAGACATTAGAAACACTTAGCCCAGAGTGCCTGCCAGATCTATGCATGTTTGAAAATTCTAGCTGGAAGTGTGTCCAATTTTCATTTCAAATGACGTGATTACCAATTTGAGGATACAGATGTAAACAACATTATCTCATGACCATTAATTCCACAGCATATCCCTATCGTGGTTGGATTTACGAGATGAATCGCGCATGAAACTCTCCCACGCTCTTCAAAAGAATGGGAGGAGGGTGGGGGTTGGTCCGTAGCAGGCAGATCCCATATTGCTTCTGTTTAATGTCATGTAAAGTACATCCATCTGAGTGGAGGCAAATAATCTACTACTACAAGAAGTGCCTCCAGCAGCAGACCACTCTCCTAGTAACAGATAGCGCCGGGGTGTTCAATCAGCAGTCAGGAGTGTAACAAGAGTGAAATCCTTTCCTGTGGTGTCTAATAGCATAAGTCCCTCCATCACCAACATGGGAGGGAGTCGGGGGCAAAGGTGATTCCGCCTCTCGTGATATCAGAACCGCGGCGACAGATCTTCAACAGACGTGTGTGCAGAATACAAAAATAGCCTAGATTTAATGAATGTGGCACGCTTCCAAAAATGTGTCCCACTCTGTGTCTATGAACTGTGAAAGTTATCTGACTGGGGTAGAGGTGCTCTCTCCTGCACTCACACCCCCACCCCACCCGCCCAGTCAATTTGTGTCTGGAGTCAGGGCCTTTACAGATCAAGCTGTTTGATCCGGCTCCGTTGGCTCTGTCATCTGCTCCTGTGCTTTGCTGCCGAGTCCATGAGCAGCTCTGGCCTATTGACCGAGGCAGCTGTGTCACCCGCACCAGCCCAAGCCGCAGAATTTCTACTCGGTTCATCTCAGAGCTTGGAAGTGGGAAAAAAAAGCTTCAGCTCTGGAAATAAGAACATGTCAACATTGATTCATGTCAAAAAACGATTGTGTCCTCGTCTCTGATGAGCGTGTGTGTAGGTGAGACAGCGTCTGTGTGTGTGTGTGTGTGTGTGTGTGTTGTAAGTTAGCTCTAAAATTGTCAATATTGTTTCACACTTTTGTTTTACACTACTAAAGCCAAATATTGCACTGTATTGATTGGGCTAAAACTCACTTTTCTTCACATATAGAAGTTTATATATTTACATAAGAAACTGCACATTTTACCGCAGATGAACTGATAGTGTGAAGCTTGTAGTAGCACTGATGGATGTTAGCTTTTACTTATATTTAAATTGTGGGCTATATTGCCAGATATAATATTAATATTTATATTTATTCTATATTAATATTAATACATTTATCTGATTGATGTACACTCAGTGTCCAGATTATTAGGTTAGGTGTTAGTTAATTAAAAGTGTGAATCAGCATTCCTGCAATAAATCATCCCTTCTTGAATTTTCCATTGTTGCTGAAACTGTTTTAGAGAGAAGTCATTAAACTTTAAGGTCAATTGTTATTTACCTTTCCCCTCGCTGATATAAATGAGGTGGCGAGAAACACCTGACACATTGTTTTCAGGTTGTAATTTGGTACATTGTTACTAAAACTACTACTTATAGTCACTGAAGATCCTAATGTGATAATGGAATAATAACTTTCACAGCCAACAAATTGAACAATAGAGATAAAATTAGCTATTGTCAAACTGATGCACCCTATTTGTAGACTAGCCTCACATTGTCAAAAAAGAAAAAATACCAAACCCGGCCCCTTATCTGAACCCTCCTCTCCACTAATAATTTCATACAGTCCATTACAGGAGCAGACTAAATTTAGAGGAGCAAAAGAAATTGAATTTCTAAGAATGATGCTTTTCCAAATTGAGGGACATCTTGATGTACTGTAACAGCAAGCCAATGAAGTGTTGACAGCAGACTGAAGATCTGACAAAGGCTTGTTTGAGAAGGGATAATAAGAGATTTCAGTGAAATGTGTTTGGATCAATATGAACGACACTATTTAAACATTCAAACAGACAAAGTTAAATACTCAAACAAAGAATCTGAAGCTATCTCAGATGAGGAAAGATGACTTTATCTGTTCAAATAAGGGCAAAAATGCCTTAAGGAGCATAAGAAAGACCCCAAAAAAAAATCTTCAGTGCTGCTCAGATTAGACTTGGACTGAAGATAATAGGTTATGTCAATCATGATCCATAATGGTTAAAAAAAATCTGTTACTATACTATGATTACAGTCGTTGTCATTATAGCGTAATTATAGCAATTACATGTCATGTGCCTTGCATTATTTCAATTTTGCACAACAGTGATCCAGTGTTGTTCTTTTTAGGTTGCTAATTGCTTTTGAAACAATACGATGTTCCAGCGGGCACTTGAACATGCACATCATCAAGACAACAAGTGGAGATAAATGCGAGTAATTGTCTTTCAAACACACAAGTAGCATTCCCACCAAAAGGACCAAGCAAAATGAGATTCAGAGGGTCGAAACTATTTTGATGCAGCAGAGAAAAAAAAGAGGGAGAAATGGGAGATGGAGAGGAAGCGAGGCAGAGAGAGAGTTTGTGTATATTTATGTGTTTGTGGGATTCATCACAAGAGGCCTTGGCATACATCGAACTTCACATGAATGCCAGATGATCAAAAGGATGAATGCTAAAGTGAATGCTACTGTGCTTTTAATACGCCGTTTGAACATTCATGGCGTTTCCAATAAATTAACATCTCCTTTGGTCGGCCTTTGCTTTGAATCAGCAGACAATGACCTGACAAGTGCATTGTGATACTATTCATGATTTTTACAAAAGATCTCAGAGACTCAGCTGTGAGAAAAATCTATATGTTGCACATTATGCAGCCGGTCAACACAGAAAACAGGTTTTCTCTTGCTACTTCTGAAAGTCACTTTTTGGATGAAATATTCCACATGCATATAAAGCACACTTGCAGTAATATCCTAATCATAACCAAGGGGTTATTGTTGTAAGGAGGCCACAGACCAACAGTGTATTTTGTTGCATAATTTGGAGGTAGATAAAAAAAATCAATGAAAAATATACTTTCTAGAGCTAAACCAATAAATCCAATAATAAGGCCAATATATCAGTTGATCTTAGCTTACTACAGATAAATCTGTGTCAACACATATCTCAGCAGATAAGGAATGAGAATGACAGGAATGCAGAAGGTCACAAGTTAATCTGGGGAATGTCCCATGCACTGCATATGTTGGTCCAGTTATTAATAAACAAATTTAGGGACAAAAAAGATTGATTATATTTAAAATGAGTTGAATTGTGATTTTGAATGATGATTCAAGACGGCACTGCTCGAGTAGCAAATTACTCTATCATCTATCTATCTATCTATCTATCTATCTATCTATCTATCTATCTATCTATCTATCTATCATATCTATCTTCATCATTCATCTATCTATCTATCTATCTATCTCTATCTATCTATCTATTCATCTATCTATCTATCTATCTATCTATCTATCTATCTATCTATCTATCTATCTATCTATCTTGGATTCATGTAACTCTCAGATATCAAAACCAGATCAGATCATCCAGGCTTGAAGATTTCCTCAATTCCTTTTAGCAGTATCCATACATGTAGCTTTGTATCTAGATATCTGTTCCTCAGGTTTCTGCCATCATCCCAGTACATGTTGAGGTGAATGTAATTTCATGTGAGGTGTTTACAGCAATAGAAAATTAATTCTGCAACTATTTATCTTTGCAGAAAGTGTCTCTGCGACTCTGGGCAATCCATAGGGATTATTTTTCAGTAGAGAGTCATTCAAAAAACAAGTTTTGCGGATTACCTAGAGTAACCACGACTTCTGGAAAAATATATGTTTCTACTGAATTTTGAAAAACTTAATGGCAGCCGAAAACCATGTTTGACATTCTCATCCAGACTGGGTAGTGAAAAGCTGCTTCTCAGCCAGGTGTATGGGCTCACAGTCTAATCATTCCTCCTGTTCATTCTGGCTGAAGATCCCTTCAGCTCTGTGTAAAAAGACATTCACAAGTTTATCTGAAGTAATTATGAGGCTTTAGCTGTGTGTTAATCAAATCAAGTGAGTATCTTCCAGACTTAAATCATTTTCAGAACTCCCACACAGAGACATTTTGTAGTAAAAAAAAGTAACCTTGCAAGATACTTACTTGATTTGATTAACTCAGAATGTCTGTGAATGTATTAATGAGGACAGTCTCCCATCACGTACTTCTAAACTGCCAGTATGAACAACGTGCACTATTGCATCAAGCAAGACATTCATATGGGCACCTGGCTATTGTTCAGAGAAAGTCATGAAAAAAATATATTTCTTTCAAGTTGAGCAAACAAACTGTGCAATTCAAACAACAGAAACAGAATTTACAGCAAAGAGAAGGTTTAGAAGGTTTTATGTTTAAATAAGACAACTTGAGCTTAAATTTACCAGCCTGAATGCGTATGCGAAAGAGGAGGAGTTAGAAATACTTGATGTAAATAATATATAAATCCTATGTACAGTGGAGGGATAAGTAGAGTTAGCGCATGTGTGGGTTCCATAAATGATGTTCCCTAACTTCAGAGTTCACAATCCTGACAGCTTGGTTATTCTGTGAGTGTATTTTTAATGCTTTGCCCACCATAAAGTTAACCCTTACATACTGTTCATATTTTGTGCAAAAAAGAAAAAGAATTCCCTCATAGTCAGTGTAGTAAATTTTAAAATACAGATCTATTTAAAATGTCTAAATAGCCTATGTCACATCATTAAATATGTTTGAGAGAGCAGCGAGAGTATATTTTTAAGATTTACAACACTCGTTTTTAGAGAAAAACATATACTATTACACAGTATCATGTGCCTGTTGTACATAAGACATAAAAACATAAAAGAAGTAAAAGCTATAATGATTTAAATATATTTTAGCTCATTTGAAAATGGCATTAACATTCTGGAACTGTTGGAATTTATGATATAACCATGTTTAACCACCAATATGGTACAGAACATTTCCAGGGACATGGTGGTTTGACATACTGGTCTTCCCGTCTCGGTCTCCCACAGACTAGAAACGGTCACCTCAGGACCTGTACACACCACACCAGTATTAGAAGCCCCATGTAGGCATGTAGGTCAGTCACATCCATGGTCTTCCATTCTTGACCATAACGATGAATCCCCTCCATGTTTGTCAATTGCAATGACAATTTTTCCAATGGCTGGATGGAGGAAGAGCTGGAATGTCAGATGTATGGGAGACGGCCGGTCTTGTGGGTCCTGGAGTCATTTGAAGTTGCCTGCAACTTGATGTGGAAGTGAAGACCAACAGATAGCACTGTTTTTTGACATAAATGTCAGCCCTTGCTGCTCTCCACCAGAGTCATCTTCATCAGAGGGGTTTTAATCAGAGTTTTCTTCCATATTGTCTTCCTGACACATCCTCCTCCAAATCACTATCAACCTCCTCATCTTGGAAGATCAGATCAAGGGCCTGTTGCACACCAAGTCTTGCTGCCATGATGTCAGTCACTGAAATGGCAGCTCAGGTACCTTTATAATGTTATGAAAACCCCACCAACACCCTCCCAACCTAAATTGATTCAAATTTGTTGCTTTATAGATTATTTCATTACATTGCAGGTGCTTATGTTTGCAGGCGCAGATCTTGTGTCTGTGTCAATGCGCCCTCTGACCTCTGGATGACTTCTGTTCCCTTTGTGCACCATATATGATCACTCCTTTTTTTACTATTTCACTGTTTTGAGATTCCCCCATGCTGCTTCAAAGACCAGCAGGCGTCTGTCTCTGTGGGAAGCTGGGTGAATGAACTCTCTCACGTCTGTATTTTTTCTGCTGTCAAATGTCAAAACGGGTCAAATTTGACCCGAACAGTATGTAAGGGTTATGTAAAGTCAATTCTCTTTATATAGCCAAAAATTAGACATAACAAATTTGTCCCAAAGGGCTTTTACAATCTGCACAACCTGAAATCTTAAATAGGTCAGTAGAACCAAAAATACTAATGGCAAGTGAAAAAGTATGATTCTTGGATGAACAGACCATTTAATATGAATTAACCATGTGCCCGAGGTAATGAAGTCTTTACTTAATTAATAACACCGTTCTGTGCGTATAGTAACTTATTTATGGAAGTGTACGTTCGATGAGAGTTCTCCAGCGTGCCTCAACTCTCCATATTCAACAGAGCAAATCATGCTGCAGGAAATAGGCCTACTGTAGGCAACACTAGGAGTAGATATGAGGAGAATGAAATTGTATAAGAAATAGAGGCAATACTCATCTGCCCAGAGATTGCAAGGCAGACTGACATTTTGATTTCTTTCCTGCAAGTTTGATGTTAATGATTTGGCTTTGGATGGGGGACCTTCATAGAGTCTGAGCCATATGAGTGCAATATTCCGTCCTGGGGATGAAAGCACATCGATTGCCTTCTGATGGTTTTTATGGGGGGCTGCTTTCATCCAGACTGAGACATTATTGAACTGCGTTCACCATTAATGCAGGGCTGATTCTGTGTAACTATATCAACAGGAGTCCAGCAAACATTCAATATGCTTCACTTGTATGATGTAGCTACTATACTACTGCACAAGAGCCTCATTGTTTTTGAGTGAATATGCAAATATCAAAGTGAAGTGGGATAATTTCATTTTCTGACAATGGCACACCAACCTCATATGATCCAGTGAATAAAGACTACAGGAAGTCAGCACGCCAGCGACCCATGGTAGGCATAAAAATGAGCTTTTTATTCTCTGTAATTGATTAATATTGCAATTAGACTTTGCAATCGGCAAACCCTTCTGCATTCACATTAGGGAATTTTATCCCTGCTGGTGTGCAGTAGGGAGGATGCCATTGGAAGCCTTTCTGCCTTTATGAATCCCTCTCCCAGTGTCTGGTTGGATTAAGGAATCATCCACAGCTGCCTCTGCTGCGCTGATGGGGTTTATGCTCGGGTTAAACACTGAAATGTGCTCAAGTGATCCCCTTATAGTCCAAACCTTACTGAATTGACCCACAAAGACACAGAGGAATGCAACTGTCTAAATGAATACGTCTAGACAAAAGCTTCCTGCGAAGACGGCATACACATGCAATGAAGCCGCCCATATTTTGTTTATATTGTAACAGTAGCTACCAAATAGATTTAGGAGTTATTTACATGGGAAATTGTCCGATTACATTTTAAAAGATGTTCAGATGTGGCACAACCTACATTTCCCATGCATTTTTTATCTAGTCTGTACATCGGTAATACTCCAGGGAGCATGCTTCACCTCTAATATGATATGGCATGACACAGTTTAAGGCACCTCATGGAAATGGTCACATATTTGTTCAAAAGTACCGCAAATATATGGATGCCCATTTCCAGCAATGTGATGAAAAAAATATTATAATGAGAAATGTTCCTAAAATAATGAAATAGTATCTCAATATGACAACAAGCTTTCTAAAAAAATAATTATTTAGTATTTTTAAATAGTCTCTTTAAGCTGAAAATCCCCAGTCTGACTACCATCTAAACCAGTAATAGGAACACCTGGTGATACTTAGTACTCAATACAAGACTGCAGAGTGTGCATATTCGCCTGGAGGAGAGGCATTGACCTCTGCTCTTTTTTTACTTAATTTACTCAAAATATAAATATGGAACATAGAGGACTCACCTTTGCACTCTAAATTGGCAGAGCATGAGGTGCACTAAAGGGCAGGGGTGACTTTAGAAGTCAGATATGTTTGCATTACTGTGGTATAAACATAAACCACCATGCATGTCAAGAGGTCCAATTAAGCCCT
The DNA here is from genome assembly GCA_023238725.1 of Scortum barcoo. Taxonomy (NCBI): domain Eukaryota; kingdom Metazoa; phylum Chordata; class Actinopteri; order Centrarchiformes; family Terapontidae; genus Scortum; species Scortum barcoo. The sequence continues at coordinate 15,314,057 of CM041544.1, read as the reverse complement.
CCATTAGAATATGACTTTATGCAAAATGGGGGAAGCGCATTCAGAAAGTGTGACTTTTTCCTACATAATGACCAGGAATCAGAAGTCAGCTCTGCACACAAACAATGTAGCACATTATCCCAGCTGCTCTTTCCCCTTGTTGATCTGAGATCCGCTTATCCCTTCTCTCCTGGACCCTAATAGTCTGGAGGTAAGGAAGCACGACTGATTGTTGGTCCAACCTGAGCAACATGTTGCACAAAAGCCAGCACACCCACAGGACACTTGCATCTCATCCAATCCAATTTGCAGTCTTGTTCTCTTGCCTGCTCACTCCTCTCTTTTTGTTTCTCTTTTTCTCTCTCAACTAAGACCCACAATCCCTTCAGATCTCAAGAGGCTTAATCAGTGTCTGTGTCAGACTACTTCACGGCAGCCTTTGGCCACAGCGGATATTATCCATCTTTTCCTTCTAACAAATCTGTCAATCCACTCAACGGGAAATGAAACTTCTCCTTTTGCAGACAAGCAAACTGTTTGTCTAAAGCAGCACACCGGCAAAACACAAAAATGGAAGCAGAGCAACATGAATTCAACATAAATACACAATGAAGAGAGCTCAGAGGTGATGTGAAATTGGCACAGGCTCCATGAAAAAGGAATATCAGGAATAAAATATTGGTCTCAAATTCACAATGTATGCAAAGGGGTAACCAACCAAGGGAAAGCTTGCTTTGATTTGGCTCAATTTGCATAAACCCTCCCAACTATGCTTTTAATAAGTGATCTTCACCCAGGGAGTTGCCGGTGCATAGCAGATTAGCATATTCCAGACAGACTACATAACCACCGGTTGGTTTGGAAAAAAAAGAGAGAGAAAGAAAAAAGAAAGCAAAAAAAGTGGTATGAGGGCAAATTGGAGGAATAGCAGGGGAGAATGAGGGGAAAATGTACCAAACAGACCTGTTTGTTTTGAATTTCATTTTCCAGTAACACAGCAACAAACAGCCACTGCTTGAGAAATAACCACCTCTTATGACTCCCCTGCTAATTTGCTAATGGCTGGGTTGTTTCATAGTGCCCCCTAGTGGTTTAAAACAGCCTATTTCTGTAATGCAGGAGGACTCGGTTGATCAAGAAGGCAAATATATGCAACAGCAGGCTAAGACCAGCAGAGGCTATTAGCTGCTGAGGGCAGAAATTGACTGCGGTGGGGGACATGAGAAAAAACACACAGCCAAGATGCAACCTGAAATTAAAATGAGATTTTAGCCCTTTTAAGAGCAACTCTCTGTAGTCTTCAAAACATGTTACAAATGCTGCAATATTTGAATAATACACTGAAACAGTCTGTTGCATCTATGATGTATGAGGGACGTGTCTAAAGAGGACCTCTGAGGCCAGAGTCTCCTACGTGATCATTTCTTCACACACTAGAGGGGGCTAGATCATTGGGAGGAAGGTACATTAAATACAAGCTGATTATGATGAAATGCCCTGGTGATGTATTTCACAACATTTTTACATATATAGTGAGAAGTCTCTCTCTCTCACTCTAACCTGCAGAGAGACCAATTTGGGATTTTTCTTGGTCACACACAACAAATAAACAGCTACGTGAGTGTCAGCTGAATCAGATCTTACTGGTTGGCTCAGGTTAATCCCTTTCCCATCACATTACCCTTGAGAAATGAACCGACTTTGACTGGAGGATGAAATAATGACAAAATAAAAGATATAGCGTGGTGGATCCACACTTCACTGCCCGGGATAAGCTGGAAAGCCAGTTCATTTGCTGCAACTTTAATTTGCATGTATTTGAAAAGACAGAAACTAATTGGTATTAGATAGTTGTGTGTTGATAGAGGAGAACTGTCACAGTATTGGCAGGGAGGGGAACACAGGGTCCATTGTTTAATTGCCTTCCAGAGGGAGCAAAATCTCATTAATTGACAGAGCAAAAAGTGTGTTAATACTAAAATCCACCTAAAAAAGACATCATTTTGAGATTTTGAACGCATATCAAGCGCAGGATTCAAAGCGAGGATTCAGTTCCACCATGGGAGACTGTAATCATGCTTATTGTGATGTGTTTACTCAGCTCACATCATTATGTGTCGCAGTTACTTTTCACAGATATGAGTCCTCTGTGCCTGTGAACACACACACACACCAACACACAAGTTATGAATTATTCTATATACTCACACTGTCAGCAATATCTTAGCCCTAAATGTGAGCAATATCACAGCTGCAACAGTTTTCAGTTGCTTAAAGAATCTATTTCTCGCTGATTTTAAACGCTGCGCTCCTTAAATGTAGCAGAGCATTCTCATTCTGGCTGAGGTTTGTATATTTTAAAATGCATGTTCACATGTCACCTGATTGTCCAACATACACTTAATATAATACATTTAATAGAAATTATATTAAAGGTACAAGGTGGGGAAATAATTTTACTTAACAACAAGTACATATTCTGTAAAATGTGAATGTACTATTATGTTACTGTAATGTTACTGTAAAACTTTGGTCTATTTCAGTTTTTTATTGGTTTTATGTTATTATAATTCATGTGTTTCACAGACCTTGACAAGAAGAAAGTACAGATAATTGCTACAAAATCTATTAAAACCTCTCATCAAGTGTTTGCATCTTTGTAAGTGTCAATGGTGCTGTGTGTCAATGTTTCCATGAAATGCATCAATATGTGCATTTTTCATTTTGTAGAAGCAAAATATAATCATACTGACCTTCCTGTTCTGACCTGTTTAGCTTTGAGAACAACTGTACACAGTGTTTGCACAAATAAAATTGGGCGGAGATTTACAGAATTACGTTAGTAAAAAAAACAAAACAAAAAAAACAAAAAACAAATGGATTCAATGTATCTGCTGGTTTTGGTCAGCAATTTAATGCAGGCTTCCAAGGCCACCGGGCCAACTCAGACCAGTTTCCTTGACAACAGAGTGCAACATCTCGGCCATTTTCTTATCTGTATCCTTGGTGATTAATCCTAACTCTTATTAATGTGATTTATGCGGAACAAGATAAAAAAAAAAAAAGACAGCCTGAAAGCTCATGTTTCCTTTTTTCCGCTGACCTTCATTATGCCTGCTTTGGGGCTGCATCCTGGATCCTGTCAGTTGTTTCAAACAGATGCCTGTTGTTGATTTTGATTTATTTGCCCCCCAATCCCTCCATCCGCATGCTCTAGAAGTGTCTAGGGCCTGTGCTGGGGGGAGGGTGTGTGTATGCTTGTGTGGGTTTGCATGTGTGGAGATGATGTCAGCTTTACAGTGTGAGTAAAGACAGATGTGCTGAAGACAGACTGCGTCATGAGTATGGACACAGTCAAGAGAAACAATGTGCCACACTGCACAAAATACTACTCGGTTTGCATTTACACACTGGATCTTTAAATTAGCACTTAGGTTCATAATGTAGAGCCATTTTATGACACTGATAGCGGTCTCAAATTACCATTATATCATGCACACTGTCATTGCCTTCTAAATTCACTTCCAGATGTAGATGATCTGCAGCTTTGGGATTTAAAGCACCAAATTCATATTATTCCTCCTAACAATAAAAAGTTGATGTCAAACGAAATAAAAGAGGAGGTAAAATTATTATTGACTCTACAGCCTTACTTCTTTGTAGGACCACTGGCTTACAGTATAAGTAGCTTATGTTGGCAAACATGTTCATGTGTGAATGAAAATATGGTGTCAAATCATAGATATTTCTCCATAATATTAAATATTCATGACAAAGTAAGCAACATTAAATTACATGGGGCGTTATGGCACTCACAGTGAAAGGTTTTATTGTAATTCGGCTTGTTGATTGGGCAATATGCAGCCAAAATGGCTCTTCTTCTCAATGAAATCAGAACACCTGGAGGTGATACACATATCGTGAGATTTAGTGTGACTTATAAATCTGCTTAGAAATCATAGAGAGAACATGCTTCAGAACTTGCCTGGGAATCAGCACCTTTTTAAGTTTTCTTCAAGATCAAAGTGATCCAGAGATAGTTGCCTGTAGATGGACAAAATGCAATCAGGCAATACTACTAAATGATTTGGCATACTTATTATGGTGCTAATTTGACAAATTGTGAACAATTATAGGCTAAAAAACAAAGTGTAGTCCGCATCTAACTAAATGACTCCATGAAAGCATCATACTGCCTGTTTACAAGGAGGATGGGGTGTGTTGGGGTGGGGCCCACAGTGACAGGCCTGATATGTTAATGTCTGTCTGAGCAGGGGTCATGACCTTCCTCAGCAGCTGATTGTTTTCATATTGGTATGATTCTTCTGAGTTCCCAGATGACACTCAGATGCTCTGCAATATAGAAGAGCCTTATTAGAGAAAGCTAAACAAACTGGCATTCATATTTCATCAAGCCTTTGGCCTGTCTTGTACAGAGACAGGCATTGATCTGCAAAGCCCACCCTGATAGCAAAATCCTAATGACTGGCTGAAGCACAGCAGCAGTAAGATAACTCGATAAGAGGAAATTTTGAAAAATGTAACCAACATCAAAGGAGACTCCTTATGAGGTTAATGTTCTGCAATGCTGTCATTTTTGGATAAAGAACAGATGTGAATAAACATACACATATTACTGGTTTACTGGCAAGCAGAATTTAGAACAAATTTCCAAGTAAAGACACAAAAAGAAGAGCCCACTTGCATATCTTCACGACACACACCAACGCTGCACACGCTCATGAATGCTATGATGGTGAATGACAGCTTATACATTGGGTGTCTTTGAATGGGGGCCATGGAGTGACAGAGTGTAAGTCCCATTGCTCAGCCAAGTATAAAGAAATTTGATGGAGCATCTGTTTGGAGAGCACAGAAACAACAGGCGGAACAAGAGTGGAAATCTGGACCAGACAGTCTGCACATTGTCACGCAGCTTCAAATTATAACCCATAATAGACGCAACGATGGAAAATCACGTCTACACAAACAGAAGACTTATAGAATTAAAATTAACACATCACGCCCTATGAACATGTTTCCTTAATACATCTTATATTATTAACTAACGCTGAAATGATTCGCAACAGCTGTTTGGTGGCTCTGAGCGTGTGCATGTCTGTGTATCAAGAGGGGGAGAAAGAGGAAGGTAAAGAAATGTGAACTCATTTGTATCAAGAGGAATCGGGCTGTCATTCAGCTATAACGTGGCCTTCACCTTGTTGTCAACTTAATATGATTGTGAGCTGCAGCCAATGACAGAGCATCTGTTTGTGACACGGAGGAATCAATATTCTGGAGCGAAGCGTCGTTCATCTTGTTATGGGCTGACTTTGAAAATAAAAGCACTGGTTCATCCTGAAAGTGGGGAAAAGGGTAATGATACAAAGGAGCACTTGTGGATGTTACTTCTATTTTATATTGTGGACTGATGATTAAATTGTGCTATGACATTTACATCTTTTTGTATTTGTTGCTATCTGGAAAAATTATCTTAAAATGCCATATTTATTAAAAGGACAGATTTGGTTTCTGAATGTGCATTTTAGTAGATACAGTACACGATGACACATAATACTCCTTTGCATAAACTGTAATGTGTAATTCTGCAATAATTATTACTTGACCTCTTATTTTCAATGCATGCTACTTGCTACTATGTTCCACTACATTTCAGAACATTCAAATAATGCTTACACGCTGATGATCAATGGTGTACATTTTCATTGTGGTATTGTTACTTTTACTTAGGTAAAAAAATCTCAGAACGCCCTCCACCACTGAATATCAGTGAATGCATCGTATCCAGTACAAGTACAGAAGTGTACACACAGGTCAGGAGTTTATTAATGCAACTGGCAAGGGTTAAATAAATGTAACTGCTAAATAAATGTAGTGGAGTCAACTATAAAATATTTCCTTTTGAATTGTACTAGAGTAGAGGTAGTGTAAAATGGAATTACTCAAAAGTAAAGTAAAAGTACTTCAAAATTGTACATACAGTACTTGAGTTAGTATCCTTTCCTCTGCTGCTGAGATGAGATTGTAAAGAAAAGGTGTTCAGAAACCTTTCCACGACAACTGAGCAAACTCCATCTGCTGCATTGACATGCTGGTAGAAAGCTCCAGGAAGGAAAAGAACCTTGAGTTGAGATGTTTTTTCAGAGAAAAAAAAAACAACACTGTTTTTTCCCAGTATTTTGGCATCCTGTCATCCACTGGACACTGAACATTTGATAAATAAATCTGAAAGACTTCTTTGTTAAAAGCACTACAAATTATCTCTCAAACCCATGATATGATGAATACCTCTGCAGGCAATGTGGAAATCCTTCTTCAACAGTGCATGAAAGAATGACTTTAAGGACACACTGAGAGGGCTAGAGGTTACTTTCACAGGATGCTGACAAATGTTCTGGACCAGAGCTGCAGATACATGTCCATTTTCAGTGTATATCCTAATGACAACAATAAATGTTCTAAGTTCATAAAGTTAGTTTCCAGTTAGATGTCCAGGTGTGTTTGCCAGTAAATTCCATACAGTGTGTGGAAAGAAATTTAAAGTTTGTATGCTGGATGCCTTGTAAACCTGTTGCAGAGATGACACGGTTGCGCTCCTTGCTCCATTAGCCTCTCCTTCACGGCTCTCCCTCCCCGCTCTGTCTCGCAGTGATTTATGTAGGAGCGGAAAGATTGCAGTGTCGCAATTTGTGTCCTCTGCATATGTCACCCGAGCAGTCTGAGTATTTAAGCTGTCGGTAAAATAAGACACTAATGCTTGCTCTTTAAAAAAGCTGAGATCTGTGCAGTAAGTTTAGTGGCAGTCAACATATTTGGTTATGACAGGCTTACAACAACTGGATTTATTTATACAATATCAAGAGTACAGTTTGATGCTTGATACACAGTGTGGTGTACATATTTACAGAACATGAATGTGTGGTGTAAAACTGTTCTTTTGCAAGATCAACACACCCTCGTCTTCCTACACACATACAAAAGACAATAGCTTCAACTTCAATGTCAATCAAATGTTTGTACAATTTACATTTTGTAGCATTAGCAAACTGCTAATGAAATTGCTGCTGTATGTGAAGGGTGCTGAATATATTAGATGGCTTAAAACAACCCTGAGTTTCTTATTATTTAATCAAACAATGCTAAAAAAAATGATCATAAAAGCAGAATAAATGTGGCAGTGAATGTTCTGCCCACCAATCATTGTCTGTGGCTGCAATCAAGGACACGTCTGGTAAACAGCAGCTTATTTCTCTAAAAAATAATACTGCTTTTATCATTTTTACAAACCAATATATAAAGCTGAAAAGGGAAGGTCGATAATTTGAAAAGCTTTCCAAGTTACATCTTCCCGCCAAACATCTGTGATTCTCACCAGATGGCACTAAATCAATGTATTACCTCAAGAGGAATTACTGAAGCCATCAGTGAATCTCTCTGCATTACTGTGCAGTCTGACAAACCTTCAAGCTCTGTTAGGTTTCTCTTAGAAAGTTCACAGAAGTTCAGATTTGTTTAGCATCATTTTAGCCAAGATTTGTCATCTTTCTCTACTGCTACAATCTCCTCAGCTGGGTATCACATCTATAGCTTAGGTTTCTGATCTGTGATATTTTCTCCAACATTCTGTTTAAATGATCAACTTTGCTATCAATAATACAGACTGGATCAGACCAGATGGGGTTCAGGATTTAATCTTTCATTAATAATGTATGACAAAAGGATGTTGTGACTTTTTTCTCTAGGACAAAAAGAAAACAACATCTCTGTCACAGATTCTTTCACATTCCTCAGTATTTGAGCTTTCTCTTTTGGTGAAGAGTACTATTTCGATGTAACTCAGAGATGGTGCTAAAAAGTATATCTACTAATGGCTCCTCTGTATGAACAAGTATTTGTGGTAATTACATCTGTATTTAGTCTACACTGTTGTGACAAAATGCAGATACAGTCATCACAAGCAACTGATTCATGTTTAAGCCACAGAATGTTTTGTTGTATGCAGATGATTTAGTGCTTTCTGTTCTAAATATGCCTTCTTTTGTGCAGTGTTAGACGTAATAGAAATGTTGAATTACCTTTGAGATTCTAAGTCTTATCATTTAGTTTAATTTTGTTTCTGTTGCAGTTCAAATGTACAGCAAATGAAAGTGTACTATTCATACATCACTATTTTGCTCCTCAGACTGTGGACCAGTTTTCTCTGAGAAGAACAGGTCAATGCAGATTTCAAGCCACAAGAAAAGCAAAGAAATATGTGCTCTGTTTGGCACTCCTTGGCTCAACTATTCATGGACTGATCTACTGATCTTAAAGTTCAGTTGTTACAAAGGGCCTCAGTGCTGGTATACTGTACACCACGCATCTTAAGTGCTGCTATCAACACCGCATTTGAACTTCAGTATTTTTATTCATGCCAGGGTTAGAGAGACTGTCAGAATCATATTTAAACTTCCTCCAACAGCAGAGCCATACTGACACTTCTCTCTCCACAGCTGTCATATAAACACTACAGGACAGGATTAAATATAAAAGAAAAGCTGTGGTGTTTTTACTGAGCTGCTGTAATCAGCTGGTAAAATTTTAAATTGAATATTTTTTCTCTGTAGAAAAGTGTACATGTAGCAACTGTATTATGTAGAAAAAATCGCAGTTAACTTTTTAAAAAACACTCCCGTTTTACACCTGGGTATTTGTTGTTGAAAACTGGTAAACACTGGAGCAGATTAATCTTATTCATTTTTAATCTTTGTCTGGTCTGATAAAAGAAGATCCAACTTTGTCATCACTTGCCTTTGCCTTAGGGCATGTACCACATGAAAAAAAAGAAAAACGGCATCAGATTCTGGGCCAGATTAAACAGACCTTTCAAGTTTCAACTAGACACTGTTTTGGCACTTCCATGGTCACCCTGACTTGAACCCTTACAAACAACTGCCTTCACTATGAGAGTTTTATGATGCGATGAATAAAAAATGCTAAGGGTCTGAAAGATACAATTTATAAAAAACCCATAACAAAGGTGTATTTTGTAATTCTCACCAAGCATCTTTTGGTCCAGAGTTCTACCAAAAAACATAGATGGCAGGTACAATGATTCATTTTGCTTCACTTTGTGGCAAATATCTATCATCATGAGATGTATTTTATGGCACAGAATGTAATTTTTGCAAAAATGCAATTTATGATTGGCACCACACTTTCATGCAGGAATGACAGTTTTTAAAGTAAATGGGCTCTAACAATGTGAAGAAATTCAAAATCCATAAAAATCCAAACGTACACAATATATACATACAAAATACATACAAAAATGTAACAAGGCTAACAGTAAGAGCTAAACATGGCATAAAGTGATGCAATTATACTGCGGACATTCAGGCTTCTCAAAGACCAAACCATTTTTATTTTGGACATTTGATCTGTGCTAACAACACCCTTGGGTCAAATGTCTGTTATACACACAATAAATCAATGCATAATGGCCAATTTACTGTATTTAGGGTCTTCAGAGGATTAATTGTAATATTATGATGGTTCTCTGACCTGGTATCTTCTAGTACCACCATCAGGCTACAATGTCCACACATAAATATCAAAATCTAATGGTAAGGTTTGCAGAAGCACATTTGTGCTCCCCAGAGGATGAAAGAGTGTTGACTTTCATGACTCCATGTCCTCCCCTGAAAGCTTCATCATTTCTTACTGTTGGCTGTAATGAACAGGGCTAAACTAAAGTTTGGTTTTACTGTCATTATTCAACACAAAATTCCACACTGACATGTAGTTGTGAACTGTCCAGTGCTCCATATGCTTGTTGTTTTTAATAAAACACACCCTGAGCAGAAGTATAAGATCAATATGTTACACCTCATAAGCAAATAGAGACAATCAGTGTTGTATTATGTCCACCATTGTCATTACATCATTATAAATGTATGTAAAATGCTTTAATTATGCATTAGGCTGGAGGCACCACCTTAAATATTTATTAATTATAAATGTCATATATCATTATAAACTTGCTTTATTCACAGTTTGTTTACTTTTTGCTTCAGCTAACATTCCAACATGTTTGCAGCCACTCTCCAGCTCCAGCAATGCTTTACAGGCTCTATATTAGTGAAGGTTTAAACAGTTTATAATACAGTGCTAACAATGCTGGAAAGACTGTAAACAGCTGTACTGCACTACAGAATTTCTTCATAGTACAGTGGTGCAGCTTAGATGGTCTGGGGTCTCAACGCTAAGTAAAAAACATGCACTTTTTAAGTTTTTTACTGAATTGTGTTTTCCGTACTCATATTATGACACCTCACCATCATTACATGAGCACAGTAGTGAGTAACAGAAATAATAGCTGGTGAGATTTTAAATGGCGTCGCTGTATTAGCATCTGTTCAGTTCTTCAGCTGAATAAATGCAGGTGCAAGAAAAAAAATGCTTCACTGAATTCATTTGATTTGCTGTGTTGTATCAAATGATCCACAAACTGAGTAGATGGGAACATCTGTAGAATGGATGGTGCTTGATTTCAACCACAGCTACTGCAGTGATCCTAGGATGTGAACGCACAGTCACTCACAAAAGGGAACATCCTTACAGAAATGAGAGACTAATTAGTTAACTCTCTGTTCTTCAGCACTCTCTGCTTAGCCCTTCTATTATCTGTTATTAGTTTGCCATTTTAATATGCATGGATTTCTAGGTCAGCGTACATTATGTTCCACAAGAAAATGACTGTTCTTGAATTTTTTAAGATTTGTATGGGAAGCTGTGCTGAACTGCACAATGGATACTTGATGAAAATCTCACTGGCATTTAAATCACGGCTGCAGTGATGCTGGTTTTATAATAATGAGGATTTTTTTTCTTCTACTCTGGCTTGGATTTTATCCTCTCTGGAGGAAGATCAATTGCAATCATGTGAACTCTCCATAGTAATGAAAGTGATGGAAAGCCTGCTTTCAGGTGCTGTTTTCACAAACTCCAGTAAATGCTCCATAACTATCATATCTAGTTATTGATAATGGCATCACATGATGGCAAACATCCACTGCCCCCAAAAAAAGTCAATAATTCTGCAGACTCACTGTCAGCAGTTATTATAACCAAAATCTATAAGAACAAATGTGCCTCATACAGTAACTGCCAGAATGATCAGTATCCATATGTATACATGTAAGCTTTTAAATCAGGTGTTTGTGACTGTGGTGTAACATATGTTAGGAAAATGCAAAAGAAAATATTTTAAAAAAAGCACTTTAAACATTTTATTTACTGATCATCCACATCTCCAGTCAGCTCAAGAAACATACTTAATATTGTTTTATTACCTTAACCATAACATTTGGCCTATCTTTATGAGAACTGCATATAAACATGATTTTAAACTGATGCATGTTTCAGGTGTCCACAAGAAAATTACACATTACTTCCATTTTGGAGCTCCAATGCAATGGCATTTAATATAACCCAAATAAATCTATTTGGATATCTATCTCTATCTACCCCTCCTTGAACCGCCACCTTAACTGTGGTGGAGGGGTTTGTGTGCCCCAAATGATCCTAGGAGCTATGTTGTCGGGGGCATTACGCCCCTGGTAGGGTCTCCCATGGCAAACAGGTCCTAGGTGACGGGCCAGACTAAGAGCGGTTCACAAGAAGCCCATCATGAACAGAAGAACATCAAGGACCGTTACGTCGCCCGGATTGGCGTTACCGGGGCCCCACCCTGGAGCCAGGCCTGGGGTTGGGGCTCGCAGGTGAGCACCTGGTGGCCGGGTCTTTGCCCACGGGACCCGGCCGGGCTCAGCCCGAAAAATGGCGCAACGTGGGCCCGCCTTCCAGTAGGCTCACCACCCGCAGGAAGGTCCATGAGGGCCGGTGCAATGTGCAATGGTTTGGTTTGTAGCAGTCGTGGCGGGGGCCTCGACGACCCAATCCCTGGACCAAAAAACTCTGGCAATAGGGACATGGAATGTCACCTCACTGCTGGGGGGAAGGAGCCTGAGCTCGTGCAGTGGGAGGTTGAGAGGAGGTACCGGCTAGAGATGAGTCGGGCTCACCTCCACGCATAGCTTGGGCTCTGGAACCCAGCACTCCTTGAGAGGGGCTGGACCCTCCACTACTCTGGAGTTGCCCAGGGTGAGCGGCGGCGAGAGCTGGTGTGGGCTTGCTTATAGCTCCCAGCTCAGCCGCCATGCCATGTGTTGGAGTTCACTCCCAGGTGAACGGTGAGAGGGTCGCTTCCCTGCGCCTTCGGGTTGGGGATAGGTCTCTTGCTGTTGTTTGTGCCTACGGGCCGAACAGCAGTACAGAGTACCCGGCCTTCTTGGAGTCCCTGGGAGGGGTACTTGATAGTGCTCCGACTGGGGACTCCATTGTTCTACTGGGGGACTTCAACGCTCACGTGGGCAACAACAGTGATACCTGGAGGGGCGTGATCGGGAGGAACGGCCTCCCCGATCTGAACCCGAAGCGGTGTTCTGTTATTGGACTTCTGTGCTAGTCACAGTTTGTCCATAACGAACACCATGTTCGAGCATAAGGGTGTCCATCAGTGCACGTGGCACCAGGACACCCTAGGCCGGAGGTCGATGATCGACTTTGTTGTCGTTTCATCTGATCTCCGGCCGTATGTCTTGGACACTCGGGTAAAGAGAGGGGCTGAGTTGTCAACCGATCACCACCTGGTGGTGAGTTGGATCCGCTGGCAGAGGAGGAAGTTGGACAGACCTGGCAGACCCAAATGTATTGTGAGGGTCTGTTGGGAACGTCTGGCCGAGCCCTCTGTCAGGGAGGTCTTCAACTCCCACCTCCGGAAGAGCTTCTCACAGATTCCGAGGGAGGCTGGGGACATTGAGTCCGAGTGGACCATGTTCTCTGCCTCCATTGTCGACGCGGCAGGTTCGAAGTTGTGGACGCAAGGTCTCTGGTGCCTGTCGTGGCGGCAACCCCCGAACCCGGTGGTGGACACCGGAAGTAAGGGATGCCGTCAGGCTGAAGAAGGAGTCCTATCGGACCATGTTGGCCTGTGGGACTCCTGACGCAGTTGACAGGTACCGGCAGGCCAAGCAAGCCGCAGCCCGGACGGTCCTGGAGGCAAAAACTCGGGTCTGGGAGGAGTTCGGTGAGGCCATGGAGGAGGACTATCGGTCGGCCTCGAAGAGATTCTGGCAAACCGTCCGGCGCCTCAGAAGGGGGAAGCAGTACTCTGCCAACACTGTTTACAGTGCAGGTGGGGAGCTGTTGACCTCGAACTGGGGACATTGTCGGACGGTGGAAGAAAAACTACTTCGAGGATCTCCTCAATCCCACCGACTTGCCTTCCAATGAGGAAGCGGAGGCTGGGGTCTCTGAGGTGGACTCGTCCATCACCCAAGCCGAAGTCACTGAGGTAGTTCGTTCAAGCTCCTCAGAGCAGGTGGCAAGGCGCCGGGGGTGGATGAGATCCGCCCTGAGTACCTCAAATCTCTGGATGTTGTGGGGCTGTCTTGGCTGATGTTGTGGGGCTGTCTTGGCTGACACGCCTTTGCAACATTGCATGAGAGGTTGGGGACAGTGCCTATGAGTGCAAACTCGGGGTGGTGTGGCAAACTGGGGTGGTGGTCCCTCTTTTTAAAAGGGGGACCGGAGAGTGGGTTCCAACCATACAGAGTGTGGATTCACAACTTCTACAGGGATCTTCACACTGGAAGGTCTCAGCCTCCCCAGGGAAGGTCTACTTCAGCCAGGGTACCCTGGAGAGAGACAGGATGGTACGACCCTGGTAGAATTCAGGAGGAACAATGTGCGTTTTCGTCCTGGTCGTGGAACACTGGACCAGCTCTATACCCCCCACAGGGTACCCTCCACAGGGTGCTTGAGGGTTTATGGGAGTTTGCCCAACCAGTCCACATGTGGTGGATCTGGGAGAAGGCATTTATGGCGTGTTTGCCCAACCAGTGTCCACATGGAGGTGCTGGTGGTCTGGAGAAGGCATTCCCATGACCGTGTCCCTCGTGTGGTATTCTGGTGGGGTCCCTGGAGGGTACTGTATGGGGTCCGGGAGCCTTTGCTGCTGGGCTGTCTCCTGTACCCGGACGAGGGTCTCTGCAGGAGCCGAGCTTGGTTCGCATTGCCGGCAGTAAGTCAGACCTGTTCCCAGTGCATGTTGGACTCCGTTCCCAGCAGGGCTTGCCCTGTTGTCACCGGTCCTGTTCATAATCTTTATGGACAGGATTTGCCCTTCTGTCATTTATGGAGCCAGGGGCCGGAGGGAGTCCAGGGGCTGGAGTTTCCACGGGAACCACAGGATTTCATCTCTGCTTCTCTGATTTTGCTGGATGATGTTGTCCTGATGGCTTCATCAGGCCAGGACCTTCAGCATTCAGCATGTACTGGATGGCGGGTTTCCTTTGCAAGCGGTTCATGCAGTTCAGTAATCTTGTGTGGAAGGTTTGCAGGCTGGGAGCTGGCTGGGATGAGAATCAGCACCTCCAAATCCGGGAGGCATGCCATGGTTCTCGATGGGACGACCGGTCAAGGAACTGGCCGAGGCTCAAGGTGCTGAGCCATGCAGCAAATGGGGTCTCCAGGTGGGTGGAGAGGTCCTGCCTCCTCAAGTGGAGGAGTTCAAGTATCGGTCTCGGGGTCTTGTTCACGCTGAGTGAGGGAAAGATGAAGCGTGAGATTGACAGGCGGATTGGTGGATTGGTCCGCAGCGCCCGCAGCTGATCCGCAAGGCATGCGGTCGGTGTACCGGACCGTCGTGGTGAAGAAGAGAGCTGAGTCGAAAGGCGGCTCGATTTACCGTGAAAGGTCAAGAGTTTACTCGGTCACTCGCCGGTCAATCTACCCTCACCTATGGTCATCCCTCACCTAAAGGTCATAGGGTAAAAGGACAAGATCGACCTCAAGAGGATTAGGCCTCCATGCGGAGGGCCGGCTGCTCCTTAGGGTAGGCTGAGAGGAGTGGAAGCACTGGTCAGGAGCTCGCTGAGGCTGAGCTCTCGAGAGGAGTCAGAGAGCTGAGGTGGCCCCCTCTGTTTCGATCGCCTCCCTCCCTAGGGAGGTGTTCCAGGCATGTCCCACCGGGAGGAGGCCTGTCCCACCGACCGGAGGCCTGAGGGAAGACCCAGGACACGCTGGAGACTATGTCTCTCGGCAACTGCTGGCTGGCCTGGGAACATCCCCCCGGAAGAGCTGGAGGAAGTGTCTGGGGTGAGGGAAGTCTGGGCATCTCTGCTCAGACTGCTGCCTCCGCGACCCGGTTCCCGGACCAAGCGGATGAAGAAGATGAGATGAGAAGATCTCTATCTATTAGAGTTTTGTTTGTTGATAAGAGGTCTTACAGGGAGTTGCGCTTAAAAGTGTTAAGTAGTAGTGTTTAAAAGTGAATTACAGAAGCAGTCTTTATTATTTTTATACATGAAGCAGGGGGTCTTAAGGGTTAAAATAAATGAACACCAAAAAAAAAAAAAACACATCATACAAACCCCTCCTTAGACTACACTTCAGCATCTATGGGCATGCGAATCTTTGACTTTCTGACAGGCAGATCCCAGGTGTTGAGGGAGGATGAAAAAAACCTCATCACTTTTCCACTCTCATCTTTAACACTGGAGCTCCCCAGGGCTCTGTTTTGAGTTCACTGCTATGCTCCCTGTACACACATGACTGTGAAGCCACTGCCTGAAAGAAGCGGATGGCTGACACCGCTGCTGTCAGGACAACCACCTCACTTCTGAACACCAGACAAACTGATGAGCTGAAAGTGGACTTTGGGAAGAAGCAGGGAGAAACTACTCTCACATTAATATCAGCTGGTCCTCGGTGCACAGCTTCTAGTACGATGGTACACTGCTGGAACATCACTGCTGTGTGTGGGAACAACACCGAACACGATTGCAAGACCTTGCAATGAGTAGTTCTTTAGGTTAAACATACAATAGGTGGCGCTCTGCCTTGGCTAAATTATATTTACATCAGGCAGTGTAAGACTAAGACTAGGAGAATCAATAACAATCTCAATTACCTGGATAAGAGCCTTTTTCTCCTACTTGCTGTCAATGAGCTACAGGATACATCAGGCCAACATTGACAATTGTTAATGACTGCAACAATGACTATTTTTAATCATAAATTACTCAAAGTTGACAGATAATATTATCACCTATAGTTTATTTTTATTCTTTATTCTTATTCTAGTTTACACTTTTTGACTGTTTAATTAAAGAAGCTAATGGACATACATTTTACTGTGATTATACCTAGTGTGATTATATGGAACAAATGAACTGAACATGAACTTGAACTTTGAGTAAGCATAAGCTATTTAAAAAATCATTTTCTACTAAGTCAGATCTCTAGTGACGTTTTGACTGATACCAGGCGAGTCAGCCCCTGTCATCTCCCAAACTGCTGATGTTAATAAGGCCATCTTTGGAGACAGGAAGAGAAAAAAAAAAAAAAAGCAAACACAAAATGTCCATCACAGTTCCCTGAATGCCTCATTATTTTCAGTGACATGGTCTGGTGTGACTATTCAAGCCTTTTAAATCACTGAGGGAAATAGGGTGGATGATGATGAATGCAATTGTTTGGCTACAAACACCTGATTATGGTGCATGAGCTAGTTTGAGAAATGTGATGGACATTTTATGCAGTTTTGTGGCTGTAAAAGGATGGCTCCTTTAACTTCAGCAGTCTGGGAGAAGGCTGAGATGGAAATGTGCTGGCAAAATCACTGTGAGTCTGACAGTTATTCAAATGTCACTGGAGTTTTGATTAACATGTGGGTGAGTAGACAATGATGGATTTCTTAAACAGTAAGGCAAATAATGAACAATGAATAAGAAGAATACATAATGTGACATTTCCATTATACCATTGCGCTGAAAGTTGGTGCAGTTTTAGTCTGCTGCGTTTAACTCTTAGTCAAACCACAAGTCATTAAAGATATGTCCAATAAAAGCGTTTAAAGAATGACAAATATGTTTCTCCAGTGTTTTAAGAGAAGATACCAATCTGAGTCCAAGATAAGATTCCACTATGCACTGATTGCAGTCCTGAACTGACCCTCAAAAAGACCCCACAAAAGAGGAATAAGAAAGACATCACATGCAGCATGCTGTCTTATGGAAGCCAACATGGAGGTTACTGAATCTAGCATTTACGGTTTCATTTATAGGTTGATATGTAGGTGATAACAAGGATGAGAGGAGCAATGGCTGCTACTTATTTACAGAAGTGTATGTGGATGTGGGGTTGGAGCCAGGAGTTATATGAACACAACATGAATGGCTTCACAGAAACAGATTTCATCCAAAAAGTCAGGATGTCAGGTGTTGCTTTTAACTACATCTGTCAGCACTTCTCCACAAGACTCTCGCAGCAAGACATTTATATCAGGCGAGCAGTCTCCCTAAGAAAATGTGTAGGATTTGACTTGTATGGGCTTGGCGTCAGGAGTAAGTGGAGATCACATCGTAAAAAATATGAGTTGTATCTTATTTAGGGAACACACATGAAAGTGGCCCAAAATGAAAAGATAAACTACAAGTGATTTGTGCTGTTCACATTTACAGAAAAAAACAGATATGAATCACCCAACTGTTCACCATTTTACTGGGGGGGGTATGCGACTGTTTCTCCCTGCAGTATCTGCTGGTTGCCTAGCAACTAGTTTGGCACATACCCCCTTGTAAAACGCTACACTTCAGTTTGTGCTAAGCTAAGCTAACCTGCAGTTGTAGCTTCACTTTAATGTACTTTAATGCACACAACAGCAGCATAAATCTTCTCATCTAACTCTGCCAGAAAGAGAATAAAAAGATCAAACTCTTCCTTTTAGTCATTTAAGACAGTCTGAAATCATGTGTTTTTGTTACATAAATGAGACCAAGTGATTTGATTGCACATACCTTGTCTTATGAATGGTGTGTAGCTGCCTGTAATTGTCTTATTTATGTTTTTATTGTTTCTCTATTTCTATCATGTCAATTCGATTTTATTTATAGTTCCCAAAATGACAAATTTGCCTCTAAGGGCTGAAAAATATGTACAGTATAGAATATCCTTTATCCTTAGACCCATTAATATCACGAAAAACTCCGCCCTAAAAACATGCTATATTGACATTACACTATGAAGAAACAGATTGACAATTCTGGATAAACAGAGTGCAGAAACCTTCTCTCTACCACAAAGACCTGGAAAGAGGACAAACCACACATACACGCAACAGGCACTTTTACCGTGCCAACATTTGAGACTAGAACTTTGAATGTGCTTTTAGGTGTCAAGTGAAGCCAAATATTCAGGGAGTCAAGTCTTAAGTAAGTTAGGGCTCCTTGCAGTCGAGTCCAAGTCCTCATTTTTGGTATTTAAGCAGATCTGAGCACAGCAGAGCTATCAGTGTCTGCAGATTGAAGTATATGATTATATTCCAAAACCATGTACTGATTGCTGTGGAAATTATTTCTTCACATGTGGGCACAGGAGGAGCAGGTTCTCTTATAAACATTTGAACAATACATTAAAAAATGTATTCATTTCCAAAAAATAATATACCTGATAATTTAATCTTGCCCGTCATAAGAAGTGTGCCACGATGAAATGTTCTCGAACTTCTGCAGAGACTTACCCTGCAAACAACTGTATCACTGACAACAGTGCTAACAATCAAATATGTTCACTCTAAATATTTGGACTACACTACCTAGATCTAGCCTGTGGTCCTGCCTCATAGTTACTCTTCATGGAAAACATTTGTCTTGACCCAGGAGTTGGAGTCAAAATGTGCTGTTGGACATGTTTATCCATCTTGGTCACATGTCAACAGCAATTAACCTTAGAGGAAGGCATGGCAGCGCTGCTGTGAACCGCAGGTTTAAAAAGAGTTTTACAATACTTAGTTCGTTATTGATTGGTTAAAGAGAGGCAGTGAGATGTTCCCTTCTCAGCAAATAAATTCATAGTCCCTCCAGTCTGTAACCACATCATAATCTCAGTGATGATCTTTCAGTTCCACTGTCTCTGGATCACTGCACACCACTGAGCGCCAGGCTAAATAAAATCTAAACCAAGCCCATAATGCTGTTATGTTCTTCTTGTTAGAGCTACAACCCTTAGCTCAAAAACAGCTGAAGCCCCTGGACAACTGTCCATCAAAGTGGGAAAGTGAAGGAGTGAAGAAATGAATAATAAACTGTAGTGAACTGGGAACTTTAATGTACTTATTTGCTTTGTTTAACAGCTGAATGTCTGTTTGTTTGTCTGCACATTTTGGCACTGCATGTAGATACACTGAGAGCCCCTAACAACTGCAGTCAAAATTCTTTCTGCAAGCAAACTTTGCCAATAAATAAACTGGATTCTGGTCATTTTAGATGAATGTTTTGTCCCTTCTAGCTAAAGTTCGCCTGATGACAATCTCATGATCAATAAACTTCCCCTAATATCTGTCTTAAGTCACTGTCACTTTTGGATGCTGTTTGACAACTTGATTTCACCTCTGATACGTGCCTGCTGGGTGGGGTTCCTTTTCTGCTGACGCCCCCCTATTGAGGATCATATGATGTTCTTGTGTTGCTTTGTAATGTTTTGCATATGGCTCTAGGGCGAGGGTCCAAACTTTGAGTTGAATGGTGTTTTTGTTCAGCATGGATCATCCCTGAAGAGAGCAAGCGTGCACATGGCTGCCTCAAACAAGGTTGTCAAGATGTCTGCAGAGGCCCTACGCCAGCACACCCCACCAGGCAGCTGCTGCCTGCCAGGCACCCATCTACAAATAATCTTCTGTGGGAGGAGATGTCAGTCTGTTCTGTCAGGGTATACAGTGTATATCCAATCCTGAGTGAAAGGATTAAAGCTATTACACAAAGAACTAGGTAATAATTTGAAAAGTGCTGAGAATATAGCATTGGAAGTTAAGCAAACTGAGCAAATGTCCATTCTGTGACTTCCATGCATTGATGGATTACTGAACAGACCCAGGGGGCCCCTGTGTCTGTGCCTGGAAGGCCATTATCGAGAAGTTAAATAAATGACTACAAAGAGAACCAAAATGACCACAAAGAGATGCAAAATTACCAAAAAGACATATAAAATGACCACAAAGAGACAGAAAACAGCTGCATGAAGAGTCAAAACTACATCAAAGAGATGCAAAATTACAACAAAGAGACACAAAATTATGACAAAGCAACTCACACATAAAACTCCCACAAATTACTACCAAACTAGAACTAAGAGACACAAGACTACCAAAAAGACATGTAAAACTACCATAAAGAGACCCAACTATGTCAGAGATGCAAAACTACCATAAAGAGACCCAACTATGTCAGAGGCACCCAACTGCTATAGAGACCCAAAACTACCACAGGGATGCAAAATTACCACTCAACTACCACTGAGACACACAAACTACTCCTAAGTAGCACAAAACTACAGCAAAGACACACAAAGTGACAACAAAAGGTGCTAATTTATAGCCAAGACATGCAAAATTACCATGGAGATACAAACTGCCACAAAGATACCACAAAACTTCCACTCCAAAAAACACAAAACTACAACAAAGAGATGCAAAACTACATCAAACAAAACATTCACATCACGACACAAGGCAACAGCAAACATGAGGGGGGGGAGGGCGGGGTTATATGTTTTTGGAGGTTTTTCCAAGTAACACCATACTAGTTGTAGTATTGGGTACTGGGTAGTATTATCAGAAATTTGATGACAGCTTTTCTTCTGATGTGCAGCAGTATGATGGTGAATTTGAGCCACATTTTGGCAAAAAAAAATGTGACTTTCTGTGTTTTGTAATTGATATTTCACAATTGCTAGATATTTGGCAACCTTCCCCCATGCATGATTAATGGCATTCTGCTTGAATACTACTGTAGGACACAAAGCATCGTGTTTTATTATCTCACACCAAACAACACTTCTCCTTGTATTACAGAACAGCCAATCAGATTTTGACAGCCGGCGATCAGGTGGCTTGTCAAACTCTATTAAGTGTGACTGTGATAGCTACAGGGTCCATGCCATAAATTCCTATGTGTTCTGTTCACACTTTACACGCTTTTATATTTTCAGTTCATCTCAATTTCCTGTGACAAATAAAATCTGTTTGACCACTTTCCATTGAAAATCGCTATGTAAAACGTTGCATGAAAAACCCCCAGTGGTATGGCTTTACCCTCATTGCAAATTGCTTACAGACAGTGGAGTTAACCGCAATCAGTTTGAATAAACAACATGAGAATATAGCTCATGCTACCAAGCCAATGCAGTGTCTCACAGGCCTGGCTGCCGACACAAGTTATGTAAGGCGACAAGGCAGATCCTGAGAGGTGCCCGCTAGGGGCCGGGTCCATCGTGCCAACTCTGAACCTCTGAAGCTGGACACTTCGGAGGAGCCTTAACAAGTCGTTCCTTTACTTGAAAGGAAAAGAGAAAGGACATAAAAGTCGGTCTTTGGGGAGAATTATCCATGAAATGAAAAGTGACATTCATTTACTACCCAGCCTCGCTGTTCAGGCCCAGTCTCTCAGCTCTAGTATCACGGCACGCTTGAAGCCTGCGGTGTCTCTGCCCGGTCATCGTGGCGACTCCGCAGCCAAGACAAGATGTCAAAACGTATCAGCATTCATAGTCCTGCAAGCTGCCAGGTAAATCCTGAAAACACTAAAGTGCTGAGTGAAACCACTGGCTTCAGATGAACCAATAAACGCGTGACATCTCTGTGTTAGTGGTCAGTCTCACTCATTTTCCTCCTCCTTGAGCGGTTTTCAGCCAAGATAACTTTAAACATCGGCCCCTGCTTTCCTCCCTGCACTTTCATTTCCCCATCTACTGATTCGAGCGACTCTGGGATCGTCTGAGCTTCTTTAGATGAATGTAAAGGCGGGAAAAGAGCAAGCTCAAGCCTGAAAGGGAAAGAAGAGATAAACATCGCAAACAGGTTAGTCCTCTCAACAGGTGTGGAGAGAAAAACCCAACCTGTGTTTACAAAGCTTGTGCATCTTGAGCAGGAAGAAAACAGGAAGTAGGAGACATGCAGACAAAAAAGCAGAAAGAGGAGTATTTAATGTACATTACAGGGAGATAAGTGACTTCCAAATGTGTACAGGGGTTTGCTGGTGATTTATTGCTTGTATGAGGTGCTCTCTGTTGTTGCTGATAGTTAATAGTCGTTGGAAGCCCCACCTCCACTACCACCTTTTATGTTAATTTCAGCGTGATCCGCGCAGGGACTGGAGGGAGCCGCTGAGCGTCCCGATCCGCTGCCTGCTGCCTCTCTGCTCAATGTCGATGAAAGCTTTGGACGGACACAACCTGCCCTGCCGCTGAATCGGGACTTTTTTTTTTTTTAGTGTGTGTGTGTCTGTGATCGGCGTCGTGTGCGCATAATGTCGCCGCCGAGGACGCGCGGCTGAAGGTGAATGTCCGCGGATCCGTCAGAGTCAGAGGAGAGGTGAAAGCACCTTGCATCCAGCCATGGGAGGTCAGATCACCAGGAATACCTTGTACGGTAAGGACGTGTGGCATCATGTGTCGATCCGTTTGATTTTTAATTAAAGTAACGTGGTGATTGTCAGAGGGGAGGATGAGATCGTGGCGTTGTGAACCACAAACCAGCGCGCGTCCTGGTAGCCTGAAATGAATGAGAAGTGAAAGTGGCCAAGTTTTTTTTTTTTTATTTATTTTTTTAAACCGCCTTCTCTAAGTCACGACAGGCTCTAGATAAAAAATAAATATGAGCAGGAGGAAGTACTGTTTTTCTTTTTTTTTTTCTTTTCTTTTTTTTTTTTTAAATGTGACTGCAGCATCATATCATAAACACACAGGGAGGACAGATGAGGAAAGTTTCATACTGAGAGTTATTCAATAAATCCAACAAGGCAAGTTGGCTCAGAACTTTTTCCCACCTGACTTGCTATTTGTTTCAAAGTAAAACACCCACACACTTAATAGATATTAAAAAACTTTTATGTCCTTCTTATGTTTTTTTTTTAAATCATGATGACAGGTGCATTGGACCTTTTTTTATTTGTCCATTTTATCATTAAAGTTTCTTGCAGAAGCCAACTTGTTGATGCAAGATACAATCTAGTGTTTGTTTCCTCACATTATTCATTGCTTATTTGCAAATACAATCATATTGTCTGTTTCCACGTGTTGTGTGACCCTGACACATACACACAACATGTTAGACACAACACAGTTAGATGTATTTACAGCACTGCATTTCAGAGGTGCCCAACACTCTGAATAAGTTTGAAACCGAAGCCTGAATGTAAGGTTTACTCTGTAATCGCTCACTTGTTTGCAACTGATGCATCAAACATTAGTCTGGGGGAAGAGTTATTGATTGTGTTGATTGCAGGGCTGCAACAAATCCTCAACTAATTCATTAGCTCATTGCCAGAAAATTAGTCCACAAATATTTTGATCATCAGTTTTCAAGCATTTAGCATTTTTAAGCAAAAATGCTAAATGTGCCTCCCAGTTGTGAGTATTTGCTGTTTTCTGGGGTTCATATGGTGGAACAAAAAAAGCAATATAAAGTTGTAAAGCAGTGTTAACTTGGGCTTCAGGAAATTGTTAGGGGCAGCTTGCACTATTTTTTTATAGACCATTGGTTAATTACAGAATATGATAATTCGATTTAATTTGATCTATAATGAAAGTAATTGTTGTTTTCAACCCTCATTGATAATAACTGTAGTATTTCATCAAGTTCTGAGGGATGTCTGGCTCATTTGATGAAGTTAGCCTTCGGTGACTTTACATCGGCAAAGATGGTGTGTTTGGATGTCCTAATATGACTGACTTGGATCGTTTCATTTGGCTGTAAAGCGGTCACGTGTAATGGATTTTTGAGTCGTTCTGAAGATGTTAAATGATACATGGAGCACGATCAGCAGTGAATATCTCATTTCACAGATGGACACGGGCCAATCTATACAGTCCTTTTACCAGTTTCACTGTTAGGGACCACTGGTGTGAAATAACAATATAGGTGCAGACAGGAGCACTGCTGAAAACTCTTGGCCCCGTGACAAGATCTCAGTCGGGGCCCTGAAAATGTAATCCGTGTCACGTCGCAGGGCCCCTGTCCAGCTCACGCGCTCATGAATCATTCAGCTGTCCCTATTTGGCAACCCTGCATGATTGTATTACTGAAGTTTAGGTATCGCAGTGTGACGTTAACACAGATGTTAAACCATTTTTCAAAGAAAGGCGATGATGTTTTTTACGTGTTGAGTGTTTTTAAAGTTTTAAGCGATTATCCCAGAGTTGAGATTACAAATGTCAGGAATCACCAGTTCTTGTTTTCTTGTTAAACAGAAACTGTGCTTCAGTTTTGGCTTGTGGTGTCCCCTCATTTAGAAGATGGCTCCAAAACAAGCAGTGCTGATGACTCATTACTTAAGATTATTACAGCTGCAAGTTGATTAGTTCATTCATCATTTAGCTGATTGGCAGAAAATTCAACTATTTTCATAATGAATTAATCCTTTTGAGTGATGTTTTGTAGAAAAAAGGACAAAATTCTCTCTCCAGTGCCTCAAATATGAATGTTTTCTGGTTGTGTTGGTTCTCTATGGTGGTAACTTGTAAGTCTTCTGGGTTTTGGACTGTTAGTTTGACAAAACAAGACATTTGGCGAGATCACCTTGCATTATGGGAAATTATGGTTGGCATTTTACACAATTTTCTTTTTCTCTTTCCTTAATCAACAGATTTATTGATAATGAAAATAACTGTTGGTGAGAACCTTTAGGTGTGGTAGATAAAGATGTCTCTGCTTTAAGTCTGATGTGAAATAAAAAAGTTCTCTTTAAAATCAATTATGTCACCTAACTTTTAAAATAATATTAATAATATTTCAGATTCAAGTGATCATCTTTGTGTAAACATTCATGGCCTTAACCAATATATTTTGGTGACCTTGTGACTTTTCTAGATGCCCCAAACTTTGTTCACCATTATAATCTTATACTTCCATTTGCAAAGCACAGTACTGACTGTGTAGATAACACAGGAGGAGACTATCCGACCTCGCAGAGAACATCCTCTCATGATTCATAACATGTATGACATGTATGACAAACAAACATCACTGTAGGAGTAACAGAATCGGTACACAGCGATGCTTTCGGGAAGATGTTATAACATTTTATAAGTGGGAATCACTTTTGTTTACTTCTTATTGAAACAGCACAGGCTATGACATATTTGCAAAAGATGAATAACATATATGTGCCCCTTGGCTCTTTAGGATGCTGCCTGTGAGTTCTTGTCTTGTGAGAGGAGGGGGGCCTAGATGCTAACGTCACACCACATTAGGGCCTTCCGCTGAGGCTTCTTAGTGAGACCGAGCCCGGGGATACAACACAGAGGAGCGTAAGAGGCCAGGTGACACTGGCCAGGGCCGCTCTTTGTCTCTGCACTGTTTGTCCTTTCCAATTAATGACAGCAACGGCAGTCACATTGTGTGCGGTGGTGCATTAAGTAACATTATCCTTCCTTAAGTCGCTCATCTGACATTCGTCATGGCACCTCTCTTTTAACGTGGCAGGGCTCTGGTCACTGTTTACCCCGATGTCTCTGTCAGGTTGCATGACTTTTCAAACACACTTAAACAGCCACTGTACCATCAGCACTTTTGTCTCTAACCAGCCGCCATTTACAGTAAATCAGGAATGGTATCAATTGATTTACTTTATTCATAGTTTATATAGTCGTCCGTGTGCTCTGAATGCTATAAACCCATTCTAAGATGCCTGGGATGTGAAAATAAAGCCGTTCCTGAAGTGATATAAATTTAGTGAGAATAAAAGATATTGGTTGATAATGTTGTTACAGTATCTGCAGAAGCCTGTAAAGTGTTGCTTCTGTTTTCAGACCTTACAGGAAGTACTCTATTCAGTCTCGGGCCTGTCCATTTGACGGAGCACAATGCAGTCTTGTTTTGTTTTCCTGAAGACATCACGTCTGACATGACATCATGGATGCAATATGGTTGAAGGATTTGTTATGACTTCATTTAAGACCACTGTTGTGCACAAAGCACAATTTGACATTGTTCTGCAGGGACAAGAGCATGCGAAGAGCTTAACAAATACACAGTACTGAGCCCAGAACACTTGGCAGAACCTCTCTGATTGTGATTTGGTGGGAAAGACTCTCTAGTTTAGCCTCCGTGAATTAAACGTTTTTACATCCGCAGTGGCCTAGCAGTGATCTTCTGACAGACCTGGTCTTTACAATCACATGGTAAGTTATTGACAGTCTTAACTGATTTGCCTCCATGGTATATTACAAACCTCCTGACCCCCCCCACCCCAAGGTCACTCAAAGGAAAGCTACTGCCTTTCAGCAGTAGCTCATTTGGTCGACTTCTCTCACAGACAAACACACAGAGCTCCTACACAATCTTCCAAATTTAGGTGTGAAAATACAAGCAGTTCTCAAGGATGAAGCAGAAGTGTTAATTAGTCCTGAATTATTTATCTGGCTTCCACTCTTGGCACATTGGCTGGATTTTATGGTACTTTAAGATCTTTAAAATGTCCTTGTATTGAAGATTGAAGTGTTTGAATACAGAAAACTGTATCAAATGACTGGAAGAGATATTTGTAGATGTTGCCAACCAGTTCTAAGTAATCCTGCCTCAAATTTAATGAGAACCCTGTGAGAAAATGCTGCGTTTTCAAAAGAGATGGGAAGAGCTGGTCCGTGTGAAGTCAGGCTCACGATGACCTTGAGGAAATTCTTTGTCAGTCTCAATCCCAGAAAGACAGATGTGATGTGAAAAAAGTTGTTTAGCTCCATTATGAGTTACTGTAAGTGGGAGCAGTTATGATTCACGCATGTTCACACGGAGGGGAAAAAATAAAATCTCTACTGCATATTGTGAGTCAGATGTTCTCCACTGGGTCTACTCTGATTTAGCCACTTCCTCTGACTGGCTAAGCACAATAAATATCACCAAATCTCTAGTAGTAGTGTAGTGTAGTGATTTTACATTATTGTGTTTATTTTCTTTTATTCTTCAGCTAGCTAGTAATTCACCCTCAAGCGTGGATATTGTGATTGATATACTCTCATTAAAGCATGAGCCATGACAGGAAAATAACATGTAATATGAGAATAACTTTAAATAACCTCTATCAGATGGCTGAACATATACATATCAAGAACTCCTGTAAGCTCAGTTAGTGTTGCGTTAATTTAGTTGTTATATGTTAGCTAATCATTTTTGCTTCACTTTTCCTGCTCCATTTCCTCCTGTGTACTCATTATTGTACAAATGTGTTCCAGCACGGAGAGAAACAAATTGTTAAAACACAAAGCTGTTTAAAATTTGGCCCAATGTAGAATAGCCAAAAAAAAGTGACCATTTACTGAAACTGGAGCATTTTGTATGAACTCCTCACAGCCCCATTGTTCTCCTTAATTATGTAACCAAAGGAGCAATTCTGTCCTTGTTTTTTTTTCCATCCAAGGACATTTTTGCCTGTAATTTACCTTGCACGTTGTTCTTTCATGTCTACAGTACTGTTGGTGTGTGGTACTACCTTGAAAAGCTGGAAGCAGAACCCAAGTATTAGATTATTTTAATGCATTTTTACGTAATTGGATGTTACAGGAGCTGGACAGATAAAGGAGAGGGAGTGACACGTGACAGCAGGTCACAACCTGAAGTCCACCTCACGATGTCAGTAGATTATTTGAAGTGAAGCCTGTGGCGGTGCAGACCGTCTAATCTAATATTCTAATCTAATCTAAAATTTGGGTATCTTACTGTAAATTATGCCCCAGGAAGAATTTACTCAGTAATCGTATTTTCTGCTCAGCACCTGTAGACCAAACCAAACTAAGCAACTGTTTTTTTTCTTTCTCCACACAGATTCTCTGAACGGGCAATTTCCTGCCACATCGCACCGATGCCACCACAAACCCAAGCGCTGCCTACCCATGCAGCCATGTGGGAATTTGTCCTCCTTCCCTCTGCTCTTCCACCCTAGCACCACCGGCTCGCAGATCGTCATGGACATGTCCCAGAGGACAGTCAAGAGAATGGCCAGCTTCTGTAACGCCATCACCTTCAGCAACAGGCCCGTCGCTATATATGAGCAAGTTCGGCTGAAGGTAAAGAATACACCAGCTGTGTCCCAGTTGAATATTATAGTACATATGTTGCTGTTGCTGTTTTTATACGCACGCACACGGCTGAATAATCCCACCACATATCACACATTTAAAATGACTGAGTTAAAATCCAACCCAGTTTAGATCAATATAGCACTGATGCAGTACTGGGTTAACTTTAACCAATACCATTGGATTGTTTTTACCTAGGGTTCTCAGTGTGTTGTTTTTTTATTATTATTGTTACTTTTGGATTAAGTATCCATACTAGAATATGATTATTTCCATTCAGTGTTGAACACAACAAGCTCAAGTTATTGTTAGCTGTACAAACAGTGTGAAAATCACATTCAAGAATACACATAATATTAATGATTAGTAACATGTAGTGACACATAAGCTTAATAGAACTAGAGTAGATTGCAGCAACCATCCCATAGTTTAGTTTTGGTGAATAACCCGACAGTAATATAAAAATAACACAGTTGTTTTGTCCCAATGTGTTCTCCTCATTTGTTCTGGGTAGTGTTAAATCAGTATTTCACTGCCAGTATTTGCAGCCAAAATGGGCTAATTTTGAGCCAGTGATTTTCAGTCTGTAATGAAAATCAATAGATCTGAGTGCTATGGAAACTATTGACATGATGCAACAAAAAGTGTAGAAACCACTCATAAATAAACCATATTCTTTTACGTATTAGGGACCCGTCCTTCAACATTTTCAACATGCAGATCATATCCTCTTCCTCATTTGTATTAATTAAAGCAAACATCAAACTTGATGTATTAGCACCAAAGAGCTCTTTAGAAGTCACAAATGTATATGAAATAAGCAACAACAATTTGTGAGACATGATGCTGGCACCATTTGAGACCTATGAGTGAAACAGGGCCCAGAATTATAGCACGACCAACATTAGTCATCTGTAAAAAAACACTACTATTCAAAATCATTCAGTGCATCACTCTCCGGTGTACTACTACCGAGCTACTGCACTATCAACATTAGTACATTCTGTATTTTGTAATATTAGTATACACTAATTGTGACTGTGTTGAACATTAAAGTCCTTTTAGCGTCTCTTTATTTCATTCTATTTGAGTATGTTTTTATTTCTCCTCTCCTCCTCGTCTCTTTCTCATTCTCTCTTCATCCCCGTCTTTGCTGCTGTTTTGATTTTCTCTCTTTTCTCTCTCTCTCTCTGCTCTTGTGTGGGCCAAAGCAGCAGCAGCTTAGAACAAGTTTCCACTTCACCTATCAGGCCATCTATGTCTCGAAAGTGAGAGAGCAGGGCAAGCATTGCCATGTGAGGAATACTGTTATCTGGCATGGTGAATGCAAAGTAAATAGAGGTTCAAAATAAGACAAAAAAATCGCTTGCAGGTGATAAACATACCAAGGTAGCTTGTCTTTAGTTTAGCCTCTGGGTTTGGTGCTATGGACGGAGTGTTGGTCGGTGTGTTGGTCCAGAGTAAAATGTCTTACCTTGTTTTGACATTTGGAACCAACGCTGAAGTCCTTCTCATGATGAATTGTTATTACTCTTGATGTCCCTTAATGTTTAATCTAGAGCCATCATCAGGTCAAATTTTTAATTTGTCAAAGACTTTGGTTTATGACCAATTATCTGCTAAATGAATTCCGCAGCTGCACTTTGTTTTTAGTGCTAATGTTCGAATACTAACACACGAAACTAAGAAAGCAATTTTGGTAATTATTAATTATACCTGGCTGACACAAATCTTAGTCTCTTTATCTTTTAGCTTATTAATGTAAGGTAAGTGTAAAGATTAATCTTTGGCTTTATTAAAAATATGTATTCTCCAGATCACTAAAAAGCAGTGCTGCTGGAGTGGTGCTCTACGTCTTGGTTTCACATCCAAAGACCCATCAAGGATCAACCCAGACACCTTGCCGAAGTACGCCTGCCCAGACCTGGTCTCCCAGACTGGCTTCTGGGCAAAAGCCCTGCCAGAGGAGCTCTCCAATGAGGGAAACGTCATCGCCTTCTGGGTGGATAAGAAGGGCCGCGTGTTTTACAGAATCAACGACTCCAGCCCGATGCTGTTCTTCAGCGGTGTTCATGTGTCTGAGCCTCTGTGGGCTCTCATTGACGTCTACGGCCTCACCAGGGGGGTCCAGCTTCTAGGTGAGTCATGCATTCACAAGCTGGTCCTTTCTGAGAAGTACTGACTCAGTTTTAATTGTGACCTTGGTACTTATAGTTTGTTTTTAAGAGATTTTTATCCATGCCAGCACCATGCCTCTCTGGATGGCAGTGTTAATCTGTCGACCACTTTAGTCCACACTGAAAAATCTCTATTTCTGATGGATTTCCATGATATTTGGGGGACATTCACAGACCACAGATTATGAATCCTAATGACTTTGGTGATCCTTTAAAATATAATTTGTTTAATACTTTGTTTTATGCCCAAATATGTGCAAAATTAATAACATTCACATCAGCCTCAGATCTACCTTTTTAGTACTAAAAACATACTAAACCTGTGAAGCATTCAACAACTACTACACATCAGCCAGTTAGTATGCAGATATTAGCCATTAGCTCAAAGCACCACCACCGTGCATAAGTACGGCCTCACAGAGCGCAAGGCGGTAGGTAGGCTGTTGTTACTATAATGCTTTACCACTCCTGCATCTGTTTTTTCAGTGCGAGTGGTTAAAAGGTGATGTTACACACAGCTGCTCTACTTTTCCCACACCCACCAAATAGCCCAATGGAAAAAGATGGTGGGAGATTGGGCAGATTGTATAGTTACCACGGTCGTTAGTATCAAAGAAATGTCCCTAAAGGGGGAATTTCAAAATGTCTGAAATCCATTCTAACAAGTTCTCCGTGCTGCAGGGTCATTACATCAAAGAAATTAAGAGCAAACAGCCCCCACCCCCTCATCGTTGAAGCAGTTTTTCACTTAATCATCTGAAGTATGTTTAGATTGAGGACTGAGATGCATTTATGAAACAAATCACGCATTAACAACAGCTGTCTCCAATTTTTGAAAACAATAGCAAACTATGCAAAATAGATAAATAGGAATCCTTGTGGACGCCTCACTGCTTATTTATAACCATTTCCAAGAATTGCGCTGCCTCTCTCCAAAGAATAGAGGCTGTCAGCACCGTTAATAAAAATAGAAGAGCCTCCCATATTGTGCAGATAGTGCCATTTAACCTCATTTCTCGCGGTGTGGTTGACAGCGAGACGCGTGCTATCTCATGATGGGCTGTTTGGTATCCAGCGCCAGAGTGCGACTATCTGGGGTTCACTGGCCTCATGGTGCTGACCAGCACACAGCTCTTGTCAAAGAACAAGAGGAGTGTGTTGGTCGTCCCAAGAGGACAGACAAGAAGAGGGATGATGTCAGGTAATGACATGTCTGGGGTGTTTTTTCCAAGACAATCAAACCACTGGAATGTCTCACTCTTTGGATCCAAGTCTGAATTTTACTTCATATGACATGTGATTGCCCTAAAACAAACTCACCCTTAAAATAAATTGATGTGTTTAAATGAGAGGCATGTTCACCATATGGTATGGTAAAATAACAATAAATTTCCATTTTACAATTACAATCAAGACTTTCCGCAATGTGTAGTGATAGTTTATGTAATTGTTTTGCCTGTGAATGAGGCCAGCAGCCTCATTCATAGTCTTTCCCACATTGATCACCTTTATCCCCACATTGATGGCTCAAACCAAGAAGCCTTGCTCCTCAGTCAGCTGAAGGATCACTTGGCTATCAGCTGTCCTCTATAGCCCGAGAGTGTCACTACTCGAGAGCATGGTATATCTCAGAGGCCCAGTATTGTCTCGGCAGTTGGCTGCAGTTCAGCAAACACTTAATGTCTGAAATATGGGTGGACACTTCAAAGTCTGGTGTAGCGAACTGGCACATGTGCGTATTTTCCTTTAACAGAAGGGTGCATTTTGATTCTTAATGATGCTTACACTAGGGTCTGAAATTAATGCTGCACCAGCTGATAAATTGAGCCAAATTTCACCTGTTGTGGACTTGTTATCACACAATCTGTCCAGGTGGGAATTACAGATCTGCTGCAGTTGTTTTTTTTTTTTACAGGAGACAAATGGAGCGTGGAGCTGTGAATAAGCTCTGTAGAGTGTAAAGAATGGTTTGGTTAGGTGACCTTGATTTGGCTTTTGAGATAAATGTTCAAGACAGTAAGAATATAAGAGAAAATAAGGTGTGATAAACCTGTTGGCTCGGGTAATATGTACTGCTGAGTCAGTGAGATAGTGTGTTTTAAGAGCTTTATCAAAGGGGCACTCCGCAAATTTTTCATATTAATATACTACTCAGTTTGTGAAATAGCTGTATCATGTCTTCTGTTGCTCTAAAGGGAGATTTTTTTAAAAAGTACGCTGATATAGTGTTGCACTTCCATAACACTGTTAAATTTACTAAAAGATCAAAATCAATGTAAAAAAGGAAAGAGGTATCATCTTTTAAATCCATGCATTCTACGTCCTTGTCAAAAGCCACTGCCTACATCATCCACAGTGCAACTCAACCACCAAGAGTTTGGTCTAAGGTTCAAGTGTGTTATGCTACTCGCAGCCAATGTCCCGAGTCCTGAATTTATCAGAGTTCACGCATCTCCCTTAGTGCCACAAAATACTTTAAACTGTTTGTTTTCACATAAGCAGTAACCTTTTACCTCAAAACAGATTACGATGTATAAAATAGCTGGAGTTCCCCTTATGGTGAGAAAATAAATATGAGTAGTGATAACACCCTTCACTTCCCCAAAACATTTAATCATTGTTTCTCCAAGCTGAGCCATTCTCGCGTCGTGACCTCATTCCCCAGTTGACACAGTTGCCGCTCAGACCAATCAGCCTTCACTTCCTCTTATTTTAAGACCCTTGTTGTGAGCATAACTGTATCAGATCACATCCTCTCTGGGTTTAATATTGCATGGATTAATTATGAAATTGTTCCTGCTCACATGTCGGCACATATTACCGTAACTGTCACGACTTTTCTACAAAACACCACCTGAGTATCTAGTGAAGACAGTGTTACCTGCACAATGTGTCCTGGCTATTCTGCTGAATTTTTTTTGGTGGTAGTATTATTTTGCCTTAACTAATGGTTTATGTGAGCCTTCCTAGGGAGAATATTTATAGATAACAAAATGCTTTAGAAGTTGCATATTAAATTCATTGTCAGAATCTTTTTTTTTCTTTCAAAGTAAGTGGATTTTTTGGAAGGTTTTTCGCATCCAGTAGCAGTGACCTACTGTGAAAGTGATGTATTTTAGCAGTCAATAGTATTTTTCATCCTGTGGATAAGACGCATCAAAAGCATGCACCTCTTCTCACACCGTCATGTCTGTTTGAGCTCTCACAACCTTACATGTTGCATTAAGGAATTCATCAAAGCAACTATCCATTGCTGCCTTTTTGCTTGTGCTTGTCTCTCAATGCGGCCTCCTGCCAAACCATTTTCCTGCTTTCAGTTCTTATTCTGACGTTTAAGGATCTTTTCAAGCGCGATGTTGTTTCCTCTCTAAGCTCGGCGTTATCAAGGGAGTGCAGTTCAGCAGCTAGCCACCCATGCAAGGAGTCAAAGGTGATCCTGAGATCAGTGAGACAGCTTGAAAACTGAGATGGTGTTGCGTAAGAGTGGAAGCTAAATTAATCTGCTGAAATCAAACTGAGCCTCAGGGGTTGTCCAGACCAACAATGCTGCCCATGCAATTTAAGAAAGATCTGTTACATCACCGCACTTGTCCTACTCACGCAGCTATCAATAAAGACTAAAGTGCCTTGCTTGGGTTTTGTACAGAACAGCCTGTGCTGTTGAGGATCTGTGGCGCTACGCTGAGACACATTAGTCCGCAGAGGGTCTTACAAAAGGTTTCCTCAAGTGTGTAATATGTCTCAAGCAGCATTTTTGTTAGCTGTTTTTTGACAAATGTCTCTGTTTACTATATTTCTCCAAGCAGTGTTGGAAACCTGGCTTTAGATGCAATTTTATGGAAAAAAACACTATTTCCTAACAGATATATTTGAAAGAAACAAGTAAGTATTTTTTCTAGTTTTTTTTTTTTTTAGCTTTTGACTTTTAGTTTGTTGTTGAAGTTGCAGAAATCAGGTCACAAATAACTTGCAAGTGTTTTCACTTTCATTTCCCAGAAGTGAAACACATATGGGAATGCTATACTCCTCTACTTTACACATGTATGGCTGCAGTCTGAACAGAATGTGTTTGTTTATGGGACGAATCCCTGGAGGCCACACAGCATCCACCGTTTTGTACAGGTATGATGGATTCCCTCCAAGTTAGATAAGCAGAGCGAGTCAAAGGCATCCTTTGATGGATGCAAGATGGGGGTTTGTTTACTAGAGGTAGATGAGTCACTTAATCACTGACAGAGTGGTGGTGATCCGTGAGACCGGCGTCAGCTAACATCATCTGCAACCTGTCTCTCCAGTCATTAGAGAAGAATCCAAAATGGCTACCAGACTGTCAAGAGGCTGAATACCTCTCAGGTGATTAAGAGGAGGGTGTTGACATCAATCATCTCTGTACACGGCACTGCAATGCATTCAGCCTGTAGAGCATCACGCTGAGGAAAACCTCCTGCTGTAAGCTTTTCGTGCTCACTATCGTCACTAACATTTCTACCTCAGAGGTAAGAGGGTGGGGGTTTTGACAGATGCTGCAGGACCCAGATACAGTTTGTAGATGTAGATTTTTAGCCGTGTTAGTGACATCTCTGTGGATTTTGTTGGTCTATCTAAAAGAAATATGTGACAGATATCCATAAAGTTTTGTACAGACATTCATGGTTTACAGGAAGATGAATACATTCAATTGTGGTGGTTCCCTGACTTTTCATCTAGTGCCACCAGCAGGTCAGACTTTTGAGTTATTGTAGAGACATCCATGGTTCCAAGATTATAAGTCTGGTTTTCCCCTGACATTCTCTACAGTGCCACCATGTGGTTTTGTGTGAATCGTCTCAACCAGTATTGAAACAATTTTGTCCCCTTGTCTAAGGTGACAATTAGACTTTGTTCAGTACTTTGGTTTGTGACCAGATATCTGCAAAACTAAACTAGTGACTAATTTCTCTTGAGCCTCAGCTGTGCTTTGTGTTGATGCTAATTAGCTCATGCATATAAAATGGCTCTAGGGAGGTAGAAATTTTCAAACATTTTCAACAACTGGCCAGATGGCATTTTCTCCAGACCTTCAGAACTCGATCATCATGAACACGCTAAACTAAGTTGGTGAACATAGTAAACATCACACCTCAGCTTTAGCATTTAGTATTGTAACTAATAATTAGTATAGTTTTTTATTAAGCTGTTCAATTTATTGTTTCATCTGTAAAATGTCAGAAATTGGTGTCCAGCATAATTTCCTTGGGTTGTGTCATCAGATTGCTTGTTTTCTCTGGATAACTCTCCAAAGCACCGCAGTATTCAGTTTATTATGAAATAGGATAAAGAAAAGAGGGAAAATGCCACAATTTACAACCTGGAATTAGAGAGTATTTGATATTTTGCTTGAAAAATAACTTAAACAATTAACATAATCAATCAAATAAATCAATGCAGATAGTTTTTTCTGTCAAATAACTAATCAGATTGACTTATTGTTTCAGCTTTAATCACCATTAGCATTGTCATTATGAGCCCATTAGCACTTCAGCTCAAAGCACCTCTGTGCCTAAGTACAGTACTCACAGAGCCACTAGTGTGGCTGTAGCTTCTTGTTTGTTTGTCTTGATTTAAATTCATCAGCTATATCCCATTTCAGTCTCATGTTATTCAAATGAAAACTGAAACTGTCTGGTAAGCTGTTAAAGATGACTGTGCCTCTGACCCATACCTGTTTTGTCAATAGATAAGGAGATACCGTGGAAATACTGAAAAGCTCTGCGCTGCACAAACACGCTGGGCAGTCTGAACCTGATTGTGCTGTACCTTCCTTTCTTTGTGTCTATTTCTGTCTCTGTTCACTCTGTGCACCTACCGCTCACGCTCACTCGCCACAGATCTCACTTATTGTTTCACTTGTCAGTGTGGATTATGGGGAGTTTCACAGGGTTTTGATGTGTGGATAAAATAGTTTTAAATATAGAGAGGTCACATAGGTGCAGCCTGACACAAGCGGTCAGATATACAGCATAGGGTCAGCCTGGCAACGGTACAGATAAAATGGCTCTGTGTGAGAGGATGAAGAACAAAATGTAGGCTATAAAACATCCAATACAAGTACAGCTTTATATTCAGTTTTATACTGTATCTCTAATCATGTTAGGTTTATTACACTGTGAAGGCTTGGTCCGTACCTATTTCCACAGGGCTTCATAAGGGAGCAAAACTAAACTCTTTCGTTAATTTTGACTGATGGAAGACATGTGAAACGCCCGAAGGGTCTGATTACCCTGAAGTACTGCAAATGGATGTTGTACTAATGCATTCGATTTCTGGTCTGCTGCTTACAGCCAAATCCTCCAAAAACAATAAACTGGAATTTCAGGATGATAATAACAATATGCAAAGTCATCTGTCAAAAGTCAGTCTCCAGCCAAAGGCAAACAGCAGACAGTGAGGGGGAAAGGCAAAGAATGATGCTAAATGTCTCCATATTATAAACATTTAGTAATTTCCTTGAGCTGAATTCTTTTGGCAGAATCAGACTAAAAACATGAATCATGCTACAGCCTGTCACCCTTTTTTCCCTCTTGCCCTCTTTCTCTAGACATTCCCTCTCTGTATGCTGATCACACCAATAAATCATATGAAAAATATGATCCTTTCTCACAAGGCTGGACATTTAAACCTGATTATAGTCGCATTAAGATTTTGCAAGACTATGGACCCTGTCCCAAGATCACCTCTTTTGGAAATTACTGAAGCCTGCAGCTTATTTTCAGGTCAAGAAGACCAGCTAGGCCCCTGTTGATACCTTTTTTGGGTAAAAATTGTAAGGCTGGAGATGACTGTGGTCCAAGGCTTTGGTAACCTTGGCCATTTCTAAGTTGGTACATTGTTCTTCTTAGCTTTCTCACCATGTTTGATGCTGATGCTGAAGCTGTAACTGCGCTCCTCGGCAATTAGCCAAATCCCCAGCACCTTCCCAAGGGCAGCATTAACATGCTTGCTTTACCTGCTAAATCTACATATTTTTGTGTGTCTACAGTACTTTCATATTAATTCAGTGACTAAATGAAGTAAACTTTAAATGGAAATTTTTTTCAGCTTGGTGCTAAGGGCAACTTTTCTTCCACAATACAGATTTTATTTAGTACATGTGATGTTTTCAAAATGTGGAGTTTCACCTTGATTGATATCTGCGGCGGCACACTTGCCACTGGATCCTGATAGTCCAGAAATTTAATTATAGTGTATGAGTCATCTTTTTTGTATAGTAACTGCCAACAGAACGTACTATGAAGAGGGTGTAGTATTTATGTATGGTGTGAAATTGAGATGCAGATAACCTAGATAACCTGAATTCCAGTGCAAAGGCTATTTATTGTAGCAGATCTGTACACATCCTATATTTAGCTTATTGTGAAACAAAGCAACAACATGAAGAAATATTTTAAAGATGTAAAGATAAACACGCCACAGAGGTGAGGCAGGACTTGAAGTTGGGAGTGGCCAGGGATATGTAGTGCAGACTTGAAAACAAGAGAAAAAATGTATCACAGAACTTGAAAATACTCATAATTATGGATGATATCAGTTCACCATACCCAGGATCATAGGCCTTCTTAAAAATCTGCAGTACTTTGGCTGTAATCAACAAGACAAAAAACATTGGATGAAGGAAACCATGGTAACAGTGCCTCTGCTCTGAGGCTGGTGTGAGTCAAGAGCATTATTTAAAAAATAAAATTAATGTAGAAAAATAACAGATTCACAAACTCAGTGAAATATCATCTTTGCCACGACGTTTTGTTTTGCATGTGGGCTTAAAGAATCAAACTTAGCCAGAAGCCAGCATACAAGGTGCACTTACAATCACCTATTTACATATCCAGCAGATACAGAGAGACATAAGCATTCATTTAGAGTTGTGTTTCTGTCCAATAATCACTCTCTTTTAGCTCTGTTTTTGGTCTCCATCAACTCCTTATCATCCTATCTGCGGGTTCATCACTACAAGCACCCACTTTCTTTTTACAGTCATTTGATCCATTGTTCATATTAATAGTAAATAGATTAGTGACCTCATAGATTAATGAGCTGTTTTAAGTAGACTTCACTTTGTTCAGTCGTCTTGGTCTTTAATGTTATAACTAAGCCAAAAACTAACCGGTCTCCTCATCCCCATTGCAGATGTTGTAGTTGATGTCATGCCCAAATCTGACTGCAGAATTTTCCCTTTATGTCTTGTTCTCTGGATCCTATAACCGAAGTAAAGTCATTCTGTCAGACAGCTGGTTATGAAATGAGAGGCCTGGTATAAACGAAAACTGATGGAGGACTGTCCTTTGACCCAACATCTGCCAGCATGTACACATTGGGATTAAGGTCTATGTATTTATAAGAGCTCTGTTTCAAGTGATCTCAGTGCTTGGAATTTATTTGATTTGTTGAACCAAAATAAATGCCGCTGGACAGGCTATTGTGCCTCAGCTGGGATTTAATCGGCCCAGATGGAATCGAACAGATTTGCGGAGAAATCAAAATAGAAATCGTAATGGAGCCTGTCAGGTTTGGATCCTGGGAGCTGGGCTGTACAGGGGGAAGCCTACAGAGAGGAGGCTAATCACTTTCAGATGACCAGACTCCGGTCCCGGTGAAGACGTGAATGTGTACTGTGTGTTCTGTGTGTATTAATGTACAAATGTGTCCATCTGTGTAGCTTTTAATGGAGGTTCTCTTCATATCTTTTTGTCCAAAACAACGAAACGAATCTGTGACTGCAGAAATGTGTTTGAGATCAGATTGAACCATCTCATCAACTAATGGGGACTCTTACACTTTATAGATACCCAAGAGAAGAGATGTTGCCCTCAAAGCACGGCTGTGGTAAAGTGTGTGGTAGACACTTCAGTTATTTCAGCTTTTAACTGGCCTTTGAGCCCTTGTGACATCCCTGAAGTGCCGAGCTCCATTTTCACTGCTGCCAGTTGTCACCTCGGCAAGTCCCATTTTCTTTCCACGATCACCATCCAAAACTGAGAAACATCTGGCACTAAACCGGAGACTCGACTTGATCTCTCAGAAACGCCACACATGTGGCTCCTATTGCACATGGCATCTCAGATGCTCATACTGTTGTCTCTGCCTCGTATTGATATCGCAGCACCCTCCAGCCTTTTAGCCCCCCTCCAGCCTTCACACTCATATACTTGTGCCATTATCTTAACCGGGATGCCGCTCCTTAAAAGCTCATCAATGCAGATTTTCACCCGGAGCCTGCTCTCTTTTTTATTTTTCGCTGACCTAAAGCCCCACCCTCTCCGTTTTGGGACAAACACTCCCCCCACGCCTCCCCAATCTCCTTTCTCATGACAGATGACTTCACTCACTCACTCTAGACAGAGCCCTGCATAGGCCCCCTAGGCATGCATACTTGGGGCAAATCCCCAAACACACACACACACAGACACAATTGGTACAGCTGACCTTGTACAGAGGTTGCAGTGCTGCTAAAACCCCCAAAAGCCTCCTAATCCTGTTCCACAAGGCCAAGAAATAAACTGAACCCTCCCTCGTCTCATTCAGCACCATGCCATTGTCTGACTGAGACCTGCTCAAGTCTAAAAAAGGGCCCAGGACGTACAAATTGAATTGAATGATTTAGATCAAAAGCTTAATAATACATGTGGGCCTCTCTAAAACACATTTCAAAATGAAGTGGAGCCTGACAGTTTGTTTTGGCAGCGCTGCAGCTTAAACAGCTTTTTAACCGCAGTCAGTTGTCGTTCTGTGCGTGTGTTCGCTGTAAAACAGGATGCCCGTTTTTCAGTTATATCCTTTCCAGGATCTGGTTTTTCCAGATTGCGTTTCTGTATCTGAAGGTTACAACATGTTTGGATAAGTAAAAACTCCAAACAGGTAAAGGGATTTTCTGCAGGTGTCTCAGTTCTCAGTTCCAGGAACCAATACATTTCTCCATAATGTTCAAAAGAGTCTGATTTCTGATTTTTCTCACAGATCAAATGCTTAGGAAAAAGCCAAAGTCAAGAGGTCAAACATGGTATGTGTTCCTCTGTTTAAATAGGGCTTTTCTCCGGTGATTGAGTGGCTAGACCCCTTAATTTTACTGGGACAATATCAGACATACACTTAATTACGTCTGTGTTCGTTGTTGTCGCGCCAAAAAAAAAGACTCATTATTCAAAAGCTTCAAGGACTTGAACTTTAAAATTTCCGAGCAGAATACAATGAACATTATGTCCAAGACACGCTGTTGTGAAACCACTGGAGCGTCGCCAAATGCTAGAACTCAAGAAGTGTCTTGCGCTAAGCTGCAGTGAATTTTCTATGGGTGCCATGCTTAATTTTCTAACACAGCCCAGAGGACAAAAGGCAAGACTGCACCTGTCTGTCTGTGAGTGACATTTTAATGAGTTAACAGTCTGAGAGGGAGAGTTGGCTTCTCATCAACTGTGATGATAAAGAGTGTTTACAGCCCACATAAAGAAAAAAATATTGTTTGCTGTTGTGCGTCAGTGGTTCTCAGCCATTACAGCCTCATAAGAGGAACTTTCACCAGTTATGTTCCACATGTGTTTATCTAATATAAGAAACTGAATATTTTTACATTATTCATGATATGAAAGTAGACATTATTCCAATATTTTCTCATACAGATGAACTGTCAGATTCAAGGTTGGTTTGATTAACTTCGTATTTACACCACTTGGAGAGGCAGAAGGCAGACATTTCAACCATTTATCCAATATGTTTAGCTATTTCAGTCATTACTTTTAGCTATTTCAATCATTTACACATTAACATTTAACATTTTAATCTAATGAATTCATCCATTATTTTTAGCTAATAATTTCAACCATTTATCTCTTGCTTTTAGCTCTTCCAATCATTAAGCCATTACTAATGATTTCAATCGTTTACCCCTAACTTTTAACTGTCTATTTTAACCATTTCTCCATAACTTTAAGATATTATTTTAACAAATCAGCCATTTATTATAGCACCTTTCAATGCAGTTTTATATGTGAACTTTTGACAGTGTGGACAGGTCGAACAGGGCTATTGCAGCCATGTTCCTGCTGTATTCTTATGAGAAAAGTGTTTTAACCCCGTGCATGAATCCACGCTTTGAGTGTTGCACACGTGGCATGAATGTTGGTGTGCACACATAAACACATATTCATCCTAGCACATGGAGGATAAATGTCGTCTATTGTGTGTTTCAAGCTGTGTAATCTTCCTGTTTGACTCTATGCTTTTCGTATTTGTCAGGTGTCTTGTGTGTGAAATTATATCCCAGACTCCCTTGAGACCAAAGCCAGGGAGAGGTCATACATATTTATCTGGCTTACTTCGCAATCTTTCATTGTTTCGTCGTCTTTTATCTTTTGCTCATCTTGTTTTTCGCAAAAAGCTAGAAACTTCCTTCTAATGTTGCTATTCTTCTCACGGCTTGTTTTGACTGCTGCACCACTCAGACTCACAACTGTGAACCGCAGGAAGCCGTAACAGCAAGAATAGAAATTATCTCTTGTATCCTAAAGTCGGCTAACTTTGCCTTGAAGATGATAAGGCTGCTAATAATAAGAGCCTCATGCTTGGTTGTGGACACTCTTGACTGAGGAAGTAATTAAGTTCAAGCAGTTTATCAGTGGCTGGCCGGAGATGTGCTGTCTTTTTGTGATAAAGAGGAGCTGGTGAGGTATGCCCTTTCACTCAAGTGTCCACTCCGCCCTATTTTTCATCCTCTCCTCCTCTGCCACGCTCTCCCACTTCATCCATTTCCCCAGGGGAAGCCCGAAGGAGGTCGAGGCTAAGAGCCACACAACTCAACCTTCATGTCACTCATCTCTCGGCCTGTCCCTCCCCGCTCTCCTCAAATGTCCAATCAGGCTAATTTTAGCCTGTGTTAAATTTGGCTAAGTGTCCCCAAGCGTGCCACGGTGCAGATCCATTAGTGCCGGCCGTGTGCACGGAAAGACATGCTCGCTCTGTTTTCCTTTTCGCGATGATGTTTCCATGTGGCTTCTATTTTACAGTGAGCAGAATTAGCATAGGGAGGGCTATTTGTGACGGGGGCTACCGCGGCATGGAGAAACATGTGATACAGTTTTTAGAACGTCCTTCCCTTTCAGTGATTGGAAAATAAACTGCTTTTAGCATCCAGACACACAACTGAGAATGCTGACGGTCTGCAGAGGTAGAATTCAGTACATTAAGTCACTGCTGCTTAGACAGTGTGTTATGTAAACACATAAGACTGGTGGCGGCTCAGCACAGTTACTTGAAACACACTGTATACTATAAATACACTTTCAGTCCTTGACAAAGGCTGAAGGTAACCTGGCATCATTAAAGAGTTTTAAAAATCCAATCTTTGGATTCATTAAATC
Organism: Scortum barcoo; assembly: GCA_023238725.1. Classification (NCBI taxonomy): domain Eukaryota; kingdom Metazoa; phylum Chordata; class Actinopteri; order Centrarchiformes; family Terapontidae; genus Scortum; species Scortum barcoo. The sequence goes on along the minus strand of CM041544.1, from coordinate 15,271,324 downwards.
ATAACGATGTCTGCATTTTCACACCATAGGCCTTTGATTGTGGTAACACTCTGAGAAAGCTAGAGAGTGAAAATAAGAAAAAGGATAAGTTATAAAATGTTGCTCATTATCACAGGACTCCGAGCTAAAGGCCGAGTGGGAGGCTCAAACAAACACAGCTGAGCTTTTCTGTCTTTCAGAGGCTTCGTGTGCATCTCTTATCTCGTCAGTGTTACATAAAGCTGTTATGTCTCTTTTGCTGTGATGTAGCCACCAGCCTGCAGCTACAGTACGCCCCCACTTAAAGTCCTGATATGTTTTTAAACATATAAACACTGATGTTTAATATAAACATATTTTTGAACAGCAGGCCTCATTACAGAGAGTGCATAAGAATGAATACGTTATAAAGCAGAGAAGCTGGAAGCCACCATTTGTTTACAGTGAGTGATATGATGAATGAACAGCACACAGACAGTGAATGTAAAACAAACCAGTGTAGTACGTGGAAATATGCACAATACTAAGTAAATCAAAATTAGTTCCCGGAATACTTCTCCCCATTTCCAAAGACTGTAAATGTGACTGTATTAGCCACAGTTTGAGTTATATAGATAAAAAATCATTAGAAAACAAGAAAAAAGGCAACACCACAAACAGGTGATTATATAACATTCCTGTGTTGTTGTTTGTCTACAGACAGTGAGATGGTCCCCCTGGACTGCATGCGTCCTCGTTCTTTTGCTGCCACCCACCGGGCCTCCATTCAGCGAAACAGCGATGACCCTCGCCTCTCCATCAGCCTGTGTGACCTGAGCCTGCAGCAGGAGACGCATCTGGAGGAAGACGATGAGGAAGAGGAGCGGCTACAACCCTTAAGCTCCGCCTCCTGCCATGTGCCCCAAAACTCTCAAAATTCACAGCAGTGCTCGCTGCTGCCCAGCCATTTGGACACTGACCTGCACTTCCACTCAGTGCATGGCATCCATGTCACCGGGCTGGATAAGCACACGATGGCGCGGCTGGATCACCGCGGTGACGAGAGGACCCTGGTGTTCTCCAGCCGGCCGATGCGCTGCTCAGAGACTGTGTTTGTGAAGGTGAAGGCAGGTGCCACGCGACCTGGGTCTCTTTCTTATGGTGTGACATCATGTGACCCGGCCACACTCAGGCCCAGTGACCTCCCGTCCAACCCAGAGTCCCTGGTTGACCGGAAGGAATTCTGGGCTGTGTGTCGGGTGGGGGTGCCACTCCACAGTGGAGACATCTTGGGCTTTGTGGTGAATGCAGAAGGGGAGGTCATGATGAGCCATAACGGCCTCAGTGCAGGGATGCAGCTGTGTGTCGATAACTCCAGGCCCCTCTGGATGTTCTATGGTCTGCATGGCCCCATCACACAACTCAGGATTTTAGGTTTGTTAGCTTGACCTCTTTCTTTTTCTCTGTTTTATTGTATATTAATTGCCTAAAACAGCTGTGTGATCTTACATCAGTGTGAGAATGTAAACCAAACAGTATTTTTAAGTGTCAACATTCAGGAACAGAAGGAAACTGTCACTGTAATTATTCCCTCGTAAATAATTAGCCCTAAAAAATAATTGCTTTCATTCATTGCCAGTGCTTTCCAGTACTTATTTTTTATTACTTTTCAGATTCAGGTGTAATGTTCACAGTTACACCGGATCCAAGCAAAGAAAAATATGTATCTGCACAGATCCACAGTTTCAATAATTGGCAATAATTTGATTATTTAATTCAATCGGGGTTCAAGGAATTCAAACATGTTCCACAGATCTTTACAGGATGTCATTTGTAACTTTCCATTCAGGAGTTAATGCAGTCTGTGATCCTTGAACAACCCTTGGAGGCTCAATTCCCACTCAGCCGAGTCATGAAATAGTTTCCCCCTCCTTTGCTGTCTGGGCTGCTCTCTGACTTCTTATCAACGCGTATATCTCCTGGGAATTTACATTCTACCCCCGCAGTTTGCATATAAATGTTAACGTTGTATCTTCAGTTGAGCAGAATTTCTCCCGGCTCCGTTTGATTCGAGCAGATTTCACACAATGATAACGCAACATCACCTGAAGGTACCCTGAAGTTAATCACGCCTGGTGTTGAGATTCTGGCTCCCTGCGTGTTTGACTGCACGCACAGTTCAGGACTATCAAAATTAGCCATTAAGATCATATAATAGCTAACAGGTTCAGGAGCTGTGGAAAATGTTGGTTTAATGGCAAGCAGTGGTTATAAGTTTTGGTAAAATGTCTTCAAAAGAATTTCTGGGTTCTGGGTTAATTTTTAAGTAAAGTGAAAATTATACCATACGTACCATGCAAACCCTGAGGTGATGATCACAGGCTGAGGATAAGTTTTTAATAATGTGTGAGAAATGTAGTTTTCCGGTTTGACTCCCAGAAGTTTAGTATATCATATAATCATCTTCAAATTATTATCAGCTATTTTCATCGAGTTTGGAGAATTTAAAAAGACGCGGTTGTCTCTGATATCATTTATTTTCGAGGACATTCATCATACAGGGCACATCTTCAGTGGAGAGTTAAATAGGATTTGCCACATTTTGTGTGAATCCAGTTTAAAATGAAGTTTGAAATATTTAGTGTGACTTGTTCAGTTTTAAGAGTCCTGCTGTTAAAGGATTTTAAATTCTCTATTTTTCATAAGATGGAGCTCTGGCATTGCTTGGGCTTAGTGTATTATAATGTGAAATACTGCAGAGTGCAGAGAGCACAAATGTGAGTGCTTTTGATTTGTTTACAGCGGCCGCAGATAAAGACATTCGTCTTAATTCTTTGAAAACAATCTTTCTCCACCACAGTGTTGCCTTCTAGCTGTTTATATTTATAATGCTTCCCTCCCTGCAGGTTTGCAGTTCCTCACAGGACATTTATAATTTTTTAGTTTTCTGAGAAACTTCAGAGGGTGGTCACATGCGTTGGTTAGTGAGAATTTCTTCTAATTCTCACTCCTTTTTCATTTCTAGATTTCTCTCCTCTCTGTCATGTAGTCAGTCAGACCAGGGCTGAGGAGGTTATTTCTGTCTTGCGTGGGCCCCCTGGCAGCCAGCATTATGTATCAGGAGGGGGGCCGTGATAGCTCCTTATGATGCCCTCCATATGCATTATTAAAATGTAATTGCATGGAGGTTTGAGAAGCTGGGTTTTCCACCCACAGCTCCCTCAACACTGGTCCTCCAGTCGTCGCCATACTTCCTCTTTTCCTGTGCATTCTCCCCTCCATCTCTCTCTCTGATTCTTTGGGGTATGAGCGTTCTTCGAGTCATTACCTACTCCAGCTGTGGGGAGTACATCTGTGACGTCTCCGCTCACCCACTCGCTGTAGCCGCACGCCGCGAGTTACCATGGAAACGTGTATCCACTGAGGCAAGTGACAGTTTGTCATGGCTGGGTGTTGTCAAGCCTGTGAAGTGGAACAGATGGGAGTCTGTTGCTCTCACTTGGTCATTTTGTCCGTGTTATCTCAGAGACCAAGCTTTTATAATTTCATGCGAGTCTTATCACAGTTTTGTCGAATCCTAGAGCTGTTATAATCAATATTTTTATATTAACAACTAATCAAATGACGACTGGCATGCAAAATGGGTCGCTCGCAGTGACAGACCTACAGAAAATTTAATGGTGTTGTTCACTCTCTTAGTGTCTGTTTCAAGCTATTTTCATTGAAGAGCTCTAAGAACCTACTGTACAACACACACGCATAACTAGCAACTAGATGGTGCACACAGCATTTAAGCCTGAGCAGCCAGATGTAATTGGAGAGACCAAAAACAAAGCTAAAAGAGGGTGAATAATGGACTTGCATTCATCAGGTAGACAAAAACCTGACTCTGCATAAATGCTCGATGTGTGAACAAGCAACTGATTGCTACAAGTTCGCCATATCAGCTTAAAAGGTCCTGTTAGTGTCTTCTACCAGACACTAAGACTAACAAAAAGAAATAGCCTGGTGGGGTGTGGCGGAATTTTCTATATTTGATAAGCAAGTGTTGAAAGCCTCCATACATATCCCAAACACAAATAAGTCTCCTGTACTGCTTGCATAGCTAAGAACATTCTCATACTCATTCCTGGTGGCATAACCAGCAGTAAATTCATGATCCGAGAGAAGATGAAAGGCGGCCTTGATGAAAGGGTACATGAATAGATGTGAAGGTTATCCATTCTTCCTTATTAGAGTTGGCCAAGACATTTGCTAACAGCCGGGCTGCCACATAGGTCACGTTAAGTAGGTAATGGAAGGGTGTATAAATGCTACTGTATGCAAACATGCCTCTGCATTCACTCTAAAATATGGTATTATAAAGAACAAATAAATGTCTCAGCAAAGTGCTACAAACAAGTGCAAACCGTAGATGCAAAAAAAATTACAGAAAGGTTTTTGTGTGGATTGCCACAACTCCTGTGTTCATGCAGACGTCGCCACATCTGTTGATTTTTTTTTTTTTTTTTTTCCTGCGGCAAACTGGTTGTTGCATGACTAGAAAGCTACTATTGTCTGTTTACATAGGCTGAAACTGAGACTGCAGTGGTTCGAGTGGTCCAAGGAAAAGGCATCAGAGTTCAGAGCGATGGATCGGAGCACGTAGCTCGAGTTATGCAACAAGCTGTATACATTTTTGTGCTACCAACAGACCACAAATGTGTCTTTTCCTTTTTGAAGAGTAAACAGTATTTCATTTTTTCTGCAATTTCTCACCGTCTGTGGTTCTTTTTAACCGTTTCTCCACTCCACAATGCCACTGTAGGAAAATTTGGAGCAAATTGTGGGATAGGATGTAAACTACCAATATTAGATCATTTGACACATGGAGGGACGGTGGTGCCAAGTGTGTGGCCAGCCTGACAGTGTAGCAATATTTCTGCCATGGTCAGTTGAAGGACAATGTGTAAACAACAACGCCGTGTGCCTGCCAGGCAGACTAGATCAGAATTTGTCTGTTGAATTGGGGTCGGTATTTTCGTCCATGAGGAGAGATGAGCTGCCAATATAAGAGCTGATACCAGAGCCGGTGGTTATGGGGTGTGGATGGGGACAGATCATACAGGACAGACAACAGATCTGTGGAAGCGTTTTGTACCCTACCCAGAGGGATGATGGGCTCATGAAGGAGGAAGGAAGGGGGGCTGCTTGGCGTCTCTGACGAGACTACACCAACTCATAGGCCCTTGACTCACTCGCACACACCCACATACAGACACTGTGGGCTCACAAGTCATCTGCTCGGTGGTGATTGAACAGATTTAGTGTGTGTGTGTGTGTGTAAGAGAGAGTGACAGACTTAGACAGCGACAGAGATGCAACAAGACATCCACTCTCCTCCATTTGCTAATTATCAGCTCTAACTTCTCAGAAATATTTGGTTCCCAGTTACGAAAGCTTTGCATTTGGCTCTTTTGAACACACAAGTCTCTTTCTTTCGTAGACTGTCTGCATGTTTCTAAATCTTTGGTGCCTCTTCTGTACCCTCAGGCTCATCTCCACACCCGGACCTTCGAGGCCCGTCGGTTCCCAGCTCCCCGTCCTGTACACCCAACACCCCCACAGTGCTTTGCAGCGGCAACTCGGAGCCCAACCTCAACACACCCTTGAACATCAACCTCAATTCAAGCCTCAACTCCAACTACCACTCTGTCTATTCTTCCTCCACAGGTTTGTCCAATTCTATCTGTCCATCTGCTTTCGCTTTATTCTCTCGCCTTCCTGCTCGTGGGTACCCCCAGGCTATTATTATTGTGTCAACAGACCATCTTCGTTTTGCATATACTGTCCACAGAGAGGTTTGTGCTTCTCTTCTAATGACAACATCCTCGAATGTTATCATTTCAAGGATTTACGTATGACGTGTGTTTCCTGTCCACATTTTCGTGATTTTTGTCTTCCATGTCTGTCCTCTTTCTTTGTTTATGGAACTGATTAAAATGCAGACATGCAGGAGAGCAATAAAACAGCCAGCAGCACACAAACATTGACCAAACAGCACCAAGACATCGACTCACAATACGCATGTTTGCACACCAAGCAAATATTTACCTTGGTGATGTGAAGCAGCGATCCCGAACATCATTCCCATCCTCGAGCTGCAGAGAGTATGACAGGAAAGCTCCTGGCAGATAATGGCTGGAGAAGGAGTGAGGCACAAAAACAATTATTCCTCCATAAAACTGTCCTGACACGTCATTAGCAGAGAGAAACAGTTGGCAGGATAGTGAAAGCTTAAATAAAAGGTGCATTGGATATATGTAGCAGTGAGCAGAGTGTGGCTTGTGAGTGTAGCAATGCAACTACAGTACAGTAGCTTGAACTATTTAGAAGGCTTCCTCTATCTTTTTAGCAATTTTTTGGTTTTGTTTTCTCAGTCATATGTATCTAACATCTTTTTATCTCGTCATCTCAGGTACGACCCCAAGCTCTCCGTTCTCCAGCCACCCACAGTCCCCGACCTTCCCATCCTGCTCGGGCTCGTGGAGTGACGAATGCACCATTTGCTACGAGAATGTGGTGGACACCGTCCTCTACGCCTGCGGACACATGTGTCTCTGCTACACCTGCGGCCTCAAACTCAAGAAGATGGCCAACGCGTGCTGCCCCATCTGCAGGAGGACAATCAAAGATATCATCAAGACCTACCGGAGCACGTAGGCTTGTTTCGCATCGTCAGGTTCAGCTCAAGAGGCTCAAAGCCATTTAAGACTTTTTTTGAAGACGGACACAGCACAAGTCAAAGCTCGTTTGTGTGCGCAATCTGGCTCAGGTACTCTTACAGCAGGACTCCCATCATTAAAACATTTTATCCATGTTATGTCTAATGCACGTCCTCGGAAAGCTAAGTGGTTCCTACCTGTGATGTCTTGGTAAGGACCAGGAAACAAGATTCATCAGAGACCATAAAAAAAAACAGTGTGATCAACGGAAACAAAACATGTGCTACTGCAGTAAATGCAAATAGAACTTGCGGCAAAGGCGTCACACCTTCACTGACTATTGTCCAGTGACTGTGATTTGTGCATCTGTTGAAGAGAGAGTAATCTGAGGCATCTGTCCCGCTTCCTGCAGACTGAACCGTCAATCTGCCAGTGAATGCATCGCTGCTAGCTAGTTTTAGAAGAAGTGAAATTGTGCAGAGCTGCGGAAGAAACAAGGAGAATAAATCTGCGGTTTCTCCACTGTTTGTCAGAGAGTACTGGGTCAAAATCCGTTGTTTTTAGAGTAGGAATCAATTCTCTACTAAATCTGAGAGAAAATTTAGGCAGGTTTTACTGGAGATTTCCTGAATGTTTCCAGAGGCCAGTGAGGAATGAGTAAAAGGAAAAAGAGAAGGTTTTTTTGTGGTGAAAACTTTGCAGCACTTCTAAAATAAGCCATTTTTGAATGCATAGAAAGAGCTCCTCTTGCAATAAAACACAATGAAATGCCTAAACCTAAAGGGTAAAGAAATCCCTAAAGGAAATGTGTTGTGTAATAAATGATGAGTTTTGTCGGATATCTCACTGCCTGCTGTGCTTCTGTGAGAACTTCAGGCGGGGCGAGATTTTGCAAAGGGTGAAAAAGTGTGAACGTTGTTGCCATAGAAGGTCATGCTTACGGTGAATGAGGATGTAAATCAGTGAAGAGGGAGCGAGGGAGGAGGTTGGAGAGAGGATGCTGTATGTTTGGGATGAAGACAGGGAGAGGAAGGGGCGCATTTTGCCGTGTGTCTGCTCATTGTTTCGGCACAAATAAAGCGCTCAGCTCACTCAGAAGTTTGTATGAAAGCCTGTAAAATGTGGGACTCGCACCGTTTGCATGTCCTGCTTCTTGGCAGCTGTCCCCGCCTTCTCTGGCTGCTCGGTGAGCTGGCTGGATGCTGTAATTGGACGAAAGCCATTAAAATAAACATTGGTGGGCAGAGAAGTATTTTTAAAATGCTGAAAGAGCACATAAGGATGACAAATCAACCTCCTCATCATTGCAAGAAACCCATGAAACAGTAAAGTTCTAGATGGACTGGCTTACTTCAGGTTACACACTTCTGTACATTAAAAAAGAACATGAATATTTGCTTTCAGTGATGACGTATTTCAGTACACTGTGTCTTCAAGTGGAAAAAAAAAATTCACACATGTGCAGTCAGTGACAAGGATGTAACTTGTTATTGTGGGACGTTGTGAGAATTTCATTTGCATATCAGTGGCTGAGTGCTGCTCTCCATCCATAAAAGCAAGGACATTTTCACTCGACTAATCTCATGCATTATGTACTGCTTTGAATTGTTAAGAAAAACAAGCTATTTTCAGGTGTTACTTCGGACTTGCTGAAACATTACTCAGTAATTTGTAAAGTAGTGAGTGCTGATTTTTTTTTTTTTTCAAGGTGTAAAAGCTTGTCATCTCGCCACTGTGGAGGGAAAATTAACAGTTATGTTGTATAACATTTGAATCACCGTTTTCTTGTGTGCCTTTTTAAAAACAGAAGTCTGGATAAACTTTTGGTTGGGCTCCTCACCTGTGAAAACCGGGAGGAGCACCGCCGTTCATCTTAAAGTCACTCTCACGTGGTTGTGATGTCACTGACGTGAGCAGGTGTAACCACACAACCTACCAATACAAACATTTCAGTGTGCTTAATATCAGTGTGTGAATCTCTTCACTGCTCAAGATGAAATGTTTAAATATCTCCTTGTCCCCTCTCGTCACTGCGTTGCATAATACTGGAATTTTGTTGCTCAGCCTTTACATTTCTACCTGTTCTTGTTTTTCTTCCTGACCAAATATGACCTAGCAGAAATAAAACATTGTGTAATACAAACGGGTATCAAATTAAAGGAAAAACCGGGATAAATGAGTGCAGAAACATAACAAATGCAGATGTTTACACATAAAAAAATGCCGATTCTGATGTATTTCAAGGTGAAAGAGGAAAAGATAGAAGTGATTTTAAAAGGGGGTTCGTTGTTGGTGCACAGAGGGCAGGAGCTTCAGTCACAAAAAGCTCATCCGGCTGGTGTTTCAATAGGAACAGCAACTAAAGTGATATCTGCATTGAGAGGAAAGACTTCGGCAAAGGGGGTCGGAAAGTGTGGTCGACAGCGAGCGTGAGAATGTGAATGCAGGATGTGATCAGACTGTCGGCAAGAACAGTCCGTCGACAATTACATAGGTATTACATTACACTCTACATTATAGCAGGGTTGCAGTGCGTAAACCCCTCATTGCAAAGATGAATGCACATTTGAGAGTTCGGTGGTGCAAAAAGCAATCAGGCACTGGTCTACAGAGATGTGGAAAAAAAGCAATATGGTCAGATGAGTCATCATATTCTCCACAAGTGGGCGGGAGCATGCGCGTCATACACCAAGAGAACAGTAACGGTCTGAATACTTGACCCCTACACTGACGAGATCTGGTGGCTTTGTTATGCTGTGTGGGGCATTTTACTGGCACGTTTGGGTCGACTTAGAGGGAAGGGTTACTATTTCTATACTGATAGGAGTGGGCTATCAACTTAGTGAGACTCATGGCTGGTTTTTCCTTCAATATGTCACCCGTCTGCATTAACTGTACATTATGAGGTTTATTTATTTTGTCAGTGCTACTAGAATTATTACTGTTTTATATGTATGGCTATAGTGTCCAAATGTAAGAATATTGTTTATTTTATTGTTGCATAGTTAAAGATAGTTAAAGAAAACTTTATTCCCCTGAACATGTCTGTGGATCTGTCAGCTGAGTCTCACTTAAAGGAACAGTTTCACATTTTTGGAAATATTCACTTTCTGGCAGAGAGTTAGATGAGAATATCAATAATGCTCTCCGGTGGTGGAATATAAATTTTAAGTATTTCAGTACATTTATTCAAGCGCTGTACTTGTTTTTCTTGGTATCCTATTTTATATTTCTACTCTACTCCATTTACCTGACAGCTGCACTTGCAGATTAAGATTTTCTACAAAACATATTATTACCCCACAGAGTAAAGAGATTAAAATGAACTCATCTTCCACCCTGCTACAGCACTGAAATGTTACTTACACCCTAATGTACTAGTAATATTGTAAATGATAAAATAACACTGACCTGACATTTTAGGACATGTACTTTTACTTTTAATGCGTCAAGTGCATTTTGTTGAATACTTAAATACATTTTCAGATGCAGGACTTGTTGCTAGTGGAATATTTTTGACATTTCAGCATACTACTGCTTAGAGTAGCTATAATCAGTATTGTTTATAATAACAATGCAGTAGAGGACAGAGGGAAGGGGTAACTCATAGTGATGTACCAACAGATAATTGTCACCTGAACCTTAAAAAGCTCACAACCGGTAACCTCCTAGATTTTCCTCTGGTTGCTTGGCAACAGGTCCCAACCCAAAAACGGTTGAAAGGCAAATTGACATTAAGCTTTAGAGGTGCTTGTTGGTGGATTGTTCTTACTTTGAACAAAGCCAGACTAGCTCTATTCTCAGTTTTCAGTCTTTATGCTATGCTAACTGTAAGCTAATTGTAGCCAACTACTGGAGAAATATGACAGTGATGTTAATCTTTTAATCAAACTCTCTGCCAGAACGTGGATTAGCGTAATGTTCGTTTTAAAGGAATAAAATGTGTAAAGTTGGCAATGGTTACCTATTAGTTGGTAAAATGTTTGTCGTCCTTGTGCATATTAAAATTCTATCTTGAATTTGTGCTGTAGTAAAGCAGGCGTGAGTAGTTCCCATATGGTCATAATCCTGACAGCCTGTTATTACAAATGTGACCAAATATTTGCAGTCCAAACAAGACAAAACCAGCAAGTAAGTGAAGGTGGGCATTGTGCATTTTGGATGACTCATAACTTCCTAGGTTTAGGGTTTCCATTAGTCGGTAAAAAAAATTCTTAAGGTGGTTTAATTATGTTTGTTAAATAAAATTTAAGTCTGAATCACTGGTTTTATCCTTGTTATTATTTCTTATTTATTACGTGAAAAAAGTACATTTTGAGCCCATGCAGTTCTTCTTTGGATGCAAAAGAAGCATATCCTCTACTTTGGTTCAGGCATTTGACTCTAATCGCAATAAAAAGTTAAAAGTGACCATTTCCATTTCACAGCTATAGTCCTTATTATGTTTTATGCACAGCAGAAAACTGAAGTTAATCTGGCACAAAAGACGGGAAATGAGAGCGCATTAGTGCCATTACCTTTTCCCAAAACATACATTATACAAATGGTAGATGTAGCCTCTTAGGCAAGAAAATTCAAATGGTGCAACAGTTAGAGGACGTAAAGGCAGCCATCTTTCAAATGCCTAACACCCAACACAATCACTCACCACTGTAGTATACTTGACTAACACCCCACCATATACTATATGAATAACAAAGGCAAGGGCTTTTAGTAAACAGCTATAACTCATGGAGAAACTGTTTAGAGTCGTGGTATGTAGACCTGGCCAGAGTGAACATCATCTGTTATTTACTACCCCGCGGGCCTGGCCCTAATGTAGCTCTGTTTTATGCTGCTCTCCAATAGGCACAAATACAGCCCATGACATCCAGACATGAAACAGGCTGCAGTGGCTGCCGTTCATGGCCAAGAGTTCTCAGAGGTGAGAGGGAAATACACAGGCAGGGTCTGTGACAGTGACATGAATACAGTATATCTCACTGGAGTCTGTGTACACACAGACTTTCCACTCAGACCTCTCAGTGAACCTGGCTGCCGGCCTTCTGAAGGCTTAAGGGCTTGGCAGACTTGTGTGAGCTGTGTTGTGGTATCTCTTCTAGACAGCTGTTTGGTCAAACACACACTCCGTCTATTAAGGTATCAAATTTGTATTCCAAAAAAGCCCGACACTATCGATTTTGAATTCTAACTAGACATCAGACAGTCAGAATTTGAGTTTGTTCCTCTGTTGTAGTTAAGGCTTTAAGCTTTTGATGTTCAGCGTGATGTAAAATCTTTTCCTCTGTCAGATTTGCAGTGTCGAGGGACAGACTTTGAGAAGAAGCGCAATTATATTCAAAAGTATAACTTTGTTCACAGTCCAAAATATCAATCAAGGGATCTCACCCCTACACTATCTAATTACTGTCTTGATGAATTCAGAGGTGAAGGTTACAGTGATGTTGTGCTCAACCTGTAAGGAGATGCTGAGCTCTGCTGCCCTCCAGAGGCTGGAAATAGCTACAGCACCCTGTGGACAGTACAGAGAAAAACCGTTCCACTTCATATTAATAGGATGCACCTTTTGACCACCCATTCAATATCCGATCTATTTTCAATATCTGGTAATAACAATAGGCCGAGAAGAGGTTACTTAAAAATCATGATCACTATTTTTCATGACAGAGCTACCATATTTAATTTTCACCTCACATATATTATGAAAAAACAAAATGCACAAAAATATTCAGACTTAGGAGCGGGCTTAAATCATATTATTTTTTGGAATGTGTATAGTTATTTTCAAATTTCTTTCCACCTTTCTATTCTCTCAAAATGAAATACATCAATTTGGTATCTCCTGTACTCAAGGTCTTCTTACTTCAGATCTTTAAATGACAACCTTTTCATCAGTTTGCTTAGCCATCAAACAGCTAGTATGAACTTCCACACCAGTACACACTACATTATGACTTTATACATTATGAGTTTTGATTTTCACCATACAACAAAACAACTTCTGACACAATGACTGATACATTACTTTCAAATTTTAAGTTATAAGCCTCTTAGTATGTTTCTTTATCTCACCTGCACATCTTGGATTTCCCTTTTCTTCTTTATTTCCCCTGTGATTTACCATTCACATGCACAAATAAAAACAAACTCTACACAATGACAACAAGCAAGAAAATACAGACACTCTTTCACACAGCCTGTGGACAAACATGTTATAAAAATGATCAACGGGCACCCATAACTTAGTTCCAAGCCAGTGAGTGTGGTATGAGTGTAGAGATCCCAACAGAGGAAACAGCCAGTGGGATGGACATATTTCACACTAAATTCCTGTGGGGTGTAAATCTGATTATATTTCAGGCACCAAATCCAATATATCAGCAATATGCAGTGTCTGACACTGGAAAACTGCATCAGTGTTTTGATTTGGTGTTTCTCTGATTATAGCTGAAGGCGACAATATTATAGACTACAACTCCACACTGGTAACTTAAGCTTTTGCTTTGTCAGTTGATGCTAAATTAAGCAGCCCAGCGACCACAGAATAAAAGCCATCTAAACCGAAGTCAAATGTGCAGGTTGTTCTGAAGCTGCTGGAGGAGGCCTATCAAAGTGAATTGCACTACTATCTGGGGTAAGGAATGAAAGGGATGCCAGGCAACCAAGTGTAACCTAATTTATTTGCATAACAGCATCCAGATGGTCAAACACTTCAGTTGTATTGCATGCGCACAGATGTGAGTTTATACCAGATACAAACACATTCAATATTGAGATCTTTTACTTATTCCAAGGCAGAAAGCCTTTAATGCAACACAACTGAGAGGCTTAACATTAACAGTGATTACTGCCTGTGATAAGTTTCATTATACTGTTTATTATACACCACATTAATCTGCAATTAATTAAGCAGAGAATCACTCCCTCTCACATAACTTGCATAAACAGTAGTGGCCGTTGCAACACAAATTGCCACATGTGGACCATTAAAGTCCAACTGAAATTAAGTTGGGTTTTTTTTGTATGCTACAGATTACATTGTAACTGCTCTGTAAAGTTCTTGTCCTGTGATCTCCTGTAGAAACAAAATTTGAAACCAAATTTCTTTCTTTACATTTGTTGGTTTCATGATGGCGCCCCCTAGTTGCATTAATGGGACAGGATACAGTTCTGGTGTCTGTCTACGTAGAAGGACACCATATTTGATACAGCCAATCAAAGCTTGCATAAAGCAGAGCTCTTGGTGTCCCAAGAGACGCAACTCTGAACAACAACCAACATTCATTTTCCCATGAGAATCTCCTTCTTGAACACATACTGTTCGGCACCTTAGCTCGTTGAAAGAGCAACCAAAGAGACTTAAAAAACTTTTAACTACAGAAAAGTGCACTGCCACACATCATTTTGTAGGCAGTTAATTGGTTGTTTAGCAGTAGTAGATCAAACATCTGGTCATGCTGGTGTGGTTCTCACTCTGCAGTACCACTAACAACATGCTGTCTGCCCACAACATGTAGGCTACATCGAAAGGTTGTTTGACAGTTAGCTAAAAGTAATGGATAAACAATTGAAATAGTTGGCTTAACATACCAGACTGGTTGAAATAGTTATCATGATGTAATGAAAAACAGCTGATATAGTTATTTGTAAGTAATGGGTGAACAGTTGAATTAGTGAAAAGTAATGGATAAGCTGTTGAAACATCCAGCCCTTGCCACTAATGCTATATATATGCAAACTTGACCAAAACCTAAACATGAATAATTCAACTGTATAAAAAATCATAATAACCTCCCCTATTTATAGAATTACTTTTGTGAAATAACATCCAGTTTATAATCCATTCATAAGAACCCATTAGGATGATGGGTGGCGGGGCACTTGAGTTTATCTACCAGGGCTGTAGGAGTGAATGTCAGAGCCACTAGAGCATCAAACCTGATGCGTGGGCAAACAGTAGCTATGACCATGACGACTGATGAGGATTAAAAAAAGAAAGTACCAGTCATTGTTCAAAAGTGCATTTATTTAATTCATTCTTTTGGCACTTCAGTTATCATCACGGGTCACACAGTTAACATAAAACAAAAGTGAGCATCCCCAGTTCTACTGCAGCTGAAGAGTTATGTCAAATTTACTGCCCAGCAGAAATTCAAAACGTTATCATGATTTATAGAGGAGTTCTAAGAAATGTTTAAGCAGTTGTGATGATTTTCTTAAAATCAGTAAATTTCTTACAATAATAATAAAATAAGTCATGATTTTTAAGGAATGAATAAATATAATTTTCACTAATGTTATGGAAGTTTTAATTTTGGATAATTAGCTACTGAAATTAATACAAAAAAAATTTAAGGTTACAAGTTTCAGAGTAGATCATGTGGGATTGTGTTTACACTTAAAGTAAGAAAATATTGTGATAATCAAGAGATGCTCACAAATTGTTTCATTAGGACAATATTACAAAATTAAATGGATAAAATATTTCACATAAAGGTAACATACAGTATAAAGAGATATAAAAAAACATGCAAACAGACAGCACCAAGATGAGACTAACACAAAGCAGCTTTGGCAACAACTGGGATTTTCTTTACAGAAAGGAGGAAAAAAAGGTTTAATTTCAATAGCTCAAGGCATCGTCAGTATAATGAATCATTTCAAACATGCAGTAAGCTTTAAATGCTTAAAAGGTTTTAAGAAATTACATTATAAACTTACAAAAAAAGATTCAAAGAGTGGACACAAAATGACATCTTAGTTCAAGTTAAAAGGTTATCACCAAAGAATATTAATCAATCATTGTTCCGCTCTCTGGTGTTCTCTTTGGCTGTGTCATTAAATCCAAATATATTGCTCCTAATGCAACATCTCAGGCACTGTATCATGTAGACTCATTTTACTAGAGGCCTCATTTCATTTCAAAGTCACGGTTTGATCTGGCTGCTCATGTTGGCAAAAGGTACCGGATAAGATTTGAATCCTTACTTAACGTCTTAGGGTTAGCCTTTTTCACAAAATAAAAGCATCTGTTTGAGTAGTCTTTACACGCATGTTCAGAGTTCTGCCAGCTCCACACAGCGCTAGTGCTTTCTCTCGAGGTAATTTGAGGGAACCCATCCTTTCCTTGGTCTACCATTGTCCAGAATCTTGCAGTACCACCATCCATTGGGGTTTCTTTCCAGGACCTCAAGGCTTGTTCCCTCAGGAAATCCCATGGTCTCCTCGTCGCCATGGTAATCTGCTATGGAAACATATACCTCTCTGAGGTTGTTATGGATGATGTGAGGCTTGGGTTTTACTGTGGATACAGGGAGGGCATTCTTCTGAGAGCTGAGGCCAAGAGATTCGGAGCTACCGGTACCAGATCGGTTCCTGTTGGGTAGTGCTATGTTGTTTGGCACCAAGCTGCGTGGCACAGTGCCAAAGGAGGCATTGCGTCGCACTGTGGGGCTGGCACGAGGGTGATCGGTGGAGTTGAGGGACTCGTTTCTCCTGAGAGAGCCAACAGGGCTGGGACCATCCCTGATTGGAGCTGAAATGAAGACAGACTGTGGTCTGACAACCTGCTGCTGTTTGGTGCTATTCTGCTTCCGTGAACCAAACAAGAGAGGTTTGGAGAGGCCACCTGGAGGCTTGGAGGGGATTGGTGGGGTGACCTTCTTTAGGTTTTGGTTGATGTTGTTCAACGCCTGCACCCTTTGCTCATTCTTCTCCAGGCTGTTGGACTTGCTCAGACTTCCAGGTTTGGTAGGGGTGCCATCAGATTCAGATCCTGCTATGTCATCTTGTTGCCGGACAGGCTCCAGGTAGTAAGTTGGAGCCCAACCCTCTGCATCTCCCCAGCGGACATACCACCAACCACTCTCCTGCTTCTCTACCACTTCCACCTCCACTCCAGCAGGGAAGCTGAGCTCAGAGTCTTGGACCTTCTCATAGGGATCTGTGGTGCGATACAGGTTGCAGCCTTCCAGGTCAGAGTCTCCCCGGCTGCCTTTAGAATAGATGGAGGAGAGATCGGATGTGCTCTGAGAGGAGAAGGAATCCTCTGAGGAGATGACTGAAGCTGTCTCAGAGTCCTCACCTTTAGTTTTGGTGCCATTCTTCAGCTGCCCTGTTGGCCGCAGCTGTCTTCTCAGGGTGCTGATGTCCATCTTTTCTGCGCTGGATGCCTTGGCTAGTTGTGGTTTAGGTCTCACCACTGGCTTTAGTTTAGAGGAAGACTTGGCGGACAATGATGCCATGCTTTCTTCCTGGTCTTTCTTTGTTCGGGACAGATCTGGGGTGGACTCAGTGGAGGCAGATTTAGGACTGCATGCCTCCTCAGCTTTGGATGAAAATGGGCTTCCATTCAGGTCCATCTTGAACTTGTTACCTACTGGTCTCCATCCACCTGATGCAGAGTTCGCAGTCTTGCCTGTTTCTGACAAGACACTTGTCTTGGAGGAATTTGAGTCCCTGCTGCACTGATGCTCTGGTGTCTCCCTGAAGGGCCGGAATCCATCATTCTCATAGATACACTCTTCCTCTCCCTCTGCCTCCCCCTCTGCCTCATGGCCATCTTCAAATGACTCACCCATCTTGAAGGAGGCACTGTGGAGTGATGAAGCTGGAGAAGGCTTGGAAGACAGATGGGATCCCTTCTCAGAGGAAGTGTCCTCATTCTTTACATCCACCAAGGAGCCTTCTCCCCTCAGAAACTCAAACTCAGACTCCAGGTCCAGATCACCAATGGCTGGGACATCATATTCTGGTTCTTCATACACCGGTCTCCCAGGAGACACAGGGGACTCTGGAGCTTCAGACCCTGGGCTGCTGGGAGGTGCAGTCTCCACTGAGTCTTGTTTTTTGACAGGCGGAGCTGGAGGTGGAACTTTTGGGCGGCACAGAGTGCTTGTTCTTCGATTCAGGTTGGGCTTTTTACGCTTGTCGATGTAGGAGCAGGGTGCCCAGCCCTCCTTCTCCCCTATCTGGACATACCACCAACCACCAGAGTTCTTTTCAATCACCTAAAATAAATAAAACAGTTCAGTGTTTATATGAGGGTATTTTTATGAATTTTAATTTGTTTCAGGTTTCTCTTGGTTGTCATGTTACTGAATTTTAACTTGAAAGAGAGTGCTCACCTCTGCTTTTTGTCCTCCATTGAAAGTGATACCATCAGATATACAGGACTGGAAATCTGCAATGGTGTAATACTCTGCTTCAACTGTAGGGGGCTCTGGTGGGGAGGGCAACTGAAATCCCTGAGAACAAATTGAATTCACACTATCAGATAAACTATCAGAGGCAGAAGGTGACGTAATTGTGATTTGGTTGAGTATTCCCATTTTGTGCTTTTTTTCACATTTGTACAGCATGACACTTCAGAGCAAAATGTTGTACTTTACTACGTTTTTCTAACAGTTTCTTTTCAAATACTTTTCAAAGATTTAACCTTAAAAAACATATCATTATATCCTATAAAATGCAGCGTAATGTCACACAAATTTCCAGCCTTCTTGATGTGTGGATGCTTACAGAAAAACTAATGTGTGTAATTGGGTTCCTTTGTCACATTTCAAATGACTATGAGGTGTTGGCATTTTCACAAAAGAGAGATTTCCCCTTTTAACTTCCCAAATGGTTTCATTTAAATTATTGTTCAGAGCTCTACAAGGTAAAGTGATTTCTTATTTCATAAAAAAGCAACCTGAAAAAATGAATGCAACATTTAGTACACCTTTATTTCTTCTTTTTTTCTTTTCTATTTCTATGTATTCATCGTACCACAACCCTTGATATTTATCTTGTGATCATTTGGGAGGGGGTCTAAAATACCTAATCTTCTACAAAGGCATAAATATCAGCTCCATCTCAATTAGCTAAACTGCTACTTCTTCAACCGCTGCATACTGATTGGGGTTTTTTTTTGTTGTTAATTGGTACAGACATAAAAAATTGGAGAGAAAGTCAATGCACATTCTGCCTCTGATGTATGCCTTCCACTATTGATTTGTCAATTCGTCCTTCGACCAAGAACAAAAGTTAAGGCTGCAAACTGCCATCTAAAATTGCTCACAAGAGGTATGGATTCATTATCACTTATAAACACGGCATTTCAAGCTCCATGATCTTTAACCAATAAAATCAAATGACTGTGATAAAGGATGGATGGCTGGCTAAAAAACCACTCTTACCAGCGTTGCATCTCTTCGAGGAGGAGGTTTTTGCCTGAGAACTGGGGAACCTGTGAAACAATCACAGAGAAAAATACATCAACGATTTTGGTTATATTTGAGATAATCATTTATAAGCATCAAGAAATTCATGAATGATGATACAAATGAAAATTCTGTTGTCAGTTACAGAAAAGACAGAAATTCAACCATTCACAGTGAGATGACTGACCAATTTCCACCCGATGAGGGGCGATGCGGGCTATAGCTGGTGAGGCGGGGGGCTCTGCTTTACTTTTTCCATCCTGTGGGGTATTAACAGGGCTGGAGTCAGCACAAGGGATTGGCAAGCTGATCTCCTTCCTGGCCACCTGGGGGCTCTCTGGGACACCTTCAGTCTGCACGTCTTTCTCACTCGAGGCTTTCTTGTTAAGCAGGTTACTGATCTCCATGATGTTTCCAATGATCTCCACTGGGCCCGTCACAGTCTTCTTACGGGGAGAGAGGTCATCCTTCATCTTCTTTAGGTAAGAAGCTGGAGCCCAGCCCTCTTTATCCTGGTACCTGTAAAATGAGTTTGAAGAGAAAATGATGTAAAAAAAAAAGCTTAGATATCATCTTTTCGTAATGAAAGTGTGCAAGTGAGCGGAGGTTTACCTGATGAACCACCAGCCTTCCAGGTTCTTCTGAATCACCTCCACAATGACTCCTTTCTCGAAAGCAATCTCATCCTTGCCCTGGCTGGCATAGGGCTGCACTGTTACGTACTTCTCTTCTGCCAAAGCCAGAGCAGAGAATGACAAGCTAAGATTATGAAGGCTGTGAGATCTCTGAAGACAAAATAGTCATTCAAAAAAGAAAGAAAGAAAGAAAGAAAGAAAGATGTATATTCTACTAATTCTTTCAATACATTTGACATATTTGATTTATATCATTATACTGCAGCAAATAAGATAAGAGTTAACACATAATTTGCAGAAATATACATGTAGGCTACAGCATTACATAATGAAATATTCCCTTGTGATACATTGGCACCAATTTTGATAGCAGAAGTGTACCTTTTTTTTTTAAATCACCAACTGGAACTGGTCTGCTTTCTGGCAGTTGTTTCAGCTGCCAGATGTGCAAGAAGATGTGTGTGTTAAAATGTTCTTTGGCACCTGAGATTAGTCTATATTTTTTTTATTAATCTGAGAGAATGCAACAACTACAGGGCTGAATTGATTCTTGCATTTAGAGGAGATATTTTGCCATTATATGTATTTCTCTGTAGTTGCACAGTGTGATACTAATAAACAGTGTTTTGCAATACATCCTATAGCAAAACATCACTTGTAGTGTTAGCATCCTTATCATTGGAAACACCTTGTGACAATATTCTATTATGAGCTACAGTCTGATTCACAACATAAATAAGGAGCACTAAGATTAAAGGATTTGTTCACATTTTTTCAAGTCTGTCTTAGAATAATACTCGCATGCCCATCTGTACATTAAAGCCCTGTTAGTCACTAATTGTTCTTCCTGTCTATACTGGCCACTCAATGAGATCCCCTCTTCTAAGTAGGTATAGACAGATCAAATAGGTGTCTTCTAAAATTACAGTATTTTCATACAAAATTCCCTCTTTTCATTACTGTTCCTCTGCCACGGCTCAGCAAGCAAACACTGTGGAAACACAATGAGGAAATTTGGCACAAAAAAGACTTCTGGTGCCCTCTCGATTTGATGGCCTCAGTGCACTCTAGCATGAAATAAAGACTGTAGATTTTGTCCCCCAACACTTTCACTGAAAACAATTTTGAAGGAGATCTCTTTCTGTCCACTGTGAATAGGAGGAACAAAAACAACCAACAATGATTTTAATGTACATATCTGCATGTGAGGATTGTTTTTGTAGAGACTTGGAGAAATGTTGCCCTTTAAAGTTTGGAACAAACTGGAGATTAGCTGGAAGACTAGACAAACCACACATAAAGATTGTTTCCACCAACTTGCAACAAATGTTCAGTGTTTGACATTCAGAAGGAGGATAATCCTTAGGACCGAGTAAATACACCGAGCAACACACTGCACGACTGGTCAGTAACCACTGGAGTTCTGGCGGCAGACGACCCGGCAAATCAATTGTTGTGTGCTCTTGTACCAAAACAAACATGGACAGCAACCAGCAGCTTGTTTATATGTGGTGACATTTGTGCTGAGAAGTCCAAAAAAGGAAGAAAAAAGCACAGAATTTGGGTGAGATCCTGGATGAAGAGGTGTGGACAACATGGACTGCGCAAGAAGTGAGTGAGTGAACTAACAAACTTCAGCTTACAACTTCAGGCGAATAAAGCTTTTTACAAGTCAACTAGCAGTGACGGGATCTGAAGACTCATGCATGAATAAGGATAAAGATAAGGATCTTTACATATTACAGGCTATATGATTTTATCTGCTGAATGGCAACCTCTGATCCAACTGGGTCCAATCAGTTGTAATGTGTGGCGCCAACAACAAACCGCAACATCTCCGGTTCAGGTCTTTGACCCCTCCCTTTCTCTCTCTCCTCATTTCCTGTCATCGCTCTGCTATCAGTTGTCCAATAAAGTCCATAAAAAATATTTAGTATTCATGCATATTCCTCAGAATGTGATTAAATGCAGTGTGCCATTATATAAGACACTTTAATATATTTAAATTCACAAAGTGTATTGAAAGGGGACTGTGGCACATTGGTCGAGCTGCTGCTCTAACACTGTCCTTGGCCTTGAGACAGCAAGCATCTCTTAACTCAGCACATCCGAGCAAGCAGAGGCTCATTGCTGATTTATGCATTCCCATGAGGCCAAGGGGCAGAGCAAAGACACCATTTCCTGTCATTATAGCAATTCCTGTCTAAACACAGACAGTCGGTACACAGGAATCAATATTCTGGTGACAACTTTTTCCATTTTCCCTCTCTCCACCCGTTTCCGAGGTTGTCTGAATGGGTGTGGGATAGTAATTCCCTTTACTTGCAAAAAACTACAGTACACTCCATGGGTAAAGGATATTTCTGTACACTTTATTTTCCTTTTGCCCGGTTCTTCCGGCCTCTTTGTGTTGGGGCTGGTAAAACGTTTTCCTCTCACCAGCCTCTTTCAAACAATATCCAGCAGGGCGATGAAGGGAAATTCTGAATCAGATGTTATGGTAACCACAACATGCATCGCCTGCATCAGTGTTATAAATTATTCTTGTGGACTCAGCAAAATATCTCCCCCTCTCTTTTTTTTTTTTAAACACAAAGCAGGATTTCAGTCCTGGGGTGGAAACAGCTCTCTCTCTCCACTCCAGAGAGCTGCATTCACTGCCAAGCGCAAAGTTTGGGCTGAACTCAATAGCCTATCCTCACTCCTTTGTCAGCAATCCAAATGCATCTCCTGTGAAAAAAAAAATATTAAAAAAAACCCTTTGGCCTTGGTAAAATGAACATGTGCAAGTTTGTGACTGAGAATGAGATTTTTTTTTTTTTTTTTTTTTGCTAAAAAGGTGGGAGGCTCTTTGTTTATCAGTCAATATTGGTTGCTATCTGCACCGCAGGGGGATAAATGTCTGTTTCTGCCACACTTTGGTAAAACACACACTCATTAGAAAACTACATACACGCTTCATTTGCTCATAAAAAAGCAAAATATGGCTCTAAAATGCAGCATGAGGCATTCCAAAGTCTATTACGCAACGACTTTCAGATGAGAGGGTCGTTTTTTTTTGTTTTGTTTTTTTTTTCTGTGACTCTGGGAAGATTGGTTTTGGCACGCAGTGTTTAATTATAACAAAAAGCGCTTACATTGAGCTATTTTGTAACATAATTTGAGCTTAGCATCAATAATTGGTGTATATAAAAGTTGCTGATTTTACCTTTGCTTTCCAGGCTCATTTCATATTAAAGTCAGTTAGTGGTTAATTGTGGTGAATTGTGGCTCGTGATAAGTGCATTTTGCTGGAAGACAACACAAGATGAAAGGCTCAACAAATATGTGCATGTGGAGAGGGACGAGTTGAGCCATGTGATAAGAGACAATACGTGAGGCGGGGTGAGGAGAACAATGAGAAAGGGAGGAAGGGAAGGAGGGAGGAAGGGAAGGAGGGAGGGAGGTGATGCAGCATCTGTCTCAGTTCACCTCGGCTCTGCTGCCTGCTGATGACACCCCCCAACGTCCATCTCCGGTCCAGCCTCTTCAGATGAGCCTTATGTCGCTTAGTAACTGACAGACACACGTGGCAACAGACAGACGGCAGCAAACAAACAAACAAACAAACAAACAAACAAACATGGGAGACATGAAGAGCAAGCACAAATGTTACACAAATGCACAGCACACAAATGACATGGATCCAACCCGGAGAGCCCCGTTATTAGCTGCACGGAGGACATGAAAACACGACCACAAAGCAAAAACATGGTGGACAGTTAGAGTGGATGGATGGAGGTTACAGAGGAAGTGTTAAACCAGGACATCTTCTCTGTGGCTTGTAATTAGGATGTTGTTAGCATGATTTTCCCATCCTGTTGTGTTAGAGCATCTGGGACACACATTGCTGCTGCAGGAATGCCATCCAATTAATAGAGCAGCTGACAGTGTCGCTGCCTCAGAAAGTGCACATTTCCTTTTGCCTTTTGTTGGTTAAACAGTGGAGACTGAAATGATTTTTACCAACTGTAAGATCTTGTGTCACATAATAACACAATAGAAGAAGTAGCTCTTGTGAATTATCTTAATAATGTAAGCAAAACAAAATCTTTTTCATCACTGAATGCTCCACTAAATCTAATCTGTAATGATGAGAATATCATAAAAATCTAAGAGACAGGTTAAAATTGATAAATCTTTCCCTCTTTTTTCCAGTCTTTATGCTAGGCTCACATTAGTTTCACATTTACTATACAGGCATTAGAGAGGAATTAGATCATCTAACTCTCTGCCGGGAAGCAAATAAGCATATTTCCCAATATTCCTCTAAGCAATATGTTTATTTTTGTGTAAAATACAACCAAAACAAGGCGCGGGGGAATCAGTGGGTAAACTCACATCTCAAGCTGTCTGAGCTTTCAACATGTGTCCTTCTTGGCTTTTTGGAAGAACTAGCATGAATACCAAATCAGTTTCAAATAAATTTTTCAGAAATATGTGCTTTTTTTTCTGCGACAGTGCGGTGGCACAGGCTGCTGAAGACCACAGGGCTGACAAAGAGATGCTTTATGAGTTTCATGCCATTCCTATGACTGACTAGGCACATAAACACTAATTACACTGACAGATTGTCCTTTGCGAAAAACCCCCTGACAGCAAGCTCCAGCTATCTCTGACAGAGCAGATAGGAGTGCGGGGTGTAGATGTTTGTGTGTGTGTGGTCTTTCTTTGGTGGTATGCATACATGTTGAAATCTTCTGTTGATAAATGTCTAATCTGTATGTCCCAAATGGGGAGAGGGCATTTTAACATTTTTTTAAACAGTAACACTGTTCAGTCATATGTATTCTCTCACTCCCTCCATCTTTGAGTGATAAGATATACAACACCAAGAGGATCCCATTGTTACAGGGAATACTGGTTGTACAGCAAAAGATGTTTTGGCCACAGTGCTGGAAAATCTTGATGTTTGTTTGGAAGTGTAACACGCAAATTAATTATTTCCGTGCCTCCAGTTTGTTGGGTTTTCCGTAACACAATATGGGATAAATCTTAATAAACAAGCTGCCGTTGCCACATTACCTGTCAAAACTTTCAAATTCTGAGAATGTGACACTAATTGAGCCCTATTGCTCTGAGATTGACTGTTTTCTCTAATATCGCCCTTAGATGGCTCCATAACCGTATCTGACAGGGCTATTAAAACTTCACAAGGCTTCACATGTGCCTGCGTTATATTCTGGCAAACCAAACTCTACATAGGTGTGTTTCTTATCAGGGTTTTGGATCCCTCTCTCACTCCAGTAAGTTCACAAAATTTAACATCAATACTCGTCTACTGTACTGTAACTTATCAGCAAGCCACAATGATAAGCAGACCTTGCATGAAAAAGCGTAACTCATGTCAGAGCTTGCTCTGATTAACGATAACCATAATTTCAGGAGTGTGACTCATTAAATATTGATGTTTTTTTCCCTACTGCTGAGGGAAACACATGCCTCTTTCATGAGCTCATTCCACGTCATATCACTTTATATTGCGCTGCATCTCTACCGTACAGTGCATTACTGTACATGTACAGCACATCACTTCAGTGTTTGTGGTCTGGTCTCTCCTGGCACCTTTCCGTGTTGTTTACCCAGGCCTGAATCTACACTCTGTTCAAGTCTGCTTATAATGGCAGGCAGACAGAGAGAGGTGCTCGCACCAGTCCGGCGCCACCCGTTAGCGCAGGCCGGCAGCGGTGAAGTAGGGGTGAGTTTGCTCCATTTTGTCACAGATCAAAGGCTGAGCTTTGAGGGCAGAGGTGGCATCTGTGTGTGGGTATATAACAGGGTGTGTGAGGTTGTGTGTTTGTGTGTGGCTGGGCAGAGGCAAGAGAGTTTGCAGTGACTTACCTTCCCCAGCTTTAGAGGCGCCCAGCTCCAAGTCATCCCGTGTGCCACTGTGGGAGTTGAGATAGGTCGCAGGGACCCAACCCTGCTCCTCTGCGGTGCTGACAAACCACCAGCCTGTGGAAACATCCAAAGGCTGAAAATCACCAGGACTATGGGGGATGTTTAACAAACATGTCAAGAAATGCATTATATAGCAAGATACAGTGGGTATAGCCTAAACTTTGAGTGTAAGGAATTAAAATGAAGAGTCCTTGAAACTGTGCAGATGAATTTGGGCCTATGATAAGATTCCTGCCCCAATGAGTACACATAATAAATCCTTCAGAGACAAATGAAAATGAACACAGATGACGTCTGCTGATGTGACCATAGTCAGTCTTCTAGTCTGGCTTATATCCCCTGTCAGATCTCTTGTAAATCTGTTCTAATCAAATAGCAGGGATGAGCAACAAATGACCATGAACATAAGGAACTTATAACTGGAACTATACTCAGGGCCGAGAACATCAGAGGAAACTGCCTGGCTGCAGCTTGACTTGTGACAAAAGTTTTTGTTTCAACCTGTGTTTCATCAGGATCAGTCATGATTTCAGAGGGCAGGACATTGCTTAAGTGGTGTTACAAGCCAAAATATCCATTTGCAATGTTGCAGCTAATTTGACTTGGTTCCTCTGGGTATTGCAGCCTTCTGTAGCTCTGCGGACTGCTTTACGACAAATGCCTCTGCTGGAAAGGTGCGCGTACAAAGTAATGTTTCACCAGATTAGGGCTCGTGGCAAATGTAAAGTACAGATGTGCAATAATCACAGTCAGTCACTTGTGCTAAATCACTTCCACACAAAATTCACAAAGGTCACCCCACACTTGTGAGTCCGCTCTTAGCAGGAGACCTAAGTGACAAAGCTGGCACAAAAACTATGGTATGCCACACATACGCTCTTTGTTGTGGTAACAGGAATACAATATGGCTGGCAGCTGTCTGGTTCACAGCTGGTCCAAACATCCACTGTACGTTTTCCTACAGAAACGGTGCTTTATGAGGTAGTTCAGTTGGACAATATTGAGAAAAGGAAGCAGAATGTAGTATAATCGATGGGACAATGAGAATGTATTAATTAATGATATAGTAAAATATGAGGCTGAATTATAGGATGCTAATATGGAAATAACACCAAAGCCCGATATCAGTATTAAATTGAGAATATTTCATAACAAGTTAAAAGTCATTACAAGGTGGCCCCTTTTCATCAGTGTGTAAGAGTTTTTTTATTCCTCTGCTTATGTGAAGAAATGATTGTGTAACATCAATTTGAAAAATCACAATACACAAAATTTCCCACCTGCTGGACGACTGCATCTCATCAAAGCAAAGCAACAAAGCAGAGTGGACACACAAACCCCTGCCAACTCTGCATCATTCCTCAACCTGTCAGCTGTTATATTCATTAAGACATCATGGCTTTACACTTCAATTTATTGATCTCTGCAAGGATACCCATAGGACTCGGAGTCAGGTCTGTTTCTCGGGCAGTTTCATACTGTAGGTTATAAGAAAAACAATAATTGTGTAATGTTGGCAATCCAAGATTTTGATGACTAACATGACTGAATCAAATTGTTCACTGGCTTTATGTCTATCTGTCCACCATATTTAAATGGAGCACTGGAGATGTGCCGCTGACAGAATAAATACATGACAGTGAGGGAAAAAACTATTTCCTAGCCTTTTTTGTAACTTATATATGCAATCTCTGTGATTCATGTGGGATAATTTTTTTAAATGAGGAACTTGCTGTGCTACACAGCAAAAAACATCATCGGTTATACAGCGGGGCTGTTTTGCATAGTTTGGGTGGGTCCACATAGCAGGATGCAGTTAGTATCTGGTTGTGAGCAACATGCTGGCTGCAGCTCAGGTGTATAACAAGGCGTGTTATGTGCTCAGTCTTTGCACCAAAGTTGTGGCTTGAGCAAAACCTCATGCCAATAAATCAGAAAAAGCAGCAAGCTACAAAAAAAACAAAATGGTGTCAACAATAGTCAGAACCAAAGGACTCAAAATACAGACTTTTTCTCCCCACAGAGAAAATGACAGCTTACAGAAAAAAATCAAGACCGTTTAACATTAATTACACCAACATCCTAATTTTAAATCAGTTCATTATACCAATTTTTTTTTATACTTAATTAGGTCACTGAAAACATTTAAACGAAGCTGATGTGTCATGCTTAATGCTTAATGACCAGCAAAGGGCAGCATCAACGACATTAATGGTACGTGAAATTAAATTGACCGTTATAAAGAAAAGATCAGCTTGGCAGGAGCAAAAAGACCTGCGTCAGCTCAATAAAGAAAAAAAATCCTCACATTTGCAAACTACCATTTTCACACCGACATGCCAGCTTGGGAGGGAATGTCATTTTCACTTCAGCAAAGCCGACACTTCTAGAAATGTAAGCAAATATAAGAATAAGGTGTAGGAATGTACTTTAATTGAGAGCACTTGGCTGCAAGTCTGAATATGCATACACAGCACAAGTCACTTTACAAGGCCTGAGTAAATATATGCTGTTATTGATGGCTGCAGCTGCATCGCCTGTATTTTTCAACCATCCTCCCATATGGCAGGTGCTTAGGCTGAGTTCACTGAACCTCAAAAAAAGCCATACAAAGTACTTCTAAAAAACCTGCACACACACACATAACGTAAGTTTGGATTTCATGGCCATCATCAAGGTTTATATCAGACAGGCTGCAATTATATGAGATGCAAAGAAAAAAAAAATCAAAATGAGAAATCTGCTTCATGTCTCATCGCATTTATTCATTTACGGAGCAAATGCACAACTTCTACTACTCGCCTAGCTTTATGGTCGATATTTACAGGTGATACAAAATGACAGTTATCCAGCTTTCAGACATTTGGTGGACATGAACTCATTTAATCTAGAGGTTATGTTTAGGGCATATATCGTACCTTTGGTTGTGATAAGTGCTGTGGATTATTTCTCTATATGTGCGCTTGAAGGGAATGTGATTCTTAAGGTTTGGATAATGTTTACTTCATATTATCGTTTGTACATTTTTCTCCCCTCTGCCAAGACTGACAGCAATTTTGCTGCTATGTTACAAAGTTAAAAGTAAAAGTCAATAAATTAAGTTGTGGATGCAAAAGAGCATGAAAGGCAAAATGCCAGACAATGGAAATAAGATTAGCAAAAGAGCATCATCATCTCTTCATCATTTGTGGATGGCAGCGATCATCTGCACAGATGTGGGAGGAACAATGGTGGAGGAAGCATACCTAATGTCTGGAAATCATATGTGTGTGTGCTTTTACGAGTACACATGTATCAGTGTTTTGTCTGAATGTGATCCATTAACTGTCTTGGTTCCCACAGCAGACAGTGTACATTACAGTCCTTTTATTTTTGTATAGCCCAATATCACAAATCACAATTTGTCTCAAGGGTTTTTACAAACTATACAGCACACAACGCCATCTGTCCTTAGAAACCTAAAACTGGATAAGGGAAAAAAAATTTAAAACCTGTATCTCTATTTCTTTATTTTTATCGACTCCTGTTTATCACAACCTGCTTTTCTCCATGTCTCCAATCCTCCCTATCCACGTAAGAAAAAGTTCTCTAGAAAGCTGCTGTAGAGTTTCAACACACAAAAAAGAAAGGGGGGGGGGACAGCCAAATGCTGACTGGCAATACACTCTGCTAAACATTATTCAATATTACAATTAGAGCTACTTAGTCAACATCCTGAGTAAATCAAAAAGCTTTTAGAACATTTGAGAAGAGTTTAGTTTTGTAACCCACCATTTTGGGGTCAGTGGTTGCACAAGACAATAGCTAAACCCACAACCCACTGGTGGAGATCTCATATGACACCATCACACCATAGGATCATGACCACAGACATCAACCCCAAATGTCACAGCCTCGGAGAGGAAAAAAAACGGTTTGTCTTGACAACACTGCTGCATTGCACTACAAGGACATCACGAAAGACTGGATGTTTTAAGCGGCGCTGGGGGCAAGTTGTAACTATGTTTATGCCTCGGTAGCCTGCTGTGAGGTGCAAAACTCTGGTCGTATCAATTTAAATGCCTGCTTGATTCCAGTTATTTCTGTAATAAGAAAAAGAAAAGGGTGATGTCAGCCTAATTTAGACAGCATGAAACAATCAGATCAGGGTTTAAAGCAAAAATGTGAAATTTTGGGAGTCCAGGCCAAGAAATAGTCATTTTAACAACTCAGTTTTGGTGCAGATTAAACTAATCACATACAACATGTTAATTAGTGAGTTTTAAAAGTGCTGGTAGGTGGATTTGGTTACAGTTGAACAGAGCAAAACTAGCTGTTACCTACTGTTTCCAGTCTTTCTGCTAAGCTACCGGCTGCAGCTTCAAGTTGAATGGACAGATATAGTTTAACCCTTCGCCAGAGAGCAAAGCATATTTAAAAAAAAGTCAAACCACTCTTTTAACTAACTATGAGCGACACATTTCAAAGGCCAGTTGATTGTATAATGATGAAAAATCAATGTCAGTTATGTAAGTTTGAAGTTTTGCAGCAATTTGACAGAGCCAGATGGAAAAACGCTGCTGAGACAGATATTTCTGCAAAGAGAAAGTAATATAAACACATAAACAGATGCTCGCTCCAGACTATCACGGAGCTGTCCTCACAGTCTCACGTTAACCTGTATTCTACCCGTGAAAGTGCAGATACAGTGGATAGACATAATGAGAGCGAGCAGCATTTCTGAGCTCTATTAGTCTCTCGTACAGTATCTGCCATCTGGAAACTCTATCAGCTTTTAAGACCCCCGCTTCATTTTTACTGTAATCAACAACAGATTCTCAGCTGCAACAAGAAACTAGATTTATGCCATTTGGGGATTTTCCCTAAGGTGACTGGATGACCAATAAAACAAAACTGAAATCTATGTATACAATCAATCAAGTCTGATACCTAAGCAACAGCATACGTAAAACAGTGTGACATTGCAATGCTCCTTAAATGTCCTAATCACCCCTACAAATATACTTTCAACACTGTTTTGTGCTTTGGAGCAACTCACAAAAGACACATCTAGCATGAATATGAGAACCACAGATTCTGTAGCACAAGGAGTCTTTCTTTTTTCTCCGCGACCTGAAGTGATGAGGAATGCAGTGGCTCAGCAGTCCTGCAGACATCTGACACCACTGTGGAGTTAGCAGGAGAAAACCCCATTCATTTCCAGCTTCTGTATTCATTAACAGTGGATCCAGTATCAAAGCACAAGGGGGAAGGCATCCAGCCCGATACACACACTTCCAGTTTTCATAAAACACTGGGTTTCGATTACCTGGGTGGTTGTGGTACGGGAGAGGGGGAGGGAGGTGAAAACGGCACAACACGACTTTCAAGACCTGATGTTGACCTAAGGAACAACCTTCCCTCCCACTGAAAGGATCCCCTCATGGTCTGAACGAAAGCTACAGCCCATGGCTTGTGTGCTCCACTGATTTGGAGACACAGCAGTCCTTGAGCGTCTGGAAGCCCACCCCTTAAAACGCTGGTTCGACTCAATGGTCTATTCTTGAGAGAGAGAGGGGCACCTTTTTGGCTCCACAGACTGATCTCTGTACACTATTATTACGAATATTTGTGCTCTTAAATACCATTATTGTTCCCGTTATTCATCTCCTGGGCGTCCGACAAGATGCGAGAAAATAAAAGCATCGGTATGCTGAAATGCCAGTTATAAACCTCCCATTTAAGTTTCCATATCCGAAAACACAGGATAAGGTTAATTTCTTGAGACGGTCATTAGTACTTGCTATGGTAAACTGAAAGAATGTGAAGGATGGGGATTACTATGAGTGGATAATGTGTCTTCCATCTGCCGCTGCAACTTCAGCTTAAAAAAAGACATTTAACACTTGGCAAGTTTTCTGCATCATGTCTTCGGTGGTTCATTGACATGAATTATAGGGTTTTTCCTCTTTTATACAAGGAAACATGTTCTTGCTGAAGCTGCACATACCGAATTGGGAAACTAGAGGTTTGAGCACCAGCAGCACTAGAAGCTTAACGTCGAGCTTGCCTTTATTCTTCCCTCATAGCAGAGACAGAGAGTTTTGGAAAGGACAGTATACACAATGCCTTTTAGTGCCTTTTTTCTTGGTACAAAACAAAGTCAGCTGCCATTCTAATAAATTTTAATCTGTGCAGGATGAATATGAGGCCCAGGTGAAGCGAGTCCCAGGTGCAACAATAAATACTGTGGATGCACAGTTTATTACCTTTACCAAGATTATCCCCCTGTTTGTTTTTGTCTGTGCATGACAGCTCAGAGTCACAGTGGTTCTTTGAGCTAAACGCTAATGTAGAAAATATTATTACAATTACAATATTAACATGCTGATATTTAGTAGACACAGTGTTTACCATCTTAGTTTAACATTTGCTAATTGGCAATAAACACAAATTACAGCTGAGGCTGAGGGGAATGGCACCCATTTTGCAGCTATTTGGTCATAAACTAAAGAATTGGACAAATAAAAATTATGAGCTAATGCCAGAGCCAGATGAGCAGTTACAGTAAGGGATATCAAGTTGATTTATCCTTAGGGGAACGTCGTGAATGTCAGTACAGAATTTCATGGGCACCTTTCCAGTAGCTGTTGAGATAATTCACTAAAAGCCAAAAATGTAAACCTCCTGAACCGAAGTGACCGGCCGACCAACACACTCATATCTATCCCTGCCCACTAACATGGCAACAACACACAAAACAACACAATGTCTAAAACAATGTCTACGATATGAATTGACTAAACTCTAGAGGGTATCATGGTCTAATTTTTTGCCCTTATACAAATACAGCATTCTGTAATTTTTAGATAACTTTAATAATTTTACAAAATAATCCTTTAAAAAGCAACAGTATGTTGCTGCTGTTGGATTAAACTCAGTGTCTGGAAGAATCTGGAAGAACCTCTTTGAACATCGAGCTCCTGCTGAGCTGAGCCTTGAGAGCATCTTGATTCCAGCCCACAGAGTGCAGACATTATTGTATTGGTACATTTGCTCCATGTGAAGGTAAAGAAGACATCCTGTCCATCCATCATGCCATGCTGAGGGGCAGACCTGCTTAATCTGCCGGGATTTGACTCCAGCAGCCTCCATGTGATCACCTGCAGGATACCGCCCCATTACCTTCCAGCTTCTCTGGCTCACATTTGTCAAACAAGAAGGGCAATTTTATGCAGCTAAGATTACTGTCTCAGTGAGTAACCCTTAAGGCTCTTCCTGAAATTTCACTTACTCCACCCTGCTTAAGTAAACTGGGTGGAGCAGTAGAGATACAATACATACTGCACATGGGTGGTGCCAGGGGGGTCTTGGGGGAGCTGAGGGACTGACGGATGTGAGCTGGCCTCTTCAAAACAGACAGGCATTCCTGGAGTTCATTTGGCAGACTGTAATTCATAGAGGCTGATCTGGACTTGGAATGGAGACAAGTTAAACCCTGACTGGTCCACAGAGAGACATTTCCTATACAGGACTGGGCACAACACGTCAAACGCTGCCCTTGAGGTGTAGGCAAAGCAGCTGCAATAAGTACAATGTTTCCAGAAGTGACTGCAAATTATTTTTTCTCTTCCTGCTCCCTTTAAGGGCAAAGTTTAAACCACTGGATACAGAGCATCTGAACCGACCAACAAGGCTGCTAGCTTAGCTTTGGTTAACATCTCTCCAATATAGTGTAAACTGAGGAGGCATCCTGGAGGATCCATTAAGCCATTATAATGAACCAACCTCTCTGAACCACTAACTTTGGCAGGAAATGTCTTTTTCCATTTTCTCCCCGAGTTTCTCCCTGCGCTACTCTCTCCTCCTGAGCCAGCATCTCCCCCTGGCAAATTCTCATAAAACAGACAAATAAAATAGCTGCAGAAGGAGTGAGGATAGAATCAATTATTAGAAAACAAATTTTAGTTGCAGCGCAGTTTTTGACAATACTGAAATGTAACACTTTCTTATTGCTCCTTTAGATTAATCATTTATATTTATTTTATATTTATTTATTAGTGTCTTAAAAGTAAATAGTAACTTCTGTGTTTTAAAAGTATTGCTGTATTCCAGAGAAACTCAATGTTACAACAGAACAACCAGCACTAATTGGTCTATCCTGTTGATTTACCTCAAGCTGCACCTCCTCCAAAGCCAACAAACCAGAAATCAGCAGAAACTACTGTACCAACTAAGACAAAGGCCACGACACAAACTCTATCGTCGGGCCAGTGCAATGGAAAATACTGCCTTGGCTTGGGACAGCAGGCTGGAAAAGTAGAGAAAGCCGAGCTCACTTATAGGTCTGACCTAGATTCACTGCCCTGTCAAAGGCATATATTATCTAATCCAAGGTAAGAAAAAGTCGATAACTGCACTGGGCCGCAGCCACAGTCTATGGTACAGTAGCTTTAACAGCAGGACTTCTGTCGAAGAGCTAAGGTGAGAGAAAAAAAATTATATGGAGCTGTAGTTTTCCATTTCTGTATGTGTCACTGTTGCACTCTCATACAGTCTAATCTCACACAAAAGCAGTCAGATGCACAATGCTGATAGAAAACTAGATGGCAATATGACAGCATACAGATATTCTCTACTCTGCAGGGGAACTCAGGCGTGGCTTTAAAGGAAAATAAAGCTGGAGGCTCAATAAAAATCCACACAACCCTTTTATCATTTCAAATGTAATAGACACCTTTTAGTACCTCCAACTCAGCACATTCCCTACTTAGCTCTGTAATACACAGATCAATCTGTCAGAAACCATTAAAGGGTTTGTACTTCTCCTGCAAGGGAAGGGATGCTAAATCAAATGAGCTCTGAAATCTTCTTAGCACACACCTGGCCTTGTTAGTATTGGCAAAGGGATACAGAGTGATGTCACCCGGCCAAATGGAGCAGATTTAGCCGACTTCCATTGCAGGAGGTGTTGAAATTTCGTTTAAATGCTAACTGTGCGGCTGGAAACAGTCTCCACAGTAAGATGAAGGAAGGGAGGGGGGCTGTATTTACCTCAGATCTTTGTGAAAGTGTCCGTCAGTGTGTAATAAAACTGTCAAATAGCCTTGGGATGTGTTTTAAGAAGGCTGGAGTCTACTGTTTTGCTTTTGAGACAAGCTTGACCAAACCAGCGATGAATGAATGAGCCGAACTGAGGGCAGCGACAGAATTCAGCCTGCACGAGAGAGGAGGATGAAACAAAGCAATAATAACATGGAAAACTAAGCTACAGCAATAACAGGGAAGCCTGGAAATCATAAATCTCCAATGAGACCCATTGAAGTGCATGAGTTTCATATTCTGCGTGGATCATCAACACACAGATCAACCACTATAAATGCACAGTGGTCAGCTGAAATGCAAAAGCGAAGAAGGGGCCTCTACTTAAAAAGCACACGACCACGCGGTTCAAGTTCATGGAGGAAGGCTCTCATATGAGGCCCCTGATAAAAGGACTTCAAGGTGTTGGAATATCCGCCTCACCGCGGCTCCCCATTGGGCTGAAATCCTACTGGAGCAGGGAGTGAAAACAAATACATGAACCCGAAGGCAGGACACGTGACACTTCAAAGCGATCCAACTCTCTGGACCCTCTTCCTTGAGGCCAGTGTGGCATGGCGTTTCACTCACACCCATCATGAAACCCAAGTCCCACTGCCTTCCTGGTCACCGCTTCCTCCTTCATCGCTCTCTCCCCCGTCCTCCAGCTGAAGAACACATGAGTCCCATTACTGTTTTACTGTCTCAGCAGACCATTAAAGCTCAATGTCAGACCCTGTTACTGAGCCTCTATCTCTCCGGACACTCTTAAGTCTCCACAAGAGAAATCCCCCTTAAAAGAAAAGTGATATGGGCAGGTGCTTAAAGCTGGGTGCTACCCAAGACACATGATTTAAAACTTGATATTAACAGCAAATAACAATAAGTAACTACAGCACAAGTAGCTTTTCTCGTGTCCCTGTGTCATAAAACCAGTTTCCATTTTACTGCATTTCAAAAACAGACGTTATACATTGTATTTCAATTAACTCATACACACATGCAGAAAAAAGTAATGTGTGTTTTTGTGTCTTCTTCCACCCACAATAGATGCAAGTTGCTGGAAACATTACAATGCATATATTATCATGAAGTTCTGCTTTACATCAGCATGCTACTGACTCATTAAACCTTAAATATTGTCAAACTGAATCACATATACCCTAAAACACGATCTTGGCCCCGTCTGCTAGCTCTTTCCAGAGGTTAAACAGCTGACTAAGGACTCTCTGCAGCTGGCATTTGTAAATCCGGCATGTCTTGCTGGCTTTCCATTAAAGTGAGGTGGAATAATTAATACGAGCCTGGAAGACATTCCTCTTGCTAGAGGCAACATTCTGGCCCTCGGCCTAAACCAACAATGGGAAAAAACAGGGCTGACTGCAGGCCAAAGTGAGCCTCCAGATGGGGCTAAGTAACAGCTAGCAAGCTGTGGACAAAGGGTTGAATTAGGGAAAAGTGCAGCATGTTTGAGGAGCTGTGGACTGAATATTGACACATATACAACATGCACACCGCCTCTTCCTGCTCTGTGTGTCTTTGTCATGCAAATTGTTGTGATTACTCACCACTCTCGCTCTTTTCGATGACGTCGACCACCTCGCCCGCTTGAAGGCTGATTTCTGCGGGTTCTTGTTTCTCATAACTGGCCACCACCACATACTGTTCCAGGATCATGGGGTCCGAAGCATCCAGACCTGGGGTTGAAGGGAAAAAGCATGCTGTCAGCCAGCTGCCAGCCATAGGTCCACGAGAACGACTGCTGGGCACTCGTTGTGCCATAGGCCACTTTGTCTGTAGAGCTCAGCCAATCGCAATATTCACAGCGCTCAGTGCATCTTCCTGAGAGTCTAGCCATAGAGCTACATCCCCCTCCAGCCCAACAACAAGGGCAATGGAGATGCTGAAAGTCTAGGAAAAGTTTCTCCCTCCAAAAATTGAAGGTTCAAGAAGAAAATCCATTCTGTGTTACTGAAGGGGTCTCATCCTTACTGTCCAATAAAGTTGGGACCTGGTCAGTAGATGCAGGTCGGCGCATTAACACAGTGGAAAGAGAAGCGGCTATGAGAAAGCAGAAAGAGCTGTAGTAGTGATAGAAAAGCGAGCTAAAGCCAGCTGAGGACAGGACAGTAGAGTGAGAGAAAGAAATGGTTTCCCTTGGAAAATAAACCATCTGCTAAAAAGCCTCCTTCTCCTCAGTTGGGGCTGGAGCTGGAGGAAGAGTAGGGGGTTGTGTACGCCAATCATAAGAGTCGGCACTAGAGGCCTTAAATAGAACCAGATGAAGGGGCTGGAGCTGTGCTCAGAGGGATGGCCCTCTGTCTCCATGAAACACTAGAGCTCTGACTACAGCGTGCAGCCCAGCCAATGGAAATCTTCCTTTCTGTACTTCGCAGAATTAACCATATAAACACCAGCGATGACTTACTTTTTTCAGTTTGTGCCTGCTTTCATAACATGGTCACATCCACTACTTCACTCGAGTTTGGTTGACTCTGACTAACTATAAGAATGCCTTCTGAAGAGAGAAACAGATTTCATTTGTGAACACCTATAAAAAGCATATTGTGCCCAATATATTATAAACATCTACAACATTTTCACCCCCCCTCACATGAGTAAGGGTACATTAACTGAGCCCGGCTTAAGCTGAATTGTAAAAAATCCTTTAAAATAAGTATAACTGAAGGAACTAAAGCAGATCTAACAAGCGTCAGCTGGAATCCAGACACAACCCCAGCTGACATTCAGTTCACACATTAACAAGCTCTTTGGCTGACCACCGAGTTCAAAGCTCCTAACAGGAAGGAGCTACTGTCTGCACGCTTTAGATCATATCTGTTTACCCTAATAACGCTGCTGCAACAGATAAAAAATGTACTTTGTGTGTTTGGATAACAGTAAGAGATCCACAAACACACAGATCAAAGTCTCAATTTACAGTCGCATATACTGCTTTTACAAACTGCCATCACTTACTGTAGTTGTAGTGAGAAGAAAAAAATATGCGAGCTCTTAACCTGACATAATTAACAGATATTTCCAGGAAACGATAAAAATAAAACACTTTTTCAAAATGTGGCAAAAACAGGGGGAAGAAGATGGAAAACAAGAACAACTCAGTCCAATGAATGGAAGATTTGAGGCTTAGATAAGGAGTGATTGAGACAACTTGGATTAAGTTGCCATAACTCCAAAGAGCTGACCTGGCGACAGTCCTCTAGGATAAAGATTAAGATTTCACAGTCTGTATAATATTTTTGCATTCAATTCGGGAACAAAATTTGAAATGTCAAGGAGCTCATAACTTATGAAGATGAACTCAGCACCAATAGCATCTCAAATGCTAAAACTGCCAAAGAGTCTGACACTGGATTACTGTGGTCGAGCTGTGGTTTATGAAGCTTCACGTTATTTGTGCAAGATGTTTTGTCAAACCACAGAGTTGGGTGCAGAAACACTGGAAAGAACATATTATTTAAATTCTGGGCAGTGCCTTCTTGTTCTTCAAAGATTAATATGACAGCAATTACTTTAGTTACAGCAAACAGCGATATTTCTTATGACACTATTCATGGAAAAGTGTGGTCGAGTGGTTTGTTTTAGCTCATAGATCAATTAATGCTCGTCACTAATGATGAAGCCTCAACAACAAGAGATAAAGTAATGGACTCAAACATGTTTTGCTGTAACTACTGCATGATTTTTGCCCGTAGTAAAAGCAAAAACTTAATGTGTAATTAATGTTATACATCTGTTTGGTACTCATTAATTCCACTTGCATTTAAGGTAAATAGTTTTTACACATTTTAACAGGCATCTTTCAGATATCACAAACTTAATATGCAGTGTGGGGACTTTAACACGCATAAATCAAATTCCAGGTCATCACCTATGGTCTTTACTTTTTTGCATGTACAGATTTATTAGCATGCTGTACCTTATCTAAGTGCAATTTAGATTTCATACTTTTTTAGTCAAACCACAACAAACCTGTGGATTTATCCTGTGCCTTTGCTTATTTAATAGTAAATATTTTAAATAAAATAATGACCTGTCAGGAACCGAGTTTTAAATAAATAGGCTGTCCTGGACATTGTCTTTTCCAAAAAAAAAGAAAAGAAAACACACTTGTCAACAATATAATTTCAAGACAGATGAGCATAAAACTCATGATCTCATAAAAACCATAATCTACGTCCAGTGATGTAAATGGAGGTTTCTGAAACAATTAACTACTGCTGTGAGCAAGCAGTAAATCTGAGACCTGAGGTGAGTGAGTAAAGACTTTGTCAGCAAAGTCAATAGGCCTGAAAAACAAAAGCTAAAATTTCAGCCTCATTCAGGAAACGAAATGTTTTGCAACAGCAGGAAGACTGTGCCAGAACAAGGAGAACATGTGTGAGAAAAACGAGGAGAAAAAGCCTTGGACAGGATGGGTCTAATTTTGAAATGTGTAAAGAGAGCGCAGTATAAAATAAGTTGCGTAAATTACAGTGTACAAATCAAGGTCTCAATGAAATGCATCGGCCAAGTAAAGTTAGAGTCAGTCGCTGTAGGGCCAGGATACTTCTGCATTTGCAAGAAGGTAAGTGGAAAAATTGTGAGTAGCTCAAATAGCTAAAATTAAGTAGCTAAAATTATCATTTTATTAAAAACTATTAGCAAGAGAGCATAGAAGTTGAAATAGTTAAACATCATGGCTAAGTGGGTGAAATAGCTAATAGGCAATGCATAAATGGTTAAGTGGGTGAAATAGCTAATAGGCAAATGGATAAACGGTTAAAATAAACAGCTATGAGTAATGGATAAGTGGTTGAAACAGCTAAAAGTAATGGATAAACACAGTATCCAATAGACTGGACTACAGAGTGTGTGTCAGCTTACAGGTGTGTCTATGTGTCTCATATAGCATGTGTATGCACAACGTACACCTAAAGTATTTATGAGCTTTGAAAAGAAAGTATTTTCTTCTTGGCTTCCATTGGATGGCCCTATTAGCCACTCTCTGTGTTTATATCTCTCCTCACTCAGATTTATACATGTGCTTCCTGCTCCCACCCTTGCACTCCCAGGCGTCCTAACTCCATCCAGCCCCCACCTCCACCCCCACTCACCCATCATCAGCTCCATCCAAAGATGATGACAGTTAGGAACTTTGCAATACATCATCAAGAGGAGGAAACCAGGGAGTCTAGTCTACCCATTTATACC
Organism: Scortum barcoo; assembly: GCA_023238725.1. Classification (NCBI taxonomy): domain Eukaryota; kingdom Metazoa; phylum Chordata; class Actinopteri; order Centrarchiformes; family Terapontidae; genus Scortum; species Scortum barcoo. Next base: position 15,231,610 of record CM041544.1, on the reverse strand, counting down.
AAGGAATTTTTCTTCGTGAGAGATTTTTCAGGATCAAGCATTTTGCTTGATAGCTTAGTTGGCACTGGCTGTTGTGTCTTAGTGCCATATTTTGAACCCTGGGGTAACTTTATGAGAGCAGATCTGGGTTGAGAGGAGTAAATTTTGGCAAAGTGCAAAGCCTTTGTTTGGCTCATCAGCAGCAGATGTGCAGTTGGATTAGAAAAGGACACAGGACTGCTGTTCAATGTAGTGCAGATGTACTCATGTCACTGAATCAGTATGTGGCCCTGAGGGAGAAGGGGCAGACCACAAACAAACACTACAGAAACTCTCTCAAAAATCATCTGACTGTACAGTGAGACAGCCTTCACAAGGTTGCTAAAAACTGCTGAATGTCTTTATTATCTTCACTTGATCTGCAGATTCTCTCAGTATTTTAGTTCGAGTGTAGATGTCATAGTTATAGTTACACATACAGATACATTCTCAACTATAGCTGAGGTTTGGAAAAATTTGAAACCTGCATTGTTTATATCCATGTTTGCTTGTGAGGAGTCTTTTTCGTTCTTGCCTTTGTTGCTGCAATATTTGAAAAGGTTACCACCAACGACTTGTTGATCAGTGAAATACATGAAAAGACAGCAGGACTGTGCATTGTGTTTCCTGTGTGCATGAGCGCCTTTGTGTGCATGATAACAAAACAGGGACCTACTTGTAAAAACATTGCTCCACAGCACTACTAGAAGTAAGAAACTCCATAGGGTGGATGCTGACACTGGATGCTGCTGATTCAGAGGGCGTCCAAAAAGTCTGGGATCAGAGGCAAACTGCTCATTAAGTAAGTGGGACTTCAAACCAATCCTGCACTTCATCTGGCGCCTTTCACACTTGACAACTTTTATGTGAAGTGAAAAGCAAGCGGAGCAACATAACTTACCCCTGCGATTGACACCCCAAACAAAACTACTGATAGATAGGTAGATAGATAGATAGATAGATAGATAGATAGATAGATAGATAGATAGATAGATAGATAGATAGATAGATAGATAGATAGATAATGATAGATAGATAGATAGATAGATAGATAGATAGATAGATAGATAGATAGATAGATAGATAGATAGATAGATAATCGTGATCTCATTCATTACAGAACATTTTCTGGCTTGAACACTGTGTTTTGAGCAAAAGGCTTAAGTGTTGCCCCCAGGGTGGGAGTCCACTGTGACAAATGGTCACTTATCAGAAACAGAGCAGCCTGTATTGGATTTGCTCCACGCTGGAGGGGGTGGGGCCAGAGTTAAATGGTGATTTTGGCAAAAAAACAAACATTTCTGCACTCATAAATAAGGTTTATCCATGACATGACAAAACAAAATCAAAAACTGAATGCAACATTTGGTTTAAACCAGGTTTAAGCCACAAAACGAATCTATCGGCTACTGTGACTCATTGTGCACGAGTCTAGAAAAAGAGAGGGGGGGTGTTCATTGAGAAAGAAGTTGCTCAAATGGTGTACTGTTGTTAAAGTAATTTGGAAGTGCTCATTTGCCTTAATGATTTCCTAGGCCAGTTTAAAATCTTATCCATCTGCAAATACAAACAAACACATGGACCTCTTGACCCACCCACCATCTAGCTCGCAAGCAGATTAACCCTTTTCTTTCCGGCAAGCATGCGCACACACAAGCACGCATACCCGCATACGGCGTGTAAACACCCACACAGACACAAACTCGTGCGCACATACACACCCTATAGGCCCCAAGAGACCCGGAGCTCAAATAAAGACAGCAAGTCTGCACATATAAACACACTCCCTCGGCCCGCGCGCAACACTGAAATGGTTTCCACTTGCCACGTAAACCTCCTCTCCTCTCCAGCTGCTTTTCACATGCACTACACCCCTGAGCACTCTGTCTCTTTTCCTCTCCTATTCAATTTCTAGCTGTGTTCCGCTCTTTTAGGATGCAGATTATCACTAATGCTTTGGAGATTATCTCCTGAACCTCAACATCCCAAAAAGTAAGCAGCAGTTGAGCCAAAAAAACACATATATAGAGCGCATTTGAATACTCCGATTGTTTCCTTTTCCCCCTCGCCTTTCATTCCCGTGTAAAGATAATTATGTATTTCATCACCACAGTATCTTGTCAAAAGATGTTTCCTTCAGGGTTTGCTTATGACGGCGGTCCCAGTTATCTGACAGTGATTTATGCTGACGAGCGCGGTATCAGCAGTCAATCCTGACAACTCCATTATATGTTAGACAGAAAATAGTGTGTCTTTCCTTGAACCTTACAAAGATATGATGCCGAGTCAATAATGAAGCCTGCTTCAACTTCATACCGAAGTAAAAGTCACAACTGGAGGACAATGACTGAGATACGGGCCAGAATCTTACTGAAAACATATGAGTGTCTACAACACAATTCCTTTTTAAATAACTTTTTTTTCCACTGGTCTCCATCGCCTAGTATCAGCCCAATAAGGAAAAGAGAGAAATCACAGATAAAGTGCACTGAATTTAAGAGTGAGACAAAGAACAAAAACAATCGCAATGGTGAGGAAATGGACAAGGATGATAATGAGGCCAACAGCGAGCAATCACGTGTGAGTGTACAAAGATGCTCCTCTGATTTCTTCTGCCTGCCAGGTAAACACAGTTCCCAGTCGAACCTCTAACCGCTGACAGTTTTGCGGTGCAGGGCTACATTCTCCTGTTTAGGGCAGGGGCTCACTAAACCGTTATGGGAGACCTGCACCATGTAATTACGGAGACCATGAGCTGCAGCTACAGCACAAATTCACCACAGACTCAGTGCACTTTATCTGCCGTTTAGCTTTAAGAGAGAAAGATCAATCTTTCAGCTGCGTTTACCACTAATGTCCAGCATGGGGACTATGGTGAAGGTTTAGAGGTCAAGTGTGGAGGGCCTGTACAGTATGTGCTCCATTCTGACTATGAACAGTAAATCATCCTGAGCACCAGACATAAAGAGTTATTATTGTTATTATTGTTTTCATTGGTGGACACGATCGCACCAAATGATTGACTGTAAGCATAATTATATGTACATCTGAGAAACTACATAGGTGATAACATATTTAACATCAAACCAAACCCTTCAGAATAAAACAGCTGAAACTGTGCATGCAGACAACAGTCACTATATGACAAACTTTCCAGGCAGCCGATATGAATATAACTGGAGACCAATCTAATATCTTGCACAGACTGAATGTAGGTTACTTCACACACACATACACACACACACAGCTGAAATAAGACAATTTTTCCATTTCACTATGAAGCTGGAATTCCCTGTTACGTAAAGCCTCAATACCATGGAACACATAATGAAATTAGGTTGGGGTCTTATTTCGTTTGGTGGCAACTCCGGCACAGCTTTTCCTCAGAGTGGCCTGCCCACAGAAAATTAACTTATAGGTCACTTACTGAAACTTGCATTGCCCAGCTATGTCATACGTAACCGTGGCAGATTGCAGGACGGATGGCCACAGCAAACTTTGCATCTGATTGCACGGCTAACGTGTAATTTAGTAATGCATGTGGATATTCTGAGACTGCATGCATGCACACACAAATACACAACACTTGCACAGCTGTTCACTAAACCCCTCTCATACTTTTCCTGCTGCCTCCTACGCCTGTATCCCCATGCTCAGCTGAGTCACTCAGTTTTTCTGTCTTCCCCTCACTCACACACATACAACCTTAAATCCAACAGCCAACCTTGGCAGAGGAAATAGAATATAGAGATATAGAGGCACAAACAGGTTGTTTCTCCAGAATAACACTGCTTTTTTGCCTCTTTTGATATAACGCAGAAGTGTTAGTCAGGAGATCAGCGATATCTTTGTTAATCCAGACTACTTTTTATTCTACAACTAACAGTTATTATTGAATAGTCAATTAATTTGCTGAATATCATCTCTCTCTTCATTGATCTATTGTTTCGTCAAATGAAAAATGGCATATAATTTCTCAGCGCACAGGGTGATTCTTCAAATTGTTTGTTTTGTCCAAACAACAGTTAAAAACCAAAAGATATACAATTTATGTCATATATGACGAAGGTAAGCAGCAATCCTGTCATTTGAGAAGCTGAAACCACAGAATATTTAGCATTTTTGCAAAAAAAAAAAAAAAAACTGAAACCATTAATTGATTGTAAAATTAGGTGCCAATTACTTTTCTGACAAATGACTAACTGATGAACAGGTAATTGTTGCAGATCTATTTCAGAAATTCTTTCGTGTCAAAAATTTTCGTTTCAAAACAATGTGCCCAGAATGCAACTTGACAACTGAAAGTTCAGTCTGAGATTCAGGCACATTATACCAAGATGAGAAGTGGGCAACAGAGATCTGGTAAGCTGCCTCAAGTGATATCACATGAGGCAATTCATTATTTTTCGCAGCTCCCTCTGAAGCCTCAAACATTACTTAACTTTTGTACAACTTTTTTTACAAAATCAAATCACAAACTTTGACATGTAAAATTGGTGGAGTTCCCACACACATTGTAATACCACTTGGCAGTAAATAACCTGAAAGATTCTTTTGATTGAGGTAAAAAGATTTCAGATCCTTACCTGATTTACGTTTGCCGGAACCTCCACAGTCTCTGAAAAGGAAGCAACAGCAGAGGAGCATGGCCAGTGTGAGTGAGTGCACAACAGAAATCAGAGCATTAATAGGACTTGATCAATCCTGTAAATGGCTACAGCTGAATCTCTGCCTGGGACCATCCAGAGCGCAGTTGGCACACAAGTACCAGCCAAACCCTCATTGAGAATGCGTGCAGAACTTGACCCACTACCAGGGGGAGCGAGGGCGACGGGGTGGGACACGACATACGGGTGTGCAAGTGTGTCAAGGACAGAAACAAGACAGATCATCAGATCTTTCAGCCAATATACTCCTGTGCGTGTGTGTATCTTTTCAAATGGTGGACATGGCGTACATGAGGGCGAAGCAGCTGCCTCTGTTTAACAGAACAGCATTTATTTACTTGACAACAGTATCATATCCCCTTGATTAGTCCCATTCATGTTTAGATGTGAAAGCGTCTCTCTGTTCCCGAGCCTGGACTGTAACAAAACCACTGAAAGGCTGAGCATTAGTGTCAATGAACCCGCTCTTTTCACGCTCATCAGTGTCACAGAGCGGCAATTTGCCACTGACTGTTTGCACATTTACTGTACACGTCTGTTTACTTCTTTGCTTTGGTTTCTTCTTTTTTAGACTGGAGCAGATTATTTGCACAATTGTAAATCTGTCACTGTTGTTGGAGAAAATATGAAGCTATTATTTTAGTTTGACAGAAATGACTCATTTAGAAGCAAAAAAAACCAAACAGACGGTGGTATGATGAACACAAGATAAATACATTAAAATTAATTCATTAAAGTGCTGTCGGTTCAATTTGAGTGCCCATGATTCATTTACTGTAATGCAGGTACATGAATGATGATGCTTCACATAATGACTTAATCCTGAACAGACCGACATTTCTTAATCTCTGCCTTCATGTTTATGTATGTATTTGTAGCTTGTTGCGCATTTTAGGAGGTGCTGGCTGGCTGCGCGTCCCTGATTAGTTAAGCGAGCTGCAGAGAGAGCCCACTGAGGAGAGGCTGAGGTTTGACGCAGATGGGAACAGACACCTGGCTCTCCGGAGAGGCCAGCAGCGGGACCGGAGCCACGGCCAGTTATGGATATGAGAGTCCATGTTTGGATAAACCTTGTCCAACATTTGCCAGGTTACAGCCTGTTCTTCAACTCTCTGTGTTTCGCTTATTCACATTTAGGCTTTTGCCTTTTTGAGGACATTGACAAAAATGCAAAAATGACATTGAAACTGTAAAATCGGAGTATGTCACTGTCTGGCAAGCATCATAAAGGGTTTACCCTCGTTCAAGCTCAGCAACACTTCTTGCTTAATGAAAACATTTTTTACCGATAACTGTATTCCTCTGTTACTTAAGATAAAGTCATTTTTGGCATGAGGTTTCTCCGTTTCCAGATGCAGGAACGAATACGAGCTATGAGACGTTTCCAATCACAGATGTAATAGCTCACAGCTCAGTTCGGCTTCATTAAAAAGATAAATGATGCACTTACTTAATTTTGAAATAAAACAACAGATTCAACTGTGAACACACTGTTAAATTGGATTGTGACACAGTAAGAAACAATATTTATATTGCATCTTAATGCGGTGTTTTTACTGTGGAAATGAATTCCATAACTTTCTATATGATATGATGGCCAGCAAACCCAATAATGTTCAAACATTTATGCCGGGCCAACATAAATAAGGCTGTAGTTCATTAAAAAATAAGCAAAGTCTGAGCAGATGAGGCAAAAAGTATCACTGGATATAACTTTAAAGTCTCAACTTTAGGAGAGGAAACCAAATATGAAGAGTAATAGGTTTTAAAATCAAAACAACGCACACATCATATACTGTGTGAATAGTTCACCGCCTCTTTTCGGGATGGAAAAGCGAGCAGGGTGAGTGGTGGTAGCATAAACTCTGGGATAAATTACAGTATGTAGACGTTAACAGCCTCAGATGCTGTTCACATCGAGACAACGTGTGAGACAGATTCATTGTGATGCGCATTAAACATTTCTAAAGTGTTTTCTGTGTTTATTTTGTCAAAACGTGGTGGGGTGGAGATGAAACTGAAGGAAGCACTATAGAGGGCTGGGGAGAAATGATGGGGATAAAGTAGATGCTTGACCTTCCCTGCTAGCTCGTGACCCTTTGTGCTTTCTCTCTTATCACCAGTAAAAGCTGATAGACGAGGGGAAGTTAAGGTAAGCAAAAATATGTCCAAACACTGTTAAAGACTGTGTAGATTTTAACCTTTAGTTAACAATAAGGAGTCACAGAAGTTGGAAGTCTTTATAACTCACAGGGTTCTGGTTTCATTATGTACACGCCCATGTTAGGAGATGCATGTACAGTGCATGGACATGGACTGCATGAGCTGAACACATCATTAAAAATCAAAGCCCGCAAGAGTCCATCCTAAGCTCGAGTTGAGAATAACCATCTGTTTGCAGCTCGCTCTTTGTAGGTGGGCCTATTATAGGTGGAATGTGTGAGACATTAGTCCTTTGCTCACATTTCTCAGCCAAGCCTGCACTGACTAACGCGTCCTGCCCTGCTGCATGTATACATTACACAGACACTCCTGCATGACCTCAGATTAACCCCTGCAGGAGTGACCTCCAGCTCAGGGGTCAGCGGGACGTATTTGAGCAGGAAATGGTTATGATAGAGCAGAGGGCCGGTTTGGACACAGGAAGGGTGCAATAGGAGTTTTTGTGTGTAAGAAAGGTAACGCTGCTTATTTAAATCCTCACAAAAGCTTAGTAAAGTCTTGCATATGGGCCAAAATCTCCAGCAAAGCTTGGTCATTTACAGTGATGTCAGAGCAGAGGTATGTTAGTTTGACCACAAATCAACCACTAATAAGTTCCCTTGTGGTGAAACACTGACATACAATTAAGCTGTAAAGAAAATACTTTAAAACAACTGTATTGTGTCTCCTATAAAATTAGTAAAATGCATAATTGTGTAGTTGTATATACCCTGTTGTGTTTACATAATTACAGTGTTTGGACTCAACTTTAATTTGGCCACAAAAAGCACAAGGTAAATCATTAAACTTTAGACTACTTTTAAGTATTAAAGTTATAAGAAAGGGTACAGTATATCTCAAGGAAATGAAGGACGGAAATGTCTTCCAGAGTCATGTGAATGTCTCTGTGTGTGTATCTGTTTACATATGCAAGGAGTTCACAGTAGCTGTACCATCATGTGCGCACATCTGGATGAATGTAAAACAGCAGCATCATATGTTTTGAATAGAAGCTACAGAAGTAAGATTTCTTTTCTTCTCTGATGCCCTTGTCATCCTGTCACAGGCAGCTTTGCTTAAATCTTCAGTCTTGTAACAGACACTGTGTCTACTGTCTAAGAAAAACAAAACAAATTTCTCTTCCATGGTTTTGAATGCTCAAACACAACGCATTGACAGTGTCATGTCAATTTTATATCTTTCTTATCATACTATTGCGCTGTTGTGACAAATTAATTTTCCCAATGCAGGATTAATAAAGTTTATCTTTTTTAATCTTATTAAGAATCATGTATCTTGCATGAGAAAATGTCCTGCTCCCTCCATCAAGGGCATACGACCAAATAAATAAGTCATACTTCTACCAAGTCATGTTGCCACAGGCACAACAACGAGTCCTCCGATCTCTTGAATGAAGTTGGATGAACTTTTGATCTCAGAAGTTCAGCAGCAGAGAGGTTCTTCTTTTTCCTGCATGCTGGTAAGATTTTAAGCTGCAGAGCCAACGCTGTCGTGGATCCCTGGTGGCAACATCATAATCTTGTTTCAAATTCTCATCCTCACAATTGAGCTCAGAATAAAGTCACTGACCTGATTCCTGTTTATCAAGACGGTTCGCAACAAGTCTGCAGGGTGTGGAGCGTTTCACCAGAAATCCAGTTATGTGACATAAAAGCCATATAAAAGTATTGCTGACAAACTACTTCAGAGTATTTTTATCCCTTTAACCACAGCTATGGTGTGCAAGATGACACTGCCTGGTACAGGACAGGCATTCATCAGGGGCCATGTGGAGTCCAAACACCAGAACCACCCTTACAATCAGATCTATACCTGTGTAGCCCGTAGGAGTTATTTTAAAGAGAACGAAATTCATGAGTGGTCCAAGTGAGTCATGTACAAATAATCTGCCTTTCTCCATGAGGCTCATGTGACCTCCATGAGGCTCAGATTATAATAATTCAATCTGAATGAATTAGTTTAAATGTAATATTGAAATTCACTAAAAATAAAATGTAAAACTAATAAAAGTTAATGCCAAACTAATATTGAGTCTACCAGATCATCACCATTATCATCAGGGTTTGTCAGTTTGCTGAGAGGATTTTTTAGATTTTATCATTTCCATCGGTATATTTTGAAATAACGTATACAGTTCAGTAGCTCTCCTGTTGTGCAAACAGCTGCCTCAGGACGTTTACGAAGGTGTTCAGTTGCTCTGTTGCACCCGACACAGTAACATCACCTACTTTGAGCTATAATATTCTAATATCACCATGGACTGTTTTGAGTTTAGAGACATTTTAGCATTTAACTTGAATGATTCTCTCTTTCTTTCTGTCACAGAACAGTGCTGCTCAAATGGCAGATAAGTTATTAATATTTTCTAATTATTTCAGGTCCTCTAAAACCGCTACTGACACGGGTGAATTTTATTTGCCGATTTATGACTCAAGGCTCTGCAGTATGAAATTCTTCTTTTTATTCTTTGGTGACATTTATGTGAATGAAAGTCTCCCACAAATTGAGCAGAATAGGTCACCTTACATGGCAGTTTTAAAGGCATCAATTACACAAATGTTTAAATCTCATAAAAGTATATTGCCTCACTTCCTGCAATCACGTGTTTGGTGAATCTGACTTACCATGGATCACCTTTACCGGACTGGATGTACACAGAGGAGGAACAGTCCAAGATGTACAGATATTTTCAGTTTTTGAGGAGAGGTAAGTTTTCCTCTGTGGGTCGAGGTCTTACTCTTTGACTTTTTTGTATGCTGAGTCAGTAAACTCCCTGCTGGGGCCCATATGCTCAGACTCCCAAGTGTTACTGTAGACTATGGGGCAACTGAACAAACTAACTAACTTTCGGAGTAACAAGAAGTTTAAGCAACAACTAAAAGCTGAAACATACGGCAAGACCTCCATTAACATTGCAACAAAATATAAATAAATAAAAATCATCTGATCCAGTTCAACTTGATATTTGGCTGTGTAAAAACTAAAGCCTTATTTAAAATAAAGATGATGCTTTTGGGATTATGGATATATGCTCATGTTTACTGGAATCTTTCATAATTGTGCCTTGACCAAGTCCTCACTCGTAAATAGTTGGGATGGATCAAACACAGAGGACACATTTCCCCGTGGGGATTAATAAAGTGTAACTTTCTTATTACCACTCTAAAAATATAGTACAAAGCAAAGTCACATTGCAGATGGGACAGTAACAAGCAAAAAAAACAGGGGCTGGCAGTGACAGCACACATTATCTCAGCAAAACATCTTAAAGCTAGTCAAAATTAAAAGCTACATCACCTCACCTTGTTCCAAACAATACAAATGTCCAGTTCAAATCTGCATAATTGTCAAACTAACACTGCACTGTGGAAAAAATGATTGATGAATAAAACTTTCCAATTTAATTTTATGCCTAGCCTGTGGCATTCATTGTCATGAAGGAAACTCTATAATTAAATATTCTATGCATGTGCTCTATCATAAATATGCCGATCAGGATGCCAAGATTTAAGACTGTGAAAGCCAGGTTCTATTATCCAAGTGTAGTATAATGTCTATTTGTCTTAATTTGCCTAAAATTTTCTCCTTTTTCTTGTAAAATATTCAAAAGCTTTCAGCCTCTTGGCCTCTGAAACTACTTAAAAAGACAACATCATTATTTCAATTTGAAGAAAACACCACTTTGGTTTAAAGGAGAAAAAGACTTGGAACCACTTACTACAATAATGCAGCAATTTGAGTTGTTGATTTCAAACAATCAGGTGTCTGAGAAATATTTAGTTAGCCCCTTTTGATACTGGTGTTTCTACACAAGCTACATTCTTTCCACATGGATAAAAGCATTATGGTTTTCTATATTTGTTGTAAAGTTCACAAAGCTCAATGCAGTTTAACCAATGTCAATCTAAAGAAACACATCTTTTTTGCTAATAACTATTATCATGAATGACCAATCATCTGTTTCTTTCTGAGCAAAAACACAAACACACCACTGCCTCATGTCGATGTAATGTGATACCATCTTTCAGCCTATTACATGGCTCCCTCTTGTGACAAAGAAGCATCACAAACTTTTATTTTGTTTTTTGTTTTTTTTATATATGTGCAGTGGCATCTGTTCACCATTAGATGGCAGTCACATATGAGGGCTTGACAAACAACACTGCCTTGCTGCTGACGTTTATGATGACTGATTACTGTTAGAAATACCAGTAAAATGGATATGAATCAAGTTTCATGGTGGAGAAAATGTCACCAGTATGAGCGGCCTCATAATTACTCATTGTAATGGAGACGCTGGATGTTGGCTTGAACTGCTTTTTGCAGTTTGAGCTTATCATGTTACAGTAACTGAGACAACTAGAGCTTTGTTAAAATCAGTCACTATCACCTGAGCATAAAGAAAACTTTTATTCTTTATGCTGTTTTCAAATCATTCACATTATCATTCAATTATTACATTTTTGCCCCACATGTGATGAAATAGCTCTCTGATTCAGCAGAAATATAAGTTTATGGTATTTTCCCAACCCATTTTTAACAGTTAGTACTTTAACACCACCAATGAAAGTTTCTTCACTTCACACTTCATAATTTTATTCCATCACAAGACCATCTTTTCTGTCATCTTGTGAACTTGTTAAACCAAAGAAGAACACCCTAGAAGAAGATTTTGAAACAGTCCAGATCCCCCAGTAGTGAACTGAGCTCTTGGGTGGCATGGCCTCAACAACTCAATTTAATCTGCCCTCATCTGTCTCTGAGACTGAAGGAGGATCTCACTTTGAAGTAGGATTAACATGGATGTATGGTGGGGGGTTAGAGGTGGCAGTAGTGGAGAGACCACTCAAGTCACTCTACTGCATTTTTCTCCTTGAGCGTGTTGGGAAGTGTACAAACAACATCTGATGAGTTTAAATTCATATTATATAGAGGAAAAAAACACCATCATAAACTTAAACTGGACACAAATCAAAAGGAAGGAACAGAATTTAAACAAAAAGTGATGTAGCAGCCTGTCTGTAATTACTCCCACTCTGACTTTGAACTGAGAATGAGAAATGACGAGCCTGAGAGCTTTATCCTCTCTGGGACTTGAACTCGACCGCACTCTCATGACACCGCTGATCCTTGCACATTTGTTTTGGGATCAGGTGTCACCTCCCAGAAATCATTATTAATAAAACACGCAGCATCTCTCAACCAGCATCCATCAATCATCTTGGAAATGCAGCAAAGCCTGTGGATCAAGATGGTGATCAGTGTGGGTGAGAGGCATCTGTCCCAGCTGCTGAACCACATAAACACACAGTCTGCTGATGTACCCTGTGGCTTTGTTTGGTATCTCACAGTTCATACAAAAGAGGTGATGCTGGTGCTCAATGATATCTTGTGATTTCTGAAGTATGCTGCAATAGTTACTCACTCTGTGGGAGGGTTGAGGTCCTCTAACTTGGTCTCAAAGAACTTGAGGACCTCCTCACTTTGGGAAATGTGGGAGGGAAGCTTCATCAGAGCCTGTGGGAGGGAAGGGAGGGAGAAACAAACAAACAAAAACACGCATTTAACAGTTTTTCTTCTGCTGTAGTTTGCTTTAAATCTCAATGAGCAACCGGTTTGTAACACTTAGTCACTGTACAGTCAGTCAGATGAGAAGACCAGGCGGAGATGTAGAGGGTGTGGAGGGGAAGGAAGACGGCCCTGAGCCCGGACCGAGGGTTAAAACAAAGGAAAAAGCACAGAGGTGATGTAGCATAACAACCCGTCTGTCTCAGCTGCACTTGAATCAGAGTAGAAGTCCTTATTGGAGCAATATTAAAAAGCAATCTAGTACGGTTGTTTTTAAGCTTCTTGCCTTCTTGCCACTGCTAATCTCGTGTGGTTCCTCTAAATGAAATCTGCTGCCACACTTGGCAAAGCACCTGCCCCACATTCCCTCCTCTGACCTACTGAACGTAAGAGGGTCAGGTAGCCATCTGCACTCGCTGGTACACTAAGGCTGCTGATTCATTCTTATTCTTTAGATTCTGTTTCAACCCTGCGTGCCCCCATTTCCCTCGCTTCCTTTATAGGCTGCCTATTTACATTGGTGACAGGAAATGACCAGCACAGATAGAGCCGTTGCTTTCCTGTCCCCTGGCTGGTGGGGGAGATAAATATTGAGGCCTGCCTTGGAAACACTGTGGCAAATGTTCAGGGAGTAGAGCTTGGACATAGATAAAGAGCTCTCCCAAGCAACACATGAAACAAAAATGAGCAGTTGACATTTACTGTTGTAGAAGACGAGATGTGTTGTGTTAACAGCAGGCAAACTGATGCTATGTACTCAAATTTGTGAGGGCATTATAAGACACAAAGCTTTTGTCTTACTTTGCAGTAATTATCCAGGTGCTTCAGCCTTCTGACGGCTACATCTCTTATGTGACTTCGGCGAAACAAGACTTTACCTGCGGAAAACCAGAGTGTTGTCAGTTGTACATAGATCTCCAGAAACAGTCAAAATACAATAATTAAAACAGGGACTGTACCAGTTTATGTAAAACAAATGTATTGTTTGTAAAACTGACATTGTTAAATAGAGATCGTAATTCTTGCTGAATGGCAACAGTGGTTATTGGTCATAATTTGTCCTCTGAAATGCCTTTTTGTTTTGTCCCTAACCATTTTTTTTATGTAAAAATGAAACCATATATAGGTCTTTGCCCTTTCTTTTACTCTTGACTCCCCTCAAAAGCCCTTCTTTTGAGTTTCCTGTTTTGAGTCTTTTACTATTTTTCCATTTTTATCTATGTGTGTGGTTGTTTATTTGTACCTTTTTTCCTTTGTGTATGCTCATAAGAACATAGGTTTATATGCTTGCATGTTTATGTATATGTAGATATGTATATATATATATATATATATATATATATATATATATATATATATATATATATATATATATATATATATATATATACACACACACACATTTGTTGTATGAAAATGCTGGATTTACATTTGGTTGGAAAATTATACAATCTCAAAAAACATCGGCATTTAGTACCGCTTCTTGGGACAAGTAATGCTTACACCACAGAGGATGTATCTTTACTAAAATAATACATTCATTCATTGCGGTGTTTAGCCCAGCTGCAGAAAAGAAGTGTTTCCCTTCATTTGACATGACATACTTGAGTAAGACTGGCCTACATTAAATACATTACATACATTTTTAATAATAAAAGCTTGATCTTAAGACAGAACAAACGCAAAGAGTCTTCTGATTTATAAATTAATGAGAGCAGTTCTATTAATCCTGACTTTATAACTCTTAGGAGACTGACTGCTGATATCAGTGTCTAAATGCATGAAGCTCACTGAACTGTGTCCATGTTGGGCTTACAGAGATCAAAACAGCACTGGGCAGACTTGAGCTGTACCACTTGTCTAACAAAGGATCTCTTTACTGCGCTCCTCTGCTCTGACCCACAATGAGTTTATCAGATTAGACAAATCCATCCCTGCTAGCCTCCCACTGCCATGGCAGACCACAAATTGATTTGGCCTGGGTGGAGTATGGTAGTTAATAAAACAATGAAATGTGGCAGGCAGGGCTATAGAGTATGTAGGAGTACTAACAAAGATCAGTTGTGTATGAAAAGGCCTCTCTTTTCCTTTCATTCTGCAGTCTCTTGAAAAAAATTAACATGTATGTGACAGTCATTACAGAGTGTTGTGCATGCTACAGTGCACTGTGTTCATCACCTGGCAAAAAGGGAATAATCCTCTTTTTAGGGTCCTTCTGCCCTCCTTCAATTGGGAATTTGTCAAGGATTCGCATCTGCAAAAGAAAGGGAGATAGTAAAGAGTGACACAAACAAGAGTTGTGCAGCAGAACTCCAAAACAAGCCGTTTTGTTTGCCACAAAAAAGGAGGCTTGTCAATATAAATGGCATGGCGTCATTATCTCCTGGCTGTTTGATGGCTGAACCACATGAACTGCACTTTATGTAGCAACAAGTTTATCAGTCAAAGTTAAAAGCGGAGGAATCTGAGATGAGAACAGAAACAAAAAAAGGGGGCTGTAAACTCTCCAAGAACAGTCAACCTCCTTGTTACGGTACATGAGTTCAACGCAGGGGTGTAATTACATATCATCTGAGGAGCTACTGTGTCGTGCAAGCACAAACAGTTTCACTTTGATCTCTGGGGCAGCAGACAAAGTTACATCACCCACACTTATCCCAAATCAAAAACAAGTTCCACTTAAGCAGCTTAAAAAGACATCAGAGGAGATAATTAAGACTTTGATGTTAACACTTGACAGGATCAATTTATTGAGAGATACAGGGCTAAAAAGGTGGAATAAACTGATATAAAGCATGCTGAGTTAAGTCTTTCGTCTTTTATTTTCCTCTAAGTGTAGCAGTTTGCAACTATTTGAGTTCCTGCTTGGATACACGTATGATGTGAACACGTTTTGGTGCACTGCAGATGTGTTAAGTCTGTGTCTTTAGCACAGTCAAGAGTTTCTAGTTTCCACTTTGAATAAATCTCGACAATACCATCATGCAAGATCGAAATCCAGATGTAGCCCCACCTTTGTTCGCTCTGCCATGCCTTGTTCCAGATGTGCTTCGTTAAACAGCAAAGACTGTTGAGCTAAAGCACAGTCAACTGGCGAGGAGGAGGAGGAGGAGGAGACTGGGAGGCTAGTACTGGTCTAAAGTGAGCCAAAAACAACCAGGTGGACAAACACAATCGAGCTTGGAAGGCGAAGTTGGACCCAGTCTGTCTGGGCCTGCAGGAGTTGTTGGTAGGATTTCACCAGTAAGAGGTGGTTTGGTTTCCCCTTTCGTGGTTCTTCTCTGCTGCCTTTGCTAAATCTCCAAATTTCTCTCAGGGCACGGCATTTCCCCCTTCCTCCAAAATATAGACAGCTAAGGAGACATGGTTTTCTTTTGAAGAGGACAACCATCATTATTGTGGTTTAAGGGCAAAGTAAAAGGGCTGAGTATAAAGAACAGCTCTGGTTAACCACACCTGCACTTAAACATGCACAACACACAGTTTTATGCTCCTAAAACTGAAAATGCAGGACATCAAATATATACAAACCAAACCAGTTTTTCTTTAGAATACTATGGCAATAATACAATTTTACAACAAGGGCTGAAATTTCCAAAAATCCCAGTTTTTGTAGCAGCGCACTGGCAGCTGCAGTGTTTGTCCGTCACACTCATCATGCTAACAGCCTCCCTAAAGATGGGAGTGTTCACTCAGCACCTTCAGAAAAAAACCTCGAGTGACGGAGAGGCTCCTCGTCCAGAAGCGATGATGACATCTTCCCCGGAGACCTGCCTGAATACAGTCACCACTCCACGGGACAGGTGTGAGAGCCGTTTCTACGGCAACAGCCGAACAACTGGGCACAAAACTCGGGAGGTAAAACAATTCTCACGTTTCATATACCTTTAATTCACAGGCTTCAGGGTCCATAGAGCTGTATTTACTCTGTGTTTTTTTCTTAAACTCTGCACAGGATACTTCAGTGTATTGAGCTGCAGAGTCAGCCAACTGATCCCGCTGGGAAAATTAACATGTCCGTGTAGCAACAGGTGCTATGAGGTAATCAGATTTCCCAGTCTTCTTTTTACACTCTCAATAATCAGTCTTGCGAATAAATGCGCCCGGAAGAAAAGAGCAATAAACACTCAATCATCCCCCATATCTCTATTTTGGAATGATGACACTGAGGACATGAATTATGGTGACAGGAGGAACCCAACCAACTTCTGTGCACTGTAATGACACTCATTTAAAGCATTTAAACATAAGTGCACTCACAGGAGTGGGAAGGGAGGAACAGACAAAGAGACACTAAACCAAGCAGACAAAGGAACTGTTGGGAGAGGAATCTCAGACAGAAGGAGTTTGGAGGAATGTTGTGAGTGGGAAAACAATCTGATCCCATCTCTGGGTTGTGTTTTGTGACTCTTGCTACTGCTGAGAGGTCATGATGCAACGGCTCTCTTGGTCGGAAACTGTTTCAGATTTTCCGTGCATGTTGTTACAAAAGCTGTTTCGGAAAGAAGTCATATAAACTCCCACTTTATGCCTCCTCTGGTACAACAACAACAAACTGCCCCAAGTGATGTCACCTGAGTCAGCCTCAGTTGTTTAAAAAGTATGGCTCTGTGGTTCGAATGAGGTGAGCTTCCTAAAACTCTCCTCATTTCTACTTGAGAACAGCAGCTCAAGACTACAATAGCAGCTACTAGCATAGGACATCAAACTCTCTGACCAAACTGTCGCAGTTGAGTTGTACTGTGGGTAATGTAGGCGCCAGGTTTTGACGAGAAAGAAATATGCATGGGGAAAAACAAAAAAAATATCTCTGGTTCTGCCGCATCAGCTGTGATACAGTGGGGTGCTCTTTGACAACAGCTTCTTGGGAAAAATAACCTTGTTAAAGTCCGATATTGTGTTGGGAATGTAGGCCAGACAAATTATAATGCAGACAGGGTAGAGCTGACCCTGGTCCAACTGCCCAATCCAAAAATAATGATGACTAAGGGATTTTTGGACAAGTTTCTGTCCAAAAGGAAACCAGGCCAGCTTGCACACTCCACAATCCCCCTGTATGAACGCTGCGACTCATGTGGTCTGTGGTTGGAGGGTGTGAAGGGGGGGTTCACTCGCTTCTTGCCAACGGTAAACTCTGTTTGACACACTGACCAGTTCTGCTCACGTCAAACACATGCGGGTCAAAAGCATTTCCCTTTGACTCCAGAAACAGCGCTGGGTGGAATTCAGCAGCTCAGCAGTATTCAGCATGAAAACAAATGACTTTAAAAACAAGGGATCGATGTTCTCAGCTGTACACATGCATTACAAAGAGCACGTTTCACTTTAGGTCAGCAGAAAAGACGACTAGAAGGAATCAGATAAGGAGGAGATGGGGTGCTAATAATTTATGATAATTGCTTCTCAAAGGAGCAGTTATGAGTAATGTTTTAGTGCACTAGAGAGGTTTGAAACATTATCAGTGAGTGCACTTTTGGACACCCATTTGGCAATGAAAATGGATACTTCATCTTTAAAATACAAACAGCTAAGCCGCCTAGACCAGGGGTTTTGTAAGACCAGCTCAGCTGTGCTGACTGATGCTGGATATAATATGAACAATCGGCCACTGCTTAAAAAGGCGTTTCTTGTTCTTGTGACCTTACTTGGCTTTTCTGAATTCTGAATTAATACTTATCAGATGAGATCACGGTCACATTTGTCAGGCCAAGGGTGTCAAATGATTCCCCCCCCCCCCCCATCAGCTTCTAGTGGACATAAAACATTCGATTGTGCAGCGTAGACAGAGAACTGTGGAGAAACGGAGAAAAGACTGGAGGTGTCATTTGGCAGACACACAAACAAAAGCTCAGTTTCTGACTGGAGAAAACACAGATATTTCAGCGCAGACTGTCACTGCCCGACAGTGCTGAAATTATAAGACATTTAGCTGTTAAATTGCTGTTTTATCCAAGCCAAGCATCTTCCTTTCAGTCTTTAAATCAAAGGCTCCAAAGCCATTCATTACCCCAACCCCCAACCCTGTCCTGACCACCACTTCCTTCCCATGTCATCAGATGCACTCTGGGATTGATCCTTGCATTACCTAAACACTAAGCTCTGTAGATAGCACTGCAAATCTTGCACAAAAAATTAAAAGTACTTTAGAATAGTTTAAGCACCTTTATCTTCTCACTACTCTAGGATGCTAATACAATACTGATAGATTGTCTGTTAACAGCCAGCGTGCCTTACTTACTGCACTTCATCTTTCACCTATATGACTATGTTCATTTAAGGACAAATAAAGCACACCATCCCCACCCTTTTTGTATGGACAGCTGCAGACTGTTGTTCTTCATGGATTACCGTGGCCAGACAAACACACCCAGGCAGCAGGGATCTATGGACAAGACTAATGTTTACAGAGACAGGAGAGAAGCTCTGTTTCCATCAAACAGACCAGGGCAGAATTTTCCTGGCTATTAGCGAGAGACCAGAGAACAAAAGGTTTCCTCTGCTGCCTTCAACACCACCAGCCCACCAGAGCCACAGCACTGCAGAGTGCAGTCTGGCAAAGAGGGTTATCAGAGACAAGCCAGAGACAGTCTGATTTGAGTTTAAACCCCTCACACTGTTGCTTAGGCTACTTCGATGTAGACAATTCAGCCCTGTGTGGTTAAAATGTAAACCTGAGTCACTGTTAGGAAATGCAAAGATTTCACCAGAGGCTACTGGATCCCTCAAAAAATCCTGAGGCATAACTGTGCCTCATGCTGTATTCAGCATACTGACTGAAGTCATGTTTTCTTCCTGCATCTGGTGACTGGATTTCCCCCATTTCCCTTTTTTCCAAGCAGGCTCCAGTAGTCTTAAATGAGACCTTTCACTAAGCATACCGCCTTCCAGCAGCTGAGCAGAAAGACGTGACCAAAAGGTCAAACTGACCTCACAGAGTTTAATATGAAGGAGACATTTTCAGGCCAGTCAACACCCAATTACAGTTTTATAACTTGAGCTGTTCTTGTATAAAGCAGCTGTAGAAGTATTTCATTTATTTATCAGTGTAACATACCTGTAGGTCAAAGAATTTGCTGTATCTCCTGTAGATGACATGGGACGTGGAGTCTGAGTAAGTGACGTTGATGAGGTACACCTATTGAGAGAAAGACAAGCACAAACAAAAGAGACCCATTAACAACAAAGTGATTTTGTCAAGGACACCATGGCACCACTTTATCTTGACTCAACCTAATGGCACAAAGTGCATTTCCTCCTGACTTAACTTCAGGAGGTCGCAAAAGGTCAAATAAACTCATTAAGTTCATCTGTTTCCATCACACATTGGAAAACATCAGGGATCAATGACAGGGCCAATAGATTTCAAGTATTATGCCATACAAAGCATTTATAATGAATTCCAGTGCCGTGGAATGAATGTAACTCATGGTTTTAAAATATTTCACTTTAAGTCTCACTTATACTGATCATTCCACTGCTAACAAAAAGGTGCAAAGTTGCATTTCAGTGCTTTGTTGAACAACTTTGCATTTTACTTCCTTTTAAAGTCCACTGTCCAAGGAAACAAATAATGCTCCCATTATGTCAACAACTTCCCGCACTTCTATCTATCTCCAGGAATAAAGAAAAATAAGAAGTGTTTACTCATATGGAAACTGAAATGGGAATATCCTTTCCTTGGCAGACATCAGTCATCCACAGAACAAAACACTGTTGCCCGAAGATTTCCCAAAATAAATTCTCTATTTGCCTCAACAATAAAGGGCCAACAAACAACTGTGCACGCCCTGAGGTGCGGAAACAGATGGCTGCACCTAATGCATTTCCATCTAAGCGCATGGCACAGAGTGTTTACGAAAAATGGCATTTACACATATGGTGGCAATCTGCAAGGACATCAGTAACTAGTTTGAAATGTAGACTTCACTCCACACACAGTTCATTACAGAAAGAGTGTGCAGCGAGGCGGAGCGAGTTCTCCAGCAGCTCGCTAATTAGATACAGACAGCATGACCAAACACTCTGAATTTAAGCAACAGCATGGCTCAAAGTGAGGCTGTGTGAGGTCAAGATACATCCCAACAGAACCGTGTTAAAGTTTGACTATGACACTGAATTCACAGAGCAGAAAACAGCAGATTCAATAAGTAAACACCATAAATGAAAGCACATTAATATATGGACTCTTCTACATGAAATCACCATGACTGGTCATCATATATGGATGACCACTCTAAATATTAAAGTCTGTATATAACAAGAGTGTTCATGCACTAAAGTGCACACACTGAAGACTTCCCATTGGATCACGTCTTGGCTGAAATGATCCTCTGGCAATGTATGTAAACAAGGGTTAGTTGCCATGCGCTCTCGGGCTCCAGTGCCACGAGTCCCTGGAAGGAAGTCACACTTGAACCGTGAGGACAAAAGACAAAGGGTTGCTTCTTTCCTCTCTGAAACCGGATGAGCATTTTCAGTTGCTTAGCTCATAGATAATGAGTTTTTTTTTTTTTTCCTTCCTCTCCTTCCCTCCTGGGGACTTCCCCGTCAACCCTCACCTCCGGCTTCCATCCCAAGGGAAGGACTGTGCCCAGTGTTTAGTGGCCTCAGGGAGGCTCCCTCAGCAGGAGATGGATGATGCAATTGATCCCATCTCTCAGGTTAATTAATCCAATTGTACCTGATGGACTAATTGATTTTTGCAGTCCCGCTGAGACATGTCTCATGGCTCATCGGATTTGATTACTCAGGTCAGTGGCTCGACGCCGCGACCAGACCATGCAGTCAAGTAGGGCTGAGGAGTCTATAGCCACACATGCAGCTCTGTTAGGCTGTACTTAGGCCTACATGTTAACATCTTAATGTTAAAATACTAAAATGATGCTAATATACTGAGGCTACACATATATAATGTTTACCTTGGCATGATAGCATACTAACATTTTCTAATTATCACTAAATACAAAATACTGTTGAAGCGAATGGGAATGTCATTAGATTTTCAGGTATTCGGCTATAAACCAAAGGCCTTTAAACTGATGGTGGTGCCAGAGGAAAAGTCAGAGGTTCACCAAAGTTATTGTGGATTCAATCTCTGAAAACCACAAATACCTGCACCAAATTCATTCACAATTCATCCAACAGTTTTCAAAATATTTCAGTCTGAATGAAAACAGTAGACAAACCAACCAATCATATCATCCCTACACAAATAACATGGCAGAAATCAAAACCAATCTTGTTTTTTTATTCTTAAATTAGATGAAAAACGACACTTTTCAGCCATGCTTTGCCCCAGAGTGAAAGACCTCAGCAACTATTAAAGCCTCCTCAGGATTAATTACATTGACTGGTTATGTTTATGCTAGTGCACCAGGTCAAAGTTTGCACTTATCCAGTGATATATCTCAACAGCTACTAGATGGATTTCATGTGTAGGAGTTGTGGCTGGATTCCTTCCTTCTTCCAGACAAAAAATGGGCAGCAGAGATTAAGAACAGAGGGCTCCATACAGGCTTCTCACTGTTTGTGAGCGTAACAAACATGCAAGGAGACTCACTGAGTAAGTTTTCCCTCTGAAAAAATATTGTGTCGCAAGGCCAGCCTGAACAGCCTGAAAAACAATAAAATTAGTATGATTGGTACTCGATATATAGTTCCTATTCTCATTACACCACAATGTGGCCTAGTAGCAACGGAATGAGTCATGTATTTCTTCCCAAAATGTCAAACTAGTCCTTTTACTCATGATCCATCTGTCACAAAGAAACTCACAAAGAAAAGAGTATGAAAGATCAATCTGTACTCAAAGGAAGAAAGACCTGCAGTACCAGTTGACCGCAATATTTGAATGGCAATTACAATACCACCAATCCTCATACAAAGTGTAACAACTTATGAACCACAGATGTACATGCTTTTGATGTGAATTTTGCTGATGTCAACCACGCACGCTGGCACTGTGCTCTGCCGACTGACTCATGAGAACACGTCATTTGTTGATAGGTCAGCTGATATGGAGTCCCATTCGAGGCAGGGATTCACTGGGAGAGGGGCTCTGGCTTAAACCCACCAGGGTCCTCAGCAGAGCATAGAGTCATACTGCACAGACGATATGCTGAGCTGGTTGTTAAGACCACTACAAAGGATGTATCTAATTTCTGTCCTTTCTCACCTCTCTCCAATGTGACTTGCATGCCATCGCTTCTACGTGTTCCAACACCCATTTTTGTCTGAGCAAGTTCCACCTGTTTGACTCTCAGCCAACCGTGATGAACCAGCTC
Source organism: Scortum barcoo (assembly GCA_023238725.1). Lineage (NCBI taxonomy): Eukaryota > Metazoa > Chordata > Actinopteri > Centrarchiformes > Terapontidae > Scortum > Scortum barcoo. Next base: position 15,208,851 of record CM041544.1, on the reverse strand, counting down.
CGATGTCGAGTATCTATCCACAAGCTGTATGAACTATGTCATTTGCGAGCCTCAGCATAGAGGCAGCCTGACTGGCAATCTACACCATTTCTGAAGACTGACTGTCAAAGGGATACCCACCACACACACTGATCTACTAATATGTTCAGGTAATTATTGCTGGATGAAGGTTGGTTTAATCCTGTGTCTTATGTTTCTGTCAATTTTGTCTACGAACTAAAAATGTATCAAATTATTCTTAGAAACATTATTTAGCTCCCTCGATTAAGCTTTCACATCTTGTTTTTGTGATGCTTTCTTTAAAAAGTCAAAAGGTCCTAGAATCAAAGATGCATGTCATTTTTTTAATTTTCAGGGGTTTTACCCTTTATTATTCATAGGACAGCTGAAGAGTGACAGGAAAGGTGGGAGAGAGAGAGAGGGGACAACATGCAGCAAATTGGCCCCAGGTGGGAATCAAACACCGGGCCGCTGCAACGAGACTCATGGCCTCATACATGGAGCGCACTCTACCAACTGAGCCACCTGCGCACCTGTATGTCTGCCTGTTTTTAATTCACTGTATACCATTAACAGGTGATACAGGTTATATTGCATCAGGATGAAAGGAAAACACTTTTCTTATTGACCACCTTCACTTTGACATGCTGACAGAGAATAAATGTGACTGTAAACTTTTGAGTTATTTGATGCCAGAAGCACTGAAGCACATGAAGATGAGGATTATGATGTCATGTCTAAAAATATATAAGTCATCAGTCTGGAGAGGTAGACACACTGGCCATCCTTAAAAAACACTTTAAAACACTAAAAAGTAACTAAAATAAATTTGAATGCACTACTCACAAAAATCAACGCTCTGTAAAAATGACAAAAACAAACTACACAAAACACTTGGTCACAAGGAGAAGGGATCAGTCACTTTAGGAATAACCTGTTGGTTTAGATGTTTCACAACAATACTATCCTCATTCCACACTGTATAAGCTGCCATCACCGGCAGAATGGGCATATTCATTCATTATCATACTTTCCACTCACTCATAGTGCAATTATGGTATGGGCTGAGTTCACGAGAACTATATGAACTCTGTAGTTATGTCTAATTATGTGCGTGAAGGATTTATCCCTGGACCTACTCCTCACACCATCACTTGATTTCAAAATGACTATTCTTTATATCTTCAAGTAACCCAGGTTTATGAAGCAAAATATTTTATTATGACTGAGGCTGAGTAAACCTTTCTGTCATTTATTTATTTACTTGCACATTTGTCTTAAAATAGTCCTCTGTTTGGGAAAGATGATATACAATAAAGTATAAAAGACAAATGCTCCCTTCATTTTTAGCCCTCTAAGGCCTTAAACAAAAGAAGCTGGAAAGGCTTGTATGGATACCAGCTGTCTTCTCAAATACAGAAAATGTTAGATTTTAGACAGCTCAGTGTAGAGAGAGTCTAAGGGCGGTTTCACACTTGGTCCCTTTTAAAAGAACCAAACTCAGCCCTCTTTAAGTGGACCAAAAACTCAGTTCTTTTTGTGTTCACATTGTGAGTTTATTTCAAAGAGGACCGGGTTCTCTTTCTGGTCCAGTTCAGCTTTGATGGGGCAACAAAATGTCTACTGCTATGCTTGCCCTCCTGTGTTTTCTGGTTAAATTAGCGCACATACATGGGGAAAATAGAGTTATTCAGATTGCATAGGATAGATAGGATAGATTACAGATTACATGGTCTTAGTACAGTACCACAATAAATTATAAAAGTCAGCAGTACAGTTCGCATAATCTGCGTATTGTGAACACAAAGCGCACCGGGTTCACTTCGCCTTTTTGCACTGTATTGTAACCTTCTTCGCTTGCCATAGATTGGTCACGTGTGACTGCTGCAGCCAGGAAAACTTAAATCGCTTTTTGCGTTCATATGTAATCTGAACCACTCTATTTAGGGACTAGGGACTAAGTGTGAAAACACCCTAAGACGTACTGGACTGCCGTGACTCAAGGTGTGACCAATCCTTTCGATGTTAAATGTCAGAGGGTGGTTTCACACTTGGTCCCTTTTAAAAGAACCAAACTCAGTCCTCTTTAAGTGGACCAAAAAGTGGACCAAAAGAAGCGATTTAAGTTTTCCCGGCTGCAGTCACGTGACCAATCTACGGCAAGCGAAAGAAGGTTACAAATACAGTGCAAAAAGGCGAAGTGAACCCGGTGCACTTTGTGTTCACACTCAGCACTCAGCTCATTTGACCAATTAATTCTACTAAAAAATGAATTGTCAGAAACTATAATGGTTACAGATCTAAATGCTTAGTACTACAATAACTTCAATATACTCATTTAAATCACATCAAGATGTGCTGATGACAATATCGTTTTATTTTTTACAGCATAATTTCAAGGAGGAGAAACGTCAAAGCAGGAATTTCCTTGCTTTTGGGAGCTCTTCTTTTGGTTATTTATCTCGGGAAAGATTTTATTGACCACCAAACCATTCATCTCCAGGAGGATGTGAAAAATCCTGGCAGTCAAATGAAGGCACCTGTCAAAAATGAATCTTATGTATACTCCTGGCCAACATGTAAAGAAGATAAATCTGCTGCCAACGCTCAAGGCTTTACCTCTCTTCCTCATAATTTTCAAGATTTTCTCTACTACCGCCACTGCCGCCATTTCCCTATGCTACTGGACATTCCTGACAAATGCGGGGAAAACATCTTCCTCCTGCTGGTCATTAAAAGCTCCCCTATGAACTACGAGCGCCGAGAGGTGCTGCGCAAAACCTGGGCCAAAGAGAGGTTGCACAATGGCGTGGAGATTCGAAGAATCTTCATCTCGGGAACGATGTATGCCGGTTTTGAGAAGAAGAGACTGAACAAACTCCTCCAACTGGAACAGCGTGAGCACAACGACATCCTACAGTGGGACTTTCAGGAATCACTCTTGAACCTCACCTTGAAGCAGATATTATTCCTGGAATGGATGGAGAGAAACTGTCTGAACGCTCGCTTCCTTCTAAATGGCGACGATGATGTCTTTGCTAACACGGAAAACATGGTTGAGTATCTGCAGAGCCTCACGGACAATGACGGAGGCAAGCACCTCTTTATCGGCCATCTGATATCAGATGCAAGTCCCATTAGAATACCATGGAACAAGTACTATATACCAGTTCAAGTGTACAGTTCAAAATCATATCCCCCCTACTGCGGTGGTGGGGGCTACCTTCTGTCTGCCTACACAGCTCTTGCCATTTACAGGATATCCCAGTCCATCACTGTATTCCCCATTGATGATGTTTACATGGGGATGTGTCTGGCCAAGGCAGGACTCGTGCCCACTTCTCATAACGGTGTGAAGACGCTTCATTGGTCCATTCCCTCCAGCAAACTAGATACATATGACCCTTGCTTTTTAAAAGAACTGCTTCTGGTACACAGATTCCTTCCGGCTGAGATGTATGTTATGTGGCAAATAATACATCAGCCCAATTTGAAATGTGGTAACTCACAAAAGGAGTATCAGTCTGAAAATTACAAGTGGTAAAGGAGCTTTTTGGCACTTTGCTTGACCTGCTTCATACCACAGTTTTGTTAGAGAGTATTTTTTGTGTACTACATATTAATATAATTGCTATCAGCTTTATGTTGTGTTAGTGTTGTAACTGAGGCTCTCTCAGTATGAACTGAATTATTTCCATAGCAGTACTCTGAAACAAAACTTCTTTGTTTGGGTTTCAGGTTTTTGGGGTTTTTTTTGCTACAGCACACCCTGCTGCTCTGTAAATCGCATATCCTGTGTTGAGAGAGAGAAATTTCTATTTTACATTTCTTGGTTTAGTGATGGCTCCCTCTGTCTTTGCATTAATTTGTCAGAATACCATTAGTATAATAACCTGTCAATGCAGTAACAAGACTAATCTATGATAAGCAGACGATCAACAGTCTGCAATACAATTAAGAACCACAGGCCGAACGATCAACATTAGCTTCCCTGCTCTCATGTCTCCTTGGCATCTAACCAACACACAGGAACGCATCTTGTCCTGGGTCTTAGCTTGTTAAACAAGTACACAAACAGTCACAGGGGAAACTGCACAGCTAATGTAATATAAGCTAATTCGCTGCTCAGCTGCAGCACATTAAACAGCAAGGAAACGTACCTGGAAAAATCACTTTGGTGGATGCAGTTGTGGCTCTTATTCCTTTATAGCATGTTACAGCCCAACTTTGTTTACTTTTAGCCTTGGTCCCCTGTCAGTGCTCAGCCTGCCAGCTGCTGTCAGTCAAACACAGTAACATGCCACCTTTGGTTGCCAAAAGAGAGCATTTATGATACTCACCCTATTAATAATAACAAACCATTGACAGTAAAGTCTAAAATGCATGCTGACACTATTTTTGACTGCTTCTTAACCTCTTTTTTTGTTAAATGCGCACAAGGCAGAGTGACATGATGGTCCTTTAACATCTTTTGTTAAATACGATCCAGAAACATCTGACTTTGGTAATACCATCAAGAGCCAAGCATGGTCAGACTTTGCACCAGTTGCTCTCCACCCATCTGAAGGCAAATTTATTTTGCACATTGTAACAGATTTGTTCTATGTATTTTTACATGGTTCAGCCTGTTCCATTATGAGAGTGAATTGTTTGTAATGACTTGTATTTTGAATACTTTAATATAAGTAAAATATTCAATACATATACAAGTGCTTTTACATTAGACATGTTACATTATTAGAATTTTATACCAAACATAAAGTAAGATTTTGGTACTCTGGATATGATAAGGTCTAGAATAATTACATAATAATTTAAGTGATATATGTGCACACATTTCAATCATACGTCAAACCATTCGGCTGAGTTATAAAAGCCAGTAGTGAAACTCAATGAAGAACAATTTGGGAGCCGAAAGATCATATTGCTAAACTGAGTCAAATGATCCGCATCACCATGTGTGCTAAATGTTGACCTGTTCAGAATAACCATGCAAACATATTTATATTAAGCAGATACCAAATTCATCCAGGTGAATGCTAAGATGCATGCTTGTTGAGTGTATTAGCATGATAATGTTTGCAAGTTACAGCTCAATTCTGATGTCATTAAATGTTGGTAGTTTTTGCAAATATTATGCCATAAACCAAAGTATTGTGCAAATTATGTTTTTTTTTTAACCTGTTGATGGCACTGTGTCAAATGTCACCCATCTACCTCAGATTCACAAAATGTGAACCTCATGGTGTCACAAGAGGAGAATCCAGTGGATCAGTGGATCTACAGTCCGACCATCCACAGAGCTGTCTGCGAGGCTACAGTGTGAAGATCTGCTCCTTCTAGTGTGTGCAGGATCCGACATTTGTGAACAGCTACTTGACCAACATGGAATCCCTGGAGGACTTACATAGTGTTTGGAGGGGTTCCTCCTTTTCTGCACGTCCACAACATTGACATCAAGGACTGTTCGGAGCTGCATCTTCACAAACCGAGCAGGATTTGAAGGGAGAAGAAATACTCTGAAACGCTAGTAAACAAGATGCTCGCCCATGAAAACGATACAGAGTATTAAAAAAAACATAAGGGACTTTCCTTTAGAGTAAATAAAGTTTGCAGAAAAGTTTGAAAGAAAAAAAAAAAGATCCAGCTTCTCGTCGCTCAGGCTGTGTGTGCATCCATGAAGATGACGGTGTCAGGCGGTGTCGGGGCTTCTGGGCTGCTTCTGAAACATGACAACGCAGTAAAAGTGGCGTTTAATCAGACTTCCCCTCCCTCCAGAGGGGCCGGACCGAGGCTGCGGACAGGAGGGCAGGGACAGGCAGGACGGGGCGGGCCTGCCTCTGCTGGACGGACACACAGACACGGGACCCTTTGAAGGAGTCTGGGACCTGATCCTTGTTTTTCACGGGTTGCATTGTGCCAAAGTCTTAAGCTGAAAACTGTAAAGAGTTTGGAGAACATTTCGGGCAGCCTGCATGATTAAAATTTTTCCTTTCCTTTTTTTCCTTTGCAAATAAACTGGATCAAAAGCTGAATAGTATGGCTGCTTTCCAATAACCCTCTTACTTCCCGTTATCAGCAGTAAACATAATAGAGAGATAAATAAATAAAACATTTTTGGTGGGTTGGTTTCATTTTAAAAAGCCTAGACGCAAAAATATTGAGAAGGGCAGATGTTTAAAATGTTTAATGGCTACATTTTGTGTCAGTAAAGCCTTCTGGAATAAGATTTAACATTTTTTAATTAAAGAAAGCAGCATGTGTGTTTAATCCACATACAGTCTGTGGCTTAGAAACGCACAAAAAGCTACACAGAAACCTGTTTTTATCATATTATATATCAGTTACACCGTCCACCCTTAAAGCTTCGTAGGATTTCCGACAGCACTTAAACTCGGCATCTGGCAAATGACTTTGCTCCCTCCTGGTGGAGACATGAGCGCGGAGGAGAGGAGCATTTACCTCATCTGTCCACAGGGGGGCGCTACACAATACAAAACACGACCTCCCTTCATATCAATGTGAACTTTTTTTTTTTCATTATTATTTGTTCTCTGCAGAGGTGGGAAGCAAAGTACTCTTAATCAAGTACTGCACTTTGACATACTTGTGTAGTGTGTCATGCCACTTTAGACTTCCACTTCACTACATCACAACGGTGCATCTTTTACTTTTTAGTTCAGCACATAAATTATTTATGTATTCATTTATTTATAACACAACGGTATTTAAAGTAGTTTAAACGAGAGTAAACTCGACAAAATAGAGTACTTTTACTTTTTGAAGTCTGCTAAAGTATATTTTACTGATAACACTTCTGTTCTTTAAATATATTTTAACGCTAAAATTATTTATTGCGCAGCCTTTTTTTAACACTGTGTACTGTTGCTGCTTTTATTTATTTATTTTTTTTTATTTATGAACCAACAGTGGGTTATAATGAGCAAAAATGATCTTTAAAGTAGCTTTTATTGTTGTACGTTGTTGTTATGGCAACTTGCATACTTTTGTTGTGAAAATAAAAGGCCGACTAAACGTAATAGTAGGCTTTTACTTCAAGTGCAAAGCATGATAGCATAATATTATTTACTGTGAATTAACTGAACCGGGAAGCCTACATGGGAAGAAACGAAGAAGAAATGTTGCAACAACTTCGACCATCTTTTCCTCATCATGACGACAGGAACACATGCGTGGTAGAGACGAAGGGGCTGAGCCGCCGAGCCAAGCACGTCCTGCCGAGGAGATTCAGGAAACAGATACAGCTAACCGACTGCGGTCAAGTTAGCTAGCGAAACACGGGCCGGCGGCGGAAATGCACACACGTAGTCCAAGTAAACAGCGGTTCTAACGAGCCTGAAAGAAACCCCACCTGCACCTATATATTGTGATTATAACGTTACTTTCTGTGCGACACGGTGCATCTTTAACATTAACGTTGACGTCGCGCTTGACAAAATGGCGCTGACTTCCCAAATGCCCAACGTCAGGTTAACGGTTACTCCTCAAAACTTTACAGTTACTCCTTTATCACTCTTTTGAAATAGCACAAAAATCTGCTGTTAAAGTTTAATTTAACTCCTTGTTGCATTTCAGTTCATTATTAATTTACTCTTTGCGCGATTAAGTGACTAAAATATGATATTATTTTTAATATTATTTTTTAGTAGTGCTTTTATTTTGAACGTTTTTAACGGAAGCTTAAATCCGTCCGTTGGCTCGCTTGACGTTAGTCCGTTAACTTCTGTGTGGTCAGCCAAGCGAGGCATGAGGTCGTTTTACTCTCCGTTTTTTACTCGCTGACTCTAAAAGATGAAGATGTCGCGTCGGCTGTGGTAATGCGGTTGATATTAACTATTTAATTTAATGTAATTTTTATATTTTATTTTATTTTTTTTTGAACGGAAACACCAGCCTGTGCGCAGCGGCGAACTCTTCTCTGTATCTCCTCTCCTCCCCGGCCGACCGAGCGCCCTGTGAACGCCGCTATCTGTGATGTGATTGCGAACAACAAGCTAACAAGGGAAGTTTTAATTGACATTATCCCGGCTGAATGGCCACGACAGCGGCTCGTCTGCCCCCGTTTGACGCCCGCATGCGGCTCCACCGATAGCTCGAGCTTGAGGGAGGCACCGCTGCAATTTTTCTTGGCGGAAATAGCCGAAAGAGAAACCGCGTCCGCAGCGCTGTTACTTCACGCCCGAGAAGATGTCCTTCTTCAATTTTCGGAAGATATTCAAGTTGGGGCCCGACAAGAAGAAGAAGCAGTACGAGCACGTCCACAGAGACGTCAACCCGGAGGAAATATGGGAGATAATCGGGGAGCTGGGAGACGGGGCGTTTGGGAAAGTGTTCAAGGTAATGTGTCACATCTAACCTATTATCTCAGGAGCCCTCTCCTCCATTGTGTTTCATGTAGTGTGCAGGTCAGAGCGTCAAAATGATAGCATGTGTTTAAGGCCACATCCTGCAGGCCACTGGACCCTCAGCTAGTGATGTTTTCCCCTCAAGTGCGTGCTGTGACAGCTCACTCATGCATACTGTACCTTTACTGCACACCTGCACACTAAAAATCCCCCTGATCAGGATTAAAAGAGGTGATCCAGGGGTTTTGTTTGCTCACTTGGTGGTGGTGGTGAGTCTGGGGCATTTCACATTTTTTTAGGTTTAAGGTGGGCCCTGTTACACTGTCTGCTTGTAAATATGAGTTTGCCTCGTCATTGAGTTGCTCGCAGTCAAGCTGTGGGATGCATGGCTTCACAAAATGCCAGACTGGATTGTCTAAGGTGGCTCTGACACACACGCACACACACAGAGGGATAAACATCCTGACAGCAGGTGCCCTTTAAAGTCAGATATGTCACTCCCAGCCTTGTTAAATTTGTTTACAAAGATGAGGGCAAGTCATTTGTTCATTTGTTTATGTCACATACACACACACACACTGTAACAGGTGCACGGCTGTGTATGTAAATTCAGTGTAGTGGTTAACCGTTTTTTTCTTCAGGTCGATGGTCTATTTGTTTCTTCTGTGCACACTATACATTATACATGAGGTGGATACCTGTGACACCAGGACAGTGTCAGTGCAATTTAATGAAACAGCCCCCAAAACAGTGAGTTTAAGGTGTGGTTATTGTTGAGTCAGGAGTGTCAGAGGAGGGGTGTTTCCATCTGAGGTTATTTCTGAGGCTGTAATTGGCTGTTGTGCATCGTATCATGAGGTATTTGTGGTAATGTGTCCACCGCCTTTAATCTGTGCTACCTGACGTCTCTCTTCAGGTTATCTTTGAGTGTGTTTTTAAAGGTCAGCAATATCAGAAACATTCGGCTCAATTCACGTGTGCCTTTGAGTGGGGGTTAAATGGCATTTTTCTACTTTTTTTGTTGTTGTTCATTTTTCAGACGTAATGTTAATGTAACCTTTCTCAAACAACTTTCAAGGAACTATTTAGGTTTGCAATGCAAATTGAACATGTAGGTAATCTAGTAGTTGAAGCTCCATCTCTTCAGGACTCTTTTATCTCAGTAAGTCCTGTTGAACAGCTTCCTCTCTCTTTCTCTGTGACTTACGTTGTCCCTTCCTGGAACCATCATGACTGAATGATGCAGCTAATGTCTTGTTAGCCAATTAACTAACTGTGATGAAAGCCAGAAGACTTTTGCGCACAAAGACACACTTGTCAGTCTATTGACTCCCAGTTCCCACGCATACGGAGATCGGCTCGAGAGGAGGTGCCTTCATCAGGTCACATTACTGTCAACACAGACTGCGCACTTCATCGGTTATTTCACAGTCGTTTGATGGCTGCCTCTTTTGGGCGGGGTGACAAAGATGGCCAGCAAAGTGTGAATCAGCTGTTAAGGAGAGAGAAAGAGAAAAGAGCCCTGAACCCAGACACGCATCAACATTGGATGTTTTTTTAATTAGTGAAGAGGCGTGTCGTCTGTTTTGGCATAACACAAACACGGCTTACATAATTTTGATCACATAGCTAGATTGGCATGCGTGTCTTATAATATGAGAAACAGAAATTCAGTCCTTCTGTTGTGTATGCTTATATAAAACAGCTATTCAGATTTAGACAGCAGAAATTTAGCCTTACACTATCATTTAAAAAATGTACAGGACTGTTTGATTTCGTATTACAACACCCCAAAACCTATCATTTGATCCCTAAAACCAAACCAGTATTTGGCACACTGTAAAATGTCATGTACACACATGACTGAAGGCCACAGTCTCCACTTGAATATCTCAATGACAGACAAATTATCGCTGCCCTCTCCATCTCGAAGCTAATGTCGTATTTGCATATGTATTAGCGATGGCCTGCGGTAGACAGGCGTCAGCCAGCACAAAGGGAAAGACACAGCAAGTGTGTCAGGTCAGAGCTGTGTAAATATAGGGTGTGACACAATCTGCAGCAGTTGGGCCTAACACGCCCTCCCTTTTCTTTTTCCTTAACTCCCTCAGATTGTGTCTGTATCCATAAACATTAAGCTGGCCTTAAAATAAGTTCTCGGCTACTTGTTTGATGGGGCACATGGTAATTTTTCATCTTAACACAGCCTAATCAGGAAAGGAGATTTTGGGTAGACGAAGTAGACGAGCATAAACCACTTCCCTAATCAGAAACATATTAAGTCACAAATTCATTTGGTATAAGCTCTAAGTTACTGCAACTCTAACTTCACATTTGACCTTGAGTAGGTGTATCAAAGTGAAACACAGGAAAGAAAGAAAGAGAAGGGGGAGGGAGAGGAGGAAGTGAGGAAGATTAGCTGCTGTTAGAACAGGTCAGAAGATGATGGGGTGTATTGTAAATATTTTGACTTCAAATGGGCCCTATGGGGTTTTTTTCTACAGCAATTTTCCTTTCCAATATATAACAACATGTTATCATAAAGTCTCTATGAAATTTATTTATAGAGATTGCTTTGATCCAGACAAGCCATAAAAGGCTGCAGCATTTATCGCTGTAGCTCCAAAATGGCTGTTGTCTTAAATTAAATAGTTAATGTTGATGGATGTTCTTCCACAAGAGCCACTCTAAAGCCCTGCCACAGCAAAGTAAGCAAAGCCGATTGTTCTGTAGTCCAGCCAGCAATATCAGAAATATATTGACGAGCATTCTCAATTGATACAGTCGTTCCCTTTGTTGTGTCGCTTTTCTGATTTGTATGTTGTGTCTATGTTGCTTACAGGCTCAGAACAAGCAGAATTTGACTCTCGCTGCTGCCAAGGTTATAGACACAAAGACCGAGGATGAATTGGAGGATTACATGGTAGAGATTGACATCCTGGCCTCCTGCAACCACCACCACATTGTCAAACTGCTGGATGCCTTTTATTTTGAAGGCAAACTTTGGGTACGTAAGCAAGTTCCTGACTGAGTTTTTTTTTTTTTTTTTTCTTTCTTTCTTTCTGTTTTTTTTCTTGTGTGTTGCTGTTGATTTGAAGCCAAGGAGACACCGAGGCAGTGAACCAGTCACGCATGGAGACGCACAAATTCATCACAAGTCACTTTTCGTTATGCTGTTTCTCAAAGGACTCTTATATAATTTGATTAAAGGATAATAGCAGCGCATATCTTCCTGTTGCCTATAGTCAGACACCAGTGCATGGCCTAACCTCCCAGAGGTTGTAGGTCAAAGTCTAGTTAAAAAAAAATACAGTTTATAGATTAAACATTAAAATGAAGGATTATGTTTATAAGTGAAGCTGTATGTTTCTGCAATGTAGGTTTAGGAGAAGTCTGCCTTGTAGCCGCACACTCCTTGTTTTAACTTTATTCTTACCACAAATCTTAAGCAGTGAATATGTTTTTCCTCAATAGTGACAAAAGAGTAAAATTCTCTGCACCCATTTTTAAAGAGTCCTGCTTCAACCTCCTTTTAAGCCACTTCAATGTGAGCAGGGAGTTGAGTCACAGTACAGTTTTAATACATGGCCAGTAGATCTCATTCTGTGTGCAGTAAGAGGCCCCAGAGCAATTAGGTCCTGGCAGGTGGTGTCATGTGACCATCCCTTGTGGACTGGCCACATCTATGGGATGATAATGGAGTGGTTTTGGTGGCTAGAGAAAGTCCCTGTGAATAATTCAGAGCTGCATACAGGTTGTCCCTGCGTCCTCTGTGTTAAAGCAGTATGATGAATGTGTAACTGCCTCTGTTGTGCATGTGTTGGCCGTTGATTTGGTATATAATATGTTCCTTTTTTTTTCTTCCTCCAGGAGGTTAATCAAGGAAAATTTGTTGCTAAAAAGGGAGGATTCATTTGCATGCACAATGTTCAATTTAAACTAGGTTGCGATCAGCCTGTTTTAATTTGTGCACACTGGTAACACCTGTCAGAGTCATAAAAACGTAAATTACAAGCAAGATTCCTGCAGCGTGATAAACTGTTATGCAGAACAGGAACAACCGCTTGACTTCTCCTCTTTCTTTGGGTCCCTGAATAGAGGGCACTGCTCCGTTGCAGCTTTGATTGATTTTTGTCCATCATCTGATACCGCAAGCTGTCAACTGACTGGCAAGGCCAATATAGATGAAGTGGTGGTCGGGTACATTACATCAGGAGCTGGTCAGTTTCGCATTTCAATAACAGTAGTAGAGAATGGTGTTATGTTCTTCTAATGCACTGCTGCTTCACAGAGATAACATTGCATCATAATGCTCAAGAGTAAGCTTTTACTGTAGCTTTAAGTTGTATATTGTCAACACTGTGTTTGACAAGTAGTGAAAATAAATTGTGGTTGTTAAGGTCAATAACTCCTTGGCTTATTTCACCAGTACCTTTCTTTTCACATCTTCCTTAGTATAGCGATCGTCCTGATGGTACAATTTAACAATATATATTAAGAATATTTGTTTCTTGCAGGAATTAAACCATCTCTAAACCAGTAATTAAATTGCCTGTATTGCATACGACATCATGACTTATAAGAGAGTTTTGGCTTATAGCACCTATATATACTGAAATGTTTTAGTTAAATGAGGAAATCATTTTTCATCAGAATGTATGATGAAATATCCTGGATGTGAGTCACACATACGCATACATACACAACATTTGCACTCTAAAGAATAAGAGGTTATTGTGGATGATCAACCATCACAACCTCTGCACACTGTTTCCGTAAAAATCCTGCTGAACAGGCGCACCGTGAAGAAAGCAGAAGGAGAGTACCCCAGCTTCAACGAGAATCTCTGCTGACGTTTCAATCCAACAGGGACTGACACATAGAGATCGTCCTGAAATGGAAAAATAAAGATGTGTCTATAGAGGGGCTCAGTGTGGCTGTTTCATGTCTGATCGATTGGCTTCTTGGAATGTCTCCACAGCATAATCAATAATAGAGAATAGGGGTTCTGATGTCTTTCCTACAAAGGTTATGTTGTTCACCTTGAAATAACACAAGTTCCTCCTTTTAAGCAAACAGTGTGCTGTGAGAGTTAAATTGGGGCTTCGTTGCATTACAGTGCGCATTACTAATTGTTCCTCTTTCCGCTTTACCGTTGTAGATTCTGATTGAGTTCTGTGCGGGTGGTGCAGTGGATGCCATCATGTTGGGTAAGTCCCTCATTCATTGAAGGAAACAGAAAAACACTTTAAAGTCCAGGAGCTTTTTCTTTTGCTCCATCCTCAAGTGCCAACTTTTCTTTTTTTTTTATTCCATCCAGAAGACTCCTCTGTGGGATTTTTTTCCCTTTCCCCAGCTGAAGAAACCATTCCAACTGTGTAATTATTGTAGCTCCGATTTCAAGGAGTGGTCAGTCCACTTCTAATCTGTGCAGTTTCTCTTTTATTTTGAAGCTTGAAGAAACACCTCTTTTTCTAACACGTGAATTACCATGACAAAAAAGATGCCAATTAATTCATTTCACTGCTGGCTGTTGAAGCCTTCTGCTCCATGTTCTGACTCACCTAGAACAAATTTCTTCCCCCGGATTTGACCAGTCATACATGCTGACTGGTGTCAGGGCGGAGATTTGTCCTACAGTTGCTCTTGGATACCATCAGGCCAATCACATTTGATGTTTATATTTCCAAATATCCCAGTCTCTCCTTGTAAAAGCACATCACAGAAAACACAGTAACTTTTCATATGATCACTTATGATTTGTCTGTGTGTCCACAGAACTGGAGAGGCCCCTGACAGAGCCTCAGATCCGCGTGGTGTGTAAGCAGACCTTGGAAGCCTTGTCCTACCTCCACGAGAACAAGGTCATCCACAGAGATTTGAAAGCTGGCAACATTCTCCTCTCCTTAGAAGGAGAAGTAAAACTGGGTAAAACTGACTTTTTCATCTTTTGCATCTGCCATAATAATATTTCACTGAATGTGACGGATTATTCAGGCAAAGAAAGATCACTTATGTTACAGCTAAGCACACATTAAGGCAGTCACTTTAGAGCACTACACAGAACAATAGCTGATTCATTGTTGGTTCCTCACTCAGACATGTGGCCTCAGTGGCCACTCTGAATTCTCCTGCAGGGCCAACACTAATAGGCTTAAAAAGCTAATTAGTAACGTCAGTTGTAGATCAGTTTTGCCATCATCATTGTGACAACCAGCTGAGGTATGTGACTTTGGGGATAGTGGCGACAAGTGCACAGCACCGTGTTTACATATGATAAAACTGGAATGAGTCATTCATGTGGCAAGTTAAAAAAAAAAAGATGTGTTTTCTGTAGCCCCAAAGGAGAGGACTGTATTTTTTATACACCACTTATGTGCTTGAGTTGGTGATACGTAGAGTTGGTTACATAATATTCCAGAAGTAAAAGTATTCCTGTTGCTGCTGCAGCGTCCATAGCTGCTGGCTCCCCGATGATTCATGTCCTGTAGGCAGAGGGGTCATGACGGAGCCTGGCAAACAATAATTATCAAGCCGTCACCAGGGACTTAATGATAGATCTCTCTTTCCCTCTAATGTCCACGTACTGTAAGTAATGCGAGAAAAAGAGAGCGGGCTGAAATAGCTGCACAGGTAACTGGATTGCTGGGAGTGATGATGGACTCTGAGAGCATTATGAAAGGGAAGCTGAGGCTTTTCTGCCCACTTATGGGGTTCATATTTGAAAGCTTGAAGAAGGTTAGTTAAGAAATAATTCCGCTTTAAATGTGTTGTTGTATTAGAAATATGATTATTTCCTAAGTGTCATCATGTCATTTAGTTTGCTTCACTGATGAAAAGAATCCTAATTCCTACTTTCAGCTGACTTCGGGGTGTCTGCTAAAAATACCAAGACGTTACAGAGAAGAGATTCTTTCATCGGCACTCCATATTGGTGAGTCATGCAGCCCGCACACAAGAGGGCATTCACCCCTCTCCATCATGATCTTCTTCTTCTTCTTCTTCTTAATTGTCCCACAGTTAAGGGTGATGATTTTACTGTGTGGTGGCACAGATGCTATCATGAAGTGTGGGATAACAGAAAAAGCCTCATTCGGCAATTTAGATGCACTTGAGTGTTGGATGATGTCAGCTTTAAATACTGAATAGTCTTCCTGTCTTTCGATTTCCAGACTGAAATGCTTGCGCACGCACACACACACACACACATATTATTCTGTTGCCTTTTTTTACAGTAAAGAGAATTGACCTTCAGGGCTCAAAAATGTATGAATCCAAAATTTGCTTCATGCTAATTACAAACCCACTGACTTCTAAATTTTGCAGGATGGCCCCAGAGGTGGTAATGTGCGAAACGTCCAAGGACCGCCCATATGACTACAAGGCCGACATCTGGTCCCTCGGGGTAACCCTGATAGAGCTGGCACAGATTGAGCCACCCAACCACGAGATGAACCCCATGAGGGTGCTGCTGAAAATAGCCAAGTCCGAGCCGCCCACACTCATGCATCCCTCTCGCTGGTGAGATTGCGCGCCGGTGATAACTAGAGAGGTGGCTCTGGGTTGTTTCCGGACTGGAGATAAGGATGTGTTGGCTGTTTAATGTGTGAACACTTGGTGAATTGTTAATGCATAACTGAATGACCACAGGGGGAAGAAATCAGCAAACTGATTCTTTTTTTTTTATTTGCTCTTGGAAGGTCTCCAGAATTCAACGACTTTTTGCGGAAAGCACTCGATAAGAATGTGGACAATAGGTGGAGCACCTTACAGCTTCTACAGGTGACCTCCAACTCATTCACTCCCTGCTGTTATCTCACATTATGCAACCATTTCTGCGACCTACAGCGTAAAAGAATGCATTCATAAACAATAGAGTAAAAAATCTGAATCTGAATCCAAATATAAGAACAGTGTCCCAGATTTCTATCTCATGTTGATGTTTTGTGTCTCTGTCCATCCATGTAGCATCCTTTTGTCACCAGTGTTACTGATAGCCGACCTCTCAGAGAGCTCATCGCCGAGGCCAAAGCTGAAGTCACAGAGGAGATTGAGGATAGCAAAGAGGAGGAGGAGGAGGAAGAGCCTGATATGCCTGTGTGTATTTAACAAGCACAATATTCTTGTAAATGATGTATGAGCTCTAACAGTCAATTTCCTTGTGACTGCTGACTGCTGTCACTGATCACATATTTTGATGTTTTTCTAACTGCCGCTCAGGCGGCTCATGGACACAAGCGAGCACCGTCAGATGCCAGTGTGGCCAGCTCAGAGGATGACAAAGTCCCACCAACTCCCTCCATGCTGGAATCTGTTACAGAGAAGACTGAGGTTGAGCCTGCTGGGGACCGGACCAGTGATAAACTCTCTGATGAAGGACTTGGAACGAGTGAGGTAGATAAGACTGAGGAGGAGAAACTCAATGAGGTGTCTGATGCCAGTAATGAAGACCTGGCCTCCGGGCTAATAGAGCCCACCAAGGACTTAATCTCACAAGGTCCCATAGAGCCTAAACCAGCAGATGGTCAAGCTGAAGAGATTCCTGCAGAGCCTGTAGTATCACAGCCAGACAAACCTGTTGATGCAGCGGATACCAAAGAACTTGTCACGGATGCTCAAGAAACAGAGGAGGCAGAGAAGGAGACGCAAGAAGAGAAGACAGAAGAGGAACCTGCCCAAGTAACAGAAGAAGAAAAAGAGCCCAAAGAGGTGAAAGAAGATGAAGAAAAACAAGCAAGCACAGAAGAAGCCAGTGAATCACAAGAGCAACCTGAAGATAGACCAGAAGAGCCAGAGTCCGTATCAGCGGAAGTGGCACAAGCAGAAGAAGAAAGCAAAGAACCAAATGAGGAGATTCCTCAACATGAAGTGACAGAGGACAGACCAGAAGTTGCAGCTAATGGCACAGATTTAATTATAGACACAGAGAATATAGAATCAAATGTAGTGGACATAAATGTAAATGGAGAAACGGACACAAAGCCGGGTGTGGACGAGTCCTCCACTGAGCTTTTGATGGAGAAGGAGGCCGTAGAAAGTCAGCCAGAGGAGAAGCCTGATGAGGCCCCTGAGGAGCGAGAGCAGCCTGAACAAGACAGTCACCCCGGTGAGGAGGTGGATGTGGAAGAACAGGCACCGACTGAATCCACAAATGGAGTCAGTGATGAAGCCAAAGACACCTCTGAGGATTCAGAACAAGTTGTCCCGTGTAAAGATGTCCCTGTGAAGGAAGACGAGGAGACAGCCACTCGTGCAGGTGAGAGGACTTCCCAAGATGCCGTCTCTGTCCCGGAGAGCGAAACAGACTCAGAAAACAAGATCGAGCCTGGAAGCCCCGCTGTGATCAAGCCGGATGTGGAGAAGGACTCCGACTCTGGGAGCAGCTCTGCAGCTGATACCAACAGCCTCGACCTCAATCTGTCCATCTCCAGCTTCCTGTCCAGGAGCAAAGAGGGGGGCTCTGTGTCTATGCAGGTAATATAATCTGAGTCCAGCTGACTGCCTCAATTGTTAAATTAACACTGTTCTGATCATTTGAGCAAACATTGTTTCATTAATAGGAGTCAAAACGTCAGAAGAAGACTCTGAAGAAGACGCGTAAGTTCATGGTGGATGGTGTGGAGGTCAGTGTCACAACATCAAAGATAGTGACCGATAATGACACCAAGAGCGAAGAGATGAGGTTCCTGAGGTGCGTCTGTATTCAACCTGCTTTTCATACTGTTGGTCTAAATATGTCACATGGCCTATTTAACATGCCTGCCTTAAATAGTTCTTGTTCACTTCACAACTCCCACAGCTTTTTACAAATGCCAGATGGGTTATCTCCCATGATGAATGCTGCATTATGTTACTGTCGTCTCCCATGTTGCCTTTTAAAGACACAAGACGTGCTGCACTCAATGTTTATACAAGTGCTGTCTGACTATTTACTGTCTGGTTCGTGACTTCCTGTCAGTCATATGCAGTTAACTTGCTTAACAGCCGCTCATTCAAAAAGTACGTGGCCAGCAACATCAAAGCAGGAAAATAACGTCTCCTGTTAAATACCATCACTGACATTGAGTCTGTGATGTGTGAATATGGTGTCCCCCCCTGACTGCACTGTTGCTGTGGTTTCCTCAGGCGGCAGGAGTTGAGAGAGCTGCGTCTCCTGCAGAAAGAGGAGCAGAGGGCACAGCAGCAGCTGAGCAACAAGCTGCAGCAGCAGAGAGAGCAGATCTACCGGCGCTTTGAACAGGAAACTGCTGTGAGTCAGTTTGTTCATACCGCAGTGGTGTGATGTGTTTCTTTTTATTTGGCCAACTCCTAGGAAACTAACTGCTTCATCTCAGAGTTCTGACGGAGGGACTCGCACGAAAGATGTAGCCAGTAAAGTATTTATCATTCACTCATTAAGCAGTTCTACTGTGAAGCTCAAATTCTCTTTACTCATCATATCAGTCATTCCAAACTTAAGAAACTACAGATGTCTTTACCGTTTAACTCCCCACCCTCCTAAACAGTGAAGGCTTGAATCAATCACTTAGGTGTTAATCTATGTTAATCTTATGAAATTGAATCACATGTAAACACTTGTGGTCATCTTCTGTCCGCACAGGCCAAGAAACGTCAGTATGACCTGGAGGTGGAGAATCTCGAGAAGAAGCAGAAGCAGACCATCGAGCGACTGGAACAGGATCATACCAGCCGGCTCCGGGACGAAGCCAAACGCATCAAAGCGGATCAAGACAAGGAGCTCTCCAAGTTCCAAAACATGCTGAAGAACCGGAAAAAAGAGGTACGGCCGTGCATGACCGTCTCTGTGCCTTCGGTGGTCTGATTGGCTCCTAACAGGGGGGAGCTCAGGGTCGTAAACGAATGCATGTCTCACATACGAGCTGTTTAATGGTGCATGCGTTTAACAACTTAGCCGGTGGCGTATTTGGCTGTGTCCCGTTAATCCTATGGGAGTGGCGTGCCTTTCTGCTCTGTCTCAAACTGTACGTGTGCAAATGATATCAGCAGACAGACTGCGCTATCTTTCTCCTTGATGCTGCAAGCTCCATGTTGTTGTATCCATTATTCATCTGCCCCGAGGCTTCTGGTTGCCTCTTAAGCAATGCTGTGCTACTGAGTGTGTTTGTTATTTTTAGAGAACTATTTAATGAAAGTTCAAACTCGGGCTAAGTGTAAAACCTTATCATGATGGTGCTGGGCCTATTATAAAGACATGATAGATGGTCTTTATTAGTCTTTTCTGCCTCTTCCTCTCGCTTGGCAGCCTTAAATGCTAAATGGATGTTTTGCTTTTTTTGTGTTTCGCTTTACGCAGCTTTTTTATGACAGTAGTGCCGATTGGCATCCATTGTGCGTCATGATGCCTTGGTGGTGGTTATGCTGCTCGCAATGTATTTTCTGGGCCGCTCAGAGTTTATTATATAGGAGTATATTTTAATTTTACTTATAAATATTGCATTATTGCAAGCTGGCTAAAGTGTTGCTTCAGCCCTCAGTCTTGTACTTTGTTGTGGTTGTTTAGCTACAAAATATGATGTATTGATAAAATGTGTATTTCTTTGCACTTTTTGCTATTTGCAATGTTGTATTCTTGATTCAAAATGTTCTGTTATTGTGTATTTAACTAACCATGTCTCTTGTATGAGTGTGTGAGGTGGCTTTGGTCTTGGGATGGCCACCTTTTCAAGATTTTTCCGAGTGGTGTCAGGCTCATTTGGGGAAATGATAAAAGCCTTGCTTCACTGTAACTGGTATGGAATCATCTTAAACAAGTATATTAAAGAAAGAAATTCATGGTCCTGTGCGTTAAAATGCCACTAAATCATTTACATACTATGAACATGTTGATTGGAGAGCAGCAAGGGCACACATTGTAAAAGTATAAACATTATACAGCCGCTGTCACAAAGACTAAATAAAGTATAAATAAGTACAAAAAAATAATAAGAATAATTAGAGTCTGTGTTCTCTGACAAATGAACATGTTTATTATCATTATTAGGCCAACCACAACAGTGTCATTCGCACATTTAATAATTGTGGTTGTGTTGATATTTAGCAGCGCAGTGGTGTGCTAACAGGCTGTGAAAACCGACTGACACAGCAGCCCTGTGGCATGTTTACCATAAAAGTGGAGGTTATATCCCACTCTCACTGTTTGTGGCCTTACTTTTGATCACTTACCCACATACAACTTCTGTCACAGACTTTAGTTTAGCTGCCAGTTTCACAATGGCATAGTGGCTGCTGAGTGATAGACTGAACAACATCCTCCACACATCTGCTCAGCCCATAAACAAACTGAAGTGGGTCAGGAGTAACAGGTAGGAAGGTTTTAACCAGTTTTTCACCAAAGGACAGCTGGCCTGTGGTCCTGAAGACATGTTACCAAAGATTTCAGAATCATTTCTGCCACGATACAGATAATTTTAATTCAGGTGGAAAGGAACCAATAATTAATAATAAATAAACCAATAAATTAATAATAAATAATAATAAATAATAATAATAAATAACTTAAATTATGTTACGTTTGACTTAATTCATCAGTGAAGTCTGACCTGCATTCAGTTATAAATTGAGAGCTTGTGAGCAGTCCACATGTCAGGACTGTCAGATGATTCCAACTCAGTTTCTCTCTTTTTAATTTCTAGAGGCAAAGTAATTATCTTGATGGCTGTAATTGAATTCAAAGTAATGCAAGGCGGAGCTGTTTTTCTGAGACTAACATCTTCTGCCATGTACCAGTCAAATCTTTCCTTTGACAAATTCATGACTTGAACACTCTGTCATGATGTGCTCTGAAAAACTACTAATCCAAAGACTGACAGGTTAAATCAAAGGACTAATGAAACGCAGGCCGTGGAAATTGAGCATGATTTTGAATCGGTTGGTGGCTGGACGCGGTATCTCTCCTCTCAAAGTGGGGCCGTGCATGTCTCCTGCTATAGTTGACTGACTTTGTCAGATTTTCAGAGTGCGCAGCATCAACCAGTCTCTGCACACACACTTTAGGTCAAACAGGAAGTTGGACAGTCACCCAAACATATGAGAAAAGAGCTCATGAAACGCTTAAAGGAGGACCTATCGCTCTTTAAGACTGCAGAGGTAAACCTTCACCTGCTGTTGTCTCCTCTGTGAAACCGTAAGACTGCTCTCTCTCTTTCTTACTACTCTCTCTCTTTCTCTCCCTATGAACTCAGTCATATTTTTATTCATATGCACACAAACACATAGAATTGCTGTTTCTGTAACTGCTACCCCTGTGCAGCCTGAAATTATATTTATTATCTGAATTTTAGGGGTATGTGACAAGACAATGTAAATAGTAGGACTAAAGAAACTGTGATGGTATTAAGCCATTATGGGCAAAGATGCACACCAATACTTCTGAATGTTATATAAAATTATATATTGCGTTACAATTATTAAAATATACAGTTTACTTATATAAAATTAGCCATACTGTGATAAATTTGATCCTTAAAAAAAACACCCACAATGGAAGTTTTTTTATTATATCCGTACATTTGATTGACAGTATTGTTGCATCAGTGTGGTGAATAATAGATAACTAGATGAGCAGAAGAAGAATAACCCCCATCATGTTGTTTGATCTGTATCAATAGAAAATATAGAGCCTAGACAATTTTATGATTATTCATGCAGTCCAATGACAAACTTCGATCATCGAAAAATAGTCTAACTTAAAAGTAACA
This sequence comes from Scortum barcoo, assembly GCA_023238725.1. NCBI lineage: Eukaryota > Metazoa > Chordata > Actinopteri > Centrarchiformes > Terapontidae > Scortum > Scortum barcoo. Next base: position 15,186,767 of record CM041544.1, on the reverse strand, counting down.
AATTCTATGCCTTAAATGCTCTTAACTGTGAACATTTACTCTTTCTTTGTCGTTTTATGATCATAAAATAAACATTTGGCCACAGAAAGTTAAACATTTGCAAGAAATGTGATGAGCATTTTTATTCATTTCTGACATTATTAACAAAATGATGCATAAATTCTTTCATTCAAGAAAATAATCAGTGGAATAATCAGAAAAGAAATATTAGCAGCAGCCTTCTTTAAAAAAAAAAAAAAAAATCCCACAGTGGCACAAAGCATGAATCCCTCTGTTCACTAAACATCCCACAATGCAGTTCTTCATACAGTTACGTCACAGCCCAGGTGTCTGTTAATGATGCAACATGATGACTATGAATCACAAGTGTCGCCCATCGTTTTACCCCTCGCTGCCGCAGAGTGCTCCAGAGTCTTCATCGTGCACTGAGCGGTGAATTAATGAATGAGGGAGCAATTACAGACACGGCTTTTGTTTTCACAGCACACATTTGTACTGAAAACCACTTTCCAAACTCTGTCCTCCCGTGAATCTTTTATGAATTACAATACGAGTCATGCAGACAAAGGCCTTCTTCTCTTTGAAGGGCAACTCTCGGATTATTAACACAAGCCAGCAGCATGGAAAGTAACGACGAGCTCAAGCATGAGAAGAGCATTAATAACTAATTAACTTCCTCCTAACGTTTATCCAGAATTGCTGTGCGCCTGAAACTCACAAGACATTCCCAAAGTGGGGACGCTGGAAGAATTGTGTGTGTGCGTGTGTGTGTGTGTGTGTGTGTGTGTGTGTGAGAGACCCTCAGCCTGTGTGTGCTGTCCGTCCCTGATCAGGGCGAGTGCGCCGTGTGCTCTCCTCCGCAGGCAGTGGCCCAGGTTATGATACAGTCTTTTCAGTTGTCCTCATGCGCACTCTTCAACGCTCAGATGCAGGATGTAAGTCCCCCCTCCCTCCTTTCCTCCCTCCTCCCTCCCCCCTCGCCCTGTTTTCTCTCCATCTCCAGCCCATACTTAGATGTGAGCGAAGTTAAGTGACAGGGCAGCTTGTGATGGTTCAGCTTTTACCTTTTTTGTGTTTTTTTTGAACGACACATGTAAGCATGGGCAGTGTTGATGTTTGTGTTTGTGCAGTGGTTCTCTCCTCCTCTCCCACTCAGTATTTCTCCTCCACCGATCCACAAACATCTAGTCTGTCTATTTTGTATATTTTTACGTGGTATATTTAACTGTTCCACACCGTTTGTGTCAGACTGGATTGGGTCTGGAAGTTAAACGTGTGCGGCGCCCTTTCCCAGAGGTGGTGTAGTTGTCTGGATCCAGGTTTGTCTCTGTCAGCCAGAGGTCCAAATATAAACCTACAGCCTTACAGAATGATTTAAAAGTCACTTGTATTGTGCTTCATTTGGATTCAGCAGTATAATAATCTTACTATGTTGAATCATAATTAAGTAATAGCAGCCCATAACCTACAATTTTCTAGCAGATACTGCAGGTATTAGACATGTAAAGAATAGATCATTACATCTTTTTCAATTATGTGTAAAGATAGAAATTCAATTAATAGATAATTCTGGCTCTTGGTGCATAATGTAGGCCGAGCTCTGGACAATGTGAACGTCAATGTCGATGTTGTCTCACATGAAACTGTGAATCTAAATCTTTACTGAACTGTTAACCTCTCTTTCTCTCTACACCTCCATTGTGGATCGTTGCCATCCATGATCTCTGACTGTCTCCTCTGCTGATTCCAGTTGACGATGTGACTTTCTTAGTGCTCTGTCTTGTGCTGAACTTGAAGTGGTTGATTCACCTAGATCACATCATGTTATTTCAGGCCGTATTGATACTTCAGATACGTTTGTGCTGTGACGTTTTTACTGTGCTGTCTCTCTCTCTCTCTCTCTCTGCTCCCTGCTGTCCCTCTGCACAACAACCTCCTCTGGTTGTTTCTCACTCCTCTCCTTCTCTCTGGCTCTTCAGGAGCAGGAGTTCCTACAGAAGCAGCAGCAGGAGCTGGACGGAGCTCTGAAGAAAATCATCCAGCAGCACAAACTGGAGATCGCCACTATTGAGAGAGACTGCCTCAACCACAAGCAGCAGCTGATGAGAGGTGGGAGAAAGAAGTCACATCCTAAAGTTGTTTAGATCTCTGAATGTGCATTTCTTGCGTTTGAGGCAGTTTATTTTAATGTGATATTGAAATCTGATTTTAAAAACTTGAAATTAGCTCAAGACCTGTAATAATTTGTTGAGAATATGACATTGTATTTGCTGGTGAAAGCAATGATTGATTTGGAGCTGTTGTGGTGATTTCCTGACAACACAGCCAAAGGCACCACATCAGACTCTTATTATCAGTCCATCATCAGACTATGTCACCCTTGAATATGACAAATCAGGCAGCATGATGTGACTACCTCTGAAGCATCGAGCATCCTGTGTAAGTTTCAAGTCAGACATGAAACCAACAACAGCCTGAAAGGTAGAAAAAAAACCTGCAGACAAATGAGGGACGAGTTCCAGCTTGTCCAACTCTGACACAAGTAGAGTGATGAAAAACAAAACAGACAACACTGTCTGTGTAGTTTTTCATTACCGGCTATCACGCATGGTCACGTTTGCGAACTCACACTTACGTGATGTTTTGTTTTTTTCCTCTCTTCCTTTTACGCTGTTTTGTAGCTCCGAGAAGCAGCCATGTGGGAACTGGAGGAGCGCCACCTGCAGGAGAAACACCAGCAGCTAAAGCAGCAGCTGAAAGACCAGTACTTCCTGCAGAGACACCAGCTGCTGAAGAGGCACGAGAAAGTAAGAGAAACCTCCTCTGACAAATTCCAGTCTAAAACACTGCTAAACCGCTAAAAACATGCGTGTATTTTATAGGAGATGGAACAGATGCAGCGCTACAACCAGCGGTTAATAGAGGAGATGAAGAACAAACAGACTCAGGAGAGGGTCCGTCTGCCCAAGATCCAGCGCAGCGAGGCCAAGACTCGCATGGCCATGTTCAAGAAGAGCCTCCGCATCACCGTTACCGCAGCCATTACCCCGGAGCAGGAGAGGGAGCGGATTAAACAGGTACGGACATCGAGGCTTCATGCTGCTGTTTTTCACAATTTCTGCTTGTCACATGTAAGGAGAAGTGACTGAGCAGGAAAGTCTTATTTTAGTAACATTATGTCACTCCAGCATACAGTCACACCTAGTCGGATCTGCCCAGTATGAACAGAGAGCTCCCCGCCAGAAACTTTCCAGTCACCATTTCATGAGCTAAACTGGCTCCATCGCCTTCAAAATATTGTTTCATTTAAGGTTTTTTTTTTTCCCAAATAAGATGTAAGGGGGAAATCTTCAACATTTTACAAACTCTTTACAGCAAGAAGTAGTTAATTTAAAAAGAAAATATGGTGACCCATATGTTGAACATACATACAATAGAGATATGTTAAAGGCCAGCAGTTAAAGGCAAAAGGATGAGTTTGTCGTTGCCTCTTTAACACTTTGGGGTTGACTCGTGTTGTATTTTGGTCCAGTTTGGGTCCCAGGAAGAAAAGAGGCAGAAGAACGAGAGGCTACATCAGCACCAGAAACACGAGAACCAGATGAGGGATCTGCAGCTGCAGTGTGACTCCAACATCAGGGAGCTGCAACAGCTACAGGTGGGGCTACAACACACACACACACACACACACATTTTTTTATGTGTTTTAGACAACCTTTTGAACACTGAGCCTGCTTTCTCATCTCTTTTGATACCTACATGATAAACACTTGACAGTGAACAACAAAAAGAAATAAAATAGGTGGAAACATGCTGGTTAAAAAGAAGTCAATTCATTTCAGAATGAGAAATGCCACCTCCTGATCGAACATGAAACCCAAAAGTTGAAGGAGCTGGATGAGGAGCATACCCAGGAGATAAAGGAGTGGAGAGAGAAGCTACGGCCCAGGAAGAAGGTAGATTTAATATCAATTTACTGTAAAAGATAAGAATTCATGCTTCCTGTAAATCCTTTCTGCAGTCGCACGATGGCTGCCTCAGTTGTTTGTATCTGCTGCCCTCTGCAGGCACTGGAGGAGGAGTTCACGCGGAAGCTCCAGGAGCAGGAGGTCTTTTTCAAGATGAGCGGTGAATCTGAATGCCTTAACCCCACCACCCAGAGTCGAGTCTCCAAATTCTACCCCATCCCAAATCTGCACAACTCCGGTTTATAGCCTCACGTCCATCTGTGCCACAGAGCAGACTTGGCTGCGCTCACAGACTCCTCCTCTTTGTGGAGCGACGTCATTGTCTCTGTTACCGATAAACCCTGAAAACGTCTTCACCGCTTCGATTCCACCATTAGTGAGCATGACGTGCCGACACACCGTTCCCTCACTTAGTTTCCTGAGCTTGTTGAGAAATCTCCGGTGGATGATATGCACTTTTTTGAGCATGTTCAAATTTTAGAAGTCTGCAGTCGGTTGCTAAGGCCAATCATGCTCATCATGTTACTGTAAGCACAGCCTGCTGCAGTGTGAATGATCTCCAGTGCCTCGTATGTTCCCGTTTTCTGCATTCAGGCTCCTCCCTGCATTTTCTACTGCTCGCAGTAAATACAGTACCCCTTTAAATGTCTTGCACTTAAACAACTGGTCATAATTTCCACCCGTAACCACAAAACTGAGAGATTATTTTAATCACAAGCTGAAAGTCGACTCTGATATCTTATTTTGCGGCACGTGAGGTAAAGTTGGTTCACGGGAGATGTACCGGTGAGTGTGATGAACTCCGTATTTGTAAGACTTTGTTATGTCTGTGCAGTCTTACACGTCTCATGTCGTCACAGGAGTCGAGAATGGTCAGTTGAATTTACAAGGGAATGTAATGTGTCGTAAACGATGAGTGAAATGTAACGTGTGCACTCATGTATTCCGTTTAATCAGATACTGTACTTAACATGAGGATGTCAGTCTTTAGAGATGAATAAATAAATGTATCTTTTGCTTTAGCACATAATGTTATGTCAACTAAACGGGAGAAGCCCGTTTAGTTGACATAAACACATGATGACCTGTTAATTTTTTTCTTCTTCTTTTAAAATAAATCATTTGATCTTCTAGGAGTTATTTCAAGCGTTGGTCACACAGACAAAGGCTTTGTTGTAAAGTATGAATACTGAAGGAATGTAAAGCTGTGGATTTGCACTGTTTTTGCCACATGAGCTAAAGAAAAAATATGCAGTAGGAAAAACCTTTGTCTCACCCGAGCCCATTCAAACTCCAAACTGACTGAATCATTTCAACATATATGCTGGCTTCTGTTTTTGTTTTTTACTTTTCAAATATGCCCTTAGTATTTTATAACCACATCTAGTTTTCTAAACATGTATTTCCAATGTATTGATGCTGTAATCGCTCTTATGTTTTGGTGCTCTTGTTGAGACCAGTGCTGTATGAAAGGTAAAATGCTGTATCTGTAACTGTGTGAGGACATGTAGTATTGACAGTTCACAAAAAGAGAGCTACTTCAAGATACCTGATCAGTTTATTTTTCCGCCGCATATCATCGAATGCATGTTCTCATTTCTGCTGACCCTAACACATACCAGTGTTTTGTCATGAATGCTGGATTTTTATCGGGGTTCTTGGAGACTGCGTCTTGTGAATTACACCGTACGCCCCATAGATTTCAAATATTTTTTTATTTTGTTAAGTTACAGCATTTTGATGTGTCGATAAGTTGTCATTCTACCACAGTGAATATTCTTAGTATATGCATTTTTGATGTCAAATCAAATGTATTTAAAGTGTCTTTATAAATGGACATTTGTTGTAAATAAAAATATTGACTGTTTATTTGACATTGGAAACACCTTCAATGAAATTGTTCTCAATTTAGTCAAATATAAATATCAAGAATCACAAGTCCAAAAATAGATTTATTTGTGTGTCTTTCAAATATATATATATATGTATATATATGTATATATATATATATATATATATATTTTTTTTTTTAAATGAAATGTCAATAAGTTCAATCATGTAAAAAATAATGTGGGAACATTTTATAATTTAATCTTTCCAACACGTAAAGGAATAAAGAAAATATATGAATTTCAGTGCGCTCTTATACAAAAATATACAATCCAATCAGTCATTTCGTAGTGATTGTCTGAGTCCCTGTCTTTCAACCATTATTTTTACCAACAAATCTCTCAAGTAAATCATAAACATCTACTGTAACCCCCACCACCCCCCTCCCCGCTGCTTCACAAATGACCTTAAGGTTGAGATAATGATGATTTATATGTTTAAAATGTAAAAAATTTGTATTGGGTGAATTGATAACTGCCAGGGGTCTTGATTTATGTAAATAATCTGACAATATTGCGATATTTCATGAAGCATTGAAGAGTTAACTTGACACAACATATAGTCCTCAATACAAGATAATCCTTAAAAGACAACAAATACAAAATTTTTAAAAAAGTACACCAGACACTCAACTTACATGAGCAGTGGGAAAGGATGCAAAGTTCAAATAAAATATCAGCCACTGCGAGTTATTGCTTAAAAATAGATATTCTCTGAAACAAAGCTGCCCCTGGAAAAAAAGGTTTGCAAGCATCTAACTAAGCAAAGTAAACATTATACACCCAAATGTCAAAAACAAAGTCTGTGTCATAGAAACACTGACCAGCAGCTAAATCCTACCTCTACTGAAGCCGTTTTTAAAGAGGCTGATGCATCAGTTTTTTTTGGCCACTTTTATTTTCTCAAATTGTCCTCTGACTTTTCTACACATGGCTACAAAAAGGAGCATTTTGACTACTTGCATTGCTACAGTCGAACACCTAAAAAAGTAACAAAAAAAAAAAAGATGAATGAAACTGAAATGAAATCTGATGATCCAGTAGTATGTGACCCTTTAGCCACCGATAGCTTGACGGCGACGCCTCTTGGAACGACCGACCACATTTTCGCCTGCAGAGGACGAAAGAAAATGGTGCAGTGATGAGTTTCACGTCCAGCATGTTACACTGGATGCTGTTTATGTGACATTTGACTGAAGTTACCTGTGTCCCTCTTCTGGACTCCGTGTGAAAGTATTTTAGTGTATGGCCCTGGTAATCCGGGCAAACCTTGTGGTCCAGGGTCACCTGTAAACACACAAAACTCTCAGTCACTGCATTAAAACATTACTGGAATATATGCAGTGTCATCAACTCTGTTTTAATGTACCTTTCTCTCCCCTGGGTCCCGGGTACCCTCTGTCTCCCCTTGGTCCGGGGCTTCCTGGAGGGCCGGGGATGGTGCCATAGGCTGCGCAAGAGCAAAAACACAGATTGAGTCGTGGTGAAGCAACATTTTCCAACTACTTTTACATAAGTCTGGATAGATTTCCATTTCTGTTTCTCATCATGTGGAAAGTTTTAATTCTGTGTACTCACCTCTGAAGAAAGCCATGAGGTCAGCTGTGACGTTGCCATAGGCGCCGATGACGCGGCTCTGGCCAGGTGGTCCAGCAGGGCCAGGTGGACCAGGTGGGCCTTGGATCGCTCTCACATGCGCCCTCCAAGGACCTTCAACCAGGTACTCCTGCAGCAGGCCTTGATCTGGAGGAGGATGGTTAAATCAAAGCACTGTAGCAACATTTGTGTGGTCTTACAAAACTAAACTAACTTTCATTGTTGTTAGATCCTTCAATCGGTCTGACACTATTGGCCCTCCATCAGAAAACTCTGAGACAACTACCAATGATCTAATACTTGAACTTACCTGAGAATCATGACTTTTTTTAAACTTTTCTTCACTATCAAAGTAACACAGAGACTGTTGTCTGAAGGGAAGCCCGCCGTGTCTTAGATAACTATAAAAGAGAACATCTCTACATTTGACGGACTCACTCTTGATGTAGTCTGTGACTTTAATGGCGACATTGGAATAGTCCAGCGTTTCTGTCAACTGGCTGACGTCAATGTCTCGGCGGCTAGAGCTGTGTTGGGAGCCGCCCTGAGAGTAGCTCTGGCTCTGCGTGTAGCTCCGGACGTAACCTGGCTCTCCACGGTCCCCCTTCTCGCCCCTCGGCCCTGGAGGTCCGATGATCGCGCGACGCACATTGTCACCTGAAAAAACAAAGAAGGTCATTTCACGTCGCAGTTTCATGCATCTTAAAGGGCTTATGTTTTACTACAGTTACCGATCACATGTCTTTAATCTGTAAATTGTTAGCTTACTGTTCAGATACGCCTGAATTTCGCTGCGGATGCTCTCCCGAGAGGCGCTTTCACCGTGTGAAACTAATCTCGTGAAATCGCCTGGTGGACCTTTTGGTCCCTGTGGACCTTGAGGACCAGGAGGACCGGGAAGACCTCTGAAGCCAGAACCTGAGAAAAATTGTTTAGATTGTCATTGTGAGTGCACAACAAGATGAGGAAACCTAAAAAATGTGTCAAATGTCAAAATGAAAAAATACTTGTCGAGTCATATAGGTTATGTTGTGCTGCAAAAAAGATGCCAAACATTATCAGCTAGTCAGCTATAATGACATTTAACATCTTTTTCCCTCTTGTGTAATTAAAGCTATAGTTTAACTTCAGGGTGCTATAAATAATATAAATCTATATAAATATAATCATTATTACCTTTTGGACTGTACTGCACACAGTGGAATAATTATGGCTGTATGTAACTTTAATCTCTTTCAGTGGCCATTAGATAAAATTTTATATACAATATTTGCATGTGTCATATTAGTTGTTGTAATAATGAATGTCAACAGTCAGACTCACTCTGCAGGTAACGCTGAATGTCCTCTATGCTGTAGCCACGATTTCCTGCCCCGTACACAGTGGCAGAGGAGACTCCTGGTGGCCCCTGGGGCCCAGGAGGGCCAGCTGGCCCTGGAACACCTGGAACACCTGGAGGACCTTGTCGAATGGCAGACGTAATCCATGTCTGGAATCTAGGATCTAAGTAGATGAAGATCCGAGGAAGATGGTGAGTTAATGATTACCTTTCCACTGTTCTTGGAGAACTTGTATAATCAATCATCTGTGTTTGTCAGTGGGAATTTACCATTGGTCAGTTCAGAATAGTCGATCGTAATGACAGTGTTGCCAGGAGGACCAGGTGGACCTCTAGCGATCCCTCTGCCTGAAAATGACAAAAAAAAGCAGTTTAATTGATTGATAAATTGCAGAACCACATCCAGGGTTACTGTTTTCTGTTAGTGCAACTTGTGCTTACTATTCATGATATTGAAGACATATGTGGCTATCTCCTCCACACTGTAACTGCCTGTAACTCCTCCTGATGCCACTGATGCCCCTGGTGGTCCTGGTGGTCCTTGTGGTCCTGGTGGTCCTGACAAGTATCTCCTCACATCGTCTCCTAAACAGATACAGCAAAGAGACACCGTTTAGCCTGGAGCAGAATCGGAAAAAGCTTACACTTAAATTAAGATGTACTGCACTTACTCTGAAGCATGGCGATGAGAGCACTGATCGACAGGGATCCAGACGCAGGTCCAGGAGGACCAGGTGGTCCTGGTGGACCCTGAACGCCAATGCTAAGGCTTGAACCTGAACCTGAAATTGCACAACACAGTTTATAGGGGCCCCCATTCTACTATGATTATAATAAAATAATAGAATTTCTGAGGAAAAGCACAGGCTTACGTTGAATGTATGCAATGATTCGAGCAGAGATGTCCTCTATCGAGCCTGAGAAGGACCCAGGGATTCCTGGAGGCCCAGGTGGACCTGGGGGTCCAGGGACACCAACCTGTCTGCTTCTACCTGCAAGAAACAAATAAAAAATGCAAAATCAGGCTCTATTTTATCTGTCTGACAGCCGTAAGAAAAAATATGAGAAAGTAAGAAAGACTCTTACTTAGATAGTCAGTGATGTATTGGTGCATCTCACTGGAAGAAGCAAAGGAGCCAGGACGGCCTGGAGGACCAGGAGGACCTGGGGGACCAGCAGGGCCTGATGTGACTGAGACTGACCCTGAGGAAAAAAATAGATAGTGAAAACCCTGAAGAGTTTATGTAGACTCTTTCATGCCTTAAGCTTTAAAGTCAAACTTGACTATGAGAAAAAAATGCTCCATTCAGGGTAATAGTTAAGATTTTCTGTACCTCCAGGGATACCAGGGGCTCCAGTGTCTCCTTAGAAATGTTAAACAACAACAAACGCATTATCGTCATGTGACACATACAAGTGGATTCAGTGTTTACTCTGAAATAAAGACAACAAAACACTGACAGCATTCATGGGCTTTAATGTGTCAGCAGGTTTACCTTTAAATCCTTGTGGTCCTGGAAGTCCAGGAGGCCCTGGTGGACCTGGTGGTCCAGGGATCCCGTGTCCTCCACCATAAGTTGACACTGTAAGGAGGAAATGAATATACAGTTACAGCACGTCACACTCTGCATTAAGCTTCCTGCCCCTCAGATTCTGACTGGTGTGTGGATGCCGACCTCTCTCAGAGCTTCCTGGTCTCCCTGGCTGGCCTGGCACACCTGGCTCACCTGAAACACACATGAGATGTCACACAGAAGGCTCACAATTTTCTGTAATGTGAGTGATTTAAAAAATAACCACACAAAACAAAGAAAGATAATTACCTTGGTATCCTCTCGGTCCAGGAGAACCTAAAATAATGGAGATGTTACAATGAAGCATGACTACACTAACAGACGTGTCTTTAACTGAAGCATACAGTAAGAGGTCTTCATAAAACCTGATCACCTGTTGATCCTTTAGGTCCAGAAGGCCCAGGTGGTCCTGGTGGTCCGGTTTGAAATGTTCCTGTAAAAAGATCAAATGTTTTACTTCTGATTACACATCGAACCCACATCAAAACAGAGTACAAGTTTAGATTCTGGATCTTACCAGAGCTGGACACAAAGCCTGGGTCTCCTCTGTCTCCCTTAGGTCCTGGGCTTCCATAACCTACAAAGCAGAAATGATGATTTAAGTTTGAGCTTCATGTGATAAACAGGCACACCATATGATTGAAGTATGTATTTAAAACAGAGGATTTAAGTGAAGTCAAGTCACTTTTTAATTGAATAGCACCAAATCACACAACCTCATGAGACTTTTCATATAAAGCAGGTCTAGACCACTCTCTTTATAATATAATATACCAAATTTAAATACTTGCCTGGCTGACCTGGAGGCCCAGGTGGTCCAGGAGGTCCTTGTCTTGAATCGCCTGAATAAAACAATTTTAAAAGTTAGTGACACAATTTAAAGAATATTTAAGGTCCCTTCTAGCAAACCCTGCAAAATCATTTAAGACTAAGTCTCTAATGATGCTGCAGAGGATGTTGTGTCTTATTTACCTGGACGTCCAGGAGGACCTGGTGGGCCGGGTGGGCCAGGTATTCCTGAGACTCCACTTGATGAAAACTGACCTAAAGCAGAAACAAAAACACATCATTTTAATAATCTGTATTCTAGTCTGTACAGCGGGACAAAACACAGTAAAATGTAGAAAATTACAAAATTGTTTTGTTTTGTTTTGGTGAACAGCGCCAACTGTGGCCACAAGTTGTAATTACACACAGTTTCTGAAATGTAAGGATTTATATATATTTTTTTTATTTTTAATAAAAAGGTGTCACTTTACAACCTAAACAGTCAATCTATAAATCAAGACAAGAATCAGCAGATTAATCCAAAATCAAAATATTCTTTAGTTCCAATCCTTTACAAAACAGTTAAATATGAGCTCCTCAACCAACTACAGCAGTAAAATCCCACGTTTACATTAATGCCTAAGTAGTAATAATGAATGCATATAACATATAATAGTATGATATGCATTGAGTAATTTTACTTTCAATACTATCAATACATTTTCCTCAGTATACTTACACAAAAGTAACATTTTAAATTCATTTTATTTTTAAGGTCTGGTACTAAATTTCTTTCTTATTTCTTAGGAATTTAATTTCTTTATTTTCCTCTTGCCTTTATTTTTCTCTTGACATTGCTTATCTTTAAGTGCAGATGATGTTACACCACAGTATGTATACAGGTACTGTATTTCTTATAGAAAATGAGGAATTAATTTACTCACTCTGAGTTCTGGTCGCAATTATTCCTTGTTCTCCCTGGTCTCCCTTATATCCCCTGTCACCTTTAGGACCTGTGAAAACAAACAGGCAGCCATCTATGAGACTCTGTAGGAGACATGTCTGACCTAGAAAGTTTTCTTTCTGGCAGCAAAACAACACGATGACCTACCAGGTGAGCCAGGCAGACCAGCAGGGCCAATGGGACCTGGGGAGGTGGATGAAGAAATATGAACAGTTTAGAAAAGTCATAAGTATTGTTACTACGGAAATACAACAATAAATCAGGGCTGAGATTCAAAATATGCCAAGGACATCATCTGGCGTCTTTCTGGGCTGTCAAAAGTTCAGACCTGATAATCCCGGTGGTCCCGCAGGGCCGGGAGGACCAGCAGGCCCAGGTGGTCCTGGGATGCCAACAGAAGAAGAGCCAGCTGGAAAATAAAAGTGATGGTCAGTTATCCTCAAACTATAACCCAATCTATATCAAGTTCAAATATATGTTTTATCATGTTCTGTTACCTGCATTGATGATTCTTCCTGCTGCACCTGTTTCACCTGAAACAGACAGATACGTGCTATCAGATTAACCACACAAAACACAATGTCAGTATATTTATATATGTTTTATGAGTTAATAGTTAATAGCAGCTGTACCTTTAGCGCCAGGTTGTCCTGGATTCCCTGGTATTCCTAAAAACAAGAATATTTTAGTGTTGAGAGCATTAAAAGCAGAGCAGAATTTTAATACTAAAACTATATTGTGTCTTATTAATAGTTGTACCTGGTGGTCCTTGAAGCCCAGGTGTTCCTACAGAGAAGGAGATATTATAAATGCATCTTTTCATCTTATCCACTAATTTTAATATCAAGTTTTATAAGCGTGACATCTGCTCTTTACCTGGAAGTCCAGCATCTCCGGGAGGCCCAGCAAGACCTCTGAGTCCAGGAGGTCCAGCAGGTCCTTGGTCACCTGAGAGCCAAAATTAAAAAATGAGGAGGGGGCTAAAAACTCAGAATGTATGAAATAGTAAATGTTCAAGATGAGGAATCAAAGTATGTGTATCTGTAATGTTTATACAGTGACTAATTAACCTCTTGATCCTTTTGCTCCATCAACTCCAGACAATCCTGATGAAAGATGGAAGAAAAAAGTTATATTGCATATGAACCCATAAGTCACACTAAAAACCAAACTACTCTATTTTCAATGAACAGTAGAGGGCAAGTGACTCTCCTCTCTGCCTCCCCCTGGTGGAGTCTGTTATTTAATGCTGTTACTGCCTCATTCAAATCAGTTTCAGTGATTTCACGCATTACCAATAACATAAAAAAGTGAGCAATATAATTTTAATTTAACTGATTTTAATTCAAATGAGTAAAAGTCTTTTTTTGAAAGTTCAGATTGCAATTCTTTTAAGAAGACATAATAACAACGATTAAATGTAATTTTAAGTGCTTTTGCTATTTTCTTGAATGGGTGAAAATTTGGTTGTGATCACCTTAATTTAGTCCAATCAGTTCAATCAATCAATTCACATCAGAGTAACAACATTTTTGGCAGTGCTTTCAGACAAGAAATAGTCCGACACACACCCCAAAAAAAGTGAAATGGCTTCTTAACACGCCAGACTTTTTAATGGTGGTATAGTTTAAACAAGATATAAAATGTTAATTAGTGAGACTTACAGGTGCTGGAGGGGGGATTTTACTACATTTGAATAGAGACCGGTTAGCTGTTTCTCCCTGCTTTCAGTCTTTGTGCTAAGCTAAATTAACCAGCACTAGCTTCATATTTAATGGAAAGTGTATCCATCTGATATTAAACTGCTCATCTATCTCCCTCTGCCAGAGAGCAAATAAATTTATTTCCCAGAATGTCAAGCTGTTGTTATAGATCAGAGGCACCCGACTACAATCTGACTGTCTGATCATCACTTAATGATCTGAAGCTGGAGGTCCTGCAACTCACCCATTGATCCTTTGGGTCCTTTCTCTCCAGCTGGCCCCTGCAGACCTGGTAAACCAACATCACCTGAGGAGTGGGACAGCTGGATTAGGAAACTGCACGTAGTATATAACACGTAGCGTCAATTATAGTTTAATTCACAAAGCTGTACTGACCTGGCAGACCTCTGGGACCTTTGTCACCTTGTTCACCTAAAATGAACATGAAGTGAACTCTTATTAGAAACCCTCACTGACCTCCCGAGTCCTGTGAAAACCTGACAGAGATACAACAAACCTTTAAGTCCTTGAAATCCAGCAAGTCCTCTGTCACCTGCAGAATGAGAAGAGTGACCATTATAATGTATAAAACCAACTAAATTAACTAATTCACTGTAATGTCCATGTAACCCACCTTTAGCCCCAGGCGGTCCTGCCTCACCACGGAAACCCTGAGGACCTGGTTGACCTGCATCAGAACAGTTCATGTAAATTGCCAAGTATTGAGTCAAGGCACTGCCAACAATATCTTCAGTTGGTGTTTCTGGAGTCAATGAAATGATCCACATGAATGATGACTGAGAAACTGACCTGGCTGCCCAGAAAGCCCAGGAATTCCAGGTGAACCTACAACAAAGATGAATAATTTCACATAAATATTGTAATAGCCTTAAAAACATTAACTGTTAACACCTTAATTATTATACCAAAAAATGGACATTTGGAAATTCACAAAACAGTAATATACAAACGTTTTACAAAAAAGTATTTTTTTTCCTTAATTTGATGTTTAATGATGGGCTGAACAATTACGTTTGAAACAACAGTTAAAGAGTTAACATTTTATTTATGAAGAGATATCAGATGTATTTTGCAAAGCACTGGTGTTACTGAAGTGGCAAATTAATGCTGCTGAAGTGCTAATGATTTAATAATTGAACATCCCGCAACACATATGCTCAAACGTCCATGATAGTGTCCAGTAGAAATCTTATGGATAATATGGAGGTTTAATTTGTAAAGTGACTCTATGCTGCCACCTGGTGCTGTTTGTGGTTCATGCACCTTCAGGTGATAAACTTCTGTACCCCTTGTCTGCAAGTAAAAGCAAAGATGTTTTTGTCTTGCTGTTGTGTTCAGTGACCTCACCTTTTGGTCCAACAGCCCCAGGCATCCCAGGTTCTCCAGGAGAACCTGCAGAAAGCAGACATGCAAGATCCTTTAGTGACCCACTCATGATAAACTGGCTGTTTATTGATATCACAGAGTAATAAACACAGAGTGTCTGTTACTGCTGGAAATCTGAGCCATACCTCTGTCACCCTTTACTCCAAAGCTTGAGGATCCTGGCTCACCTCTGGGGCCAGGGGGGCCCTCGCGGCCCCTGACACCTTGAGGTCCATCCAGTCCATGATCACCTGATCAGAGATGTCACATATAGATAATCACTCACTGTAAATAGGCTAAATAGTGTACCTGCATCATGTAGTTTGTGTGTAGTTTTCCCTTCTTTCCCTCCTCTCTGACTAAAGGTAATCTGACACAGTGGTTCCCAAGATATCCTCTGGTCTGTTATGTCCAGTTGTTACCCGAAGGTCAGGGGAAGCCTAAGTTTATATCTTCCAAAGAGGAATAGCTCAGCTCTGTGTTTGTAGAAATGACTTCTGTGCAAGGGCAGCTGTTCTGAGGCTCAGTCTCCTTAAAGACCAGGGTCACACATGGCATGCTGCCCTTTCCTCACACTCTATGATAGATAATCTGCTGTCTCTTACAAACACGTTTGAGGTCTCAACTGACTGACGACATGACATTA
Source organism: Scortum barcoo (assembly GCA_023238725.1). NCBI lineage: Eukaryota > Metazoa > Chordata > Actinopteri > Centrarchiformes > Terapontidae > Scortum > Scortum barcoo. The sequence goes on along the minus strand of CM041544.1, from coordinate 15,170,934 downwards.
ATCAGTTTCAGGATGCACAGTTTCCTGTTTATGGCTCAGCACCCAATAGAGTCTTGGCACATATTTAGCTGTATGGAGATTACCTTATTGGGAACACATATCTGAACTGCATTTGAACTGCAGCACTCTCTGTACCTTGGTTTCCTTTCTGTCCTTTAGGACCCTCTGGGCCTGGATGTCCCATAGCACCTGAGGTCAAAGGTCACAGTTAGTAAAATGACATTGTAGTGATCGTCCTTAGAAAATGCAAAACATTGATAATGACTCGAGGAAAATTAGAAATCATTCCTCACCTGGAAGTCCAGGGAAACCAGACTCTCCTGTGACAAAGAAAACATACATTTGATTATGATGACAGTAAGTGACAAACATGTAGAAATACAACAGAATTACCGCTGAAACATTTATAAGATTTCCTGCTTCCCACCTTTAATTCCAGGGTCCCCTGGAAAAGAATACAAAATGAACATGAATGAACATTTAGTTAACATGAGTCATGTTGATTAACGTTGAAAAAAAGACTGGCGTTTAGATTCTATGAAAGAAATAATGTTTCGATTTTACCTTTCGGTCCAGGCAGTCCTCTTTCTCCCTGCACTGTGGATGTCAAGAACCCTGAGACAGAAACCAACAGTTCAATAAACATGAACATGAACAACGTGTGTGTGTGTGTATTTATTTGGTTAGTATCTTTGTGCAGTACCTCTGAATGCCTGCGAATGTATTTCAGTTCTCAACATGCTCTGGATCATCATCTGAAGCGAAGCCGAGTCTATGTGACCTCCACTAAAGCCAGTCCCGAGGCTGGTTCCACTACCGATGCCGGTGCCAGCTGTACTGGTACCACCGGCACTGCCAACACCGGCACTGCTACCACTGGCACTGCTACCACTGGCACCGCCACTGCCACTGAAGCTGGTACCAGTACTGCTGCCAGTGCCGGCACCTCCAGCAGTGGCTCCACTGGCGCCAGCAGCACCTCCAGCACCGAGATCAATTCCATTTCCACCGGTGGTACCGCCAGCACCCATGGAAACCCCTCCCTGTTTTCCGGTGCCCGAGCCTCCGCCTCCAGCGCCCACGTGTAAAGTGCCTGTGTGAGACGTTCCTCCACTGTCCACATGGGTGTTGATATCGTTGGAAATCCGCCGACTGGTATGAGCAGAAGACAGCGAAGACGCGGCCTCCAGAGTCGCCACTCGATTCTTCAGCTTCCTCACGTCCTCAGCTGAGAGAGGGACATTAATATTTGGTAAGATGCACAGAGAAATATCAGATGTTTGGACAGTGATAAGAAATTATTCTACTTCCATCTGATTTTACTGCTTTTATCCCTATTTTATTGGAAATGTCACAATTATCACTTTCATGTAAAGCACTTTGTTATTCATTTATGTAAAGAATTGTGCTAAAGAAATTCAGCTGATTATTATTGTTGTTTATTTCTTCTTATAATTATTATTATTGAAACAGTGTTGCATTTACAAATGGTCATTAGGAAAGTCACTTTTGATAAAAAATGACCATGCTGACTCACCTTTAAATTGACTGAATCTCCGAGCAGACTTTGGAGAGACATCGGAAGTAATGAATATAACAGTACAAACAAATCGTGTGGGCTTTTGTGTGGGCTACCTTGATAAATCTTATATAAAGTCTATGAAAATAACCGCACAGAACAATTAATAAAAATAATGCTTTAAGAATTAATCCAAAAAACATTAATAATGGAGATAAAATAAGACAATACTACAAAACATAACATAAACATACATTTGAATATGCAATATAAAACATAATTAAATTATTAGATTTAACTAAATCCTTATTACTTCCCTTTAATGGACATAGAATTAGCTGGTAATTCACTACTACTCTTATAAGCTTCTCTGAATTGTAGCTATCTGTGTGCCTGTTCTGCAGTTTAGTAGCTGCTAACCTTTTTCCACCACATACTGCCAAAATCTCATTAGCCGAAGCCAAATAGTCAAAGTAACACAGATCTCTTCTGTCAGAACATCAAAACCACCTTACTAAAAAAAGTACAGCAACCTTGTTACAAACAGGGGGTTTTGTGCTGTTTAACTGACAGTATGTTGCCATGAAATCTACTTTTTATCCAGAGTTTGTTCACATTTTGGCAAACAGGCAGCAAGTATTCCAATTTAACGCAATGTACCCATCAATGTACAGCCAACTTAAGAAACGTAATGATTCATGGAGTTGTAAACTGTGTATTTTTGCATGATTTCTAAGCAATGGGAGGTTTATTATACATTTGTTCGCAATGGACATGATGATTATGATGTCCTCATATGTGTATTATGTCTGTGTGTTCAGATTGGACTGAGTTATGCCTCACAAGTTCACAAACCTGTTACTATTCACTTCTTATTTAAATGACAGCAGTAGTTTTATCACATTTTTTTATCAGGATAAATCCACATCAACAAATCTCCTGCTGCAGGAAAACACACTGGAGTCTCTGATGTCATCATGCAACCATTTCTGGAGCTGCTCCACTGACAATGAATGCCAGACTGGTTTTATGGCAGCGGGACAGTACCCACAGATCACATTTCCAGGGGAAGGAGTACATTTACAGTCTCACAGCTCTTAGCAGCTCTGTGAAATAATGCTCACTAGCCTGTAAAAGCTGAAACACACATTTTATTGGTTCAAAACAGTCCCTCCCAGGCGCTTCATTGCAGAGCAGCTCCAGGGAGTATCTCATGACTCCTAAGGTTTTAAGCCTTTGGGGAGATGTTTATTTTCCCCTGTTAAATCTCACTGTGTTGTACAAGCCGATCCTTACCCAGCGCAATGAGCCCGAACAGGAGACCCAGCAGGAGCAGGGAGAGGAGGAGGAGACCCAGCAGCCATTTCCACCAGGAGCAACAGGAGTCGGAGCAGCAGCACAGTCCTCCACCTCCGAAGATGCCGCTGTCCCTGTGAATCTCTGTGGACGGAGCAAAGAGTAAAATCCTCACTTTCAAACCATAAAACTTTCATTACTGTGAAAATATCAACACACATGCAATAATAAATACCTGCATAGGTGGCTTTGTCTTTCATTACAACTCCAGATGATCCATCTGAGACAGGAATGAATAAACATCAGTCATTTATTTTCATAATCAAAGTCATCATTGTTTTGCTCTCAGAGATGTTGTTCAGGTCACTCACAGTAAGAGTTGCCTGTTTCCGCCTTCAGTGGCATCGTCTCAGAGTAGCTTGATATAAGTTTCTCCTTCTTTATCGAATCTCCAGAAAGAGACCCTGTGAAAGTAGAAACACTGTCTTTAAATACAACTTTTATTGTATTTGTTGTCTTTTACAGGCTGGGACTGAAAACAGACAATATTAAAACATAGGAGACGATACATATGATACAATAAAATAATACAATGACACAGAAGGGAGGCAGCACAGGGCAAATAATCTTCAATCTAAAGGAAGAATTAAAATAGTGAAGTTTTACTCTGTTAGTCCAGAGGTTCCCCAAGAGGAAGAAGTACAAATACATGCTATTATTTAATAACCAAAGGCAATAATACTTCATTTCCTGATGTGATTAAAATGATCAATGTAAGCTAACCAATAGAAACACTTTTAAAGGTAAATTCAAATTCAGTTTAGGTCATTTGGTTTTTGGGGGTTTTTTTTGTTAAGAAGCAGAAATGTTGGATCAATGTTGACAAGGTGTAAGAAGACTGTTCAGATCCAGGAGGCTGAAAGTATTATGGTTTACTTGTTTTTTTGTCAATGGTCAGAGCTTCCATCCATTAACAGCCTGCAAGTGACCAGTACCAGAGTTGCATAGTATATTATTATTTTTACTTTTTCATTCAATAGAATAATTGTACAATATTTAAATATGCTTGCTGTGGTCACTGGGATTTTAGGATTCGAAAGTCCAGAAAAGGTTGAGAAACTCTGTTAAGTCGAGATAAACTTAAAACCCACCTCCTCCTATCTGGCCGCTGGTGCTGGTGAACTGCTTCCCGCTGTCTTTAGCAAGAATGAGCACATCTGTGTCCCTCTTGGCTGGGACGTTCTCCTTTTCAGAGATCAGGAACTTGTAGTCCTTCTTGTATGTGTCATCAGCTTGAGATCTAGTGGCTAGACAACGACAAAGACATGACAGGAAATAATTTAAGTTTGAGAGCACTTTTCACTGTGACTAAAGAGAAGTTGGCAATGCATTGTGGACTTACTTGTAGAGACTCCAGTGCTGACGACACCACCACCATTTGACAGGTTCTTCTGAACGCCATAACCTGACAATGCAAGATACACACTCACATAAAAAAGGTGCTTACTGACAGATTTTTATTTAAGCGATATTGTGGGCTCCGTACCTCCAAGGTTAGCGTTTACGTTGGCTCCACTGGTGGTGAGCACACTAGCAGAGGTGGGCGCCAGATTATTCTGAAAGCCGTAAACTGCACACAAGAGATTCAGGGTTTGAAATATCATAACACGCAATCGTCAAAATGTTCACAAAACAAGAAAAAAAAGGAAATCAAACAAACCAAAATACATAATAGACATGGACAATGAAAATGAAATTAAATCAAACAAACTACAAAAACTCAATTTAAAATAAGCAAGGTGTTCTACGTTTAATCTAAGCATGACACAGGGTAAAGGCCAAAAAAGTTTATAAGAATCATCATTAAGTCTATAAAAAAAGTCTTGTTTTGCCTGACGAATAGGCCAAAATCCAGAGATATTCAGTTTAAAATGATGAAAATATAGGAATTGTTTCATAAATTCGGGCACTACTCTCTTAAAGAGTGGTGGTGGTGATCAATCCAGAATACAATATAATGAATACTTTTCACATAAGGATCAGTATGGTGAGGATCATGATGACCCTTACTATGATAACTGTGGTATTACAAGACCATATACTTTGGTTACTGACACGAAATTGATTGAACATTAGTTTGACCTAACTTTGACGATGAGAGACACAGACAAGTTAAACAATAATAATGGCTTCTTTTAGGTAATATTTATTATTTTATTTATAATATTTGTATGTATTTATGTGATGCTATGTTCACATTGTACATTATATAACACTTGTACAGTAGAGACCAAACCATTGCAAACAAGAGCACATCTCACAGGTCATATTTAAAAGCAGCTCGGTCTCACCTGACAGGGAAGAGGGTGAGGTGAGGCCAATCGGCGAGGACCCTCCCCCCATGTTGTTGGTGCCCATCTGGTACGTGTAGCTGCTGGAGTTGCCAGCGACCACCGTGGTGGAGGTGGAGGGCAGCGTGGAGGTGGACCAGGAGAAAGTCGGAAGTGTGGCGTCCAGCGTGTCGTACTGCCCGGACCTGAGACTGGTGTCATACTGCCCCGATTTCAAACTCATGTCGTACTGTCCTGACTTCACACCAGTGTCGTACTGGCCTGATCGGACACCAGTATCATACTGCCCTGATTTCACACTCATGTCATACTGGCTTGATTTCAAACCGGTATCATACTGCCCTGATTTCACACTCATGTCATACTGACTTGATTTCAAACCGGTATCATACTGCCCTGATTTCACACTCATGTCATACTGACTTGATTTCAAACCTGTATCATACTGGCCTGATTTCACGGTGACATCATACTGGCTTGATTTTAGACCAGTATCAAATTGCCCAGATCTCAGACCGCTATCATACAGGCCAGTTGTTTCAATGGTGTGAAACCCGCCTGATCTCACACCAGAGACAAATGAAGTCAAATCTGCAGGAGAGAAAAGACACAAAGACAGAAATCAAGAAAATGCAAAGTGTCTCTTACTTAAATATAACCCCAGTCTGTGCCACTCATGCTCCAGATCTGTCAGGGAGTACTTTAACTCTGGGACATGTTAAGTGTCTGAGTTCACAAAGGATTTGTCGGAAACCGGATGCCTGTTGCTCTGTGACTCTGAATGAAATGCATTTCATGAGAAGCATATACTGGGGTCATTGTCAACCATCTATCTTTAGGAGGGAGACGTGTTGTCTGACATGTACAGTGCACGTTTGTGAGGGTACATACCCGACTGAGAGGCCACAGAGATGGTTTTTGTTTCCACAGTGGCCTTTTTAGGCACGGGCAAGGTGATGGAGGTGCTGGAGGAGCGAGTGGGGCTGACGCTGCAGGATCGTCCCTTCAGAAGCTTCTTCACGTCATCCAGCTCCGTCCCTGTAAAACCACACAGTCGCACAAACAAACAACTCTCTTTAAATATAATACTATAATATCTCTGAGGAGCTCATTTTAGTGCACGAGTTTAGTCTGAAAGTCAAAGTGTTGGAGACTACACTTACTTAAACACTATACTTCAATTAAACTGAGGTATTTCTACTTTCAAACTACTTAAAATACTGACCTTTTATTTTTTGTATATTTTCCAGCTGGGCAGCAAACTCTGTCACGCATATAAATTTTGTAATGCCTTTATTTTATATGCTTTTTTTAAGCTTACTATCTTACTCTCAAAGAGATAATTAATTTGTAGTTAACAAATTGTGTTAACTAGTACAATAATTATTTATATCTACATCCATACATATGTTAATTAACATTTCAGTACATTTTAAATTTGTGATTTGTGGTATTTTAACTACACCAAAGGTGGTAGTTGCTGATATCTGCTCAGCTGGTCAGTTTTAGCAAGAGCTAGCTGGGTTGTTTTTCATTTTTTCTTTTTTTAGCTACTGCCTCCTTTAGTTATATGGGAAAACTGAATTACTAAAATGTGACTTAATCAAAATGGATACATTTCAATTAAAGATAACACATATGGGAAAATCAGTAAGTAAATGTAGCGTTTGGTTAAGGTTAGCCACAGCTATCTCAAAAGCTAGCTTTAACTTACAGCGGTTGTTCTTTAGCTGCAGCTGAGTGAAGTCAAAAACATAAATATACAACAATATAATGTCTAAAAGTGGCTGTTATTCATGATAAGTGTTTTACTTTTAGTCAAGTATGTGAGGAATAATGCTTTTATAAGCTTCTTTAAGTAAAGATTTTGAAAGCAGAGTATCTTCACCAGTGTTTGAAAGACGTATTGAGGTTTTTTACTTTAGTAAAAGTAGCAGTAGAAGACTATAACTCAACCATTAAAAGTTCATTTTATGTAGAACTTATATAGCAGTATAATGTTGTTCAAGTATAAAAGTAGAGTTATATGTCATAAATAGATTATTATCACAGATGCATTATGTTTATACTGTAGCTGGCTGAGGTGGGACTGTTTTTATTATATATACTGCTGTTTTTTTTATCTCAAATTCTGTAAGTTGATCATGTGTTTTGTATGCAGAAAGCAATATTTCCCCCTGAAATGTAGTGAGCCTGTAAGTATAAAGGCATATAAAATTAAAATTACAAGTACCTCAAAATTTAACTTCAGTAAAGTACTTCATTACATTGCACACCGTTTGGATTGGTATTTATACTTAAATAAGTGCAGGACTGCTGAAAATACAGAAACTGCAGTAGTCAGAGACCCAGCTGAGGTACAGTCAAGGTGACACATAATGACTGTTAAAAAATGTGGATTAAATAACAGCAGTTATGCACTTGAATCAGCAGGGGGAGCGATTAGCAAAAAATCTGAATCTCGGTTTTGTCTCAGATGGGAGTTCCTGCAAACAGTGACTCATGTGTGCCATTGTTGCCACCACAAAATCTTCCCCTTAACTTATTCCCCACTTAAACACAATGCAAACAAACTCATGATCCTCATTATGCCTCACCCTTTTCTTTTTTGCTGATGCCCTGTATATGTTCAGTCTTTGGGGGGAAGCTGCACATGTGTTAAGAATTTAAATTTCATGGACCTAAATGTGCATGAAAGGAGTGAAGAGGAGGAATGTCTGGGCGATGCACTGAATAGTGAGCCAAACTATTTGAAGGAAACATAATTTTAAAAACGCACAGCTCTGAAGTGACCCTGCAGTAAAAAATGTTCCACTATCCAAGTGGCTCTTGAATGAACACACTCAAATAAAGATGCCTTGTTGCTTTATGAGGAATTGCATAACCAGCAGCAAAATGGATCAATGTGGTCTTACATCTGCAGGCAGTGGGAGAGGCACTTTGTAATCTGGCTCTGATCTCGCTCTCTGGAAAAAAAAAAAAATCACAACACACAATGAACAAAGGATTCCTGATTTAATAAAAAAGAAAACCGGTACAATTCAGTCAAATGGTGCAAAACTAATGAAGGAAGGAGGGGAGACAAAAACTATTATTAAATACCTCTGCTCTCGCTCCTCCCTCTTGTGGCACCAGAGCCTGGAAAGAAAACAGCGGAAAACATAAATACACACACAGACATATCATGAGGATAAAGCTGGAAAAACATTGTGAAATCAGAAAGTAGATAACCCCCTGAGGCCGCCACTCTCACTTACAATAGTTTCCATAATCTTTGCGAGTAAATTCTGGCGAGGAATTAGCACTGGAACTTCCTAGAAAAAAAGCACAATAGCCGTAGAAATGTTAACAGTGCCCTCATGCACCAACGGTTTCCTTCATTTTTCTAGTTTCTGGTTCAGGCACCGTTGATGCCAGTTTGTTTTATTAACAGGATCTCACCGTCATAACCTCCTGAGCGGCTTGATATGTTCTTCCTCTCCCGGAAACCTGGCGACAGGCCTCCTGATGAGCCTGCAGTCTGTGCTCTCCTGCCGCCGCCCGCCGAGCTGGACCTGACCTTTGTCACCGAGCTCACGATATAACTGCTGCCACTTCTGCCTCCTCCTCCTCCTCCTCCTCCTCCGCTTCCACTTCCGTGCACCCTTCTCCATCTAGGAAGAGCCCCCCTCCATCACCTCCTCCTGAGGAGTCTCCTCCGAGGTAAACTCCTGAGGAGGAGCTGTAGCTGCTGGTGTTCACACCTACAGAGGCTGGAGGGAAGATGCACAAGTTATTTTTGATTTCCTGCAACCGTATCCTCTCTAGAGTGTGAATAAACAAACAGGAATATCTCTGAGTCACATGACGGGGGAAAGTGTTTTTACTCACTTGTACTTTACATAACTGTTTGCATTTCGTGACACTTTGTACTTTTATTGTACATTTTACTGCTCTACACTTAATGAATAGTGGAGTTACATTTCAAAGATTTTTCATAGAAAACATTGGATGACAGATGTAGCGATTTATTATAGAGGTTCTGTTATTTGCTTACAATTTTCTAGGTATTTCCTGGACAGACCCAAGAGGTTTAGTAGAAATTATTTGGAAAGTATAGACTGTTATTTGTGTTTCATAAGTTGTGTTTGGTTGATCTGCAGAGGAAATTTCATAAAGGAAATTCTGATCCATTTAAACCAAGTCAACATTGATTTATTTCTGGAAACTTCAGATTAATTTACAGTTAAATATCAGGTCCTTTCTCGGAAATTACTGTGGGCAGTGGTGGTGGAAGTATTCAGATCCTTCATTCAAGTAAAAGTACGCCTGCCACAGTAAAACTCCTGTATGGAAAATACTACCAAAGTATGTAGGTATAATCAAGAAAATGTACTTAAAGTATAAAAAGTAAAAGTACTCAGTGCAGACAAAATGTCCCCTGTGACTGTTATATATCACATCATTAGATTATAATGAGTCATTCCACTGCTCTATTTGTATTGAACTGAAACTAATGGTTATTTTCACTATAAATGAATCTGATTATTTCCTCAATTAATCATTTAGTTGATTGTTTAGTTTGAAAAATGCCAGAGATTACATCAGAGAGAAAAAGCCATCATAAGGACCTCAAATGTGTATTTACGTAGTGTATTTAAGTAACTGTACTCAGTTACTTGCTATGGGACTTGTAAAATAAAGTATTAAGGCATCAGTAACAACAATGTGATGGAGCCCATTTCTCTGTATTGAGTACTTTTACTTTTTTTACTTTTACTAAGTACATTTTGTTAGTAATACATCTGTATTTTTACTTCAGTAACATTTTCAGTGCGGGATTTTTACTTGTATTGGGCTTAACGGAGAATTTGAACACTTCCTCCAGCTCTTAAAAACTGCAGTTGATGTGAAATGATGTGAAAACCCAGAAGTTTCTCTCTACTGGGGGTTAAAAATATAACATTCAGCATCTCAAAAGAAATCCTCAACTTCCCAATTTGAGTGGAAATTTGGTCTCACATGAGGAGAAATACGTTCCACTGCTGTTCTGGGTTAAGACATTCTTCTCCAGGCCCAGCCCTCCAGCACTGCTGGACATATTCCTGTGATTTGATCCGCTGGTTCCCTCTAGCAACGAGAAGACACACAGCAAAACAAGGAGACGCTGTTACTCATCGGGTACTTCCTTTAGAACTGCTCGGCTATAATTACCTCATTATATGTTTAGTTTGCTGCCGATAATTAAAGAAAGCGTGACTGGACAAAAGAGATACTCACTTGGTGGTAGAGAAGTCAGTCTGGTGGTGGAGGTTACCGTTTCTGTCACAACTGGACGCACAGAAGAAAAAGAAAATAGTTACTCAGTTATCCACACCAAACTATGTTATATAAATGTCTATATGTTAATCCCTGTTGGCAGGTGTTTACTTGACTGCAGAGTGGTTGACGGGGTGATAATTTTTACGCCTCCACAGCTGCATTAATGTGACTTTGATTGACAGACAGTGTTTAAAGGGAATAACTAATGGTTTTATTAAGGGAGAACAACTTATTTAATAACACTTTATACAGCAGTTATAAGACAATAAAAAGCACAATGGTGATGTTTCAGATCATCAGGAGGGTCCTCCAGTAGACTGTTTGAGCCTCTTGAGTCACAATCTATAAACAGCCAGTACTGGTTAACATTTACAAGCAGTATTTAGATTAGTTCATATTATTATCATTACCAGAACCCTTCAGTAATGACTAACTTATTAATGACTCACTACTGACTCAGCCAGGGATCTTCCCTTACCGAGCAACCTAAAAGTTGTTTTTATCATTAGTTTATAACCAATTAATAAAGTATTAGTCAATTATGTATTAACTATGTATGTATTAATTATGTTTCAGCTTATAAACATCAGGTGGTGCCCAAACATCAGAATACTGAGTGTAATCAGGTGTCAGGCTTAAAGTTAATTTATGAGAATGTCATAAATTCTTGTTAAAATGAAAAAATAACCAAATAAATCACACTTAAGATTCAAAACTGAGTATATACAAAGCAAATCTATCGATGGAGTGTGTCTGACATGTCTGTCTTTTCTGGGGGTTTCAGCTTTGACATTTTACTTTGACAAACACTTCGTAGCACAAAATACACTTTTCCAGATCTTTCAGCCAGATCGCTAAACCTTCGTTTGGAGAGTTTGCTCAGTTGTCATGGAAACGGTTTAGCTGTTATTTTGAGATGTAAGTACAGAATAACAGCTAATCCGTTTCTGTGAACGCTCCAGAAAATGTTTTGTCAAACGTTTATTTTCAAAGTCAATAATGAACCTCTCAGCTCAACTTTGACTCTTCGACGGCTGTCCTGTGGAGTCATTATACTTCAGGTTTATGTGTCATTCTCTCACTTTCCCTTTAGAGGCAGTTAAACTCTTTGCAATATAAACAACCTGTGGGAGTCAAGTTTGTGTGAATCATGTCTTTATTTATGATTGTTAAGGTTGATAACACCTTTACTCCACTAGGAGGCGTCTTGTTTGCCACCCGAAGGCTGATTTGGGTTTTACGGGATTCACCTATAGATCATGTAAATTCCATTTCAATTTCACGGTGCCTCCTAGCTCCTGTCCTTCTCCTCCTCCTCCTTCCTTTTAGGGACTTCTGTCTGTTCATTCGAGTCTAAAAACTAAAGGTGATCTCTCTCTTGCTGCAGCTGCTCCTCGATTTTCTACTTTCGCATCCAAAAAGGTCTTGGAGAAGCCAAATCAGTGCAACTTAAAACTCTTAAAACTTTTATGATGGCATTTTTATGATCATCTTAAACTTTGTATATTGTGTCCAAATCACATTATTTTGTCTATCACTTCCTTTTTTCTCTCCTGCGTGAAGCACTTTGTAACCGCTGGTGTGAAAAGAACTAGAACAGAAAGTTGACTAATTTTTTTTTTTTTATTTGTTTGTTTTTTTTGGAAGTGACATATAAAACAAAAAAGGGGACAACGGCTGATTACATGTTTATCTCAGTTAGTGTCAAACATATAATCAGGCGTCCCTTGACCTCGCCATCCCGCCCTGTGTCAAAAGTCGTTGGGCCGAGATGAGCTGTCTGTGCGCTCACGTATGACTACTGGAGGAAAACCCGGCAGATGACACCCCGAGCCCTGAGAGCGAGGGACAGAAATCTGAGACCGGTGAAGGCATGCTGTGATGTTAGTAACAGGAAGCCCCCAAAAACAGACAGACAAAAGCATCACCCAGGAAAATAAGTACAGAAGTCTTCCCAGGGTCTTTAAACACAGATTTCTACACCACGCCACACTGTCATTAGGGTTTCAAATTAGAAATCATATTTTTATACCTCCTGCCACAGTGAGGTCTGTGGAGACGGGACACTGTTTACTGGAAAAGATGATTCAGATTTGTTTTATGTTGTTTGGAGCACCATAGATGAGTATCAATTCAGATCCATTGTCTTTGCGTGAGATGTTTCCGCAACTCTAAAACTCAGATAAAACCAAACTTATCTGCACATCTGCACTTTTAGGTGTGAAAAGATGCTTTCCTGATTTTGTGATTTGATTTTTCACCTGAACCAACCCTTTAACTCGTGTTCTTATGGTGGCTTTGTTTCAAAACGTCATGAATAAATTCAGAAATCTCACCCTTTTCTTCTGACAAGCCTCCTGAGAAGTCCATCTGTGCTGTTAACTCGTCCATCCCATTTTATCTGGTGAGATGATGATAAAATGTTGACCACAGTCATGCACAAGCCGAGCCAACTGTCATTAAAAGTCTGTTTACTTCTTTGGCATTTTAGCAAACACTTTGATGGGAAAATGACAACGGGGATGATTTGGGTTAAAGACCAGGCCGCTGGAGTCTGATGTTTACAGCATCAAATAGAAATTTCATGCCGCTGAGGACAGAAATAAACGCCATCACATCAGTCTCATGATTGTAATCTAAAAACCACAATCTAATATTTCAGCAGATGCATTTTCCATTGAACAACCTGCTTTTCATGATCTCGGTAAAGTTCTGCAGAGGGGCCCAACACAGATCAGGTATAAGGCATCACAGTAAATTCAAAAACGAGCAATTTTCCTGACACATTTCATTGTTGCGTGAACGGTTGATACCACAAGAAAGGCCCCAGAAGCTATAAAGCATCATCCATAGATTTCAATAGATTCTGAATTCAACTTTGTGTCTTTGAAGAACAAACTAACAAAAGAACAAAAGAGGATCACTGCACAGCTCTGAAAGACCATCCTATCACCACACCCTGCCAGGGACATTTAACAACATGTGCTTCATCTACTGCACACTTTAATGTCTCATTTTGAAATAAAAAGGCAGAAAAACTCTCTTTCCTCGCAGCCAAAGTTACCGAAACCTCACTTTCTAGTCTGTAAAGTGCCAAGGTCATTAAAGTTTTTCAGGTTTCTCCTGCTGCCAGAAACCGAACCACAAGTGAAAACGACATCTACTTCTTACTCCTTTACTTCTTCTTTTCACGAAAGCGGCACAAATCTGACTTTCAAAGCCTGTGAGTGATCTGAGCAGCAGATATAAAAGGCTCCGCCGGCCAGGTCCTGCAGTATATTTAGAGGGATGTAAATAGCTCAGCAAAAGCACATGTAAAACTATCCTGAGATCACTGTTTCAGACTAATTATATAGAAACCAGAGGAAGGAAAATGATCCCAAAAAAAACCCTGCTGGGTTTTCACAGACAAGTTGTAGGAAGTTTTTTTTTAATGGAATAAACATTTACAAAGTATAAAGAAACAAAAAAAAAACAGCTTGACAGCCCATCACCAAACTCCCAGAGTGCAGTTAGTGCAGAGGTGCAACAGCCAGGTGTTTTGTTTTTTTTTTTTCTTTTATTTATTCCTGTGTTGTCAAAGATCCCTACCTTCAGCCAGCCCGAGAAAAAAAACACAATCAAACCAAATCCGGGCTCCTCTCTCTGTCAAGGATGGAGCGTCCGATCCGCGGGAGGAGCGACGTGTTTCTGCAGAGGCTGACGCGCGGCCGTGGGCTTTTCCTTAAAGTCCTCCGTCCTTTTGTGCCTTTTCGCTCAACTTTCCCAGGCAAGTCAAAACACAGATTTGGGCACCGGTCCCGGCCGCGCCCATCAGCGCTGCAGCTTGGCAGGCAGGTGTAGCAGACGGCACGAAAAGCTGAGAGACAGACAGAGAGAGAGAGAAAAAAGAGAAAAAAAAGTAAAATAAAAAAAAAAAACAGCGCCTGAGGAAACCAATTAAGCTGTCAGACTCACCTCCTCCTGCAGACAGACAGTCGACTGAGGAGAGGAGAGGAAGGATGGACACCTCCTGCTGCTTCTTTAATGCTGCTTTGATTCAGAAGTTTTTTTTGGGGGGGAGGGGGTGGCCGAGGAGGTGGAGAGAAGTGATTTTGGGAGGTGGGATTTTTCTTTCCTTTCTTTCCCCCTTTCTGTTTTCCCTCTGCGGATCTATTGTGTGCAGCAAACCCGTGCTGCCGCAGCTGGAGCACATCTGGTGCGCACATTGAAGCTGGGCATAGGTCCTGTATGGTTTCAGCCGCTGTGTTATTGCATAACCAAACTGTTTTTGACCACATAGACACACGTTTTCTTGTCAAAAAAAAAAGAAGCAGCATGCAAGTCTCAGTGTGGTCATTTTCTAAAAAAGGCTGTTCAGCATGTTTGTGCAGCTGTTGGAGGATTAGTTTACCACTGAGATAATGAATTAAAATGTTTAATGTAGTAGTATCCAAGTATCAGACTAGCACACTCCCACATGAACTGTTTTTAACTGTATGATTACAATAAAAAGAAAAAAAAACTTTCTGCACTTTTGGGCCAAATTGGATGCTTTATTCCTCCAGTGGTGGCCGCAAAGAGCCGTGCAGGATCCCTCATCCACCACGCCCTGCACAGACATCCACCCACCCTGCATGACTCACAGTGAGCATGACTCCAATCTGCACAAATGATGGAAAACAAATGGCCCCAAGGACAGTGTAATGGAGGAGGAGCTGCTCCGCTCACATCTATGTACGAGCTTGAATAATGCCCTATCTAACGGAAAGGGGGCTGGTTTAAATCAGCAGAAAAAATAAAAAAGCCTTTTTGGCTGCAGCACACTCCTGCTTCTGTTGAGGACAGCGGCTCTCCAGATGAGGGCCGGTTAGTTCTCTGGAAACAAGGGAGCTGCAGTGGTAGAAAGTGTGCCCAAATTAGGTGAGATTAGGATTTGAAAGAAGCGCATCACATGCCTGAGACCTTATTCATTCGATGGTTTATCAAGATAATGTGAAAGTTTAATGATTCACTGTGAAAATGACAGTTGGGTGTTGTGAAGAAACCACCAGTTATCCTCAGGTAGACCAGAAAACATGATAAATATCATGTGGAAGAGACAGGTTGTGTTGTTTTGTCTCACAGCTGTGGGATGTGAAGGAATTTCTGCACTTACAGCGTCTAGTCTCGGCTTATTGTCAGCTATAAAAGATAATATGCAGGAAAGACTTTTTGCAGGTATTTTGGATGTTTTTTTTTAAAGAGATAAATCTGAGGTTCATCTTTTTCTTGGACGTCACACTTTGTTCTGAGCTGAGCTGAAAGAACAGAGAGTAAATCCGAAGAAGGAAATCTTAGTGTGCTGTCAGACGGAGGAGAGGCAGCCTGAGACCTTCGCTGTATGTTATTTGTGTCTCTTTACCTGAATACTTGGCTCAGAGCAAGAGACACTAGGGGATTCTGGAGAGAGAAAATGTATTTTTAGTCTTTGTCCAGCTGATTTTGATATTTTTCTAAACTCTCGCTCACCTACAAGTGTGTACTCAGTGTCTATGTTTGTCTTGGTGCAGCGCTGTTGTAGCTGTATGTCTGTTTATATATTCCTGGAAATTGTTCTGTGTGTGTGTAAGTGACAGCAGATTTAAACCAGAGTCAGATTCCATCTATGCTTAGACATACTTGACCTATAATGCTGATTCTCATTATAGTACAGAAGAAAGCACAAAACAATCTTCAACAAAAATGCCAAACATTGCCCAGTTCCTGCTTCGAAATTGCGAAGATTTTCTGTTTTTGTCTCTCAATTTTTCACAATTCACTTTGACCTTTTAAACTTGATTTATGATTGAATGATTTATCTGATAATCCAGAGAAGAATCAATACATTCATTTAAAAAAAGAAAAGAAAATATTTGTCACCTGCAGCCCTACCAACAAGAATACTCATGACAAATTCATTGTATAAAGAACATAACAAACATGACAGACTGAGAGAGTAACAGAGACGTTTAAGCACATATTGATTGGCAGACCACAGTATGTGTGTTTACTGTGTCCTGTCTCCCTTCCTCTTCACCTTCTACACCACGGACTTCAACCACAACACAGAGTCCTGCCATCTTCAGAAGTTTTCTGACGACTCTGCTGTAGTTGGATCTATCGCCAAGTGCAGGACTGTGGTGGGAAACTTTGTCACATGGTGTGAGCAGAACCATCTCCAGCTCAGTGTGACTCAGAAGAAAGAACTGATTGTGGACCAAAGGAGGACAATGGCACTGGTCAGTGTGGACATTATGGAGGACTATAAGTACTTGGGGGTGTACTTAGACAACAAACTGAACTGGGCCAAGAACATTGAAGCTGTCTACAAGAAGGGCCTGAGCCGCCTCTACTTCCTGAGGAGGCTGAGGTCCTTTAACATCTGCAGGACGATGCTGAGGATGTTTTATGAGTCTGTGGTGGCCAGTGCTATCCTGTATGCTGCTGTGTGCTGGGGCAGCAGGCTGAGGGTAGCTGACGCCAACAGACTGAATAAACTGATCCGCAAGGCCAGCGATGTTGTGGGGGTGGAGCTGGACTCTGATGGTGGTGTCGGAGAAAAGGAGGATGCTGTCTGTCAAACTACATGTCATCTTGGACAGTGTCTCCCACCCACTCCATGATGTGCTTGTCAGGCACAGGAGCTTGTTCAGTGACAGACTCATTCCCCCAAGATGCACCACAGGAAGTCATTCCTGCCTGTGGCCATCAGACTTTACAACTCCTCCCGCTGACACACCACTACTTCATTAACTGCACCAAACATAAATAAACCTGCTCATAATAACTTTGTGCAATAATCTCGTTGTGCAATATCTTCGTTCTACACTCATCCATGCAATAACCAGCACTTTTATTTATATTTATCCTATTTAGTGTATATATTCTGTTCTGTACATACTCTGTTTATTGTATTTATTTTCTTACTGTACATATTCTGGTTTTATTGTATTTTTCTATATTTCTATTGTGTTCTCTGTATCAGAGCAACTGAACATCAAATTTCCAAATCCCCAGGGGTAAATAAAGTGCAATTTGTGCAATAATCACAGTCATCAAACTAACACAACAGAGCACTTTATTTCGCTTTTCAAAATGTCTGTTGTGAAAAAGTCCTATTACAACACACTGTAGGCCTAAAAAACTCCATGTCCGTTGCCTTCAAGCAGTTTGATTATTTGCACGTTTGTTATGAATCTGCACCTCTGAAATACAAAAGCACCTGCAGATCCCACCGTATTACGTAATCTGTAACACGTCTATACAACAGATCTTTATTATGCTGCCATTTAACAACCATGTTATGTAAACCTTGAAGACGGGGAAGCGTGAGATACTGGCAACACATAAAAGGGAGGTTGCCAACAGAGAGATAGCAGATAAAGCAGAGCATTGAATGGAAATGAAAATAACCCACTAACCCCAAACACCCTTTCAGCCAAACCAAATCAAGTGACACAACTGCAGTCTGCAAAAACATCTCCTCCACTAAGAGGAGAGAGGCTGATATCTCTTTGTTGTGTTTAACTCTGAATTTAAGACCTCTTACTCACAATATGTTTCTCAGATATGGAGGCAAACCTTGTGAGATGTAAAGGAGACAACAATGTTTTAAACTGCCGACCCATGTGTGCATCTTGAGTGGGATAAAAGGCACAAACATGAGACCATATGTATGTGCCCACCTCAATTAGATGAGAGAGCCGGTGTCCTCGTTCAGTCTTTCACATCTCCTCTAGATTCTCTAAACTCTTCATCTACTACTCTACTTCATCTCTACTGTGTGAGGAGCAAGCACAGTATTTCGTGTCAACTAGTCAAAAGTATAAAAAAACTACAGAACCCAGTCTCATGACTCACGCGTGGTAATTATCTTCAACCCTCAGCCTCGCAAGATTCATCCATATAAAATGTTTGAAATCCCCATTCCCGAGGGTGTGTAATATCAGACTGCCAAGTTCTGATGTTCAAGTTGAGGCAGGATCACGTTTTAATTCACACCTTTCCGCTGAAGGCTACAGAAAGAGCCAATTAAAAAAATGTAGGATATCAGCACAAGCCTCCAAACAATCTTAAACAAACGACGAATGTATCAGCCCTGGAGGAGTTATAAATAAATCCTTTAGTGGAGATGAATCAACGGACGAGAAGAGCTGAATCACAATGTGACTCGACCCTAGTAACAAGGTAACCAAGTAACACCACTTTAACACTCAAGTGCTGTTTCACTATTTACTTCCTTTGAGCATTTTATATTGTGAAACAGTCCAGCTAGGTCAATGTGTCTCCTTTATACCCCACAAGAACAATTGCACACGGCTATCTTCTCTAAAAAATGTTTTAGGTTGTCTTTTTCCCATTGACTACTTACTAAATTATCATTATTCTGATTGTTATTATTATATATTATTATTATATATATTGTTCTATTATATTTTACTTTGTTGTATTGTTAAAATATAGACAGTTTTTTTAAATAATGTTATATAATCACTCAAACACAAATCTGTATAACAGTATAATAGTATATACTGTATATACTGCCATATCCACTTACGTCATGTCATACACAGCAACCTTTTCCAGTGACCACATTATATATACTAGATATATTATTTCAGCAGCCTTTGGACACTGCACCATTGCACTATTGTGTTATTATCTACATTGTTCATGAAAAAAAAAAAATTTATATATGTTTGCCATTTCATATTTCTGGTATGTACATATATCTGGCCAGTGAAGCTGATTCTAATTGTACCGTAATAAGCAAATGACTTCAATCTTTGCCTTTGTATCTTTATCTTTGTCAATATTTCATTGTATGTTTTATATTTAATTTGTGTGTATATGGCTTGCAGTACTTGCTTTCAACATTTCTTTTGTTTTTCTACTCACTGTGTTCATTCTTATGTACCAAAACACCAAAACAAACTCGTATGTGAAAACCTACTTGGCAATAAAACTGATTCTGGATCTGTTTTCTATTTCTATATTCTGTTTCCTGTGTGCCACTGAAGTCATTTTGTACCTATAACTTAACTGAAAAAGAGGATAGAGGTGGTGTAGCCTTTTGGGTGTGATTTGCGTTTTATGTGAGAGGAATAACTTGTAAATATTCGGTTTTAAAGTTGTGCTTTGCGCTGTGGCCTGTCAAACCGGCAACAACTACGGTTCCCAAGATGCTCTTCGCTAACGACGTCATCAGAAATCCGTCCAATCGCTGAGTTCGGAGGTTTTCTTGAGCCGTACAAACGCGGAAAAACAGAAAAAGTCTCTCATCGCTTTCACAGTCTTATATTTCAGACAGCGGTTTGTCTGTCGCTCGTTTTGTACTTTTTAAAGGCGTTTTCTTGGCCTGTTTGTTGAAGAGATGATAGGTACTGTAAGTAGTTAGCTTTGAATTTCGGTGTTTGCGCATATACATCAATAACAAGGTTAGTTCACGAGTTAAAGTGAGTTTCAATGATGGAGATCACTCCTAAAGCAGCCAAGTCAAATTCAGAGTATTATTCACCCCTTAGTTCAGCGGAGTCGAGTCCCTGTGAACACAAAGGGCAAAAGGTGAGTGGAAGTGCAGTTTGTTACATGAATGAGTAATACCTCTTTATGTGTAAATTAATTAAACATGATCTAATGGCTTGTATCATGACATATTGAGACTCATTCATTCATTCACTGTCATCCCTGCAGCATCAGCAGAGGCTGAGCTCCTCTCTGAGGGAGAGGCTGAAGAGATCAAGGCGCTCCTTCACCTCGCCCTCCTCTGTGGCCAAACGCCTTTGTGTTGTTGATGATAAGGAGGAGGAGGAGGAGGAGGAGAAGAAGGATGGCGGACAAGTTTCAGCAGCTCCCCGGGAGACAGTTAATAACCCTCCACTGATCATGCCCAGTGTTGATGTCAACAGAAATGTGGCGAGATTGGGGAGTGAGAGGTTTTCTGGACCTGTTCCCGGGCCAACACGTCCTCCCTCAAAAGACTTTGCACAACAGCGAGATCGACTCAGGAAGGACGTGAAAGACAAGATGGAGACTCTGCGCAGACTCAAGATGGTTCAAATGTACAGAAGCAAGGTATCCGTTGCCTTGTAAATTGTCTGGGTTTTCCCTAACATGATCATAAAGGGGGTTTAGTTTGTTTAAATGCACTGAAGGTTGTTTCTCTCCCCAGAATGATTTAACGCAACTCCAAACCTTGATTGACAAGTGGCGGAGCTGTGCTCAGGCTGCGCTGTACGAGCTGAGTCAGTCTGAGGTGCTCGTAGACGGAGGAAAAGCCAGTCTGTCGGGGCTTATAGACCTGTTTGGTCTGGATGATGGTATTCTGCACTTTGACCGCACAGAGGAGGACTTCCTTACCTCATAAATATACTTTAGAACACACACATGAGTTGGGTCATCAGTGTGTTCAGATACTTTTAAGGGACAATCACACTTCAAATAGTTAACTAGTTGTTTTATTTGTTGCTGCTGCACCAGTTTTATTCACAGCTTTAGTTGTAAATGTTAACTTTAACTACAAGAAGTGTAAATAAAAAAGTAAATAAAGGAAGTCTTTGCTCAGTTGTGTTGCAGCTGATTAAGCGATGGAAAGTTCTTCATCCTCAGACGCTCAACTTCGGCCCAGAGGAAAGCCAGTTCCTCCGCCTGCGCTTTGGCGAAGTCCTCCAAGTTCCTCTTTTGAACGATTTCCTGGTATCGCTCCTCTGTGTTAGCTGCTTGATTTTCCTCTGAAGCTAAAGACCAAAAAAGCCACATTATCACTCTGAACAGGCTCTTAAAAACCCTCCTTTTGCAGCGTTTGCAGTATTTCGTTACCTATTGCTTCATAGATGTGTCTCCTCTCTGCCACAGTCACCTGAATGTTCGGTAGCTGCTCTTCTACGATGGCGTCCTTCTCAGCTTTCATTGCTGCCTGTCTGTTAAGCTGTGCAATCTTTTTTTGGCGATTCTTCACACTCTGCTGATGAGACTGAAAACAGAACATTCTGTAAATATTCCCTGAACAGTCAGGTATAGAAAATACACATACTGTTTTTCTTTTACCTTCTCCTGGAAAGCTATAGTTTTCTCCAGGACAGAAACTTGCTTGGACACACGGCTGTCTCGGTCTGTTTTGTTAAGATACTGGAAAGAAAAAGGGAGTAACTGACTTGTATCAAGTGAGAACAGGAAAAAAAGGAGCAGGAAGGAGCAGCAACCTTAAGTTTCTCAGTAGGGTTTCCCATCAAGTTTCTACTCTTAACTCTTTTGTTAAAAGATATCACAACAGTCGTGGCCAGAATTTTTCATCATAAAATGTTCAGGATGACTCCAGATGGATTTGTTTACATTCAAAGTTTTTCTCTCTTAAGTTTTCGGGGGCTCAAACAATGACAGGAAGCTGCATGCCACGCCTCAGCAGCGCTACCTGAACGTTTTGCCGGAGGAAACTGGCATTCAGGTCTGAAAACATGTTTTGTGTGTGCCATGCTCTTGGACTTGTTGGAAATGAGATGATGCGTGACTCATTTGATCTTCATGTGTTTTTTTGTTGCTTAACCATCATCTCCCTGTTTTTTTTTTTGTTTTTTTTTTTGTTTTTTTTTACATCACACAACTACATTTCTTGTGTTTTATAATGTGTGTTAAGGGGTTAATGGATTTCAGCAAGGAGCAAAAGCTCTTCCTGTCAAATGCAGCGATCTGTATTTAATTAAACTGCCTGTTCACGCCTAAGATTGACATCTGCTGCCAAATGAAGTGAAGAAGCTTTTCTGCTTTTACTACAATTTTCAATCACTGCATAAATACAGTGTTAAAACAGAATAAAACAAACATAAGTATAGTTTTTAACTGCTCTTTACCTTTTGGATTTTAAAAGATGCAAAAAGAAAAAAAACAAAGGAAAAAATAGGGTGGGGATCTTGTGTGAACAGGGTGTGTTTCTGTGATAACAGAAGATCATCTGTACTTGGGGATGGTAACAATTTTCTGCTTGCAAAAACATCTGGCGCTGCCAAAACCAAAATACCTGCCTTGATATCACCGACTGAGGTTTGGCCAGAGAAGCGTTACCCCACATGCTGAGATTTTATTGCCATTTCAAACAGATGCTGAAGTTTCTGAAAACGTCTGACATGTACTCACACTATAACAATTGTGTGCAAACCTATTCACTGTCCAGTAGCATTATCGCACAGAAACTATTTATTTACTGAAGTCAGGACAGTGTTTGATTGAGCCTAAAATAAATAAAGGTCCTTGAAAGAAGAAATAGGATGTTTTAGTATGCTGATCACACTCACGTCCTGTTGCTCCTCTGTGAGTCGTAACATCTGGATGTCCCTCGCCTTGTTGTTCAGGTCCTCTATCTGCATCCCCATCATCTTGTGCTCCCACTGCAGCTGGATGATGCCCTTACGGAAGTCTTTGCACTCCACCATGGAGGCAATCTTCTGCTCTCCAAGTGTCTGATCATACAGATAATAATCATTTGACAGACAGACATTTTCATAGTCAGTGGTTTTGATTTTGGCACCTTTTTATCAATCAGAGATTCATATTAATTGTGTATGAAATGATTTGTATATAGTTCTGTCATAAGAATATAGATCCTTATTGTTAATAATCTGTGTTTTGCAGTAACAGGGCTGACCCTGATGGTTCTGTTGAGGTCCTCCACCACACTCCTGTGGTGAAGTACAGATTCAGTGTAGTCTGGCGTCAGGTCTGTGGTCGACACCTCCACCTGGCCCTGTTTGAGAAGGACCTGGACCATAATGTCTGTCAGGAACCGATTCTTCTCCTTATGCAGGCTAGAAGGGAGCAGGACAAGAAAACCATTATTCACAGCTTTGTATTTTTACAGTTTACAAAGAATGGGACAAATCCTCACATTTAAGACTTGTTTCTTGAGTGCCATTCTCTCAGGTATTCCTTTCTGTGTTTCTATCAATCTATACTTTCTGTGTGTCTCTATCATAATGGACGACAACATCACAGTAATACCTCTCAAGTTCATCAGAGAGGTTTTTAATTTCCTGTTGGGCAGCCTTCTCCTCGTCTCTTCTCTTCTGCAGGAATGCCTGCATCTCAGCAAGAGTCAACGCTTTTACTTTTACCTGCAAAGGACGTGTCAAACAGTGAATGGACATCGACACACAATCATTCAGTAACATTTCCTAAATCTGTTTAACAGCTGGCTGCAGTATAGCTTATGTAAGAACACTGACAATTTGAAACATGCACTGACGGAGAAGCTACATGTATAAATTGCAAAAGGCTTTGTTGATAAAGATTTAAAGATATAACAGCAAAGATTATCACTTTGTTTGGTTATGGAGAACATATGGCTGTAAGCGCTAATTGCGTGTGCGTTTTTTGGACCTTACTTCAGTTTCATGGTTTTGGCGACAGATAAAATGTTGTGGTGTGAAAAGCCTCTGAAAGTATTTCAGTGGACTAGTGATGTTTGTTTGTTACCTTCTGCTCACTCTCTACTTTTGTTCTGCGGACAAGACAAAACTTTTCCCAGATCATCAGGTTCAAGCCCTCTGGTATGTTCTCTGGGGCATCCAGCTCCTCCATGGCCTTCAGCATTTTACTGAATGCATCAGGAGCCAGAGATCCACACAGGCGCTGCTCTTTAATCGGATTGGAGCTGTGGTCGGTCTGGGTCCTTATCTTTTGAACCCTTAAATAAAAAACGTGTGCAGTAACTGTTAGATAATTAACAACTTGTGACTTCCTACATATGAAGCTATGAAACACAACTGCATTACTCTTCATGTTTGTATTACAGACCTGGGTCTACGCTTGAATAACTTATATAGCTGATCAACCATGTGGCTTGGTACATCAAAGAACTCTTTCCTGAACTCTTTGTCGAGAACCTTGGGAGACGTGGATGGATATTATATTACAGTCAGAATGATGTTTTTTGATTTTTTTTTTAGCCTCTGTCTTACTTTGTCCTCAGCTACAATGCTGTCATAGGTCTCATGAAACAATTCCACTTCTTCTTCATGTCTCTTTACCTCCACCCCAATCTCATCCTGTTAGACAAATACATTTGATTAGACGAGAGCAGCACATTTGGGAAACTGTGACTGGAGGTCTTGAAGCCTGATAAACGAGCGTGCCGCACAGGTTAGCTCTTGCAAAACACGCCTGAGCAATGGGAAGATGTTATACCAGAATTTGGAAGAACATCACTTCCACTCACTTAGGTGTCTCGCAAGTAACAGAATCTGAAGCTGGCAGTCATAAATTCCTTCAGCATTACAGTGTTCGAGGTTTCTGACCTTGTATGCCAATGTTTTTTCAAGTTTGAGCTTGAGCTCCAGCTCTCGGTTTCTCATCTCCTCTTCTATAAGGACTGAGTAGATGAGGTAAGTCATCTTGAGCTCCTCCTGTAAAATACATAAAAAACAACATTAAATGGGATTTTTTTAAAGGTGTCACAAACACAAGAAATCGGATCTCATAATTATCTCAAACCACAGTGAGGAGAAAGGGTCCTTCATCTTGGGAAAAAGGAACAAAAGAAAGCAATGTGATGCAGATTGACTTTGTGTGTGTTACTGTATGAGTCTATCCAGGTGTCACACACATGTACTGCTCGTTTGTGTGTGTGTGTGTGTGCATACCTGCATGTTGGCTCACCTGATATATTGCCATTTCACATTTCACTTTCTTCTCAAACAGCTTTGTTAGAGTTTCATCAAACCTGTCAGTTGCATCCTTGGTGGATGCCTGCAGTTTTTTCATTTCAGTTTCCAGTGACTGCAAGTACAGAGTTTACAAGTGACTTGTACTTGATCGCTAGTCAGAAATGAATCATATTCATGATGATAGCAAAGCAGAGCTGCGAATGTTTCAACTGTAATACCTTTTTGTATTTCTCCTTCTCTTCACTCAGGTCTTTGGATTTCTTTTCATACTCTTTATAGATTTTTTTCTCCTCTTCAGTCCACTGGATGCTAGGTTTGGTCAAAACAAACTCAGGCGGAGGTATTTCCTGTGGAGTCAATTCAATAGAAACTATGTGCCCATCACGGTGATTTGTCTAATTCAACTGACACTGCTTAGAAAAGAATTCAAGTTTAAAAAAAAACAAAACATGAAACATCATTTGCCTAAAAGGAGAGGATTAACGCTCTTGTGTGAGTACTTCATTTTGGCTGCAGTGAAATGTAGCGTTTTGTGTACGTTACAAGAAATAACTGGAAGAGGTGGGGAAAGTTTTCTTTTTCTTCTGCTCTTTTTTGTCTTTCTGTCCTGTTTTGTGTAAATTCACTGCATTCCCTCTAATCTAATTAAATAACAAATGGGCATCTAATAATGAAAAGTAATCAAAACACAAAAACTACAAAAATATCAGGCCTACAACTAACAATTATTTCATTAGAAATTAATCTTCCGATTAAGATTAGTTGTTTATGCTATAACTTGTCATAAAATTGTGAAAAAAGACAATAAAAATAATCTTCAAGTCTTCACATCTGAGAGGCCGAAACCAGAGGATGTTTGCCATTCTTACTTGAAAAATAACTAAAACGATTATCAAAACTGCTGTTGATTGACAAACTGATTAATCAACTCTAATTTGCATGTATCTGTTATTGTGGAGACATTCAAGCCCCTGATTAAATAAACATACCAACATCTCTTTAGATAACCCAACACTGAAACTGACACAGAAGAGAGACTGTGATATTTGCAATTCAAGGTGTATAAAAAAATGGGTATTTAAAATTGCCTCTATATTAGTTGATGAAATGAGTAGACATATCTGGGATAAATCTATTACCATTTTCAAGATGTCCTCTTTTTTCACTTCAAGCACTCCATCCATCATGTCGTCAAGAGCCCTTTCTCTGACGTTATCACCCTGCAACAGAAAGACAAAAACCTCAGATATATATATTTTATTTCTTTTTGATAAGGGACTGTTAAACTGACTCCAGCTGTTGTTAATGATACTAACCATAGCTGCAGTTTGCAGTATTAAGTATTTGAAATATTTGTAAATAGAGACAAACAAGAGATGAAAAACACAAAAACATTTACTGTAACAGAATACCTTGGCAGCCAAACGTCTTTGCTCTTCCAATTTCTTCCTCTCCTCCTCTTTTTTCTGCTCTGGGGTGAGGTACTTTTCTGCTTTTATCTAGAGTGGGACAGAGGCACATATCTCTCTGGTGAACTCTGGAAAAAAAATAATCTCACGCCACAATAATCACATCCTGTCGGTACAAAAAAAGCAAACAAACCACAAAGAAGCACAACGTTTACACTTTGTTTGTTGAACTTTCTGTGAACTCTGTCAACTGTTTAGATGTTTCATGAGAAGGTCACTAACCTCGGAGTCGTCCACTGTCAGCAGCCTCTCTGGCTGCTCGCTGTTGGTCAGCCTGGGCTCCCAAAGCTTCTCCTTCATGTCCAGCTCCAGCATGATCTCCCTGATGTGCCTGTTCCTGTCCCTCACACGGTTGAGCTCCTGCACCTTCTGCCTGTGCACGGCCTCAAAGTCGGCGTTGAAGGCTGTCTTGATGCGATAAATCACATCCTAAAAGTTCGATAAGAAAAAAAAATTTATGTACGATGACTTACTTATATGTGCTCTTTGTTCCAATTTCTTTCTTTATATTTTATTCTCTTGTTCACTGTGTTGGTAAAGTACTGTATAACATAAAGGCATCATTATCAGACTTTTGCTCAGATCCAGCAGTTTCTGAACAGGCTCCCACCTGCAGCAGAATTATCTGGCTGATCCTCTGCTCTGTGGTTTGCAGGCTGAACTGATCGTAGACGTAACGGTTTGAATATCCTAACTGAGCGGAGAAACTTCCCGTCAAAGCCGAACTCTTGGCATCTTGGCTTTCCTTATCCTGCTCTTCCCCCTTGGTGCGGGTTGTTTTCGAACTCTTCTTCAGGCTGCTCTGCTGCAGTTAAAAGGTGAAGGGGGTGAGGGGGGGTACTTTGAATGAGAGGGCTGAAATAAACACTGAGGATTCAATTGTGGCCATGAGATTATAAACTTCATCCCGAGAATATTGCAGTGAAGAGAAGTATCGTAGCAACTCCCTTTTGGTCGCACAGGCATAAATCAAGAAACGTTTCAACACTGGTGGACTGGCATGTGTTCAAGCATTTTGTAAAGTTACAACAGTGAGAGGTCACACGTGGGACTGTGATTGAAAGCTTCAAATTATTTTCCATCTGTAAACCTGTTTGTACTTGAATGGTTTCAACATAAAATGTACTTCCGGAGAGTAAAAAAAGACATACTGAAGACGCTGCATCGTCACAGCTTTTAGAGAGCGCAGAACTTTGGATACGTTGTTTGCTGTGACTTCTGTTTCACATTAAACACAGTAAACATGCCATCCAGCTCATTCTAACTCATCACATGTGCTCCTATTTGCAGTGTGAACCAAAATCTAAACCACAGACTGTTCAGGCCTGTGGATTAGTATCGCTTACGGTGCAAGCAGCCATTTCAAGCTTCCTCAGAGTCTGAACCCGGCGAAGCTCCTCCATCTCTTTTTCTGTTCGGTCTTTCAGTGGGTAGTTCTTCACCTCATGTTCCGAGTGAAAGGCCTGTAAACAGAAAGCCTTAGTACATCATGACATACTGTGATTATTAAGAAATCAGTACTTCTTCCTGAACCATCTTACCTTAATGGCCCTTCCTTTGACCTTCATAGTGTCCCAGCATTCTCTCTTTAGGACATCATGGAGGTAACGTTTTGCTAAATTCTCCCATTCGATTTCATTCCTCACCTGCAATGTGACTGCATTAGGAATCACGGCCTCCATGACCTCAAAGCAAAATGATTAAAGCTTTGTGTCACTAATGTTTGAGTGTGTAGATTACCCGAGTGACCTCCTGCTCCACCATGGCCTCCAGCTTCTTCTGCTCCTCGACATCCAGGTTGAACTCCCGCTGTTCCAGACGCTCTATATCTGGGACGATTTCATTTTCGCGCATCATCTCCTGAATCTGACAACACAGGAAACACGGTTCAGCCCTCATGTTGTTTGTTATATTTGATCGCCTCTCCGTTTTGAATAATTGCAGACCTACCTGAAGTATAAGTCCCTAAGTTAGACTGTTAAAGATTTCAAATGTAACTTGTATTTTTCCCCGATGTACTTTAACTTCAAGCATTTTTTATATGCGATAGAAAGCAGTAAAACTGGAAATTAAAGGGTTAACTTTAAAATAGTTTTTGAGACAGACGGATGTCAAGTCAAGTCAAGTTCTTCATCTTTATGTGCACAATAATTACAGCAAAGCAGTTGCTGGCGATTAAATACTTCATTCATAACATAACATCTAATTCAACTCTAAGACATAAAATTGTTAAAATATAGGAATACAATATGATAAAATCTTTTAAAAAATAGAATATAATACTGTGATAAACAGGTGTGCAGTAATAGTAAATGTATATGCATTATGAGAACAGGTTATAGACGGGTAACACAATGATGATACCATCAGATCACTTTCAGTTTGGTGTTTACATTAGTAGACATTAATGTGCCTTCATAGCTTATTTATGTATGTATTTTTTAAGTATTAAGTGTTTATTTATACATGTATATATCACCAGAATCCAAGATGCAGTTTTTATTGCTTTTGAGTCCTCAGTGATAAACAGTTTTTTTCCGCCTTGTATATATGTGTTGCCCTGGGTGGTGAGCTGCTGTGTATAATTACAGGTCTAAGAATTGAAAAGCACTAACCAAACATGTTTAATGATACAGTATTTGTGCTTACACGCAAAGTGGATGCTGTTTTCTCAGCAAGTTTTATATTTGTCATCATTTTTTTCTTTTTTTTGTCATGAACATACAGTATGACTATCTTCTTAAGTGAGGAGTAAAATTAATGTAAATTATGTGTAATACAATTAATTTAAATTATATGTAATAAAACTCACGGTGTCACGTAACTCTTTGATGGACTTCCTCTGGTTTTTCTTTGTCTCAGAATATTGCTCACTCTCTTCTTTTATAACCTGTTCAAAACACACAGATTGAATGATTGAGTCAGTTCGTATTAAAGTACGTACACTTGTGTTAACTTCACAAGAATCACAGCACTTTCCTACAGTGAGTCGACCTAAATGACAAACAGAGTGTGTGTTAATTAAATTGTACAACATAGAGAAAAAATGTCAATCAAATGCCTCATCACTCAACATGATGCAGCTTGATTTAAACAAAATACATGAGTCTGATTAGAAAGCATGTTGCAGCATAAAGGCAGGCTAGAAAGTGCCTCTACCCGTTTCCCATGAGGTGTAAAACCCACAATTAAAAAACGGCAACGCCTTCAGTATCAATTTATTGTTATCAAGGAGTTTTGTCAGGAGACAAAGTACTGAACATTTTTTTACATATGCTTATCAGCGCTTTACCACTTGCTTATTGGTTGATTTCATCACTATATCATAAGTGACGATAAATCAAACCATTGCACAGAGAGCTAGAGCCAAAAGCAACACAGCAAGATATCACACACAGGTGCAAAGGGCACTTAATAATCCTCCACCTGCAACTCAGTAGAAACATAAGAAAAGTATCTAAACATAGTAAACATTGCCAACATCGCAAATGTCACAGCGTGTTAGTCACTCACCGCCTCCCGCCTGCTGTCCAGCCAGGTGTTGAGTGAATGTGGAGCAGACAGCTGTCTGTTATAACCCTCGTCCTGCTCGGTCACATCCACAGTGTCTGCTCCACCGCTGACCTGCAGAGCGTTGACAACACAGATAAAAATAACACACAGATATAGATAGATAAGAAAACACATTGCTAAAATGTTAATCTAACTGAGTAATGAATGAGGCCTCTGCATAAGTAATAAATAACATAATTTGATATCAATTAAATTTTGTAATATTCATACCAGATGGATTCCACAGTGCCTTAATTAAAAACACAAAATGCTGATTCATGTTTTTACCACTGGAACAAACACATTTATCATTGTTTTCTTCACAGTTGCTGAGATTTTTTTTGTTGAAACTGTTTTAGAGAGACATCACTTAACTTTTCTGATCATTTTGAAGGCTGTGGTCTGTGGTGCTGTATTGTGTTATCTTGAGAGGTGTTACTAATATAATACTACATTTTATAAACACCACTCAGGATAACTGAAAATTATAACCTTCATCAAAGAAGAATTTATTTAGACTGCCATCAGTTTTAGCTTGGTGTACCTGATAAAAATTAGTGTACTATTCTATGTTTCAAGCAACAATAACCAACACAGTAAGTACTAATGTATGTTTATATTACTAATTTACAGATAAAACACAACAAAACATCACTTACCTCACTTTCCCCTTGTTTTTCAGTGCCAATAGGAGACTCTTGACCCCACTCTGGTAAGGCAATGAGGATGGGATTCTCGACATTGAAATCACCCATAGACTGATTATACTGAGCAGCTGCATTCGCCTTACCAGCATCCACACCTTTGATTCTGTACGGAGCCATGGAAAACATACAGAATATACACAGTTAAAGAGCAGATATAAATAGACATTTGTTATGGAGGTCTATAGATGGCCATTTAATCCATAAACCCAAATAAATATAGAAATAACCACTTTAAAAAAATTTGTCACTCTATCTTTAAATGGGTATAAAGTGAAAGTGAGCTGCTTTTTTCCCTCTACCTCAAGGTGAAATTGTTTTACATTAAATAGCCATTCTGTATACAAGACAGACCTCAGACAGACCTCAACACCTTCCTGTAAATGTAAGAGTAGAATAACCTTAAATCAGAAGGCTGTCAATCTTCTAAAGTTGTATCATCAAGAAAAGATCAGGCTAACAGTGCTTAGTTTGTCTCTCAGTAACTGCAAACTTCCCTTCCCCCTTCTAGTCTGTGGCACTCAGCAACAACCAACTCATTTGTTCCTACTGAAGATAGAAATCTTTAAAAACAGGTCACAAATATACAGTTTAATGTTTAAAAAAGCTTGTTAAGTTATTTCATAGGACAGCTAATTTCTAGCTAATATTACTCATTTATCGAGGACTGCTCTCAGCTATGAATTTGGTGCTTTAGTGAGTCTTCACGGCAGCAGGACTGTGCGTATGTTGATCATAATAAGGGATCATGTCACGCGCTGTGACTCATCGATGTGTTTTAAATAGTTTTTGGGCAAAATGGCACAGAGGAATAAACTACGTGAACAGAAAATACTTATACATGTCAAAGTTTTGTTTGTTTTTTTAGATTTTTCAGGGGATTTGTTGACAGACAGAAAAATGACAGAATATCACCCAGCAAGTCCTTTAAACTCCCATAAAATCAACGAATGAAGATTTAGGATTAGACACCTATTGAAACAACAGAAAAAAGTGAAATTGAAAGAAATAGTGCTTAAACCTCAAAAGAACTTCAAAAGAAAAGCATGCAGGAGCAGGCAGAAGAGACAGATGTGGAATGTGAGCGGGATCTGATTCAGTGCTGTGAAGTTTACGGGACATTTATTTTCCTGCAGATTATGACCACGGTTCCCTCTGACCCACCACTTGAGTTGTATTTATTTACTGTAAGTCCTCACGGCCAGTGTTTACAGAGGAAAATGCTGTTGCTGCACAATAGTGACATCATAGCTGTGTGCAACAGTTCCCTCTACTGTTCACAGCAGAGCATTATGTAACCATACACACTGCTTGCTGTTTTACCTGAGACACACAAGAGAGCCATCTTTAAAGCCAGCAGTGAGGAGTTTCTGGCTGTTGGCGGAGAACGACACACTCCGAGCTCCACCAGCACGGCACGAATGACACTGCAGCTCGATGTATCGCTCCTGTGGGCGCAGCAACGGCATGGTAATACACATAATAGATGATAAAAAAAAAAGTTGTCAAATGTTAACAAGAAAACAAAACTAAATCAACTGAGCTCCTACCATGGAAGCAGTTTCTCGGATGCGCAGTAGGCCGTCTCTGCCCACAGAAGCCAGCCATAAGTGGTGAGGAGACAGAGTGAGAGAGGCAGGGCCCAGAGGATGACCCCTCACCTCCTGCTCTGGTGTCAGCTGGACCACCTGTTGACTGGAGAGACCATCTGTGTCCTGGGCAGAAAAATCAGAGGGCAGAAGGACTGTTTCACACAGAGCACAGAGAGTTACAGTGATTCTTTGCTATAATTGTATAAATAATATTTCAGGTGGATGAGGGCAGACAATAAGGATCACAAGAATCTGACACGTGAGGCTGTAGTCAACCTGAGGAAGCTGAAATCGCTGAATTGTTTTCTTTTTGTGGCAGTAAGCAAAGACCTCATTAACCCCCAGAACACAGGATTTAAGTGGATGAGGCACTTCGTATCTGGACACTTTGAGGATTTGAGGAGACAGACAACCATATCGGTCTACACAATCTGGACCTGCAAGTCAAAAAAGGCACAAATAATAAGTAATTAGAAACAGTAATGAGTAAAATACACCACACATAGAAATACTCTATAAATATTATTATACAATAAACTATGTTTTAACATAATCCTACATTTTTGTCTCCAATTTATGACTCATGTGGCCATGTAGACAGCACACAGCACAGTCATGCTTTTTAAACCTGAAGAATTAGACCACACCCGAGTTTTTAATGTTTGCACTTTCCTCTTGAAAGCCATGTGTCTCATGGCATTTCTTGTTCAACATAGTTGTGCAGACTGTGTAAACAAAGGGTGTGGTTCTGTAAACCGCTCAGTTGTTTCTTCTTTCTTTTTAACTATGTTAGTGGCAACATGTGCAAACATTTGGATGAAAATGTCCAGCTGAGTGCTATTAATCTGTCATATTAATGTATCTGGCTGTGGTTTTCTCTTTGGGGGCAAAACTGAAGTCCACTGTCAAAGCACCCCCACAGATGAGTGATATTTTCAGCATTAAAGCAATGAGAACAGAAGGCGAGTTGAAGTCCAGGAAACTGAAACTCCATTATTTACTGCTTACAGATTTTGCAGCTGTGAAGTAAGGGCCATTATTATGCATTTCTACAAGTAGCACAATCCTTGCCCTTTGGTTTCAAACCATAAATCACCCTGTAAACCTCTTCTCACATACAGGAGATGAATCATTAACTGCTGGTTGCAAAATGAAATCTTATCTTTTGTTTAATATTCCAACATAACTCCTTCTCCATCTACAGTAGACCTCCCAAGCCTCGTTCTCAAGTTGTTGAAATGCTTTAGGTCAAAGTCACCACATGATCTTCTAAATAATGTGTCATGCATGAGACCCTAAACATCTGTCTTTGACACTGAGGTAACAAGAGCCACTAGCCGCAGTCTGTGTTATATAATTGACAGCTATTTTTTTATGTAATGTAGTGAATAAGGTTTGAATAAATGTGCTCCATCAGTGCTGTACCAGTAAGGTCCCTCGCAGACATAGAGAGCAGTGTGAGCAGGCTGCCATCATGATTTCTGACCTCCTGTCCGGTGGACAGTGCGAGAACTTTCACATGCTCACAGTCCTCACACTGAGTGGAAAGTGACAAAATGCGTCCAGGAACAACTGGAAAACAAAACCAAATGATAAAAGGATGAGTGAGTGTGAGGTTTTTTTTTACAGGATGAGTGAGTGTGCTGTATCTTTCAGTATCTAAACATAAAATTACGAGATACATTGTCAATTTAAAGTGGTTAATCAGTTTTCTATTTATTTCTGTATAACTTTTTAACTAAAATGAGCACTGCATTGACATGTACAGTGTTTTGGTGCGTACAGGAGAGAGAGCAGTGACATGTCTATTTAATTAAGTGTTAAAAAGAGTACCTGTGTATCCTATGACTGAAAACCTCTTTGATGGCTTTGCATCTAGTACATAGATATGTGAATCTGAGGAACCAGTCAGAAGGTAGGTTCCCTCTTGGTCGAAACTGTAAAAGCACAAACACACACGCCACATACAGAGACGTATAGTACACCATAGGCAAGCCTGTAAACATTTAATGTAACACTTAAATTTGCTTTCCAGACCAGAAGTGGGACAGCAGTTGTCCTCGCTGAGTTTTATGAGAAGAGATAATGCCTGCCTCTACTTCATAAATGTACAAGAAAAACTTTGTCACAAGTACAGAGTTAAACTGAAAGGTTGTGGGATCACAAGGGGTGGGGGATACTTGCACTAGGTGATCCACAGGACTGTGATACAGTTGAATCTGGTGCACCAGGCGAGGCCGCTGCTCCCTGTTCAGGTCTATGAAGAGGACATTTCCTGTAGATGTTCCAACAGCTGCATATTGTGCAACAGGACAGCAGGCCAGACTGGTCACCTGAATACACACAGCTTAAAAAATTACTTCTATTCTAATGAGCTTAACAAGAACAAGCATATTGTTGTGGCACTACTGAGATGCTCTGAATGTTCGTATGTTGTGACTCTGACCGTAGCTTGAAGAGACAGGGAACCGAGGCAAATACCATCTGTGGACCACAGCTGCAGATCTCCAGAATCCCTCACTGACTGCAACGAGGAAGAACAGAAACATCACAGACCCAAATTACACGTGCCATCACAAGAAACTGTAATCACTGAGCAACACAGATGTTTTACCACACAAATGTTCTTGACGGAGTGCGACAAAGATGCTGCCACAAAGTTGCCACTGAGAATATCCAGGACCTTCACGATCTTGTCTGACTGTGTTTGGTTCAACATGTAGATTTGCCCCTGAAGAACAAGAAGCCTTTTATGTTATCAGATTTTCTTTTCTCCCAAGTGACATGCCATTACTTGAAGGAATATCATGTTTTTTATGTATAACTGGCCACACTACTGCCCTTTTAAGTACTTACGGTATTAGAAGATAGAAGTAATTTCTCATTGTCAGGGGAGTACATCACTGTGCTGACAGGTCCTTCTAATTGCCATGTTTGTGTGATGTCAATTCTAGTCCCTTTGATTTGCAGGCAGTGCACCACGTTATCCTGTAAAACATTTTGAAGTACTTATAATTTGGTAATTCCTGATGCCTGAAATTGCAAATTAGATGAACAACGGTTGGAAGAATGAATTTATTATTCTTCATTACATTTTTTAAGGTGTCATACTCAGTGACTCACGCAGATGTTAATAGGTGCACCAGTTTGTACCTTTGCCAGAGTGATCAAACCGTTCTTGTTAATGGTTAAACCCTGAAAGTTTCTCAATCTGAGCTCGGGGACAACATCGGCAGCTGAACAAAAGTGAAATCCACAAATCAGTAATCAAATGCATTTTCTATTGCCAAGTAAAATTATAGTTTGTGCTTGGACAGTTTGTGCTCTTCTTTGTACAGAAGAGCACAAACTGTCCAAGAGACTTTTTTAAACATCTGCCACATCCCAGTGTCACAGTGTGTCTTTGTTTACTTGTGGGGTTGACGAGGATTGATACGGAGAGGTTGTCTGGGTCGACAAGGAGCAGAAAGCCTTCCGCACAGCCCACATAAAGCTCTGATGTGGCTGTCCAGCAGATGGCAGTAGGAGTTAGTCTGGCTTTGGTGCAGAGTTTAGTCTGTGGAAAAATGTGTAAACACATGTGGAGTTGAGAAACATTTACATTTTGTCTTCGTTTGTGTGCCTGATAACAAAATAGTTCTCCAATTAAAGATATTCATAGATAAGAAATCCCAGCTGTATCACCAAAACAACCATAATAATTGCTGAGTGTTTTTATTTCGTTGATGTAAGTGTGTAAGTGACCATGGGACAGTACCACAATGCTTTCTGCTTTGTCTCCCTTGAGCCCTGAGATGGCTGATAGAGGCATGTCTGGACCAAAATAAGGCATGTTGTCGCTGACAGTGCGAGAGGTGGGCGCCAACCTCTCAACAAAGGAACCGTCAGTTGCTGGAAGCTCCATCACACTATAACAAACAAATAAGGCATACATATACATACATTTGTTTTCTGCTGAAAGCATTACTCTACATTCAAATCTGTGTTAAACTGAACTTTATACACCTGCTCTGACTTGTGATGTCACATCGCCAAATGTAATGACATTTGCAATATGCATATTTTTGCAAAGTCATTATGATTGAGCAGTATGTAACCTCTTCAGCCCAGCTAGTAAAGCTTACAGCAGATGACTTTCAAGTACTCCAAATTATCCTCTCTTTCTCTTTTACTTGAATATTATTTGTACCATCTATTTTAAAGTAGAAATAAGTCACTTTTAGTCATATTTGCTAAAACTGTCACTATTAATATGTCTTTTAATAAAACGTTCTTTAAGGAGACAGTAGTCTCTGTTCAAGAGGTCATGATGTGGACACTGTGTTTGACACTGTTTTATTTATATTCTTCATGTGTATTCAGTTCCCATCACACTTGCAAGTACTATAGTTATATCCATCATTTAGACCATTTACTAGCCAATCCCAGCTGGCAGTGGGTGAAAGGCGTGGTACACCCTGAACAACGGTGAATCACAGTGTTAATATGGTTTCTTGTATCAGTTAAATCTTATGCACAAAAAGTTGATGACCATGTACCATATATCTTTACCTCGGTTTCAGGACATGAAAGCTGTCACTCTTCTCAATAGTCCACACAGTGAGGGATGTGGTGCCCAAAGCACACAGCTGGAGCCAATTCAGAGGGTTGAACACCAAAGAAATGACATCATGGCCACCTTGTGGTTGTGTACAGATTGGCTCAGCAGTTTCCCAGTTCCTGCAACACACAGTCATGGATATAGTAACATAGAGCTGCTCAGCCTAAATAAACGCAGAAAATATGTAGCATGCAATGTAAGATACTGTACTACTTTCAGTGGCTTACCACACTGTTATGGTGTGGTCTGGGAGAGAGGAACAACAGCCCAAATAAGGACCACCATCACTTAATGTCAGAGATGTGTAGTCCAGTTGTGCTGTTCCTAGAAAATGAAGCAAAGGGAGAGAAAATAAACACACTGCACAAGGGATTAATACCAACAAATGCTCATATGTCAAGACATCTTGGATGAAATAGAAATATAAAAGATAAAAATATCACTTTCTAGTTGGAACATTATGGCAATTGCATACATTTATCTAGTGATCTCTGCTGTGGGGGGGAATATCACTTCACCTTTTAGCTCACTCTTCAGCTGAAACTCTGGGAAAATGTACACAAATATAGATGGGGACAGCTTTTGCTCAGAGAAAGCAAACATCCCGCTGTTGCCACTGGCCGTCAACACACCAACACCCCTGCCAGGACTCTGCAGCAGTCTTTGCACCTTTGTCTCCAGGTTCAGGAAGCAGATGTAACTCCCACATGTGTAACACACTGTTTTATTGTCCACAAACTCAATGCGACTGTTTGCAAAACCTTGAATCCATCTGGAGGGAGGAAACAGCAGAAATGTATTAGCATACATACAGAGCTCACCATCACCTCATTTAAAAGATTTTTGCCTTCAGAATGATGGTTCTTTTAAACGACTTTCTGGGGGTTAATAATAAATAATTGATATTTACTGCTGTTTGTCAATTAACTTACTCATATGAACAACTGTGAAAACAACAGCACAGTAACAGCGTGTATATATTGTACTGAAATAAAAATAAAAAGACATATTTGAAGCACAGACATACCCGACTTCTAAACAACCACTTTCGTCCATTTTATGATTAAAATAATGAAGTTACACGCAATAAAATTAAACTTTTTTAACAAACAAAACAAACAGATGAACGAGTGAGGACTGTCGTTGAGTCTCCTTGGCAACCAAAGAACACCCTCCCCTCGAAGGAACCGCCCTTTAACGCTATTGGCTGATGCTTTCATGTGACACGCCCATACAGGAAGAAGTGAAGCTCAATAAAGAATTCACCCTCACGTCTCTGCTGTGTGTACATTTCACACTTTCAGTTTTTCACGTTGATTTAATTCACCACCTGAAGAGTGAACATGTCTACTGAGAAGTGTTTCGCCAAAGGTAAGACATACGGCGACTACTTGGTTAACTGAAAAATAATAAGTAATGAAAAGCATTTTTAGGGGTGCGCTAAAACACGATTAGCACAACAGTTCCTCATGTTTTTTCACTTTTAAAAACAGTCTAATGCACATTTAATATGTATCCGTTTTGTCTTCCACTGAATGCATTATTTTATATTAAAATCTGTAGAAAAACTGAGCTTAACACACCTGCTCTGACTTTGTGCTGACACGATGAGAAATCCAGTGACAAGATGCAATGTCATGACAAGTTTTTGCAAAGTCATTACTAGTCAGCATTATATAGCCTCTTCAGCCCAGCTAGTAAATCTTGCAGTAATTATCGTATTATTTGAACCTCAATATAATCTGTAACATCTAATTTAGTTATTATTATTATTATTTCATTATTTATGTTTTTTTATTTATTATCTAAATATATAAAGTATTTTACTGATATTATACACTCAGTGGCCACTTCATTAGATACACCTGTACAATATAATGCAATCTAATACAGCTGCCCGGCTAATTAGTTTACTTTTATGATTCCTGTAATGTTAATTTTTGCTGACACTATACTAAAAAAGTATAATGTTGTCCAGTTCAACAGCACCTTTAATGTAACCTCAGTGCTGAAACATGTGATTGAGTTTACACATTTCAGACAAAGTCAACAAAAATGGAACATTATAAACTCCATAAAGGTAGAATTTATAGCTGTGCTGTTGTATTGAATTGCATTTGATTGTACAGGTGTACCTAATAAAGTGGCCACTAAGTTACGCATTACTCAGTAAGATATGATAAAGCTTTTGAAAGAGGAAGTTTTTGCAGTTGCATAATGATAACGGTAAACAGAAATTATTTGGTGACGAAGATTACAAGATAAATTAACAGTGGTGTGATTAATAGCAGCAGAATTAGTATGTCTATATAAATATCAGACTAATATATAATATGATTAAGTAATAATGTAACCTAGTTTGTCTTGGTAACAAAGACATGTAATAGACATATAATATATAATGAAATATTAAATATACTCTGTACTTTATTGTAAAAGTTACAGCAACTTGCTTGTAAAATGCTGAAAGTTTGAAGTTGATTTTACATTAAGAGTTTAAGATAGAATTAAATTAGTGATTACTCTTAATTAAGTAAAAGTAGTCATATTACAATGTAAAAATACTCCACTACTAGGAAACAGAAAAGATAAGTGAGGCAAATGGAATACAAATAAGGAGAGAGTGCACATGTAAAATATCAATTGAGGTGCATGTAAAAAAAAAAAAAGAATTTGCATTTATCCAAATCCACAAATCCAAAATATACATAATGGCAAATATGTAAAGTTGCTTTTTGGTAAGAAGTGCAGGTAAGTTAATGTAAATGGTTTCTAATAAACAATTATTGGTTGTAAAAACATCTTACTCTCTTAGTTGCTTTATATATTTTTTTCTTTCAGGAAGTGCTGCACCTGGTCCAATCCCCAAAGACCACATCAGACTTTACAGCATGAGATTCTGCCCCTTCGCCCAAAGAACCAGATTAGTGCTGAATGCCAAAGGGATCAAGTAAAGACACATTTCATTTTAATTCAACAAAAGCATCACTAATGTCATAACATGAAATTTCTGTGTGCTTGTGATTAAATCTGACATGTTTTTGTCTTTCAGGCATGACACTGTCAACATCAACCTGAAGGACAAACCCGACTGGTTCCTTGAGAAGAATCCACTCGGTCTCGTCCCAACACTGGAGACACCTGCTGGTGAAGTGATATATGAGTCTCCCATCACCTGCGAATACTTGGATGAACTTTACCCCAAGAAGCTGCTTCCCTCTTCTCCTTTTGGGAAAGCTCAACAGAAGATGATGCTGGAGCATTTTTCCAAGGTATGTCATAAAAAGACCTGCATCTAAATCCTGGGCTTTTGTTGTGTGTATTTGTCTACTGTCACCATCCCCTAAATAATTACATGAACACCACGCTTTTTTGTAGATAACACCATACTTCTACAAGATCCCAATGGGGAGAAAGAATGGTGAGGATGTCTCAGGACTGGAGGCTGAACTGAAAGAGAAGTTAGCCAAATTGAATGAGGTAGGAGTGCTCTGGCTTCTTTACACATTCACCAGACAT
Organism: Scortum barcoo; assembly: GCA_023238725.1. NCBI lineage: Eukaryota > Metazoa > Chordata > Actinopteri > Centrarchiformes > Terapontidae > Scortum > Scortum barcoo. The sequence goes on along the minus strand of CM041544.1, from coordinate 15,130,377 downwards.
GTGAATTGTAATAAATGGTCAAAGATAACAAGTGAAGTGAGATCATCCATGTTTTTGTCTTTCATGGCTGTATCTAGTTTACAGTGATGTCTATAATATTTATTTTTCAGGACCTAGTTAACAAGACCAACTTCTTCGGTGGTGACTCCATCACAATGATTGACTACATGATTTGGCCGTGGTTTGAGAGGCTGGAGGTCTTCGAACTGCAACAGTAAGTAATAATCTCTAAGGACATTTAAAAATAAATATTTTATTTACACTCAAAACACTCAAGGTCACCATAGCAAGCAGCAAAAAGTACAAATATTTGTTACAGTAAAAAACTATAATGTATAATGAAGAGCAGGGAATCTCACAGGAACATAAAAGTCTTTGTCATTTTCCTTCATGACATTTAATACATTATACTTCATGAGTGCGACTTGTGTTCATGTGTAATTTGGTCTTATGTGAATCATCTTCTTCCCTTTGTTTTTTCAGCTGCCTTGACAACACACCTGAGCTGAAGAAGTGGACAGAGCGCATGTTGGAGGACCCAGCTGTCAAAGCCACCATGTACAGCGTGGACACCCATAAGGCCTTCTACAGGTCTTACATCGAGGGGAAACCCAACTACGACTACGGCCTGTAGAAAAAGAGTAATCTAAACCTCAAGCCGTCCATTTTTTTTGTTTTTGGTCAGGGTTATTCTGGAGTCATGCCTGTTTTTCAAACTTTGATGTAATTATGAAATTATGCTGTATAGCATACCATGATGAGTTTACATGTCAGGGCTACAGTGAAAAGGGGAAATCTCATTTAAAAACATCTTATTGTCATTGAGGGGAAAATATATACTCACCATCATAGGAATAAGGTACAGTGAGGTAAATATGACTCAGTGTTGTTAATGATTCTTTTCAAACTGCAGCACTCTTTGTAATAAAAACAATAACAATAATACCTATGACTTGACTGATTTTTTTTTTTTTACCATGTTACAATAAACTGCATCATGTTTTCGCCCACATACCGCACTGGTTGGTCCCACTTGTTAAACTGGATTTCTTCCAAAGTTTTAACATCAATACAGTGGAATAAATGCAAAAGAAATAGCTATAAGAAAATGAGTCCTCAATTTTGAACAATGTGAAATGTAATAGCTGCCATCAGATTTGCAACAGTATGAATGAAAACAATAAAGCTTCACTCTTTGGTAAATTATCCCTGGCATAAACCGGCATAACAAGAGAGGTACTTCTGTTAAAATTTCTTTCCTAAGGTGAATGCTGAAATGCATTTCTAACATTTTCATCCCTGATGTAGATTAATTGTTGGCTGCCTTTTTTTTCAATGCGCAAGAATGCCTTCTGAAAACTGTTATACCCATAAAAAAAACTCAACAAACTTAAAAATAGCAAAATGGGTAAACAATAAATCCATCTAAAGGACACTGTTTTGCCAATAGATTTTAAAAAGAACAGAAGCTGCTGACTTCTAATATATAGTAATACTCGGGTTACCTTGTCAAGGGTTTAGAAAGTAGCTGCAGCAAAAAACACTACATGTCTACATATGAGTCATGACTAAAATAACTGTCCTACGTGCACCTTTTCATTTCGGTACTTCTGTGTCAGGCGCAACTGTTTGTAATGTTATTCTTGGTAACACTAAATGGTATTTAAAGATCTGTAAGTGCTAAAAGTGAGAACTAACTCAAATGAAGAACAGGGCCAAAGCTCACACACCTTCATCTAAACTATGGTGTAAACCTCCATTTGATAAATGAGTTGTGTACTCTTGTATGAGGACAGATGCATTTCTCAACATCTCGTGGAAATGCCTGACTGTTGCAGCATGCAGCTCCCTCTGCAACACCAGAGAGCGGAACAGGTTGATGGGCTCTGCTTTGCGAATTATCTCAGGAACCTGGACATCTTCTGTCACTTTACTGTTCCCAACCAAGACGTGGTGAAGTCTCTTCTCCTGTAGGCTCCTCTGCAAGAAGCTGAGCATGTCCCGAAGCCTGTGCTCCAGACTCACACTGCCCCACACAGAGAGCTTTTTATTCAGCAACAAGTGCAACAGGGCCGTCTTTAAGTGGTAGTTACTGAGGCCGCTTTTTCCTGTGAGCCCTGTCTGCTTTCTGTGTAGGAACGTCACAATCTGGAGGCAGTGTAAATGACAAGAATTTTGTGGTAGGCGCTTAGTAAAATGTTTCAGCAAATTCCTCTCATAGACGGCAAGAGAGAGAGGCCAGTGCGGGTCTGGAGGGCTGTTGCTGTCTGATGGAAAGTGTGAAACAAAGTAAGCGTCCGTATCCTCCAGCTGGACCACTGGTGTAATGTTCATTAAGATGACTTTCCCCGAACGGAACCGGATCTTCAGAGCACCGGCGGCGTCCAGGTTGCGAAAAGTGACCTCAAAGTCGTACTTGTGAGAGATTCGGCCCCACGCTTTGGTTACGGAGATCTGGAACCACTTCATGACTTGATCTTTGGCTAAGAAAGGTGTGTTCCTGGAGCACAACAGTTCATCAGGACTGCGGTCCACCTTGGGCGGGTCATTCCTGTTGTGTAACAGGCAGAGCATGTCCTCTCCCAGGTTAGCAGAGCCGCACAGACAGCCCTCCTCGCTCTCTCTGGCCACCTTTATCTGGCCACAGCCCTGCATGTCTGGAGGCACGTCACTGAAGGGGCTGCACCACAGATGGAACTGGAAGGAGTATGGATCAGGAGGCGAGAAAGGTACCAGGAGGTCGCACGTGAGTGGCTTGCACACCTTCCACGACTCGAACATGCTTCCGATCCCGATAAAGTCCCCAACCTCCATGTCCGCATCCCTGTCGCACAAGCTCCTGAGCGACTCCAGCAAGTCATCAGCGAAGCCCTCAACAAATTCCCTCACCCTCCAGTTTTCATGGGCCGCAGTGTAGGTACATTTGTGACAGAAGTTGCTCAGGACATCTTTGTCTAGTACCATTGTCCTGGCGGTGACAGACCCAATCTCTGAAAACACGTCCTCATCCTCCACTGGCCGGATTTCTGCGTCATTAGGATCCACCCTGCACATCTCGATAGTGAAGAATATGACAAAAGACATGGCGCTCCAAAAGTACCAACTGTAACCGTCCTCCGAGCCTGCCTCTTCCTGCTTCGAGTCCAGCTGAGACAGCTCTTTCTCCAGCCTGGCTTGCTCCTTTTCCAGCCTCTCCTCATGCTCTCGCATGCGAGTCATCAGCTCCGCGTCCTGGTCTGGGAGCGAGGTGTTCTCTTGAGGAAAGAGCAAGGGATGGTTTAATATGGCAGCGGCCACGACCACACACACTCGTGCGATGGCCCCCTGCATCTTTAGCTCTTTTTGAACACACACATTAAGCACCTCGCAGACGCCCAGTCAGCTGCAGCTCAGATCCTGAAACAAAAAAAGAAAAAGGGGATTTTTACTAAAGAAGTCAAAAATGAGCATTGGTGTATTAAATCAAATGCATGAAAATCATGGCATCCTTATGGTTATTTCTGTGAAGCACTCCACCCCAGGGGAAGCACAGATTGTACCTCTAAATATAGAGGCAGTGGGCTGAGTGACGCACTAGTCCAGTATCAGACTGTGCAACATGGGAGGAAGGAAGATGGAGCTCTTTAGAAGAGCACCACCCTCCTCTGATAACCCCATTTAGTTACAAACATTGTGCCCGTTAACATTTACTTCCTGTTAACATTTTGTACAAAATAAAATGAATGACACCTCCCTTTCTGGAAAAGGTTCAAATAAAGTTAAAGAGAAACAGCATGGAAACTGACATTATTATGTCCTTTCCTGGACGTCACCAGAGAACCGCCAAGTAATGTAATATACTATAAGAGGAAATTGCATAAGTCTTTTATGTTCCAAGTTTTTAGCTGAATTTAAAGAGACATCTCTATAGCACTCTGGTGAGGGTGAATTTCTTCAACTATTATCAGTATCATCTCAGTATCAAACAAAAGGCATATGACATGCTCAAAATGGGACTTCCTTTGAGAAACAGAATAGAAACGCAAAAAAGGAAGTACACGTGCATCATGATCTCACTGTAAGATTGTGAAGTTATGAACAGAGTTGAGTTTTAAAATGACAGTGCGGTGGTGGCAGAGTGTGCGAGGCCACAGAACTGTGGGGAAACTTCCCATGACTTATTCACTGGGATGTTTTCCAACACTTACATGGCTCAGTCCATCCAAACAAACACAGAGCCAGACAGAGACGCCCATGCTGCAGCTCATTAAAAGTTATTTGACATCACTGATTCCTACAGAATATGAAGTGTTCTAGAGCTTTAAAACTTTCAGTGGTTTTGCTGTTACATGTTTGGTCTGGAATGACCACTAACTTTAACCATCTGATGTTAGCAAATCTTTAGAAAGACTGCAGTGTAGGATAACTACCATTTTTTAAGTAGGGTTACTAACTTTAGGCCTCTTCTCTACTTGTAATACTGCTTCACAAAGTTCTATCTCTCTCTCTCTGCTCAATAAATGTTACTAAGACCATCAAGTAAAACCGCTGCAAATCAAAAAATTACTTCAGTATTACCAGTAAAATGACTATTATTGTGTATTAAGATGGTCGAGTCGAGTCGGAGCTGCCTTTAAGTTACAGTGTTGTGCAGTTTACCTGCGACTAACGCTTCATATTTTATGTTTCTTATGAAACAACCTAAGGTGTAAAGCATCTTATAAATGCAGCAACAAAAAATAAATGTACTTAGTGTATGAAGAGCATAAACAGCATGAGACTGAGGTACTCAAGTAAAGTCATGGAAAACCAATTAAATACATTAGCTGTTCTTTAAGTAAAAATTTGAGGTACTTGTACATAACTTGAGTCACTTTCTGCTGCTTCATATTTCTAGTCAACTACATCTCAGAAGTAAAATATTGTATTTTTTACACCATTAGTTGCTTAAGTTACTTTGCTAATTCAAGTTACTGATAAAGAATATAATAAACTAATAAATTGTTATATATTACTAGGGATTAAATTAGAAAATAAAACCAGCTTCACCCTGTTGCAACACCTAAATGAGTTCCTACATAATGTCTAGGCCTATTTGTAAGTATGTGTTTATGTTGATACACTTATAATTCAATAAGATTTTAGACACAAGAGTATTTTTACACTGTGGTACTGTTATTTAAGTAAAATATCTCCTCCACCACTGGATACAGTATAAATATAAATATATTTCTATCTAATGAACTGAGGGTGTTTGGAGTAAATAACTATGGCGCGGTTATGTACTTGTACACCTTTCAGACGGTTACCATGGGTTACCAACGGTCACCTCCACGGTTGTCCTGGCAACAACATAGGGAGCCCACCGCTCATCGTGGAAAAATGGCGACACAAACGCACCGATACGGACACGACTCACTTTACAGGCTGCTCAGCAAACACACACGGGGCTCTCTGGGACGCCGAAGAAACCCACTACCACTGAAACCATTAGTTACCGAAAATACGAGCGACATTTACAACATTTGGGCGACATAACTGCACGTTTTGAGGCTTTAGACGTCGACGCACGAATTGAGAAAAGTCAAGGTAGGAGCTTAAAAGCTAGTAAACCGACCTTTATGCTGTTTTCTGGGTGACTTCATGGTGATAAACTTCACACGGCGAACAGAGAGGGAAACGTTTCTCAGCTTGTTTCTTACACACTTCCGGACTGAGCGCTCCACCCTTGAAAACAGAGACCGCCCAGCCGCCTGTGTGCAGCCCGAGCACGGACAGAAAACTGTGAGCCGCACGGGGTGTAGACATCATGACCAGGGTGCACAGTCACCCAGGAAGAGTGTGAGTAATAATGTAATATATATACTACTGCAGGGGTGGAAAGGTTTTGTGACTTGAGTCGTCACATCTCATGACACTTTATACTTCCTCTCCACTACATTTCAGGGAGTAATATGGTGTTTTTTTTCTTTGCACTTTTGCATTCACCTGACAGTATAGTTACCTGTTTTTTTTTACATACAGTACAAATCAAGAATTCAAAAATATGCTGCATTAAAAAAAAATCTAGCTACCAAAGAGTTTGTAATTTTAAAGTTCAAACGATTAGTCGAGGAATCAATTAGTTGGTTTCTCAATTATCAGAAAAATAAATCAGTGATTCAGTGTTTCAGTGATTTTGCCTGAAGCTTTTACTTTTCAAGATTTGTAGCTTGGCAAACTGGCTCGTTTTGTATTATTTATAATCATCCTGCAAAGAGGAGCTTTCCATCCACTATATATTTCATTTTTTTTTTTTACATTATTATGATTATTATGATCAGATTCACTGATGATTTTTTTTTTTAAAGACTGGAAAATTAGTTGTTGTGAAACCCCTAAAAATGTTGACTGTCTACTAAAAACGTTTGTGATTTTGCTCATTTTAAAGACAACTTAAACATGCTGCAAAATACAAACCAAACAGGCTACAATTAAGCTAAAATCTTTCTTTTTAATAAACAGACAGATACAAAAAAGTCCCTCTCAGTCATCACTTATCCCACTAGAAGGGTGTGGGGGTGTCTGCATTTGCAGTGACCCTGTTCCATGCCTGTATTTTTTATTTATTTATTTATTTTATTTATTTATTTACTTTTTTTTGCTGTGTTCAGGCAAATAACGTATTAAAAGGCCAGTTTTGAATTTTGTTTGTACAAGCCTCAAACAACAAATCCTAACAGTTATACCTTTAATTTCACTACTGAAAGATGAAAGCCTTGGTATTTTATGATACCGTTATGTAAAACATTTAGCATCCACAAGGTGGCACTAAAGACTCTCACTAAAGACCAAAACTCAATGATCACAGATTAAACACAACTCTGTAATCAAAAATCCACTGACTTGCAGTGATATTAACATTGTTTTATTCAGTGACAGATACTGTTACGTCAATACCAGACATCTACGGACTATCCTTGATCAAAGTCTGTGTCAAAGTGTCAATTTATAACTCGGAAGGATGTTGTGTAACGTCACCCTGCTTCATCACACCGCCCTTCACTGAATGAAATGTGTCAGTACACTCATATCGTTTCTCATACTGCAGAGATGACGAACTCACAGAGCTCAGAGATGCTCCTGCTGCAGATTCCTTGGGACTGGTTACGAGAGCAGAACTTCCTCAGATCTCCATTTTTTCCAGTTTCATTCTCTCTCACGGTTTACCTGAGCTGCTGTTTGCCTTACGTCTGCCTGGATTTGCTCTGCTCCAGACTGACCCTGGTGCGTCGCTTCAAGATCCGTCCTCAAAGCAAGATGACATGGCTGATGGCTTGGAGGTGCTTGCGCAAAATTCTCCACAACCACATCTTTTTTGTTTTTCCCCTCTCTGTTGCGCACTGGTACTGGAGACCTGTGTTTTCTCCTCCAGTGGCACCTGAGATGCTTTTTGTCATCAGGGACACGCTGGCCTGCCTCCTCCTGTTCGACACGCAGTACTTTTTCTGGCATGTGCTGCATCACAAGGTGTCCTGGCTCTACAACATCCACCGGGAGCATCACATCTTCACGACCACCTTCTCGCTGATGGCGGAGTACGCAGATGTCTGGGAGATGCTGAGCCTCAGCTTCTTCTCCACAGTGAACCCCGCACTCCTAGGCTGCCATCCACTCACCGAGATGCTCTTCTACATCACCAACATATATCTGTCTGTGGAGGCTCACTCAGGCTATGAATTTCCCTGGTCTCCACACAGACTGGTGCCCTTTGGCCTCTACGGAGGAGCTCAGCATCACGGCGTCCACCACCTCAGATTCAACGTGAACTACGCACCGTACTTCACGCACTGGGACATAATACTTGGCACCCTGCAGAAAGAAGACACCCAGAAGAAGTCAAGAAACATTTTAAAGAGGGCATGACTGTCAGAATACGTAAAGTTGTTAACCTGTGAGTTAAGCAACCAATGAAGAAGACTGCCTTTAATTTAAAAACTCAAATCTTTATCATGCTATATTCTTGATTACAGCTATTAATAACTGTCTCAATATACATACAGTATGAGAATAAAATGATTGAACTCAGATATATGGCAAGATCAACAGCCTGATGAAGACAGAAGTCATGTTTATATCATAAACAGCATGTGGATTGACAGCAAAGAAGTATGTTGCAAGGATGGCTTGAACATTGTACTATAGTTTTAGGCTTTTTGAAATATATTTAATTATTTATCTAATCACTATTTTCCCTAAGCAACTTTTGCCATTTACCGCATTCTTTAAAATACCTGTATGCCTGAAAGACAATCACAAATAAGTTCTTTAATGGCAGCTGTCAAAAAGTGTTATGATGTCAACAGAAAAAATGCAGCTACAGAATGATTCACTATGTTATATAAAGTCATTGTTTCAATATACAGCTAAATACACATGTATAACCACACAAAATGTAGATGGTAAAGTGTATGTGGTTGGAATGTTCTGCAGTAAAATATGTGAGAGGAAAGACGTAATCAGAATTAAAATGTGTCTGTGGTCATGAATACACAAAGGTCAGACAGGTTTCAAACATTTGTTACGGAGTTTCGCATCATCATAAGTGACTCACCACACTTCCCAAAAAATCAACTTCAACATGTAGCAGGAAACACGGTAGAACACGTTAGTAAGTAACAATTTGTCAGTGCAGACAAAAACCTTTTTAGTACAAGGAAAGTAGTACCCCTACATTCTGATAGGAAGTCAAATCCAAACTTGTATCCACATCTAAAATTTCAGGATATGAAGCCAAAAGGTTTGCACTAATCCTGAGACTCTCTTTTCGCTCACACTACAAACGTTAAAGCATTTTCCACTGTAAAACAATTAAATACTTTCTGTCATAAGCCATATCATCTTTCCAAAAGCAAATGCATAATTATATTTCAGTTATTTAAAGATGTATATCCATCAGATGAAAAAAAAAGAATAGATAAATACATATATATATCTATATGTATAAGTAGGATACAAATATAAAATGTTTTTTTTCATAGAAACAAATGTCAGATTTTCTTAAACATATCTCTCCATTTTGAAAAAAAAAGACATTAAGATAAATACTGTTATTATATATTATATTTGTACTAAGCACTAGATACTACAAATGACTAAATGTAGTGTTTTTTTTTATATCATAATCTATTCATTTCCAAAAGCTCTTCATCTTTTCAGTAAAAAAAAAGAATTCATATCATTCATTTCATATAATGTTTTTTTTCATCAGTAATATCTTTTTTGACATTAATGTTTTATTATTATATTTGACTGCAGATACTTGACTGTAGTTTCATATCCTATTCATTTCCACTCTTCATCCAGTATTCACATTCATTTCCTCAGTAATATCTTTCATCCTGAAAATCCCCTTAAAATTTATGTGAAACAGATAAATGTAAACACAGAACTGAACAGAATTTTCTTTTTATTAAAAAGGATAATCACTCCAGAGGTAATGAAGCGGAGTTGCTCTAATGCTCTAGAAATAATCACACTGACGTGTCTGATAATGTGATGATGTGATAATGGTTACAGATTGCAAACATGATACTTTTTAAGCATGGCTACCTGATGTTAAAATAAAAGAGGGCACTCTGTTGCCAGTGTCGCAATTTGGGCTGACTGATGAGAAATGAAAGTGGACCTAAAATAACCAGGCTGAAAAGACTTTTTTGTTCCTCATGGATTTATGAGACAGGAACAAGAATCTGTTGAACTGCTTAGATGGTTTTATGTTCTTCAACACTGGTCCAAAGAAAAAAAAATAACTTTTTTTTTGTCGTATGGGTATTTTCATGTGGATATAGTTGAAATTACTTACATAAACATATACAATGTATTAACAGACATACCTGTCCAATGAGGCTAATTCTGATTCTGATAAAGCTGATTCTGAATGCATGATTAATTGCAGTGTTGCTCACATTAAAAGATCCTGCACACTGTTTTCATCTAATTAAGTTGATCTCCTCTCAGTTGGTAGTTGGATGGAGCGAAGCTGGGAATAATATGAGATCAACAAACTCTGCGAAGGACAGAAAAAAAAAAACAAAGTTTAACATTTCAGCTAGTTGTGGATTAAGAAATTAAAAAGGACACCAGCTTGCAGAGTGTTTTCTAGGATGTACTAAAGCCTCTACAGTAGTAATTTTCTCCATTGTAACACTCGTTAGGGCACTGCGTCACATTTTCTTGCATATGGGGCCACTGTAGAGTACTATAACATATTTTATGTGCCATAGGGGCATCCTTGAGGGTACTTTTTCTGTGTACCCCACTGTATTGGGGTGCAGGTAGGTAGCTATCTTCAATCTCTGCATTGGATAAATTTCAGTGAACTGACCTTTTAAGACCCATCAACAGACAAACAAATAGGAAGATCTGGCCTAAGTTTATACTCCTACTACTTATTAGAGGAAAGTCCCTGAATTTCCTGTAAACTTTCCCATCATACTGAACCTCTAATGTAATTTATTCATGCATTTGTTTTAAATTAGCTTTCTTATATGATTTACCATCAATATTATCATTTATAAATTAAAAGTCTTTTTGTTAATCCTTCTTTCACTGGAACAACTGAATATCATATAAGCAAAAAGTCTTACAACTATCTGGGAAATACCACAGGGTAATTCACAGAATGATAGCAATGACTAAAGCTCAGTAAACTGGAAAGTGTGTGGGGGGGGTGGGGGGCGGGGTCAGCAGGGGCAGAAGGACCGCATATCTCATAATCATCATTTCATCACAGTGAGATAATGTGAACTGTAGACAAGTCATTTGTTATCTTCATGAACTTTAAAGGACGTGTGTGCAGGACTTAGTTTCCATTTCTGGCAGTAGATCCCCTAATAATCATAAATATGTTTTCATTAGTGAATAATCACCTGAAACAAAGAATTGTTGTGTTTTCGTTAGCCTAGAATGAGCCCTTCATCGCCTGCCATGTTTATCACCATGTTTCTACGGTAGCCCAGAACAGACAAACCAAACACTGGCTCTAGAGAGGGCCTTTCGCATTTTTACATTAAAGTGGCAGGCACCACAGGTAAATATTTCTGTGATAACAGTAATGATATATAGATTGACAGTGTGAAAAGACTGTACAGAGACCTATAACATGGATTTGCTTTGTCAGATTTATGGAACTTGATAGGTAAATTTCATTCACTGCTCCCATATCTTCCACACACAGTACTCCCACATCTGACGCTGTAAGAGGAGAGCTGGTGAAGATAGTGGCGTAATTTGCTGCTAAAGAGCCTGATATTTTCATGACCAGTTGGTGGAGACCAAAAACAGAACTACAGTTCAGCATTCAACACCATCGTGCCATCCTGATCACCAACGACGATGAGAGACGGCCTACAGAGGGGAGATTAGAGCTCTGACATCTTGGCGCCAGGACAACAACCTCTATCTCAACGTCAGCAAAATAAAGGAGCTGGACTTCAGGAAGAGGCAGAGAGAAGAACACGCCCCCCTCTCCATCAACGGGATTATGGTGGAGAGAGTCAACAGCTTCAGGTTCCTCGGGGTTCACATCAGCGAGGACCTGATCCTGGACTCACCACACTGACTTTATCACAAAGTCAGCCAGACAGCAGCTCTTCTTCCTCTGCAGGCTGCGGAGGAGCTCAACATGGACTCCAGGATCCTCTGCAGCCTTCTACAGGTGATCCATAGAGAGGATCCTGACTGGCTGCATCACCGCCTGGTATCAGCAGCTGCACCACCCTCAACCATAAGGCTCTACAGGCCGCACTAAGACCGTGTGAACCGTAAGAGACTTTTGAACTCTATTCACAGCACCACCACTTTTTACCAACACCGTCACTTCTATTGTAGATTTTATTGTATATCTGTTTAGTTGTATATTACTTAGTTATATTTTAATTCATATTTTAAGGTCTTTATTTTATTACTCTACTTTATTATTTATTATTTTTTTATTTTATATGTTCATTCTATTTCTTAATTGTTGAGTATTTCAATTCTTGTTAATATTTTTTAGTATTGTTTGGGAGCTAGCCTGAGATTTAAGAATTTCATTACCAATGATTGCTGATGTAAATTGTTGTGCAATGTGCAATGACAATAAATTCTTATTATAATATATACACTGCTCCAAAAAAATAAAGGGAACACTTAAACAACACAATGTAATGTAACTCCAAGTCAATCACACTTCTGTGAAATCAAACTGTCCACTTAGGAAGCAACACTGATTGACAATCAATTTCACATGCTGTTGTGCAAATGGAATAGACAACAGGTGGAAATTATAGGCAATTAGCAAGACACCCCCAATAAAGGAGTGGTTCTGCAGGTGGTGACCACAGACCACTTCTCAGTTCCTATGCTTTCTGGCTGATGTTTTGGTCACTTTTGAATGCTGGCGGTGCTTTCACTCTAGTGGTAGCATGAGACGGAGTCTACAACCCACACAAGTGGCTCAGGTAGTGCAGCTCATCCAGGATGGCACATCAATGCGAGCTGTGGCAAGAAGGTTTGCTGTGTCTGTCAGCGTAGTGTCCAGAGCATGGAGGCGCTACCAGGAGACAGGCCAGTACATCAGGAGATGTGGAGGAGGGGAAACAACCCAGCAGCAGGACCGCTACCTCTGCCTTTGTGCAAGGAGGAACAGGAGGAGCACTGCCAGAGCCCTGCAAAATGACCTCCAGCAGGCCACAAATGTGCATGTGTCTGCTCAAACGGTCAGAAACAGACTCCATGAGGGTGGTATGAGGGCCCGACGTCCACAGGTGGGGGTTGTGCTTACAGCCCAACACCGTGCAGGACGTTTGGCATTTGCCAGAGAACACCAAGATTGGCAAATTCGCCACTGGTGCCCTGTGCTCTTCACAGATGAAAGCAGGTTCACACTGAGCACATGTGACAGACGTGACAGAGTCTGGAGACGCCGTGGAGAACGTTCTGCTGCCTGCAACATCCTCCAGCATGACCGGTTTGGCAGTGGGTCAGTAATGGTGTGGGGTGGCATTTCTTTGGGGGGCTGCACAGCCCTCCATGTGCTCGCCAGAGGTAGCCTGACTGCCATTAGGTCCTGAGATGAGATCCTCAGACCCCTTGTGAGACCATATATGCTGGTGCGGCTGGCCCTGGGTTCTGTGGTGTCAATTTTCAATGCCTTATGTTTATGTGTGTATGTTTTGCAAGGCTGCTATTTACTTACTAGGCCTCATTATGATTATTAACACTGATGTATGGTAAAATCCTTAGTGACTAACTACACAAAGAAAGTACGAGATTGATGTTTACTTTTTTGATGTTTACTTTTTAAAAAACCAACCAATAGAAATTCTGACTCCATTAAAAATGAAACTATGTATGTTTGAAACAAAATGCACTCACATTAGATAAATCAGACTCCATTAAAAATTGGCTTCATGCATAAAAGGGTAATTCCAGACACCAATAAAAACCACTCCCAAAATATGGAAGATGGGAGAAAGGGGCATGTCTTGCCACATACATGCCCCTTGGTCTAAAACACACCTACACCTCACAATATAAAAGGAGATGCACAGAAGGTTAGAGTTCAGTTGTTCTGCAGGACAGCTCATGCTTTTTGCTTCTTGCTGAAGAATAAAGCCTCTTTGGACTTAACTTTGCTGGACTCCAGTGCTTATTTGGACTTTGCATTTTCCTTGGAAGAGGATTTAAACACTTAGAAAACTTTTGAGCAAAAGACTTAGAGAAAAAAGTAAGGTGCGGAGAGCCAGGCAGGACCAGACTTTGTCTCCAACTGGCCCTTGGACTTAGTCTACAGCTCTGCCTGAAAAATCCACATCAAATTGGCGAGCCAGCCAGGAGGGTAACAAGTCATCAGGACCTGGACCGGGAAAGCAGATCTGCACCTGCATTTCAGACCCACCGGTGCACCAAAACTAAAGGTAAGCAGAGCTTTATCTGCATTAATTCTTGGTGTCTGAATGCAGTGTTGATCTCGCCCGGGTAGGTACAGACCTGTAAAAGACTCACCCCTAAAGAACCTGGCATAGAGTTTATTGTTAAAGCACAAAGTTGATTGTTGATTATAAGCACAAATCTGATTACACAAGAACCTAGTAAAATCTGTTGTTGATTTGACTGATAATATCTCTAAAAGCTGATTAAACTTACAAATTGAAGTAAGATAACAGCGCACAGGAGACCAGACAAAGTTAAGTACAGATGCATGCTGCATGTTTGATGTGAGTCTGATGTCTGTAAGCCACCATGGTGCGGATGAGTGTGTATGAGTGAGTGTGTGTAAATGCTTCTGCTACTGTTGCTATCGCTGTGTTGATTGGTCGTGTGCTTTGTTTTTGTGGACGAGTTTGCCCTGTTGGCAGCACAAGGGGGAGTGACGCTGGCGTAGTGCGCGCAAGCTTTGTGATAACAGAACGGAGAGGTGCCCGAGTGATGAGTGAAATCCTTTGAGGTTGAGCCAAGAGTAAGACGGAAAGCTCCCTAGGAGAGAGAGTTGTCGGGAGAGACGACAGAAAGAAACATTCTGCCACGACATGAGCTAAATATAGAACGCAGCTGCACATCTTTGCTTAGTTAGTGATAAGAAAAAGAAAAATACCCACTGACCTTGAGTGGGCTAAAATAGTAAATTTATAGTGCCTGCCTGTGATAACACTTCGACTCTGAACAGAGAGAGAAGAGTTTATTTAAACAGGGTATGAGCCACACCACCAACAGCAACCTCTGAAACAGGTTTGTTTAGGTTGAGTGTGGGTTTTAAAGAAAACAAACCTCCTATGGTTACCGCTCTTTATATAGTCCTAGAATACAGGAAAAGAGGTCTGTACGGGTAGGAGTGTTTTGTTCACGCGCGCCGTTTAGGGAAAACGGCAGGTCATCCCGTGGTGGTGACCTCACTTGCAAGTTTTGTCAAGGTTGACAATTGTAGCTGCAAATATTGCCGAGGGCAATCCTGGCCAGAGTGTTTAAAGTGTATATAAAACTGCACAAATAACTGTTGTATGTGTCCAGTTGTGCGTGTGCTAGTGTGTGTATATATATGTGTATATAGCCTATGTATATAGCCTATGTTTATTTAGAGTAAAACTGTGAGTTTAAAAACGTGGCTGGAAAGAAGTAATAGTATAGAAAGTGTAAATACTATTGATGATATACAAACGATACCAATAATCTATTTGAACGGTCCTACATTGGACATGTTGTCTTTGGAATAATAGCACTTAGTAGCGTTCTTGTTGTTCCTAACTGGAGTAATATGGAGATTAATTGAGGATATCACATAAAAATCATACACATCGACTGAAGTAAATAAACAATAGCTTATATAAACACATTTAAACACATTTAAGATACAATATATATTTAAGATATAAATATAGAACATATTTAAAATATAAAATTAAAGTAATAATAAACATATTAAGCAAACGAAAAATAAAAAGATATAAAGTAAAATAAAACATAATAACTAAAATAATTGTACACATTGATAAAGAAACGGATGGAAGATGAAAATAGCAGTGGTGATGATGAAAGTAGTGTCCTTAGAGCACTTTGTCAAAGAGGGAGATCCAGAAACACAAGGTATTAGAACACATTTTTGGCTGGAACGAACATACAAAGACAAAAACGGTAAAGAACATTGGCAAGACGAGCCACTGATCAATCTGAAATTGTGGAACATCACAAAGTTTGTCAATCTGCCTGGAGTACAAAAGAGAGTTCCCAACTGTAGATTGGACTCAATTGCTGCATAGACTCTGGACTTCTGCTTCATTGTCTCCTCCTATTGGAGCAACTCTGCCACGATCCTAGAGCGGAGGCAACTGTGCCCTTAAAACCTATTCTTAGGAATTCCTGAAGACGCAACGCATCCCTAGTGGGAATAAACGGAGGGTCAGAGAATCCACGGCTTTGCATTTCAGTGGTTCCCATGGAGAGTACAGTGGGAAACAGGTAAGTTTAGTTGGATAACCAGAGAACCTGGAGAGGACGGAGAGGAGAACCTAAGGTTCGACTATAGGCTAAATAAAAAACTAAAACCTGGCACCACTGCCGAAAAAATAATTGTACTAATCAGAACCAAAGAGGATCACCAACCAGAAGTTCTCCCGATTTTTAGCAAGTGAAGCTAGACAGGGATACATGGGTGCGAAAAATAACAAAGGGAATTGGTGTGTCGACACCATTGGAGTTGGTAATAAGACAGCAGCCAGACCATGAACAGCAGATTAGACTCTGCATGAAGAAGTGGCACAAGAAGAACCACCGGAAGGCTACAGTGGCCTAAAGGAAGGAACCTTCATGGCAGCCTGTTGTGACAAAGAAGTGGAAGCCAACATCAAACACCATAAAGCAAGAGACACTACTAGCAACAGTAGGCTAGTAGGCTAGGAAAAAGAGCAAGGGAAAGAGAAGTGCTAAGATGGTTTAGGCAAGAAGGGAGAAGACAGGTACTTAATGTAACCCAGTTACCAGTAATAGAAGAAGAACCAAAGCCATTGAGTAAGGCACCTGCCAAGAATAATACACAATCCGAGACAGAGAAGAAACAGCAGGGACAGCCTTCAGCCCCACAATGGCATGATGAGCCACCCCCTTATGCATCCAAAACCACACCCCCATCAGGGCTGTACCCTCTTCTACCAGCAAAAGAAAAATTTCAGGGAGAAATTACAGGAAAAGTGACAGGCAAATTTACTGTAAACTTGGAAACATTGCCAGAAGAAGCAGAAGAGACAGCCAGTGTATATAGCGTTCCTACTAGTGTGGGAAGCGAAGCAGGCAGCGCTAGTACAATGACTCAGAGGTCTCCTGACCCAAAACCAAAGCCGAGGAGCCGGACTCTAGAAGCAGAAGTAGACAGGAGGCATTATGAAGAAGCTGCAGAAAGATATCGATGTGAAAGGGAAAGAGAGGCAGAGCTCAGGCTGGAACAACAGGTTCAGAAGGAGATGCAAAAACTGAAACTGTCATTGGAAAGACAGCAAACTGCAGCAGAGGTGGAACAGAGATCGCCCACCAGCTCAGAACATGCGAAACATGTCCGCATCTCCAAGCATCCCACAGTGGAAAGACTTGGAAGTTCAGTTCACGCAGCGAAATGATGATGGACTGGAACGCCGCCTACATAAGCTGGAGCAGCAGGCTGATGAAATAATTGAAGAACTGAGGAAGATGCCTGAAAAACCAACCAGACTCACAGCCAGTGACATTACGACTGTCGGGAACCATGACATCACACAAAGACACCTGCTTAACACACGTGCGACAACAGTTGAGTAATATTGACGATGCCCTTCACGTGTTGAAGCCAACAAGAACAAGATGAAGAAGATCAAGTCCAACACCCAAATAAGTGTGAATGGTTTGATGAACAGCTGGCCAAGAAAACCCACAAGCAGAAAAAACCGCTTCAGAAACTGCCAAAACTGTCACCAAGGAGACTTCGCAGTGGGACACAGCTCCCTTCACAAGATGACTGCAGTGACAGCGGAGAAGATGAGAAACCTAATTGACTTAGGTCCAGACCCAGTACACCCCATGTGCCCCATAATGACAAAGCCCAATGGTCAGAGGCAATACGTGCCGTGGTCCTTCTGTGACATGATAGGGCTTGCAGACAGACTACCAGACCTCACGGAAGGAGCCAACAAATGGATTACAGCCTTGGAAGAGAACACAGCTGGAATAACTCTAGCTCTAGGGGACATAAAGGCACTGCTCATGAACATTATCGGGAAACACTCCACAGAAGAAATCCTTCTTGGAGCAGGATTGAACGCATTGATCGGAGGAAATACTGCAGACCATGTTGGTTTCAACAGGACACCGCAACCAAGTATGGAGAGAGCTACGAAAACATTACCCAGAAAAAATGGATCCTTCAAAACTAGAAGGAGAAATGTTGAAAGAAAATGAATGTCCAGCAAAATTTCTGCATGCATTCCAACGAAAGTGGCGTGAGGAGACTGGCGGTGCATGGAATGCCAACAGCACCACCGAAAGCTTGTTCAAGGTAATGATAAAGAAAGCCATGCCAGCAGAAGTGCAGAAACGACTGGAAAATGTGGTTGGTTTGATGAAAATGGACTGGCCTCTGTTTTCAGAACATCTCATACATCATGTAGAAAGTGTGAGAAAAGAAAAGCAGAGAGAAGACGATGCGCTAACAAGCTGATGTCCAACAAGCTGACACAATTGCAGCTATCTGAATTGAGCTCCAAACACAAAAAGGAAAAAGGAAAAAGCTAAAGCTCAAGCACCTGTGGTCACAGCGGAGCAGCCTCGAGCACAGTCCAAAGTCGAGGCAACTCTTCAACTACCAGTTACACAACCAACACAGCAACCACAGCTCCAAGCACCAGCGCCACAGCCAACGGAGCAATCGGGAACTACATCTGCAACGTTGCCGCCGACAATTCATGTCCATGTGCAACTCCCACTTGAACTGCAACAATGGTTCTCAGTCCCAAAATCTACTCCTCACATAACTCTGTTAATTAATAGCTAAAGGTTATGAATCCCATGATCTAGGACCAATGATGAAAAATGACGTGCTGCAGATCCCTGAATGGCAGCAAACCATGAACAAACACTTGCATGTTTCTCCTGATAAACAGTACATTAGAATATCTCTTAGCACCGCTGATGAAGGACAGGCGAGGAAAGTATTAGTATCTAATGACACCCCTAAACAACTACGACACTCACAGCAGAGCACACAGAACTATTAAAACAAGTACCTACACAAATATGGTCACAACACAAGACAGATATAGGATTAGTGAAATCTGCACAGCCCGTTAAGATCAAGTTAAAACCTAATGTCATACTACCTTACAAAAGGCAATATCCACTGAAACAACAAGCTGTAGAAGGCATCAAGCCCACCATTGAGGGTTTGATAACTGCAGGAGTGTTAATTAAAACCAAAAGCCCCTGTAACACTCCAATCTATCCAATCCAAAAGCCACATTCTCCAGATTATCGCCTAGTACATGATCTGCGCGTTGTCAACTCCATAGTCAATGCAGAAACTCCCATAGTACCTGACCCACACACACTTTTGTCAAATATCCCACCAAACACCCACTGGTACACAGTCATAGATTTATGTTCAGCATTTTTTAGCGTACCTTTACATCCCGATTCACAGCACTTATTTGCATTCACATTTCAGGGTCAACAGTACACCTACACTCGTTTACCACAAGGTTTTGTTGAAAGCCCATCAGTATTCAATAGAATTTTGGCTGGCAGAGGATTTACATCATCTCAATGTACAGAGCACAATCATTCAATATATGGATGACATTCTAATAGCTAGCCCTACTAAAGAGCACTGTGAGCGAGACTCTATTACCATGTGTTAACAGCACTTGCTAAAGGAGGACACAAAGTCAGTAAAGACAAACTTCAATTCTGCCAAGAAGAAGTAGAGTATTTAGGGAGAAAACTTAGCGGTAATCAGAGAAAAATAGCCTCCTCTCACATAGAAGCAATAACTAGAATACCAAAACCACAAACTGTAGGTCAAATGCTGTCTTTTCTGGGAATGGCTGGTTATAGTAGAGCCTTGGATTTGTGATTATGCAATATAAAAGCTGCTCCTTTGAGAGCATTGATACGTGCTGTAGGACAGGCAGACAATTCAGCCACGTTACAGTGGAATGATGTTGCTGAACAGAGTTTTCAAGCATTAAAACATGACCTACAAACTGCTCCCGCACTCGGAAATCCAGACTACAGCAAGCCTTTCTATCTGTATGTTGCAGAGAGATCAGGCTATGCTTGTGCAGTATTAATGCAAGAAACCCCAGTAGGTAAACAACCATTGGCGTACTATACTACCAAATTGGACAATATTGAAGTAGGGTTACCACCCTGCTACCAAGGACTGGCTGCAGCCTTCTTTGCGTTCCAAAAAGCGTCTTCTATTACCATGGGACATCCTGTTACTTTATATACACGTCCCACCAATTACATGCATTATTAACGAGTCCACGTTTTGTTCTAACACAAGCAAGAAAAACCGGTTATGGTTATGAGTTATTCTCTCTACACCGGAACTGACAATTCAGCGTTGCAATACAGTTAATCCTGCAACACGTTTGGTGTTTGCCTGAAGAAGGCACACCTCATGACTGTATTCAAAAAACAGAAGCTTTCCTGAAACCGAGGGAAGACATGTATAACCAACCAATACCAGCGGACTTGACTTATTTTGTTGATGGTTCATGTTTCAGAGATGCAACAGGAAACCATGCAGGCTATGCTGTGATACAATTGAATCCCTGATGACACCTTTACCGAGGTACAAACAACGAAACTCCCTCAACCTTGTTCTGCTCAGTTAGCAGAGATCAAAGCACTGACAGCAGCCTGCCAATTAGCAAAAGGCAAACGTTTGAATGCATATACTGACTCAGCATATGCCTACGGCGTATGTCATATCAATGGCAAAATTTGGCAGCAACAAAGAGGTTTCAATAGGGCAGATGGCACACCAGTAACTCATGGTGCTGCCATTTCAGCTCTGTTAGAAGCTATTCACCTTCCATCCGCCTTAGCCATCATCATAAATGTCCAGCACATCAAAAAACTGATTCTTTGATAGCAAAAGGAAACAATGCGTAGCTGATGAAGCAGCCATAAACGTGCAGCAACCAAAACGTGCAACATGTATAGGCCCTTTGTTGGTAGCAGAAGACTGTGAACCCCTTACAACGTTGACCTCGTTGATAGAAACACAACGTCAAGCTAGCATTTATGAACAAAGTGTATGGCTGAAACGAGGAGCTATTTAATGTACACAAGATGGTCCACACAAAGACCTGTGGCGCATTCCAGCCCACATGGTCACTTCGTGCTGCCCATAATGCTGCAAAAAACAGCTATCCTTAATGCGCATGGTCAGGACCATTGCGCAAGGGGGGAGATCTTGAGATGACGACTTAGAGCGGTTTGGTTGTCACCGTTTTTAGCAGCTACAGTAGATAGAACTTTAAATGAGTGTATAGTGTGTGCACAACATAATGTACGAAAAGCTTTTTCAGCACCTATAGCTCATATACCGCCTCCAGATGGTCCTTTTAGACACTTAATGATGGATCATATAGACATGACAGAGCGAATCAGAGGCTACAGATACGCTCTTGTAGTAATTGATAGGTTCAGCAGATGGATTGAAGCAGTTCCAACCAAAGGAACAGATGCTAATTCAGTAGCCAAGTTTCTATGTAAAGAAGTTTTTCCAAGATTTGGTTTCCCTGATACTATCAGTTCGGATAATGGTCCTGCATTCGTGGCGAAATATAACAAAAATAACCTTTCAAGATGTTAGGAATCAAGCAAAAGTTTGGATGTGTCTATCACCCACAGTCGCAGGGTGTGGTAGAGCGAGCTAATGGAACTTTGAAAGCCAAGCTAGCTAAGATTAGGGCAGATAGTGGTAATAAGCTAAATTGGGTAGATGCTTTACCGCTTGCTTTGAATGTCTATGAGGTCACAAACTAACAGACTAACACACCTAACACCGCATGATGAAATGATGACTGGAAGACCTATGCCTGTGCCATATCTTAGAGGACCTTATCAAGGGCCACCCTTAGAACAATGTGAAAAAGAATTGGGGGCCTACTTTGCAACATTTAACCTAAATACAAATACATAAAGTTGTCTTCCAACAGACCAAAGCAGCAGCTGAGGATCGTGAAGCTGAGATCCAGCCGCAACTGCAGAAAGGTGAAGCCTGGTGACTGGGTATACGTCAAAGTGTTCAAAAGAAAGTGGGACCAGCCCAGACGCGGAAGGTCCTTTTAAGGTTACTCTAACAACTCCTACTGCTCTCAAAGTGCAAGGTAAGACCGTTTGGTTTCACCTAAATCACTGCTGCAGAGCAAACGATCCAAGTGAGACTGAGATCACAGCCCGGACCGAGAAGGGGCGACGACGACGCCGCCCCGCAGGGAGACACTCGGCCGCGGAGAGACAGCCCAGAGGAGAGCGACGCCTCACCACCATACAGGCGATCGCAGAGGCTGGCAGAAAGAAGGGGGAGAGACAGTGGAAATACTCAGAGTAGTGGTTCATTAGCTACTAGACAGAGCCATATTTCAGACGAGCCAGATGACACAGAAACAGAAAATGAAGCACCACCATCAGACCCAGAAGAGGGGTCCAGCCTCTCACACGCTCCAACCAGAAGCCGATCCACACATGTATTTTGATTGGAAAACGAAAAGTTGGAAACAAATCACAGACTAGAAAACTAAGGCTTGGGGCGGGGACACTAGTGATAGTTATAATAATTTGGTTGCTTCTGAACTCAGTTCAACACCTTGACACTCAACACTTAAAAACCAGTAGAGAACGACTTGTTGAGTGTGCATTGGCAGCAGGAATGAAGGCAACACTAAAGGGAGTACTGATGACCAACAAGAGCACAACCATCAAATATGAGAGTTTAAAAATACATAATCAAACATTAACAATAGAATCAAAACAGGAAAAAATGAACTTCTTTCCTCTCAGTGAGCGATGCGAGACAGAAGGTGTGGTTGTTATAGACATAAAGTGTACAAAAATCTGGTGTGCAGAAAACAAGACAAACAAAATTGTGACTAAAGATTTGGCAAGAAGCATGGTAATGGTTGTTAGAAAACATGATAAAACCAAAACTCGAATTCCCAGAGCATTACTACCCAAAAAGATTAGATGGAAAACCTTAGGATGGGAAAATAATATGTTCTATCAGTGGATGAACTATTCAGACCAGACAAGTGAGTAACCGAACCTGTGTAACATGCTACAACTCAAAGCACAAACCTGTCATTTTGCCTTTCCCCGGATTTGTTGATGGAAAATGTGACAAAAAGAAAACATGCCTCGTAGAATGTACAATGCACATGGCTGCAAGACTAAACAAAAGTTGGACAAATGACACGTCAATCTGTCCTTATGCATTATCTCCAGAATTACCTGTAATGACTCCTTCCGGTGACACAAATTCTAGAAAACACAGTGCACCCATTCTGCATAGTTAACAAACGTACCCTAAACCGTGCACTCAAAAAAGGACTTCTCCAAAGTCGACTTTCTACACTGCCTAACAACAACTCTACCCGCAAAAGAAACTCAACAAGAAAGAGCCGTACAAGAACCTCAACGGCAAAAAAGAGTCTATCAATTTACACTACCTCAAAAAATGCATCAATACAGTGTGACCAAATTGTTCAGAATGGAAAAAGGGTGCATGTATGGTGTCACGACCCGGCTCCTAGGCCGTGACAAAAACCGGAGAAAACACAGGCCTTAACTTAAAATAAAAATATTTATTGTAACCAAAACAACTAAACTGAAGAGAAAACCACAAGTATGAGATGTGTTTGTCAGTAAATCAGTAACGTCCATGTGGATGTGTGTAGGTAAGTTCATGTGCAGTGTTGTGGAGTGGAAAGTAAAACTAGAACCAAAAATGAGAACAAACAATGCTGGCGCTGGCTGAGGAAGAGAGACCGAGCCACAAGAAACAGCAGCTTATATATCCTGTGGGGGATTGGACCCAGCTGCTCCCAATCTGGATTGGTGCTGCAATCACCTGTCACTGCACCTCAGAAAGAACAGACGATTGGTTACACCCCACACAGGTACCCTAAGCAGGGGCCGTCACAATGGCGAAACGGAACATATGTCAGGAGCTTTAAACTACCGAATATAACCAACCAGACATACCCATTGGCAGACATATTTTGGCTCTGTGATGACAACATGCAGGTAAAAGCTACTTTACCAGCAAATTGGACTGGCCTATGTGCACCTGTTATGGTGACCGGACAAGTGACTGTCCTCAGTCCACCGTCCCCTCAAAATCAAAACCGCACTCACAATCAAACACGAACAAAAAGAGATGTGAGCCTGAAACCAAACAAACTTTACACAGCAGATGAGAAAATATACATAGCATGGAATCAAGAGCCACGTAATGTGCCAAGTGAGTATGCAGCAGTCTCAGAAGCCTGGATTAAATAAATCTGGTCAAGCCTTAGGAGGGATCCCCATTACTGGGCCCATCATGAATGCACAATATATAGCACGCGAAACACTAGGTGGGTTAATCATCTGTGGTACAACCAGCAACGCTTCCTAAATTGGACCATAGCTGCTATGGAAGGCATAACTGAGCAACTACATGCCACTTCCTTAATGGCAATACAAAATAGGTTTCTCCTAGAGTCACTGTTAGCTCCAGAACAAGGAGTGTGCACTCTGATTGGAGATGAGTGCTGTACAGTGATCCCCATGAATACAGGAGAAGAAGGTAATTTGACTGCCATACTGAAGCAATTGAAAACAGCCAGAGACGAACATGTACAAAATTCTAATTGGAACACTAAACCACATTGGTTGGAAAAGGTATGGAAATGGCTTGAGCAACTATCTTGGTCAAAAGTCTTGTCAATCATTGCATTAATTCTAGGTGTCCTTTTTCTGATCGCTGTGGTAACCCTGTGTTGTGTATTTCCTCTTATCAAGTTGATGATTGGACGAGCTACCAAAGCCATATTTCAATTTCCGGTAGTTATCCAGCAATCTATGGTACTAGATAAACTAGCTGACCACCACTTAAACTCCCTTACTGGCTCAGACGACACCGATTCACAGATAACCTTATAATGGCTGAGTGTGTCAGTAAAAAAGTACAGATATAGGCGCTGGCAGGAAGAAGCCAAAACATCAGAGGGCATATAATGCAGCTCTCCAAAATATATTTAATCAACTCCCATTTGGACCTATTGCATTCACTAGCTCGGATACGACTGAACGCCATGGTGCAAATTCTGTAAATTCACCAAATTATCCGCTAATGCAACCACCCTTCCAGATTCGCATCTACTCCATTAACACCAATCACTGGCAATGGACAGGGCAGTGCTATACACTACAAAAAGGTTTGACTTTAAGAACATACCAAGGTACCAGTATATTATGTTTATGATTTGGTAAATGAACATTCTTGCGTGCCTCTGCTCACCCGAGGAAAGATAGAAATAGTCGCCATATATCTGTATTCAGACCTTTTATTCTCTACTCATCGAAAGTCTGTCTAGAAAAGGTAGTGCTGCAGTTGCACATTATTCACAACAATGTCATCAGGCATATAAGTCATATGGGGATATAAAAAACATAGTGATAGCTGGAAAAGTGGTAGGCTATCAGGACTATTCCAAGGGCCAAGCCTATTCTCTTGATGAGTAATGATGTATATCTCATCCGAGTAGGAAAAACATGGCTGACCCTCGGAGAAACTGGTGGCAGATCCCTCAGCATATGCCTGAATTAGTGAAACAGGAGGAGTCCCAGCCTGGTCCCAGTTCACGGCCCCAAGGGGTGGGACTGCTGATGCCTGCCCAAGACCCATTCATGCCAGGGCTGAACCGGTTGACACCTCCTCCACCATATCGACCACCTCCACCCCTCTGGAATCCGTTCCCATCTTGCCCAACAACCATCGGAGCCCTCAACATCATGGCAACCAGGACCCGTCATGGAACAACCCCCTCCAATACCCAAGAATGAGCCGGATCCTTTTCCCATGTTCCCGGGAGGATGTTCTCAGCTATTGCCTCCACCACGCCCATACTTCTCTGATAGTGGGTTTGAGCCCTCACAGGGTGTTCCTAACCCGCCTAACCTCCCTCTTCCATTACCGACTCCTCAAGGTGTTGGATCCATCCCAGGGACCCTGCCTGCCCGATGGTCACCACCTGTGCCTGCATCATTGTCCTCTGCTCCACACCCCGTGCCTACTACTCAGTAGCCTATTGCCCGCAGAGCGCCCGCAGGCGCCTCACCTTACGTGAAGTCGGAGATCTGTCTAGACCGGATTATGTACGTCTCCGTGACACCCTCAACACGGAAGATCGCCTTCTCCTTACGGTGGTTCGCCATGGTTTGTCGGCCTGCCGTAGAGATTTACGCAGGAAAGTGGTTTCGCGGAGGGTTCGCGACCAAAGAAAAGCTCTCAAATTGGTGGAAAACCGCTTCTCTGTCTCTGTCGTCCTGCCCGCATATTCAGACCCACCAAACCCTTCTGCCTCACCAGACCCATCAGGCCTACCAGGCCCATCTGGCCCTCAGGCTTAAAATGGCTGGGGTGTACGACGTGCTCTGCCCCATTGCCATGATCTCCGGCTGGAGATCTCAAGTGGATACATAGTTACATACATAACCTGCTTCCCAAGTTTGGATACTTTCTTCACCATCCTGAAATGTTTCCATCCATGGACTCACGCTAGAATCCATACTTATGGACTCACTGTGTTTTAATCATGGACACTGCCCACCTCTCATGCTGTGATTGTATCTACATATATGTGTTGTGTTAAGTGAATTCATGTGTAACTCCATATCATTGTCATACTGTCCATCAATTACCTCTCAATCAGTATTATTGTGCTTAAGAGGTTTGCACCTCATTTTAATTGACTACTGATTATGTGCCTGATCTACTGAAGTGATAGACTCAATTTGACAATACTGTTTTTTGTAACATGATGATTTGTTGTGCGCCATCACCTATTGATCATTAGTAGATACCCTGGATAATTTACCATACTATATGATTATTTTGCTAAATCATGAGATTTTTATTGTTGTATTTTTGCTTGTTCTTTGAAAACACTACTGTGCTTTAGAATGTATTGAATCCATGTTGTTGGTGTACTTACATCCTACGTGTATTAAGAACCAATACATAATGCTATCCCTATATTTTCGTGATGTATTCATCACGAAAGGGGGGAAATGTGGTGTCAATTTTCAATGCCTTATGTTTATGTGTGTATGTTTTGCAAGGCTGCTATTTACTTACTAGGCCTCATTATGATTATTAACACTGATGTATGGTAAAATCCTTAGTGTGACTAACTACACAAAGAAAGTACGAGATTGATGTTTACTTTTTTGATGTTTACTTTTTAAAAAACCAACCAATAGAAATTCTGACTCCATTAAAAATGAAACTATGTATGTTTGAAACAAAATGCACTCACATTAGATAAATCAGACTCCATTAAAAATTGGCTTCATGCATAAAAGGGTAATTCCAGACACCAATAAAAACCACTCCCAAAATATGAAAGATGGGAGAAAAGGGGCATGTCTTGCCATGCCCCTTGGTCTAAAACACACCTACACCTCACAATATAAAAGGAGATGCACAGAAGGTTAGAGTTCAGTTGTTCTGCAGGACAGCTCATGATTTTTGCTTCTTGCTGAAGAATAAAGCCTTTTGGACTTAACTTTGCTGGACTCCAGTGCTTATTTGGACTTTGCATTTTCTTTGGAAGAAGGATTTAAACACTTAGAAAACTTTTGAGCAAAAGACTTAGAGAAAAAAGTAAGGTGCGGAGAGCCAGGCAGGACCAGACTTTGTCTCCAACTGGCCCTTGGACTTAGTCTACAGCTCTGCCTGAAAAATCCACATCAGTTCCTCCTAATGCAAGACAATGCTAGACCTCATGTGGTTGGAGTGTGTCAGCAGTTCCATCAGGAGCATGCCCAGGTGTTGTAGGGAGGTCATACAGGCACGTGGAGGCCACACACACTACTGACTACTGAGCCTCATTTTGACTTGTTTTAAGGACATTACATCAAAGTTGGATCAGCCTGTAGTGTGTTTTTCCACTTTAATTTTGAGTGTGACTCCAAATCCAGACCTCCATGGGTTAATAAATTTGATTTCCATTGATAATTTTTGTGTGATTTTGTTGTCAGCACATTCAACTATGTAAAGAACAAAGTATTTAATAAGAATATTTCATTCATTCAGATCTAGGATGTGTTATTTTAGTGTTCCCTTTATTTTTTTTGAGCAGTGTATATAAATTATAATAGTAGATTATTTTGCTCCATAACTGATGTAATAGGTGTGTAAATAAGTGTTTACTTAAAGTTTGCCATTTTGACAAAAAAGTTCATGATATGTCAATGACGTGTTTGTGACTTGACTTGAATTTTATTAGTATATAATTATTAATTATTTAGCAGAGGTGATTGAAGTCTACACAATAACAGCTGGCTATTCTGTGTGTACTGACATGTGAAAATGAAAAGGATCATTTTCTATTTTGTGTGTCTATATAATTTGTAATTTGCTCTTTTTTTTTTTTTTTTAAAGGTCAATTTTTATACTGTTAAATTAAGGTACAAAATCATAACCACAAGTACAAGATTGGTCCCAATAAGGTACAAACTACAAGGGTACAAAAAAGGGTACAACAGCTGTACCTTGCCATAGTGACAAGCCGTTGTAACCCTGAAGGTACAAATTTAGCTTCTGACAGATATTGATAAGATTGTCTTTTGTGTAACCTCACTATCAATTTCTTTCACGTTTCTACCACTACAAACCCTTAAATTGTAAATGTCAATTTATGCTTATTTTTTCAAAAACTTTACAAGAGGTAATATTTAACCACACTTTTTTCATGAAACTCAAAAAACAACTTTGTGTCCAGAATTTTACACAATAGGGAACAACTATAAACAACTATAAATAAAAGGGAAATTTCACTTCAAGTACTCTGATTATTGCATAACTTCTACAGCTGGCAAGTCTGAACTGGAAGTTAGCTCCAGTTTCAGAGTTGTCAACTCTGGCTATTTTTGTTGATCTGTTTTTTTCTTGGTCTTATGTAACAATAAAGGACATATTTGATCACATGATCAGACAAAACAAGCAACTGGAAGACTTTGCCTTTAAACTGTGGTGGACATAATACTTTTAATATAAAAAAAAAGAATTTACTTGCAGCCCAAACATAAAGTCCTTACTTCCAGACACAAGAGCAAAAATTCAAATAAGACAACAAGACTAGATTTAAGATTAATGTGGATATAGGTCTATTTGTTCCTTTTTTTGCTGGATATTTAATAATTATTTAATAAATAAAACAATTATGGGGCACATTAATGTTACTTTAATTTACAATAAACTTATATTTAAGTTTAGAATTACATACAAAAAACTGCTTTCAAATGTGGAACTTAGTAAATAACTACAGTACATTTATTGCAACAAGCCTGGGAAAAAAAGGAACTATTTATCATCAGTCATGTGTTTAAGGACAGCTGAACAGAAAAATCCAGTGTCTATCACTAATAGATGATCAAAACTACATCATTCACAATTTCACAACACACAAGGACTCAAAATACATGTGACACTCTTACTAATTACAATTTTTTACAAAGTTTATTGCACAATACACAAGCTGTGGTGAGCTATTAATAACTCACAAATGGTTCATCAACTTTCTCCAGAAATATGACATCAAATTCTCTACATACAATGTCATCCATTTTGATATTTTTCAAACCACTTTCATGCGAAAAACTAGACCTCTCAGTCCATATTTAATAAAATGAGAAGCAGAAAAGAGTGACTCCTCCTTATCTTTCTTCTTTGGATCATAGCAGTCCTGCTTTCACAAAGTTCAAGTAATGATAGAAAGACCCATAATATATAATCAATCTTAAAAGTAGAATGAGGAGGATTTGTCACCTGTGGTTTGTAAACACAATATTCAAAGTTGGCCGCTCCTCTCCAGCTCAACGACAGCAGAAGTGCATGTCAGGCTTACGATCTGGCACCTGGTTGCTATGATTTTGTAGCTTCTACCACCACAACCCCTGCGCACTGCACCCAGAAACATCCCAAGTATAGCAAAATAACAAAATCCAGGCAAAGATCAGGGCCTCTACAGATACAGACACCATCACACACATCTAGTGCATCATAAGTGATGATCTGGAGTGGTTATTTTTGTATGAGTCTTTATGTTCTTTTCTAAGAAAAAAATCCTACTCATTCTGCCTTTCAATCAATATTTATAGTTCAGTGAGAAGATGAGATGTAAACATGATCATATAGTAGGCAGCACAGCAAATGTTTAAAAAGGTGCTCATAACAGACACATTCAAGCAGGAAGATTAGATCTATCTGCTACCAGACAATATTTCTACCACCTTCTCTGCTGTGGCCTTCCTGTCGCTGTTTTGCAGCATTTGGACCAACTTCCTTGAGCCTCCCCTGCCATAAGTCTCCGCAAAGATCCCGAGTAGTCTGACCGTCTGCTCCTGGGTGTTATTAGGGGAATCCAGTTGACAAGACTCAATAGTAGCCGGGAGATATGTTGCTACGTCTCGCTATGTCCTGGATCACTGTCCATCCAGTCTCTCGTGCAATGTCAGACAGGTAAGGCAGGAGATCGACATCTTGAACTAAAGTAAAAGACAGAGAAAATGACGATTTATCCAATACAGCAAAACACACATCAGAACTTTAGTGATCTTTCAGAGGTATTTTGATTCTTAACACAAAAATCACCACACCTATCTGGGCTAATTTCAGACCTCTGAATTCTCACTGTAATGCACACAGGTCTAGTCTGGTGTTGTGCAGATTAAAATAGCTGAGTCAATCACAGCTTTGTAAGCAGGTTTAAGAATGAGGACATCCAGTGCCCGAGCCAAAAAAAAAAAAACTACATCCATGACAAATAGCGACAGGTTGTTGTAATAAATAAAGATAAAAAAAAACAAAAAAAAAAACAGTAACTCGGCATAAAGCATTAACTGCTGCAATAAAAACACAACTCTCCCAAAAAATGAAATATCAATCAATCAGCTATTTCTGACAAGTTTAAAATACAAAGAAATGGCTGTTAAAGCTCTAACGTGGAGTCAATATTAAGAACATATTCCTTTCTTACCTGTAAGACTCTGCAACTCCTGAGAAGCAGAAGCAGAATGAATGTTAATAAAGGATGAACAACTCCGTAGTGATAAAACTGATCACATGAGCATTACATATATGTCACACACAAGGACACAGAACAACCACACTATCAAGGACACCAAAGGTTTCAGACAACTAACCTGAGCCTCCTACAGAAAGGGTTAGCTATGCAAGTGTTAGAGGGGGGACAGAAAAGCATTTGTCAAACATGCACCTGTGTACATGAATGAGTCAGAGACTTGTAAGCAGACTGAAGAGATCACACCAGAGAATATTTACCACGTCATTTGCGTTTCCATTACTGTGTTGTCCACGGGTTGTTTCTTGTCTCTTTCCTTAAGTGATAAAAAAAAAACTTATTAAGAAGATAGGGAAAAACAGCTATTCCATCTGAATGTTACTTAAATTGAATTTTAGGTATTGTTACTATGCTTTGCCGTTTCACTGAGGAACACATGAGGTTGTAGTGCCCTCTGCTGGTCCTGTTATATATAAAAGTGGTAGAGATACTTGCTTGCTTGTCTCTTCCAGATATAAAACCCAACAGCTCCAGCAACAGCAATGAGTACAACCAAAACAACTAAGCCAACTATTGCTTCTGTACTGATTCCTGTATGGAAGATATGGACATTGCATTTTTATTACAAACAAAATTCTGCAACTTCTGTTTATGGCAATATACTACTTGACGCCATCATGAACTTAATCAAAGAAACCATACCTTCAGTTTGTTCATTGCACACTGTGTCACTGTTGACCGTACAGGGTACTTTGACTCCTGCAGTGCCACATCTGCAATCAAAAGAAAAACAAGTATCAGTGACTAAATCATAACTGCAAAACTTATCATGATTTTTTTATCTATTGGATGCTACACAGCACAACTTCCTAGTTTATAGATGTTTAAAGGACCAGAACTTACTTTGTGCAAGGCTGACAGAGTGTGCAGGTTCCTGTGCCACTGTCACAATAGTGATCCTTTTTACATCGACACTTCCTGTCCCGGCCTCGGGTGCAGGGTTCGGCCTCTTCGAGATTTGCTATAAGGAAGGGAAAAGCACACAACTGTGAAGATTATGTGGCATTTACATTTACAATCTTTAATATTGTGGTTATATATTAATTACCAGGACTTGCTCTATGTCGTTTCTGTCTATGTTGTTGTGTCTAATAGATTTATATCTTTCTAGTAGAAAAATTGAAATATTGCTTTTGATTTCTTTTTTTTTTAAAACCTCATCCACCAACTAAGGATTATTTTCATTATTAATTATTCTGACATTTTATTGTTTAACTGCTTTATGTTAAGTGTAGAACATGTGTAAAATGTGGTGTTTAAAGGGTGTTTAAAAAAGTAAAGATTTTCCACCAAATTGAAATAAATGCAATAATTATTGCAATAATAACTATAATAACTAATATTGATAATATATACTAAGTTATGTGGGTCTTATATATCATTAATGTATTATGTTATATATGTACCTGTAAATGTGATCAGTAACACTTGTGCTTCTCCTACTGTGACTATTCAAAATGTGTGCTGTGGTTTACTGAAACGGAGCATCCTCTTTTGCAATTTTGACCTAATGTTTCGGAAATAAAAGAAACAGACTCTGTGTTCATACCGTTGGGTTGTGTGCAGGATGTGCAGAGCTCACAAGACCTCTGGGAATTCCATTGATTTGTGTATGTCCCATCAGGACAGAGCTCGCATTCTCCCTTCTGTAGATTTGTAAAGCAGTCCTTCTTCACATACTGACCTTTAGTGTGGAGACACAAGAGCCACAAGATAATGTCTGAATCAGTTTGGGCCATCTTTACAATATACACACCCACATAGAAACAAATTCAAAAAGTCACACAGTTTGAATGGACATATTCATCAAATTATGTCAAGAAATATGTCATAGACAACTACCCAGGGGCCCCCAATCCCCCCAAGGGTTTTTTTTCCTTTTTAACATATATTTATGTCTTTTTTGTCTCTTAATTTAACCCTGCTTCTGATGAGTTTACAGCCTAAACATCTTTACAGCTTTATGATAACATCCTATTGACATTCAATGGTGGACACAAGAAATAATGGAACTAAAGACTATACATTTTTCCTGCATGAGAAAACAATAAATCTATTTTTTTTTCAAGGAGGCAGAAGATGCCCCCGTAAAATCAGAAGAAAAATCAAAACATACAAGGTACAGCTGAGTGACAATATCTGAGGCACAAATGTCAAAAGATAAAAAGGTAAAACATAAAACTGTTTATCACGTTTAATCCACGTTTTATATAAGAATGCTAACTAATGGACATAGCTCTGCATTGCAGGCAGGATGATTTGACACCTCTACAATTAAAGAAAGCATTCAAAACTTACATGCACTTTAACTTAATTGATGCCTCTACATGACCTACATAAAACACATCTTCTTGACCACCATCAAGAAGACTGACTATTTCTGTTATTTTCTAATAGTTATTATTAGTGCCTGCGACCAGGTAAGATTTTTCCACAAAGTGAAAAGGAGGGAACATGTAACCTCACTTTAGGCAAAACAATACCGCTGCCTTGACAAGTTGACAAAAAAAAAAAAAATACAAGTTCCATTGAGCTGCTTTAAGTAAAAGTGTCAGGGAACTGTAGTTAAATTATCAAAAGTAAAAGTACTTAAAATAAAGTCAAATGTAAGTATGTAAGTAAGATGTGCCCCATCAGTCCTTTATTATCATATCTGATGTTTCGGATCAAAATTACTGCTGGATTTTCATGAATGTGGCAGTTTATTGCTGCAGATGTTTATAGCTGAGCTCATTTCAACAACTATATATATATTTCTTTTCACAAGCTCCAAGCTAAAAAAAAACTGCCCTTTTCCAAGTAGTTACAACCAGTTTTAATCAGTTTTCAGCTTTGTGACTGTGCCTCAACTAGCTAATCCAGTTTATATAGGTTCCAAAACATCAGATATGATAGTAAAACACCAGCAGAGGCCATTTCACTGCACTATGAGTACTTTTGATAACTAAAATTTGCTGATACTGATAAACAGCATGTGTGGTTTTCACATAGTTTGATCTGCAATGTGAAAAGCAACTTATGCTGTTGGACAAATATAGCTACCTGCACTGGATACTCGAGGTACCTGAGTATTAATATTTTCTGCACTTTCATACTTCATACTGTATTTTTGCAGAGGGTGTCTGAGCTTCACCTTGCGGACAGAGACAGCAGTTCCTCCCTTCGTGTTCGTAGGTGCCGTTTTCACACTGGTTTGTTTGGGAAATTACCCTGTTGACAGGAAATCAAAAACGAAAGTGAAAGTAAAAGCTTTAGTTTGAACACATTACATTATTATAATTATTTATAAGAAACGTGATTATAACATTCCACCTGACGTAGGCGCGCACAGATGTCGTTTACGTATCGTTACATTTTGTTACGTAGAAGTTCGAACTCAGGTGTTGCGGTGAATTTGGTCTCCCCTTCAACCACAGACCCGCCATGCCCAAGCCAGCCACTAACATTTTATTTCACCTCAAACCTCTAAACGCTAACAACAATCTCTAATTACCGATTCAGCCTCAAGGTAAATTAAACCGACTCACCCCGAAACCGACGGGTGGGTTTAACCGAATCATTTCAACGCAACACCTACATCGCCACCTACTTTTTATGGTTACCTCACACGTGTTACACCATGGGTAAGTTAGTTAAATTTACTTACACTTGGGGAAGAAGGGTGAGCAGAACAAAAGTGATAAACCACACTGAAAGCTTGTGTGAACCCATCGCGATCAAACATATCATAACCAACACTTGAAAAACGTTTCTGGCAAGGCACTCTAGCTGCGCATGCGCGGGTTTTTTTTTTTTTTTTTTTTTAACTTTTGCTTTATCAGTTATGGGGACTCAGGAGTGAATCTTCTTCAGTACAATGGATTCATTGTTAAATTAAAAGTGAAATTTAACAAACAACAAACAAAAATCCGATACAGTAATTAATAAGTAATGATGAAGATGTGTTAATACCACAGATCTTAAGGAGACTTAAATGGACAAACAAAACTAAGGGGTGCCCTTACCTCTGAGCTCTTCCCTTTACCATTAAAAGAAAAATCTACTAAAGACTTATTCTAAAGAGGTTATAATTAGACAACCAGATAACTCTGTCTCCTCATATTACCAAAAGAAACCCATTTTAAATTTTATGGGCATTTACAAAAATGTATATATATTGATTTCCAATCAGGCCTCTGACTCTTTCATTTATTTATTCAAATGACTAATTTACACTTAATTAAATATTGAACAAACAGCTGTACTTCCTCAGTATTGTAAGAAGTGACAAGATGCTGCCAAAAATACATTTTACTGTGTTTTGGAAATCCCCACATTAACCAACTCTGACTGTGGTTAAAAGCAGGGCTTGCTGGATTTTAGAAATACTGAGATTACGAGTCACCCCTACACACCTATCACTTCTCTCAGAAAATTTTAACCACAGACCAAAAAGAAAGTATGTCCCTCAAATAGGATGTTTCACACCTCATTCACTCAACTGCTCATTTATACTTACTGTGCATTGTCTTTCTTAACATAAGGGTCAAAACAATGCTGCCACTCCTGTCAAAGTTAAACTTCTGAGTTAAAAAACACTGAAAACTGCATATGGAATACTAACATGTACGTTTTTCTATTCTGTAAAGCACCTTAGTGTTGTTAAAACACATAAGTGACCTCAACCTCTGGTTATGTGTCTGTCTATGGGAACATTCACAATGAATGGAAAACTCATGCATGGAGACATAAAAACAAGCAATTCCAACCTTTAAATTGTATTGTTTTTTATTTCATTTGTTCTATAAGATAATTAATAAGGAAGTTACATTTCTATGTTTTGCAGATGCCAGCCCTCCTGCACATGTAATCTTAAATTATACCACTAGGAGGTGTTATTGCTCTTTGTTTGACATGATGGCTGCTAGGAATTAGGAGACGTTTGTTGCTCCATCAATGAAATGAAACCTTATTCATTGTAGTGTGGTCACGTATATTCACTACTAACTATATTCAATAGTAAACAGTAAGTAAACATTCAATACAGACAAGCAGATTTTTAACTCAGAATATGGTGAGACAGTTGGTAAAATTGACAGAGGATTGATTGCATCTGATAATTTCAATCCACACCACAAAGTACACAACAAAAACTTTCCAACCATGATTTATCTTAAAGGTTAGTTAAAAGGTTAAAAGGTGCTATTTTAAACCAGTTACTGACTCACGGCTCTGTTCCTGTACATGAAATCAACCAAAATAAAAATACAAAAGGTGATACAGTTAAGTGAAGCACTGCAGGATAGATGCCACCCCGACACCAACTGAAGAAAATAAAATATTATGTTGAATAAAAGTGCCTTCCCGTTATGCTGTGTTAATCCACATCATTTAAAACCCAGTCTTTGATTTATAAAGTTCTTGCGGAGTGAATTAATGAAGCTCTTAATGTGCTAAACAAGTCATTTCTGTAGCAAGAAATCCATTATGTGTGTACCACTAACAAATGAATGCCTCACCCCTGACCCACACCCCCCCCACCCCAAAAATAGCATATTTGTTTGATCACTGCCAAGTGTAGTTAACAGCAAATTCATCTTTGAACAAAAGTGAAGGGAAAAAAGTATTTGGCTGGGGAATAAAAACTTAACTTGAAGGAGAACTCCGGTGGGATTTGGTTGTTATTGCAAGTGTATCAAATTTCAGCCCTTTGTAGTCCCAGTGAGTCCCAGTGTCGGATTTGCACCGGTCTGCTGCTGCTGCTCATTTGGCCCACTTAGAGAGCAAGATGAACACACACACACACACACACACACACACAGGTGTTGTTGAAAAATCATGAATTATTATTTTTAGCCTCACAACCATCTTGGTTCCATGGATGGCAACATCGGCCTGTCGGTCGGCCCACCACTTTGGCCCACACTTGACTGTCTCTACTACTGGATGGACTGCCATGAATTGACATTTTTTGTCCCCAGAGGATGAAAGCTAATGAATTTGGTGATTCTCTGACTTTTCTTCTGGCGCCAACACGAGCTGTGGACATGTCGATGAACAATTAACCTTTCAACTAGTGCCATCATCAGGTCAAACTTGAATTTTTTTTCTTAGTTTGTGAACAAATTTGTGCAAAACTGTTGACGTTTTGTGCTAGTTAGCACATATTAGCATGCTAACATGTTAAACTAAGATGGTGAACATGGTTATACCTGCTGAACATCAGTTTGTTAACACTGTTTTGGTATGCTGACATTAGCATTGAGTTCAAAGTACTGCTGTGCCCATGTACATCCTGACAGAGCTGCTAGCATGGCTGTGGACTTAAATCAGTACTATTTCCATATATTCAGAGCTGAAACAGTTAACATGTACTGCAGGGCCAAGTCTGACCTGCTAGATCAATGTCGAAACAATGGCAGCATTTGTTTGTGTTTGGTTCTGCAGCTTTTTTCATTATCATTCCTTCTTTTGCAAACAGAACTCTTTACAATGTGGGCTAATACTTATGAGAATATATCATGACGGATGAACATAATAACATAACATAATATGGACATTCATGCAGTTTAAATAAATCTGATGGCCTTCTCCCTCAGCCGCTAGCTTTGAGGATAAATAAATGGATGAGTTGGATATCGTCTTCTTGGCACAAACTCATGTATTTTGGCGCTCATCCTCTGTTTTGAGTGGGCTAACGCTTAATGTAATAATAGCGTTTAAAACTGTTACCAACAAGCCACAATGAGGGCACTACTCTCCTCCATCCTGCTGTACTGCAACAAAACCAGACAGGCTGCGAAACCACCACCAGAGAAGTGCAGCTCGTAGATTTCAGCTGCGTGGAAAGACGTTATCATCCGCGGCTGATGCATTCTGCCTCCCCTCGCCCCCGGGCCATATGCAGAATAGGGCAGGGTAATAGCTCCGCCGAGATGGAGGGGAGGAAAAATAAAATAGAATAAGACAATGTTTTTGTTGTTAGGAGGAAGGACCGCGTTGCAAAGCCTCCCCGGGGACACAGAAGAAGAAGAAGAGGGAGGAGATGAGTTGAGGAAGCAGGAGGTAACAGCTCCTTGTCTTTGGGTAAAAGAAGCGCCAGAAAGAAAAAAAGAGGAGACATCAGTGGTTGTGATTGCTTCTGTAGGCCGAAGTTCATTAAAGCTGTATTGCTTTGTTGAGTGTTTCATAAATGTAGTTAACTATAGTCACGATGTTCTCTGTCTTTTTTTGGAAATTGGGTCACGGCGGTGTTAACTCAAAACAAGCAAAGCAAACACGTTTTTTTCTAGAGATTTTTTACTGCATGCATGCCAGTGTCAGTTCCCCTAAAGTACACTATGTATTTGTTAATGTAAAATTATACGCACGTAACGGTGAAAGAGTTCCTCATATTTCATATTTACTTCTTTGAGGTTGGAACTTCTTCTTTAACTTGAGCTGTGGCACTTCTTTTATGGAGCCAAAGCTTTTAGGCCCACAGGTAGTAATCACAATCCACAAATGCACCAAGAGTGAATGTGAAAACTGCATTTCCAAAGGGGTCGACTTTGCTCTTTCAATGCAGAGCTATACTGCTGCGACTTTGACATTTAAACGTAACCGCAGTGACAGTTTTCACTTTTTCCGTCTCGAAGTGAATATTTGAAACACTCACCTTAAAAAATGAAGCAGACTGATTCAGCGCTCACGTTGGATGATGATGATTTTCAGGCAGGGATATTTTTATCTGGGACATCTCAAATGCATTAAGAGTGAAAGAGAATCTTTCACTCTTAATGCAATATCTTGCCTTATAACCTGTGTCCGGTATAGAAGAAACTGGAACTGGGAATTGGTGAGGGGTGAGGGGTGGGGGGGGGGGCAAACCTGATGCTTCTTCACACGCAGAGCAGGAAAAGACTCATGCTGCTCTTCAACTACAGGAAATAACCTCTCTGCTGATGACGCAGGTCTCTGGGGAATGCTCAGCAAGTTCTGTAGATCTGAGGCGTTACTGTGCACTCTGCAAGGCTGTGCAACATGTTGCAGCACGGACACACATATTCACACACTCGCAGCCACTCATTTCTTTGAGTGCGGTTTTGTGCAATACATTAAAAGTACGGATTGTGTTCATCTTTCAATCATCCCAAAAGCGACGAGACTATCTCCCAGTGTCTCTCTCCCTCAGCGCCAGCTTACACACATGCACAAAAACTAGATGAAAAGACGTAAATCTGTAAAGCTGCCACTAGACGATATGTCTGTGCAGAGAGATTTCCCCCCGCAACACATCCAGCGGTCTGCCTAATTAGAGCCGAGCGTATCTGTGGGCAAGGGAGTCTGTGTCTGCGCATGGATGGGGGATTTGGCCAAGACCATTCATTCACTGGGCTGTCTGGTAGGGAAGACAATGGAAAGCAGTTCAGATTGGATGTCTTGTTCCAAACTGTGCCGAGCGCTTTCCTCCAGCACAGAGGAAAGACAAGAATAATGCCGGTTGAATATCCCATAGAGATGGATTTATTGGGACTATTGGTATTGGAAAAATCCGGTTAGGGACTTAATCGAAACAGAGCGGCTGAGCCTGCAGGCCAGGCCAAACTGATTCCAGCCCTGCCTGTCCTGTCCTTTACCTGTCCTCTCTGTCCTCAGACGGGGCCCGTTCCAGTCATTTATTCTTTGTCCAGTACATGAAAGCGGCATA
Source organism: Scortum barcoo (assembly GCA_023238725.1). Taxonomy (NCBI): domain Eukaryota; kingdom Metazoa; phylum Chordata; class Actinopteri; order Centrarchiformes; family Terapontidae; genus Scortum; species Scortum barcoo. The sequence continues at coordinate 15,090,828 of CM041544.1, read as the reverse complement.
TTCCCTTCTTCTGACCTCTACAGGTGACTCGCCTTTCTCATTTCTGAGTCTGCTCTCATCCTGAATATGTTTTATATGCCTGTTGTCTTCATAGTCCCTAAATCTTTTGTTAAATGTTGCTGTGATCTACATCAGAAATTGCAATCGAGAGTATGTAGCTAACAGTAATTTATAAACACTCAACATAGATTGCTAAATGTAGTGATTAGACAGTGGAAATTGTTAGATAAACATAATGGTTAAACAGTTGAAATAATAAGCTACATGTAATACATAAACATTAACAACAGTTAGCTAAAAGGAATAATTAAAGGCTTTAAATAGTAATTTGATTTAAAAGTAGGTACATTTTCCCAGACAAAGTTTTGCAGTGAGTTCAATGTTAAAATGAAGCAGGAGGAGATGTTTCTTTAGACAATTTTATTTTTATTTCTGAACTGAGCAAAGAATCGAGAAGGGACAGTGACAGAGCACAGACGAAAACACGAATCAACCTTGGTCATTCAACAGATGGAGAGAATGACGAGATTCGAAAGGATTCAGATCTGATCTTGAACTGACCCTCTTCCTCCTACATAGGTATGTTATGTGTCTGTTTTATTTATGAAATATATTTCAAGATGTGGGTTTACAGACCATGGAGGTATGTCAGGTCACGGTGAACATAACTGTAATACACCCAGTCTATGATGGAACATTTTATGTTGGCCTTGCTACTGAGCTATATGAAGACACAACATTACTAGAGAAAAAAATACCATTACGAGCAGCCAAATTTGTTAGCTGTAAGCTTACATCTTATCTAAAGATAGGTGTATGAGCGGTACTAAGACAAAGTTTACTTTGTTTCACCACATTACCATATTAGAGTTATTAATTTCCCATTGCCACAAATAGATACGTTACCTTATCGTTATGCATTCTGCAACCAGCTGTGTTTAAAAAAGAAAAATATTATTAAAAATAAGTTGTCTTTTTTTCATTTGCTTCCAACACAAATGTGCTACTCAGATCAAGATCGTTATGACATGAGGTGTTGATGAAATGTTTGTCTTCAGAAGTTGCCAAAACAAAGAAAATGAAAGTTCCAGATTAAGAGCTTTAAATGAATACATTAGGAACATGACGGGTGGTGTTGATGAAAGGGTACTTGAGTTCACCTGTGGGAGTATGTGACCGGAAACACTGATCTACATGATATGACTTTCAGTTGGCACATAATAAGCTAATAATAAGGCTGCAAAATCTTTTTTTAGAAAATCTTGAAAGCTTTTGCATTTGAACGAAGAAGTCAGTGATAGACAATCATGCATGCATCAGATTTCTCTTTTTAAGTGCAATTGTTCTTGAGAGATTGGTGAAAATGTTCAGTAGTCTCTCTTAAATGGCAAGAAATCCTTTATTAATCACTGTTTACTGTTACAAACACAACCAACCAATAATTCTTATGTAACATATTCATCCGTGAGAAAATGGCAACATTTTACATGAAACTTTTCTCATTCACCCACACGGAAAACAGACATGAACGTGTGCTCAAACGCACACACACATAAACACACACAACACTCACACACATGAACACACAAAGCTATCACCTCCCACCCACCAGTCTGGAAAATATTAACCTTTTCATCTCATGTCACCTTTTTTATCTATCTTCATGCATCACGCTCACATGACTGCAAACACATTCCACACTGCACGCATGCACATGATGAGCCGGTGTGAGCACACACAGATTGACACACACCAACACACTGGACGGACACACGCAAGCGGCCGCAGATATCTCAGAGGAACTTCAGGAGAATTCAGGGAGTGGAGAGTCATTTGGTTAAAGAGGACCAAACTGCAGGAAATGAGAATCATTGACCCTCCCTTGTGACCGAATTTACAATCTGCGCCTGAAATCAGTTGGAGGAAGAAAGAAAACAGAGAAAGTTAGCTGGAGAAGGAAATGTTTGAGCGTCTATAAATAGAAGGCCCACGTTTGAAATGATTCTGAAAGGCATGTAGTCATTTATTATTCAGCTCATATTGCTCAGTGTTTATCACATAGAATAAGTAAAAGAAACTTCAACAAGCTTGTTTAGAATCCAGATTTATTTTCTGACAGTAGCAGATTTAAAACTAGTGATTGTCTTCATTGTGTATTTATGAAAATGCAAAGACATACAGTGCATTTTAGGTGAATACACAGATTTACATGTGACGGGGTTTAGTGGTTATTTTTTTAAATAATGCAAACTGCAACTGCAGCATCGACACGCAAGCAAATAAAGGGACACAGAAGTGAAGCTTTAAAGTGGTAGATAAAATACTGTATTTGCTCAAAGGTTGCTGTATCCCTGTCAAACACAAACCAGTTGAGCTCCTCAAATGCAACACCAAACAATCTGATTGTCTTAGATCAGCACTTATATGCTATCTGCTTTGTCTGACTGTCCTCAGACGAAGGGGGATTGAGAATGCCAAATGCGAGCCTTTATTTAAGATTTTTAGCACAACCAACAGTGACGATGGGAGGCGTGCGTGTGAGTGTGAGGCATTAACGAAAACAAACAGTATATTGTGAGTATAAAGAAGAAGCCTTTTGCATTGAAGAGGTGCACGAGGGCCTCATTCATAATTCAGAGACGTCGCAGCGATATGAGAGAGGAGGACGCATCTGTCTGCATTACGCCAGTGTTGCCTCTGCGTTGCATCACCCTCCCGGGTGGTTCGTTTTTGGAGAGTTTAATACGCTCCCTATCAGTTGCGCTCTGGCTGTGGCTAATTTCAGCTTCCGATAAGAGCCTTTATTTGTCACCCAGCTCCTTTGCCCTGTCACACAGTCCCAAAGTGCCTCCTCTGTCTCAAATCTTTGAAGGAGTGCTGACTGGATGAGCTGCTGTTTGTCTTTATATGTTACTTGTGACTGCTCAGCGTGCAGCATCACAAGTGAGGATATTATGAACCCTCAGTGCTAACTGGAGACCCATCCCCCACGCACACATGTATAGCTGTCTCCCCACACAAAGAGAGGAGCATGTGCCTTATTACACACACACACACACACACACAGCTGGCTGCTGGTCTGTCTGACCTAGTTTAGTTCTGTAGGCTGCTCTAATGGAGGGAGCGAGCGTGGTGTATTATCTGACTGCATCTGATTTGCATTTCTGCTCTGTCACTGGCAGATGGCACCAGAGGTCGAGAGCAGAACTTTTTGGAGGCCCTCTCACACACAACACATATTGCATGTACACACACACAGCACACACACACGCACACAGAGGCTCCACACATATCAATGCGTAAATGATCGCAAAAGCTGACTTACTACATGCTAAGTGTGCTTTTTTATCAAGTGAATGCAAGTGGGTGCACACATGCTCCACATACAGTAGTACATGCATGCGGAGGGGTGGAGAGCCTGGTGTTCTGAATTGTGGCGCTCGGTTTACACCCTCTGCTCTTGCACTGTTCATGCTTAATAGGAAGGAAGTGATGAATCACACTCACTTATTTGTGGTAGTGGTGAGTGTTCAAGTACAGATAGGGCCCCTCTTTCTCACTCTCTCTCTCACTCTCCCTCTCTCTCTCTCTAGAAATCACAGAGGAAGTGAACTGACATGAAACCTCAGCACTTTGTCATTTTCTATCTGATGGAAGTCTCTGTCATGGTTGAAATCATTCAGAAAGAACGTGATGTTTGGGTTGATCTTGACACAAAAACATTGCGTTTACACCCCCGTCGTCGCATCGGGACATGTAAGAGAGATCTCAGGGAGATGAGAGCTGCGCACCTTCTCCCTGCGTGTGATGCTTTTTTTTTTTTTTTTTTAATTCTGATCATGTCTGGCTTTGTGTGTTGCAGAATAAACACACAACAGCTTTAAGGTGTGTCCCTTCATCCTGATTTATCTGACTCGTTGTGGATCTCACACAGAAACATCATCCCACCAAGCTAGGAGTGGCAATGTCACTGGTGTGTGTGTGTGTGTGTGTGTGTGTGTGTGAGTCTGTGTCTGTTTTTTTTTTTTGGTCACATGTGAGATGTCAAAAAAGAAAATTTGCACTTTAACAAATGCACGGAGTAGTGCAGAGTGATACAAGTAGGTATCCAAGCACACACACACTTACTTACTGTGTTCGTGCACACATGCACACACAAGCTATCAGTCTTTATTTGGAGACAGGAAACATCAGGGTGTGCTCTCACTCTCTTTACCTCTTTCTGTGTCTCTCACACACACAGTCTCTCACACACACACACACACGTAACCGTTATTCAAGGGTGTGGGGACATTTTCCATGCGGTTTGAGTGGTTAAGCTTTGCAATTGTAAAGTGTGAAAAGAAAATCTGCCAGATCTGCTCTACACAAAAGACACAAATGGCTAAAGTGGAGTGGGGGTGAGACCAATTAGTTTGAGGCTCGCTGAAGTGTTGGGCAGAAAACTGGCAAAAGAACAACAAAAAAATAACAAAAAAAAAACAGGCCTTGCCACGCTGAAGAATGACTTTTCCATGAGCTCTGAAGAGTCAAAGAGGCTGACTGAGATATGATGACATTGTTTTTATTTTATTGTATTGTTTAATTTTATTCTGCGAGTTCAAACTGAATGCTACTTGTGCCTGAAAATCCATGCCACCCCCCTTTTCCTTCTTTTGTCTTTTGCTTTCACAATTTTCTTTGACATGGCCATCTCCTCTCTGACTCATCCTTCAGGTCTCAAGTGTATTGTGGCGAACCGCTGCCGAATCCGCTCCTTTTTTATGTCCTTTTCTCTCCCCTGTATCTCACTTTCTCCTTCTTCCCATTTCCGTTTGCTCCACGTCTGTCTCCCTTTAGCAAAGGTTAAATTCCAGTTCAATGTAGATACCTTTGAATAATGCATATTTCCAGTTAAATATAGATGAGCTAGTTTTTTTCCAAGAATATACTGTAAATTATATAGAGTATGTCAGTCTTGTGGGCTGAAATAGCTCGATATTTGGGGCGATGTGCAGGAAATGCAGGGCACGAGAAGAATTTCTGCATTCAAAGTGGTCTTCAGAGGTTTTTATAAGCGATAGAGAAGACTAGTCATTAACTCACAGGGAGCTAACTGTGTGGTTGGTGCTCTAGTTTAAAAGAGTGAGCACAAATGTGTGTGTGTGAGTGTGTTGCGTCAGACTTAACTAACACAGGTACTGCAGGTCAGCAGCAGTGGAGTATAGCACCTGTTGAACTTTCCTCTGTCATCCGAGGAACATCTTCATAATAACAGCTTAAATTTGTGTCTTTTATTTATTTATTTTTTTTGCCATACCTCTTGACAGCAGTGCCACCCTCACTTCAGGTGGCCTCTGTGACAGCCTCGGGGGATGGCCGTGTTGTGTGCTGTCTCTTCACACCAACAATTGTGTCATTTTTAACCTCAAAACCTGTTAGCTACGCAACAGTTTGGGCTTTCCGTGTCTTGCTTAATAGCCTGAAATGGATGCAAGTGGAACCGACATAAGCCTGTGTGTTTATCTGTTATTGTCTGCGGGTGTGAGCATGTGCCATGGGTGTCCTCTGTGTGTGTGTGTGGGTGTGTGTGCCTTCATGTATGTGTTTTTGGATGCTGTGGGTGGGTACGGGCGATGTGAATGCCATGGATGTGGATAATATGAGCGTGTGTGAGTGTGTCTGTATGTGTGTGTATGAGCTCGCTGTGTGTTCTCATTTATTGGCTGCTTGCTATCAGTGTTTGTTTGGGGTTAAAAGCCCCTGTCTCTGAGGGTGTTAGCGGGGGTCATCTAAACCGGATCTGCAGCCGAATCGCTTGAGAGGCAGAGGCATAATCTGTAGCTGGCTTTGTGCTCCCAGATTAAAGTGATGATGTTTTAAACCTTTCTCACGGCCGCAATATGCCTTTGCTTCCCTCCGTGCTATTCAGTATGTGTGTGACAAGAGATCCACACGGCCGGGTTCAAGAAAAGGACACCTTCCTCGCTATTTATGAAGCGGGGAGCTTTAGCACATTATCTGAGTCGACGCACGCATGTTCTATTCATCTATTAATTTGCCATCAGCGTGGTGTAGCTATAGCCTATCTTCTCCAGTGTTTGAGGGGAAACAGCTGCTAATCCTAATCCCCCGCTTCGTCTCCCCCCATGGGATTCTGTCAAATCACAGGCTCTTTAAAAAGCTCTGGCTGGCTGGTTACAGGGCTGGTTGAGTGGCTGGCTGACTGGCAGGCTCTAAATGAGAGGACGGACCACGCTCACCCACTCCCGTGACTGACATCCACTAGGCCCACAGAAAGTATGTCACTTGTTTGTACAAGTATGTGCGTACACACTGAAGACACCAGAAATTTCCATCGCAGCGCAGCCTCTCCAGAGGTATCGTCCAGCACGGTGAAATTAGCTCTGCACATAAACACTGGAAGGTTTAAATAAATGCATACCGTGCCGTGAAGCAGATTAGACGGAGGGACCTTTTGGTTTACTCAAGCTGTAGGTTTACCCACCCCGAAGTGTCTGTTGCTGTAAAAGATGTCCTCATCTAAAAGGAAACTGACGTACTATCTGGGCAACTATTGCTCAGGCTGTCCAGTGTGTCGACCGCCACTTGGTGGTTTAAACATTTCATATTCTCTGTATTTTCACCCCAACTTTTTATTTTTATACCTCAGTTTTTGTAACAAGATAGAACATGTTAGTTTGCAAGCTTTAAAGGTGTTGATAACCTTTCGATAGAGCCAGGCTGGATGTTTCCTCCTGTTTCTGGCAGTTGAGTTGTATTTAATGGATAAATCTCCAAGCTCTCAGCAAGAAAGTGAGTAAAAACATTTCTCAAAATGAAAAACTCCCTCCGATGTCCTTGAGCAACACCATGAACCCCAAACTGCTGCCGATGTGAACGTGGAGGGACACTGTAGGTCGCTTTTACGGGCCAAATTAAACTTGTGTATGTGAAAAAACTAAGGACAGAGAATATAACCTCAGCCTCTTCTTTATTAGTAGAGAAGAACAAGGACTGTCAGGCCTGTAATTCCTCCTTTTTTGCATCATATCTGTGTAAACTGAGCACATTCTTCCTCTTACGAATGAAAAGTTGAACTCATAAGCAATAAAATCATGATTGGTCAATTCAGTACGCTCAAAGCTTCAGCTGCTGCAGCCTTACTTTGTCTGGTGTGACCGCTCACTAGCTTACGTTGACAAATGTCAGAAGACTTTGGATAAATATCGTCCTGTAATGAACATCAATGAGTCACTTTGCTGATTTTATGATTCCTGACTTTGAAAGTGGTAGTTTAAGCAAATTATCAGATCTCAAGGTCCCTTCATCATGGCCTTTATCAGCAGATTGGATTTGTGTTCAGTTGTCACTTATTGTTAAAAGCTCAGAAGTATTGACTTTAGATTATTTTGACAAATGCATTACTTTTCTCTACTTTGTTACCAATATGCCAAACTTCTGTGCAATATTTTGACATCTTTCAAACTCTCTCACTCAATTTGGGTGTTTATGTAAAAACTGAAAATGAGCATAAAAACAGTTGGATGCGAACACACTTATAGGCTTTAAAGTTAGGCCATCCTCTAATTGGATGGCATACCTGTCTGTCTGCACATTCTGCCCGTGCACTCATTGCCATGAGTCCGACACAAGGCTTGGCAGACAAAGCAAACTGTTCAATATGATAATGTGAATGAGACATAAGGTAGTCTCTCTTGTGGACTTGTCTTCCAGCACTCATGTGTTTTTGGGGGAAGGATTTTGGAGGGAGGCCTGATGGGAGAGGCTGGGTTTTTCTTTCAAAATCTAGCTTACTCTTGCTGGTTTCTTCAGAGTTTCCTACCCCAGCTTTAAACCCCAGTTGCAGACCAGTCTCCAGATGCTTCATTTTCTGAAGGTGATCAATTGTGAGTCTGTTCTAATAACGAGAAAAAAAAACTTTTTAAACCCACCAGATCTCGAGTGTGTCAAGATTTTCAACCCCTTATTCTTACTATATCCTCCACAAACTAAAAAAAATGGACATTATATGCTCTTTTTTTATGCATCTCATGAACTGTGGAGCCCTGAAGCAATTTCTCTTCTCTGAAACTCTGCTGCACCATTTCAAACTTTCACTCTCCGGCACAAACACTAATATCGGTCTTGTCCATCAGCTGTTCTCACATCAGTCATTTCAGATAATGACTCTCAGCTGGGAGTGGAGGGTCGCGGAGGCTGAGCAGAGAGTATCAGCCGACACGCCTGCTCTCTCCCTCCCTTGTTCTTGGTATATAAGGACGAGATGGGGATGAGGACTGCGCGGGTAACTATCAGTCATCAGCTTGAGGATTAGGGACTGTCATCAGCAGCCATATGCCTCATATTACCCTCCTGATGACACTAGATGGAGAGAGGGAAGAGAGCGAGGAAGAGGAGGAGGCTCGGAGGAAGGATTACGCCCGCTCTAAGATTTCAGGGTAAAAGTCAGGTAGAGAACAGAGCCTGTCAGAGTAAAGTCTGATAAATGCGCAGGCTCTGGCACGTGAAACGTACAATTTCATATACACGAGGATTCATATACATTAAAGCCCTGCAGCAGGAGCACTTTTCACTGTTGCAGCCAAGCAACACACAAGTTCCTTTAGTGGAAATGTGCTTGTGCACCGTGCTGGCTGCATGTTAAAACTGACATGCTTCTATCCATGTTTTGTGCCCCCGGCTATGCATGTTGAGTATTAGTCAGTACAATGAACACACATGTGCTCTTCATTGATCACACAGAGAGAATAAGTACTTTTGTGTGTGTTTTTTGTATGTGTAGAGGAAGGGGAGGGGTCGGCAGCGACAGCAATACAGTAAGTGTTTCCATGTGCTTCTCTTATTCATGAAGACGCACATAAACACACACAGACTGACAAGCACGCTGGCATATCCATGTCAACAAAAACTCACACACACACACACATACACAGAGAGAGAGAGAGAGAGAGAGAGAGAGAGAAACAGAGCTTGTGTGACTCATTAGGTGACTCAGGTCCTGACAGTAAAAATAACATCTGAAAACATTTACCGTATATTCATTAACAGTCCGTCCAACTCATGACGAGAAGCACTTTAATGGGTTTCCATCAAATGCACCTTGCCAGCTGAACTAACTCTGCTGCTGCTGCTCCGCCGCGGACGCACAGCAACACGTTTCCAAACGTCTCCTTCTTCTTCCCAATTCCACTTCCTCATTCAGCTGCAGTTCCTGTGTGCTATCGCCGGGCTATTTCGGTGCATTCACACAAAAAGAGAAACCACGCAGAGGCTGTGCTGCAAGTGGGCCCAAGTTCACAGCAGAGAAAGAAAATGCCACTTTTAAGAGCAGAAATGTTACGCAAGGATGGATGAGTGGTGATATTCAACATTTAATGTGTTCTCATGGAGGTTTCACTCAGATTTATGCTGTGTGGGAGCTGCTTTCATTGGCAGATCATGATTTTTTTTTTATGTGATGAAAAGGAGCTTTGGACCACAAGGCCTTCATGAAGTTTGGCCTAAAAGATTAAGTTCAATAATATGCTGATAAAATCAGTAATTGTTTTAATATTCATCTTAATCTCTTTCAAAGTAAAGCTGGGTGGGATTCCGGCTTTAACGCAGCGGATTCATTAGAAAAGAAATCTGCAAGAAATTAAGTGTTTCTACATCTCTGGATGGTCGATGGTTTCCATATTCTGGCACTGTTGAGTAATCGCATTGTCTTTATCTCATTCATAGCCATTTTGTGTTGTGGATGTAATGTTTGCGTGTCATCCCGTAACCAAAATACTCCCATATTAGCATCATTACGCCGGCATGCTCCGAGTCTGATTGAGCGTGTTTGCTCGTTTTCCTCATCAGCAGACCACCATGAAGAGAGGGGAGGAGAGGCACTTAGAATGTAAAAAGACCATATGTGTGAGCACGAGTGTGGGCACAGAGAAATGATATGCCTGTGGTCCTGCCTGGGCTTATGTGAGTCTGTGGGAGGCAGAGTACGACTTTGTTCATACTGTAGTATATTTGTGTGCGTGCGCGATGGTCTACACGTGTGGGTGTGTGCACTTTTTTCCACAGGCTGTCACTGGTGGTGCTGCTGCTGCTGCTGAGTCTTTGGTAACTTACACTGCCTGTGCGTGTGTGTGTTTAAGCTTTTGTTTAATTTCTACTTCCTGTTTTATTCTTGGCCTAATCCAAACGCAACACAGCTGTGCAGTCAGCCAGAGAAAGAGGGCTTGGGGGATGGGTTGCCAGGTCCTGGTGAGTGCAGCCATGCTCTGCAACTGCTACCAACAGATGGAAGGGAAATGGGGTTACCAGCTTGGGCTTATCTTCTCTTTGTAGGCCAGACTGACCCCCCCTCACACACACACACACTCCCCCACCCCCTCATTGGGTCACAATACTATGCTTAAATCTCTACATTTTGGTTTAGCTTTTTTTTTCTTTTCTTTTCACAGCAGTTTGATGCTCAGGTTACAGAAGGCCATACACACCAGAGACAAAAACAAAACATAAACAAAAGATGTGCATGAAAAACTGTAAAACAATATTATGAGATGGTAAGTCATAATTTTTCATAGAACCTCAGACTTTTCATTGAGCATCATATTTAATTTACTGACTTATAGCTTTGACTGTCTCATAACTTTGACTTAAAGAAATTATCTCAAAGATTTTTTTTCATTTAAATAAAGTCTCTTAAGTCCTTATCAACACAGTGGTGACTGAGCCTAGATCCCACCGCATTGTATTTGCAGTATTATAACCCATATCGGTGTCAACTTTCCTGTAAAAATCAGAAGGGCCTACGGTTAGGTTTTTAACACAAAAGACTCGCTGTTCAACTCACCTGTGTGTGAAACAGCACGTTGTTTTCTTCTGGTGTCTGTTAGTGCTGTAAGTTAACTGTTACTATGGCCAAACAAACTAAGGAATGTTTTTGAGGTCCAAACACACACCTGCAATTACGGATTATTACTAAAAGTGCCACAAAGGACAACAAAATGATCTGCTAGATTATGACTTTAAGGCCTGCTCACACCAGAAAGAGGTACAGTGAAATAAATCTCTATACCACTGAATCCTGTCTCAATTCTATCTGCAGATTATTATATTTATAACATTTTATTACATATTTATCTTTATTTTTACATTTTAATAAGCACTGTAATAAAACAACCATTCAAAGGTGAAGATAGAAACACAGCTTGTTATATACTGTAGCTCCCTCCATCCTGGACTCTAGCCCTCCGACCCCTCAAAGGTCAACACGGCCAAGATGGCTTGACATTGTCCAAGGATACAAATTTGCAGGTCAAAGTTGAACTCTTGCACAGATTTATCTCAGCTCAAAAACTGGTACGACTAGGTTTTCATGTCTTTATTCTGCTGTCTTTTGAATTTGGCTTATTATCTCAAATGTGAATGAATGTCGAATGAAACTGATATTTATATTTTAAACATGTATTTCTTTTCTTTACCTCTGCATCAACACCTCTCAAGAGGTGTTGATGAAAAACACCAGAAAAATCAAACAAAGCAAACGTCTTTTAGGGGAGCCGGTGCTCGAGACATACAAATGAAGCTGTATTTTGATTAGATTAATATTTCAGATGCTGCCGCTGTTTGTGTTGTGTGATGAGGAGGGCAAATCAAAAGCAAAGATGTGGACTCTGCAGCTCCACTGATGTTGGCCCCTCTTCGCTCTCTTCAGTCTCGCCTGCCTGTGGAGGGCTGAGGCATCTCTCTCTGGTCTCTCTCAACCCAGCACAGCACATTCATTATTAATCGAGCTGAGTCTCTCCCTCCACCTCAGCTCAGCCAATTACAGTCGGGCCCCTGCGACTGCTGCCTGTCTCATTTGACGCTGCACTGGTTGGCTTTGATGTCTCTATCAACACGAAAGAGCCGTGGACCAAGTCTTAATAGAGCAGAAGGGGATTATGTGACTGCCTGCCTCTGGGGGTGGAACATTTTTTATAATATATATGTTTAATTCATACTTTATTTTATTATCAGGAGACTTTGGGCCATGCTTTAGCCAGGGTCTTGCCACTCTCTGCTCTCCGATCATAGCGACATGGTCGTTAATCCTGTTACTCTTTCATTTGGGGAGTCTGCACTAGCCTGCAGGCGGAGCAGGCTCGTCTACCCGAGGCCTCGTGCTCCTCCCTCCTGGGCTGGTAGCCTTTCCTTCCTCTGCTCATTTCATGTGGAGAACTTCTTGATTAACCAGCAGCAGCCGCTCTGCATGCAACACTGATGTTTTGGTATGAGCTCAGGCTGCTTTTGGCTCGCAAATGGTGATGTTTTTTTTTTTAAATGAGAGTTCAGAGGTCAGTTTGCTTTGAAAGCAATTCAGGAAATGGAAATGTGCTGCTACTTGGCAGACATATCAAAAGTTATCCATTTGATTAAAAAGCCATAAAGGCGATAGCTCACTTGTGTGAACTTCAATAAGCAGTAACGTTTGAATGAAAGCAAACTGTCGCTTGTCCTTTCTCTCACTGACAGGCCGTCACTAGCAGAGATGCTGAGCTCCCTGGTTGAATCACTTTGTTTGAAGTGGGCTCCTTCGCCCTCAGTTGAACTTTCAATAATAATCCTTCCATCACTTCCCTACCTCAGGTCCCACCCGCTATTTGCAGCGCTGACCTTTAAAGCAGGAAGTTACTGTTAACACAGCTCCTGCAGCTGCGACGACGACAACCTGCTTTACAGCATTTTTCTCATCAAGCGCGGCGCTTGTGCACATTCTCCTCCCCAACTGGCTGCACATACCCAAGTTCAGATTACTGAGTGGAGAGGTGGGGGGGGGGGTTTGGTGCTGTCACTTAAAATGATGACTTCAGTTGACAGCAATGGTGTCAAGTTAAAGACTGTGTTGGCCTTGCCGTTTAATGACAAGCAGATATTAGAAAAAATAATTTTAATTTCTGCATGATTTTTCATTAACAGTGGAGGGAGAATATTACATAAACCTCTGATGTAATTCTGTGAGCATGACTCAAAGCACTGGGGAACCCCACGCAGAAGACACATCTCAGAGCTGGTTTCTTTAAGAAAAGACAACATTGCATACATTTATTAGGGATGGACGCCAATTCCAATACATGCAAATCACCATTGTCTTTTAAATGTAGTGTTGACATTATTGCAAACACTTGTCTCCCTGCTGTTTTGTGTATTATATTTTTATTATCTTAGGATAAAAAAAAACATTAACAATTACATGGGATGCCTTGTTCTGCATAATTTAACGTATACACAGTGGGAACAGGAATGGCAATGCTTTAGACATCATCACAGCCTCTTCATAACCCCGCCCACCCCCAACCCACTGCCCGCATGCAGTTTGCACTGCACAAAGACCAAAAGTCACGTGAGACAGCCTGCAAAGAGCACAAGAAGCATTCACAGTAAAGGAGGATAGGAGGGAGGACAGGATGGAGGGGAGGGAGAGTAAAAGATGAGGAGAGGCAGGGAGGAGGAGAAGAGAGGGAGTGAAACAAAGTGACTGCAGCACTGGCCTTGGTTTAGACAGGAGAAGGAGCAGCATAGTCCTAGTATATCATTCTACCTTCTCCCACAACTCCCGTCTCCTGATTGTGGTGCTCTTTCCATTGTCTTTGACACAAAAAAAAGTTTGTTTATATATGCATGTATATATGTATATACATATACGTATGTATATATATATATATAAATACATTTTATAGCTACAGCACCTTTTCCCATGGGGCAACAGTGTCAATACCTCGCACATGGTAAATGGCCGTGCCAAAGAAAAAAAGAAAAATAAAAAAACAATATATTGGTCAGGATATTTATCTTTTTTTCCCTAAAATTGGCATTTGACATGATGATATTCTATTGCCGTCTGGGGGAGGGAAGGGACAAAGGTTCTTCTTTTGAGTTTATATTCAAGTTTTCTCCTTTTTTTCTGGTGAATAATTTCTTCTTTTCCTGTTTAAAAAGAGTTCACACTTTTGTGATTTGCGTGTGCTGCTCTTCATCAAAAGGTTCATTTTCCGGATCAGAGTCAGTGGTGTCAGAGTATCGATAATGGTCTGGCTCATTGTCGCTAACGTCCGGGGTGACGGATGTCGAAGTGCTCGCCTCAGAATTCGAAGGCTCCTCTACGGTTTTCGTAAAATACAACTTCACCTGAAATCGTAAAGAAAAAGACAACCAGCTTCAGTCTGTGCACTAAATACAATCATTCAATCAAGTCTCATCACGTATCAATATGACAATATCTAAATTAAATATTTACCTTGAAGTTTGGCGAGAAGTAGCGGTTAGCTTTGTCTTTGTTGGCCTTGTCCAAGTCGTTCTTAGTGAGCGTCAGGATGAGGTAGTCCCTGTCCCTGTCGCTTTCCCTGCCGGTTTCCCTGCAGCTGTCCCGGCACTCGGCGCTCTGCGGCTGGCCCTGGCCCGGTGCCGGTACCCCCTGCTGGCTGTCTGCATTGTTCACCGCCCCGTTCTCCATCTTGTCCCCGCTCTCATCTGGTCCGGGGATGAAGAAGGTGTTCACCCAGAAGTGAAACATCTTGTCCTGGAGAAAGGAGAAGGACATGAATGAGACGAGTAAAAGGAACTGCTGATTAAACTTGTTTATAGGCTCAGTCCTGTTGGCCGAGGCTGGTGACTGGTCTCGGGTCTGTCTCTAAATACTTTGATGCCGTCCATCGATTTCCACTTGAAGACAAATCTCTAAAAACTGCTCACAAATATAGTTTCATTTGTAAAAACTCAGTTTTAAGCAAACAGGAGTAAATAGTGCATTTGTTTGGGGGCTAATTTTCAGCTGTGGATTAATACACATTTGTTGCATTAGTGAGTATTTACAACAGCAGAACGGTGAATGTGGGACAAACTCAAAATAAACTACAATGCCGTGGTCTTTGTGATGAAGGGACTTTCAGTGGTGTGTCTAATTGACGCGATTTCAAAAGTTTTTGGACAACATCAAGAAGTCTGTGGCACAGAGAAATCAGATATTACCGCACTATGGTAACACAAAACATAACACATTTTGGGTTTTGGTCTTTTGATGAGATTTGCAGAGAAACTGACAACCAGTAGCTAGATAAGCTAATGACCACCAGTGACGAGGACCAAAAAACAAACAAACAAACAAACAAAAAAGTTACAGCCCCCGAACGCTGCACACACAAACAACTAACCTTCTTCATCATCTTATTCTGTTTATGGAAGAACTCCACTTTGATGTCTCCACAAACTGGCAGCGGCTGGGGGAATTCGAAAAACATGTGCTTGTCCTCGCGCCGCGTGTGAGCGGGGTTCGACGTGTGAATCTTCACTTTCAGCTGGTACACCACAAACTGGGGATCTGCAAAAAAGTGGCAACGTTGCACAAGAGGGAAGGGAGGCAGAGGAAAGGGGAGGGGAAGCAAGATTATGAGATTTGTGAGGGGCAGAGACAGAAAACACAAGAGAAAAAGTGAGTTACGGAGGAGCAAATTCAAGAGACCAAGATCAGTGTTATTACATGAGTTTAAAAGAAATACACCACCACCACCACCACACCTCCCCCCTCTGAGTAAGTGCAAAAATAAGACAAAACACTGTGTTAAAATTAAGGAGGAGAAAGTAACAGCCCACAAAAATCTAACACCCAAAGAGACCCAGAACCAGAGACATTAGACCCTATTCTGATAGACAGTCACGGTTTGGTCTTGGACCAGCGCAACACATAGAAGAGTTTTTAACCTTCCTACTTCCTGTCAGGGTGGTGTTGGAAATGACATCATATGCCTGTAAGCTAGTCCTATCCTGCTAGGCAACATGTCTACCTCAGGCTGCTCCCGCCTGGTGGATCTCTAGGGCCATATAAAAGCAAATGAGTGAAATAATAATAATGGATGAAAGGCTCATTTACCCCAATGCCAATTCCCTTTCTTGAAGCCCTGAGGGGTCGGCTCGCTCCTGTTTTTAACGGTACTGTCCCCTTAGAGAGAAAGAAGGATATTATCACACACAGGACCTGGCTAGCCTGTCAGGGGCTTGACAGCACAGCAGGCACAAACACAAGAGGCTCTACACAAATATTTACAGATACTTGCATCTACATAGCTTTCACGTCAAGACAACATACAGTGCATGGCTTTAAAGTGGAGAGGTGTGTGTGTGTGTCTCGCATACTGTGAGATACACAAAGGGGAAGGAGGAAAGGGGGAACTCGAGACTGCTGACGATCACAAACGACCGCAAAAGCTGAAACAAAACACAAAGATCAGTTTTTCTTTGGTGAATTTAACAAAACACAAACGTGTGATGCCAAGTCATCTGCGAGAGATTTATCAAACTAGCTTCTCCTCTTTTAACTGCGGAGGTGAGCTAAAACCTGAGGCTAGAGCAGGGCGATGTGTGTGTACATGTATTAAGACGTCAAACTCAGAATAGGGCCTCTTCTTTTTGTTTCCCTTTTAAATGGGAGGGTTAGGAGGAAAAAGAAGGATCAATGCAGTCATGGCTGTTCAGCACAATCAAGATGTGTTAGGGGTGAAAAAGCCACAGATTAAAATAAACGGAAGATGAGGTGCTTTTTCTGGCCAGTGGTTAAAAATGGACAACTTCAGATGCGAGGAAAGCATAACATTGTGTGACTCAGACACCTTTGAGGAGAAAAACAGGATTATTTGAGGACTTTTTCCCCTCTAAAGACCATAATAGCAAACTATTAAACCACCAAGAAATGTTTCTATACATGATAAAATACACAGCAGCATTAACATGTTGAGAAAATATGGACGTGGATAATTAAAACACAGGAGGAGAAAAGACTGAAGTTACATTTTCCGTTAGGTGGTGCAGAGAGCTAAAATCGGCATTGATGTTGATAAAAGTTTGGTTTCAGCACGCTTAAAAAAAAAAAAAGAAATACAGCATATTTGTGCTTTCTGTGTGTGTGTGTGTGTGTGTGTGTCACTATGCTACTGAACAAGTGCCACTGTTTGCACATGCGTGCACACACACACAGTTTTACAACAAAGTCGTACCACTCTAGCTCTGAGCAAACATGCAGTGATATGTAAATACTCATGACTGAGTGACTCAAACTACCTACAGCCACTTATTAACACTCGACTGCTGTAAAAACAAAAAATAAATAAAAAAAATAAATAAATCCACAGCAAAATATTTAATTCTTCAATGAATTCTAGCTACTTCCTGGCACATAAAACTCACACCTATGTGACTTTTTCTGTACTGTCCAGCGTGTGAGGGCAGTTTACTTCCCTTCTGCAGGGCCTTTAAGTGCTCTGCTCTGTTTAAACAGTGCATATTGTAATTCCTGTGATTACTGTGCTCAGAAAAGTATTGCACAGCAGAACATGAAAGCAACTTAAAACGCAAAGAACATGACTCATATAGAGTCCATCCCTTTGAGGAAGACAGAAATTAAAAATTATGGCTCAAATATTTCCTTGCTCGACTTGCAAGATTTCTGAGAAAGTAAAATCCTTAGAAGGTATTACATTTCTATGTTCATGTGCTTTTAACTGTGCGAATAACATAATACCATTATGACAAATGGATGGAATATGATTCAACACATTTTTTTTTTTTTTTTTAAAGCGGGCAGAGTGTAAGCCGGCCCCGCTGTAAGCAGCAGCAACAATAACAGGACTTGATCAATAAGAAGCTGCCCTTGTTAGTCAAAAAGGTACAAAAATACTGCAGCGAATTCAGCCACACTTGATTTTATATCCCGGCTTAGGACGAGTCAACTCTACCGCAGATGACCCGCTCTGCTCTACCCTGCCGAACTGCAGCGTGGGTGAGCCCCACAATGCGCAACACATCGAAGGCTCTCGTTCCGTTTGAACAGTGGTGTGCGTGCCTACGCCCTAGTTTGGAGTTAAAGTTGAACATGAGCGTGACTCACTGCAGGTGCCCCCGCTGAACATGGGGAGAGTCTCGAACACCATTTTGTGGAAGAGGAGCGCCACCGGCTTGTACTCTAGCTGGTTCTTCAGTAGGTAGCTGTAGTAGTAGACGTAGCGGCGCTGGCTCGGGATCGTTACTCCCTGCAACAACAGAAACTATGTTTAGAGATCCTGAAGGTACAGATGACGCTTTTCTGTGTGTGATCAAGTGTTCGTAACTAGAATAAAATTCACTTTTCAAGCAAAGATGGCAAATATTTTCTTGGACCAAAAAAAGTGAGTATTTTCTCTGTTTTCTATCATTGTACACTGAACATCTGTAGATTGTGGGCAACTGGGATTTTTCCACAATTTTCTGACATTAACTGGACAAACCAAGACTAATCAATAATGAGCATAATGATTAGTTGCAGCCCCGTTTGCAACAGTTGATTTGAAGCGATAAAGAGCTGCTGTATTGGGACATCCGGTCTCCGATTACCATCTCACCTTCTTGTCCCTTGTCCTGACTTCACCGTAAAAGTCGAGCGCTTCTTGGGCCTCCAGGAATTTGCCGCGATGGAGGAGATAGGCGCAGATCATGACTCCGGTGCGGCCCTTCCCGGCCTTACAGTGGATGGCCGCCACGTGATTGTCATCCTCGCTGAGCCAATGGTCCAGGTCTTCACAAAACGGCTTAATGAGCTCCAGCTGAGGAGGGTTGTGGTCTTCGAAGGGGTACTGTGCAACTGATGCGTAACGGGATGCAGGCCCACGCAAAGTTGTAACCAGAGACGGGGGGGATTGTGCACAAGAACACAGCAGACAGGTCAGAGGAGAGAAGACGAGGAGGAAAACACAGTGGACATTTTGTGAGATTTTAAAAATGGACCTTGTGTGGCATTTTTTTTAAAGAGAGAAAAGCATCTACAGAACATGTAGAGCAGCCTACCTCTGCAGTTAAATTTGGCAGCATCGTAGTGTCTTTCTGCGCAGCTGAAATGGGAAGAACAGAAAATCCAGTTAGCAAACACACACAGGAAGTTATTAAAAGGAAACAAAGAGCAGTTCATGTGGACATGTGGAACACTTACAGGTTGTAGATTTTGTAATGGTTTTTATGCTTTGAATCCAAAAACCTGTTTGCGGGAGAAGATAAGCACATAGAGAATGCATCTATTAGATTAATATGACAACTGCTAGAGCAAAAACAAACAATATTCTATAAGAAAAACCTTTTTATTATCACATGGCAGGAACAGAGGCAACACTACTCACCGTACTACATCGTCTATATTGTTTCTGTACACGCCTTCGAGTCTCTCTGCTGGAAAGCCCATAGCAATGATGTTTGGGTAGATATCTGTTCAGGCTGGGGTCAAGGAAATAAAATGTACGACATGCATGTCGGTGGAAGGCGCCATCACCAAGGCACCACATGTTCAACTAGACTAAGAATAAAGTGCAATTATGAGAGAGTGGGGATGGGCAGCAGTGCGTGCAGAAAGTTTCAGCCAATGTCAATATGAGGGTGTCGTAGTTAGGGATAGATGTGGAGTATGGAGGAAGGGGCGCTGATCTGCATGTGCGTGTTTGTATGTTGTGACAGATGGCCTTGACAGCGAAGAGCAAGCAGAGGGGAGGACGGGAGTTAACGGCGCTCCTGCACGAGCAAGGCCCACATGTGGGTGCACAAGAAGAGTCTCTGCTCCCTGACCTGCATTTATTTTTAGAGCCCGAAGTTATATTGGGATGATCGCAAATGTTCGGCTTATCTCTCTTTCGAGCGCAGCCGGACCAATTTGAATATCTGTGCAAGATCGAACGCAGGCAAAACGAAGACGCACACACACAAACGTTTCATCAACATCAAACAAAAATCCTTTGTGTTATGACTTGCACGTTGCACATGCAGCAGACGGTAGCTGTTGCACTTCTGTGACATTCAATGATGAACAAAAGCAACACTTTTCAAACCACACACACACCAAGATCCCTCCACAAGTTTAACTTCTGGTTGCACCACCTCCCTCGTGCTACATCTGGCTGCCTTTACAGTTGCCTTACATCACTGAACGGGGGGGCTCCGTATTTCAGCGCGGGATGGGGACGGAAAATGTTGTGACCAACCAATTATACGTGACATACATACAACCTTAAAAGGCACACATCAGTGTCATGTTGCAGCAAAAAGAATAATTGAGTTGGCACGCATGTCTTTGAGGCTCGGCTACAACGCCTACCTGTAACTGAAGTCTGCCTGTCGCCATAAGCTGTGGGATTTCACACTTTAACCACTGACTAAAGGGCAACCTTTTCTTACACTTCCTGTGCCACGGTGTCAAAAATAGAAAAGCTGAATAATTCTAATTGGATGTGTCTGCTTCATTTTTGAGCAGACCTTATTTTTTCAGACTCAAATCACCCTTTTAACTGGTCAGAATAATTTGACACACACGCCTTGACAACTCTGGAAGGGAAGCGTGGCGGGGGGAAATCTATAACAAATGTGATAACCTGCACATGCAAAATAAAGAAATAAATACATAAAATAAACACAAAAAAGAGCAACCCTTTTCATGGCACACTTGGATCATCGTCAAATTAGACCTGCTACTTGAGTAAAAATGTTGGAATCAAGATGCATTTATAAAGATTGATGTGATTTTAAAGATTTTTTTATCTGGCAAGAAAAAAAACCTTCAATAAAACCCTGTACGAGGAATTTAATAAGAGCTCTTATGCAGCTGAGGTGTGCTCCACGCAGGCCTTGATGCATGAATTCAACAAGGCCTATAGCAAATCTATGGTATTATTTGCATACTGCAAAGCTACTTCCCTGTAACACATGACAGAGTAGCCTATCTGTGCATACTATGTCATAATCCTGTACATTAATGTCTCAAAGACCTAATTAGCAGGCAAATATAGGTTTTCTATGCCATTTGATTGGCCACTCTAACCCTTGGACCGACTGGCAAAGTGATCCCAGTCAGACTCTTCTGAGTGTTTTTAAAAAGCTCCAGAGCTCCCAGGAGAGCTTCGGCCCAGAGCACGGGGGCTTGGTCTCCGCAGCTGGGAGGAAATGCACATACAGGGACCCCCGACGGAAACAAGTACGAGGGAAAAAAAAGAAAAAAAAAAAAAAAGAAGAAAATCTGCTGTTTCAGGCACGCCTTTTCTTTAAAGCCAGCCCTGCCTCGGCTCTATGCATACGCCAAATCCACAACTGAGAGCGAGAGAGAGTGAGAGAGGAGGGGGAAAGGGAGAGTGGGAACCGGCGAGTGCCGAGCGAGGAGGGGGTGGGGAGGACAGGAAAGGAGGAGAGCAGAGGAAAAGGGGGCAAGCAGAGGGAGTGAGAATTAGAGTGGGAGTAGTAAAGAAAAGGAGCAAAAGGAGAGGTGGTGGGTTGAGAGGGTAAGAGAGGGAGAGAGCACTCAGACGGCAACACTGATACAAGATCACTGGCAACTCTATTTTAAGGGCAATTCCCAGAACTGTGATACTGCATTACATAACTGCAGAGAGCCCATATTGTTTTTAGACGCTATGCCAAAAATGATAAAAGGGATGGTTCAAAAGGGCCCACATCTGAACAAGAGAAGAGACTTCAAGCCAAAGAAAAGATGCCACTTTTTGAGTGGCGTGCCCCTCTTCACACCTGCACAAGGCACAAAGTCCTGCCACCGACAGACATGACACAAGCTTTACCACATTATAAAACCAGGTGAGAAACATCTGATCAAACACTGTGCTGCACACCTGCAGCTACATACATCCCAGCTGAGGTCTCAATAGGTCATCTATAGTACCCAACTGAGGCAGCTAGCACTTTATGTTTCTCTTCTCCTCAGTGATATTAATGAAAAGTGAAAACTATAAAGTCTTGTTTAATTTTTCACATGCTGTATGGAACCAGACAGGATTGCAACTTCTAAATCATTATCAATTAATCTGACACACACTTCTCTTAATTCATAGATTAATAAGTGTCCAAAGAAATAGTAAGAAAATGCACATCACATTTTCCCCAGAGTCCAAGTTGACATTCCTCATTTTATCAGTCAGATAGTTATAAACAAATATTTACTCTCAGAGTTAAAAAAAAGCCAATTCTCACATTTTAGAAGCTGGATGCAGTTCAGTTTTGCATTAAAACTGTTGCAGATTTATCTTGTGTGTGATTGACTTAGAAATCAATCGACTACTTGCTTTCAGCTCTGAAACAAATATCAACCTCTGGCCTAAAGGAATAGGGAAAAAAGGCAGTTTGACACCCCCCCCAAAACCATGACCCAGTCCCAGCGCTGTCACACATTAACATTTTTGTAATTAGGAAGCCATGGTCAACCACATCAGGTGTTAATCTAGATTATGACCAGTCAAACAGGTAAAAGTACCAACGTGCATACCAGTGATGCTGCACTGGGGAACCAGGTCAACTATTATCAGTAGTAACAGATGAGAAATGAGTCCTGCAGAGGGGCCTGATATAGTAATTCTTAAATCTGGAAACGATTGCATCTCCACTAAGGGGAAAAGGGGAGGGAGCAAATGTTAATTTGATTTGTCAAAGAGTTATTGAGATGCATCAGTGAATACTCACACACAGAGGACACAGGTGAGGTGAAGAAAGGTGAGTCTTTGCAGCTATTGTGCACCACAAATCTACCACATCAAGTAGCCACATATATTCCACCTATATGTGCAAATAATAAAAAATATATAATAAACTAATACATGTACATTATCACTGCACTAATACTGAACACCATCTACCTGCCTTTAACTAGGATAAAAAACTGATTTAACTGGATGATTGGTGTGCCATTCAAAGCCCTGTCCTTCTCTTATTAAACACTAATGTCACACACATATAATCTACTTACATGCATGCATGATCATGCAATAATAATACATTACCATTGCATTAATACCAATACACATTATGTACCAGCCTTTAACAGGCTTAAATGAAAATCTTTGTCCTCTTCTTATTAAAAACACTACCATCCAGCACATATACTCCATCTACATATAACATAAGTACATTACCATTATATAGATACCAGACACCATTTACACTGATTGGAGAAAAAGCCTGATTTAACTGGGCGATTGGTGTGCCATTAAAACACCTGTCCCCTTCATATGAATACACCAATATGAAGCATATACATTATGCCTCCATGTATAACCATGCAATGAAAGTGCATTATCACAGCATTAATACTAAACACCATCTACATTGATAGAAAAAAAACATGACTGGTGTGCCAGTACAATCCCTGTCCTCTTATTAAAAACGTCCAGCTGGGGGAGAGGGGGCTTTATTTTGCAGCTATAACGCGACTGTGACATTTATGGGGGTGCTGCTTTGACAGATCCTCCATCTTTCAAACATGCTGTCTGTCTGCCTGTCTGACCAACCAGCACAACTAGCCGGGGCAGCAGGGGAAGCTAACTGCACCCCATATTACCCCCCACCCACGACGACCACCACCACCACCCTCCACCTCCCACCACCTCTTTTGACATTTGGGTGCTCAGTGCACCTCAATGCAACACAGAGAAGGATACAAGTCAAGTCCAGGTCGAAGCCGTCCTCCTGGTATCTCCTTTTGTTCCGGCTGACCATTTCTTTTATAATCGCAGCCATTGTAGCAGGTGACAGGAGTCTATAAGGGGTGGCTGATGAAAGCAGTTCTCCCCCCCCCCCCTCCCCTAGGATTGACTGTGTGTCCCTGTCGCAGTCCGGGAAGTCTTGCTGGCTGCTCTCTGGTGGGGCTTTTTTTCCTGCAGAGTTGGGATTAGAAAGGCTTCCTCTGGATCATAAAGACGGGCCTCGCTCCGCTCCTCCGTGCAGGCCCGACTTTCCCAATCCTGCAATTCGTCTCGCAGCAAACACCCCCAAAATAAAAACACATGCAGTTGTCCTGGAAGGAGGGAGAGGAGAGACGGAGGAGGGGGAGGAAAAAATAAACTCCTCTAATAGCCAGACAAGCCCACGGCTCAATCGCGGGGAAGTAAAATTGACAGCGGGAAGGGGGGAGCTCACCGGGTCCCGTATCCAGCTAGCTCGCCAGCTAGCCCGCAGCTAGCTGTAGCAACAATAGCTGCCTCCTCTCAACGCGTCCTAACGATTCAACATTGTCGTCGACCGATTGCCAAGAACACACCCAATGAAACGAAGTGACAGGCTCCACCTTGGTGTATACGAGGCTAGACGCGGATCAGAGGTGTGCAGAAGGTTGGTGTGGCAGCTCCGTCCCGGGGAATCATCTTCTTTTCTGGCCGCTCTCTCTCCGGCTCGACACTCAGGCTCCCATCATGGCCTCCACCGAAGGAAAAAAAGAAGGTAGCGCAGGCTGGGATTTTAGAGCGAGTATCACGCCGCCGTCGCCGCATAGGTCCGACCGTTTGACCGAAACACGCAAATTCAGCGGCAACTAACGCGGTTTTAAGAATTTATATAAACCAATGGGGCGTAACTGTTCGCCTTAGTTGGCGTTTTAACCCGAAAAAGCGCGACAGTGGAGTTATTTTGGTGGCTCCGGCGGAAGGATAAAGTGAGTCCGCCTGCGACGCGCCCTTCTGTCAAAGTGATCACGTGTGTCTGTAATTAGGGAAGTTTCCAACATAATGTCACTTTTCGCGGTTTAAACTGTCATTTCAGGCTGTAACAAATACACCCCTGTTATATATAAGTCCATATTGTATAGCATACCTTTAAAATATAACATTCATATACTTTGCGGCACCCTCGTTGCTTCTTTATACAGCCTCCTGGCATAAATTTTAAATTATTCCAACATTGTTAATTGAATGGGTCATAGGCTGCAATGTTATTGTTCATTTTGTTTTCATTTTCATCACCAGCAGTGAAAAAAACATATTATGCATAATCATGTTAAAGGATGCATTCATAGTGTACAAATAATAATAATAATAATAATAATAATAATAATAATAATAATAATAATAATAATAATAATAATGTTGTTTTCTTTAACACTCACAAACACACAAAAATGTTGGTGGTAACCTCAGATGTGTATCTGAAATAAGTTAGAATTTACATGGTTTGGATTAGAGTTGAAACATTTTGTCAATAAATCAATTATTTGATTCACAGAAAATTTAACAGCAAGCATTTTGATAATTAATTAATCAATCATGTAAGTTGTTTTTCTTTTTAAAGTGCCAAAAATTAACTGGTTCCAGCTGACCAGGCTACATATTTACTGTTTTTCTTATTCCTTTATGGTGGTAAATTAAATATCTTTGGCTTTGGATTGTTCCAGCAATGTGAAGACGTCACCTTGGACGCTTGGCCCTCTTTTTCCTGACACGTTATAGATCAGTTGAGCGTGATTAAGTGATTAACTGGAAAACTAACTGGCACATTAATCCATAACAAACATAATCGTTACCAGAACAACAAAAATCACTGCGGGTGACCATGCTCTGCCTGTCAGAGGCCAAGCTCATTATTATTGCAGTCTCAGAGTCAGAGGGGCTTCACAGTCACGATCTTCACATCCATAATGCAAAATAATTGAGTCCTAATAAACTCTGTGTAAACATCCAGCTACATCTGGAACCACTGAGGTCCTGCTGGTGGTATAAACCATTCTAAATACAATCAATCTGTGATAACTAATTGACATTATCATTATCATCTGTGTGTTTCTGTAGGAAGTACATCACATTTTAGGGTGTTAACATGGGGTTGGCCTACATTCAGAAATATCAGGCCTGTAGGACACAAGAGATTTACACCAGCAGCCGTCCTGGTCATTTCTCAGTGACATGACATATTGGATGTTCAGTAGTTGGAGATTTTATAAAGTACTGAGGGTGCAGTTCAGCAGATTTAAATGGGGTTACCTGGAACATCGCAGATTAAATGATCTGATCCCGTGTGAGGCTAATTAGGAATCTGCTTCTTACAGCGGAGACTGGTTCTCCTCAGAGAAGAACGCTCATCTCGTAGTAGTAGTAATGTAAGCCCCTACAGCTTAATGACTGGCAAAATTAATCAGTCCTTCAAGTTAACTCAACCATCTCTTAAGTGTAATTTGAAAGCGTCTCAGGATCTCCTTAATCTGTTATAAAAGATCTGGCTGGCAAAGCCAATCTAGAGCCAAACCTAGTGTTTTCCAGTACAAACAAAAATAAAACATCACCACTACGGACTGTGACTGCTGCTGATCTAGTTTACTCTCTATCTGACAGGAAATATATGACAAAACTATTGAAACACAAGGCTCTATTTTTAGTTGGTTTCAGTGTATGAAGTTATCAAGTCTATCTCCTGTCAGAGACAGCCAATGTGCTCCCTTTTACATTTATTTGCAGCAGTTTCCTGCTCTGATTTTTGTGTGTTTTTCTACACCAATTTTTTCCAGTAGATGGCAGCATTGCGCTTTTTGCTCTGCAACCCCAGAGAGTCTCACTGCCCTGTCGACTTCAAACTGTAACCTGGAAATGACAAGCGTGCACCTTGTACATACAGAAGTTGGTGGACAGTGTGTTGCGTAACCAAGAGAAAATCAGGACACACATTTTAACCTACTGCATAAAAGACATATTATGTTACCTACATATTATTTCAGCATTAGACACTCACCAATGATTCACATGAACAAATATAATGAGGCATACTTTATCTTGCCCACTTCAGAAACAAGTTCAAACAACCCTATTTTATTACTTTTTAAATCTGTTTTTATGATGGTGACATCTGAGAGAAAGGCACTTTAACATTATACAGAAACATCTACGTTGTATTTCACAATAATATGAAACATTAACATGATGAATTAATCAACATCCATACATGCTGATCAGATAGGCCCTGAAGACACCATAGGTAGTGATAAAACTGCAAGTAACTTTCATTCAGATCATACAAATAGCTTGACAGACATATAATTGCCACATAATGCTTTAAATCTATATGATTCTTGTCATGTTCTTGGCATCCTTCAGATATTACATGTAAATATCACAAATGATTTCCCTATCTTGGGATGTGCTCCTAAAATAAAGATAAAAAAAGAATCTCATGTTACCCTTAATTTATTAAAATACATAGCTTAAGTTAATATGCATATAAACATTCAGTGAATTCATAAATCACATAATTTTATAGGAATGTAAAAATCTAATGGTTTCATTGCTGACAGTCGTTTTGATTTGGTGAAGGACTAAAGCACCCACTCCCTCCAGAATGACTCATTATTTATGGAAATCTAAATCAGTATGTTTGTGTAAGGTATAGAAAGCATCTATTTAAAGTACCCCCTTCAAGAACAGACTTTTATAGTATTGTGTTGACTGGTGAGCTGGGCGCTGTGGTGATTATTTGTCCTTCTGAAAAGAGGTATAGTACTCCACCAACACCTTCCAGGCCTTAGGGGCCATGAAACCATCTGGAGGGTTCTCTCCGCTCCGAGCCAAGTTCCTCATCTTGGTTCCAGAGATGAACTCAAACTCAGCATGTCTGAGGGAGAGACAGAGGGGAAAGAGGAGGGGAAGGACAGGTTATTCAAAGTGCTGCAGGTAATGTAATGCTGTATCCGAAAGAAAAAAACCCATTAATGATCTACTGCACTTTATCCAGCAGCTCCTGTTTTCTTGCCCTTGGATTCACGCATAAAAAAAACATTTCAGAAGATTCCACATTTAATGAATAATATGAAAGAGGCAGTAAGACATGGTGATGGTTGCTTCTTTTGCAAACCTCTCTTCACTCACCGCTCTTTGTCATAAAAGTCCATAGCCTTCTTGATCTTGTTGTAAGCAGCTACCCTGAAAGGGATGATCTCCACAGAAGTGAGGTGAGGCCCGGGGCCATGGTGAGGACCTTGCTTCCATGGGTGGGTTCATACAGGTCCTGTTTGGTCTCAGGGTGAGGCATGCCTGCCGGGTCCCGGCCAACAATGTAGAAGTTTGCTCCGGCAATCATTCTGGCTCTACAGTGCCACTGAACCTGATTAACAATTAGACAACATTAAGGTTGAGTCCCACATTAAATGGTTGAACAGTCAAGAGAGAGACTGAGAGTAAACCTCTGAGCCAACACTACTTCTCACCTCTGTGGGTCCAGCGTACATCATAGGGGAGGGGAAGATGGCAACAATGGTGCTAGCTTGGTCCAGGACGCCCTCCTCTAAGACGGCAGCATGCTGCTTCATCCGCCACGCCAGAGGCACATCATCATCTTTTGTCCAGCCGCCAAGTGGGTGCAATAGGAGGACAGGATTCTTGTAGCCTCGCTCCAGCAGATGGCGCTTAGTGTCCTGCATCAGCAGGGCGTGACCATTGTGGACCGGGTTACGCAGCTGGAATGCGAATATCGCATCTGAGGAGGACAAAATAAAGTTCACATAAAGACAATATTTGTGGTGCTAGCAGCAGTATTAAAGTATAATTGCAGCAGTAGTACAGTGCAGTGAAGCTTCTGAGCTTCATGATCCGTGCAGTCCAAAATATGAAGAAGAATATTGTGCATTTTGATAGCTGTCACAGGGAACATGCTTAAAGTGCACAAAAGTCACATTACCCAAAAAGACTTTGTTTCATACATTTGGCCTCACAATTGCTTGTTGCTTGTGTTAAAGGTTGTTTTCTATATTCTTCTTACTGTCAACAAATCCCATTAAAAGACCAAAACCATCAATGAATTGATCCTCTCAAACAAGTAGAAGCTGATAGCTTATTCATCACAGAGCTCCACTGCTGTCCAGAAACTATTAAAAAGTCATCAGAGAACCACTAACGTAAGCATTGTTGCTTACCTTGTGTTGATCCCTTTTGATAGAGTATTTTTCTGCTCAGAACTACAATGCCCAGATATTTTAGGAAAACATTTTTTATTACATTTTTAACAATGAGTATATATATTTTTATATATATATATATATTTTTTAACAATTTCAAAGGGTTTAGTTCTACAGCAGGGATAAACAGGCTTGGATTGAAGATTGAGAGAAGGACTGACAGATTGAAGGTTTTGGTCTTTTAATGTGGTGTGTTCACAACCAGAGAATATAGACTATGAGTGCACATCACAACATGCTTGCACCACGAACAAAACTCAGGATGAGACCATGGAGCAAACAATAGTGAGGAACACAAATCACTAAAATACCATACAATATTGTGGCGTAAACAAATAAATGACACAGTTCACACATTCATGCTAAAGTGAGAGTGAGAGTAGAAACAGTTGGCCACGTTCCATTATCCACAACTTCTGCAGAAACATACTGCAAGTCTTCATTGATCACTGAGCACAAATTACAAACATTACCATGCAGCTTTAAATTTACCATTTTATTTTTTCATCTGCGCCTTTGTTAAGTTCTTCTGAAAGACAAATGGTGCACTGCTAAGTATATTGCTTTTCTCTTTATTTCTGTTTATTTCTTAACTTACTCAATCTATATTTTATATATGCAACTGTACTAATCACGAGTAGCTGCTTACGCCATTTTGCTACTGTAGTTTTAGGAGTAATGTAGATTTTCTAACCTGCTTTCATGTCCTTGAACTTCTGCTTGAGCTCCTGCGGAGTAAAGCGGTACTGGTCGAGTC
Organism: Scortum barcoo; assembly: GCA_023238725.1. NCBI lineage: Eukaryota > Metazoa > Chordata > Actinopteri > Centrarchiformes > Terapontidae > Scortum > Scortum barcoo. The sequence continues at coordinate 15,061,339 of CM041544.1, read as the reverse complement.
CATCGTTCCATTTGATTCGCTCCAGCACCTCCAGGTCACCACCTACCAGCCAGTCACCTCCCTCCATAACCATCTGCAGAGCAACAAACAGAGAACAGCAAATGTTTTGATTCAAATATTTACCTGTAACTGCAATTACAGTTAAAATTATGTTTAAATGGGTAATACATTTCTGCGGCCTGATTTATGATTTGTAATTACAAGTTCAATATTGACACAGTGAAAGTAAACAATGATACTAGTACCAGGTGTTACTGCAGTTTCATCATGTGGTAGACACTAAAATTAAAACCCTGGGTGTTGGAGACATTCAGAGGCCTTATTACCTTAATGTAAGGGTGCTGTGGACAAGTGGTTCCCCACTGTCTGGCACAGCGCTCCTCCTTGCGGTGCTCGTAGAACTCTGGGTTCCTGAGAATAGCCACGCGTGAGCCCTGGTACTCGAGAGCTATGGCCGCACAGCCATCCAGCCTCTGCTTGGTCTCCGCGCTGACAGGCAGGACGATGGGAACAGACAAGTTGATGGACCCACCTGAGACAGAGGAGGATGCAGTCAACCAGTGTAATAGGGAAATGTTATTAACACAGTACTATAAACACTAAAAAACAAAACAAAACAAAACAAAACAAAAAAATACAATGCACTTCCCACTCAGATATGACATACAACATAACAGTGATTCCCAACCGGGGGTACTTGCTTGTTGTGGAGCTGCCAGAAGAACATGATAAGAATGTGAAGAGATTCAATTAATTTGAAAAAACGGCAATTATGAGTTTGATTTAAAAGTATAAATCACAACATGTAAAACAGCAGCAAAAGTGACTGGATAAATAGCTGAAATAAACTCAGTGGATTAACAGGTGCTAAAAAGTCATTCATGATGTGAAATATATTCTCTCTAAGTCATTGGGCAGGATGCTGTTGTTTTTGATAAAACTCTTGAAGGTGTTCAAAATAAAGTCATGAGGTGCTTTCTGGGTATAAATAAATTTGTGATATTATACTGGACTAACAGTCATGACAGGAGATGGTGGGTGGGAGTCCTGGGATGTACATTGGGCTGGTTGCATGAGCACTGTGACACAGACTGATAGGTAGGAAAGATAGTACACTGTAAAAAAAAAACTCTTCTCATATGGGCCGCACAGATACGGTATGTAGGCAGACTACAAGCACACTTTATTTCAAGAAAGCAAGTATGAGGAAGAAAATTCTGAAAGTTCGTTTTGTTTTGATTAAAAATCAGAAGAAGTTTTGTGGATATTTTTAAATCAATGGAGGAAAATCTCTCATGTGCCCAACTGGTGTAAAGTATCTTACCACTGCATCTGGAAACAGGACTGTTTGATGGGTCTGGAGGACTGGATGTGATTTCTCAGTTATGTGAGTTAAATGAGACAAAAAAAGAAAAAGATATTTTTTTTATATGATTCTTTATATCATGACCTTACTGTATAAAGAAGCTTTTCAGTAAAACTGGAAACAGTTGTTTTTGCTGGAAAAAACCTGTGTTGTGCAAGACGAGTTTGTTTTCTTTTTCTGTCCTGCTTCTGTGTAAAACACATTTTACTATGTGTATTTGACTTGCAGCACTGATTTGTTTTTCTATGGAACATGGAAACTGCAAATGTGGTGTGACAGGTTGTTGTTTCAATGGTATGACATTGACAAAATCATTCACACTTTTGCATACTAAAAGAAAAGGGAAAGGACAGAAAAATACCTCCTCAAGTGGGGCATGTATGTTTCTTTTATAAATGAGGTGGAAGCACAGTGATGACACATATGAGCATTTTCATCTCTGGGTATTGTTGCTTTTTTCTCCTCTTTTCCCTAATTTGAGTGTTTGGGTTGATCCTTTATTTGTGTCTTTGGGTAGGACTGCATATTTCTATTTGGAAATAATGTTTCTCCTTTCTGTGGTAATCTGGTTGATTCTACACTACTCTATGTGCCTTTCATGGTAAGATGGTGTAGAGATAACATCCTGGCAAGTTATAAGAGGAGCAAATATGACAGAACCAGTGTTTCTCACCATCCAACAGGCTGCCAAAATGCAGTACTTGGAGGAATTCTCGCTCTCTCATGAAGCCCTTCAGAGGGCTCGCCCATCCCTCTGCTAAAACCTGCACCCACTGTAGATCCAACTGTGGATGAAGAGAAATGACTCATCACAAACAGCATGAAAGAAAGACGATACTTAAGACTTATACACAACATTTTACGTGTCTAATCAATGCATCTGTAATCACACTGCAAATGAACGAATCACTGAATTGTGGATGTAAAGCTGCTGGAAAGGTTGGAAAACAGGCACTGTACCAAACCATTGTGCTGTTTGAATGAGACGTTTTTATGGTCAATACATAAACAAGACCGTCTGAGATAACACACTGCACATGCAAATGATAGGTGTTATGTTTTCTTTATGAACTGGCTTTCCAACTTAAGTATGACTTATCGATTAGAAGAAGACACTGTATCATCATGTAAAAAAATACTGTTTAACTGCACGAGTGCATATTCATTGCTATGTGCATTCTCTTTATTTTGAGCCTTAATAAAAGAAAGTTAACAAGTACATTAAGTCCATTAACTGTCTCGACTGCATGACTTTGATGTTTCATGTCTCCTTACAAGTTTGTGAATACAGACAGATGAACACAGTGTTCCTATGTAAATTAGGTTATTGCGCTAACCTAGCTCACGTATCTTTGTCGGGTTAGGGTTAGTGTTTGAGACAACACTTAAAAAGCTTGGGTGGGGAGGTTAATGTGTTGCTGCCTTCAGGACACTGACTGGCCGACGGTTTACCTTAATGAGATTGATTGATCGGGGTTGTGTTTTCATGTTATGACACTAGATGAATTAGAGTGGTAACTTGCTCTAAATCCTGGATGAAAATAAAATGTTAAACAAAAACACAAGCAACTAGTCTCCTCTTGGTAGAATTCTTCATTCAAGGAATTGACTGGGTAATTTGATAAACCGGTCCTGTTAGTGTGCATTTCAGTGTTTCAAGCACACTGCTGTGTGTCTGGTGGGCTTTTATGTCTTTATTAGCACCCAGGGAAGTCAGAGCTGTTACATTAGCACGCGGGGTCCAAACAGTGGGGAATGTTTATGGGCTCATCACGAGCAGCTCTCTGCTGTGTCCAGTATCGACCCCCCTGTCCATTTGCCGTGTGATAAAAAGGAGCTTATATACTGGAGCGATGGGTTACCTTGGTGATGCTGATGGTGGGAAACGTGTTTGCGTCAGCCACAGCAAGATTCAGCTTGTTCTCCGGAACAAAGAGTTCATTCACCTCCTCCATGATCTCGCCAGGCACAATATTCTACGTAGAGAGATAAAAGGGAACATAAGGATAAGGCTGGGTTGTAACTAACTATTATTTTCATTGTTGGTTAATTTGATTACTCATTTCACAATTAACCAAATGAATCCGTGGTCTGTAAAATGTCCATTAAAAAGTGCCCATCACAGTTTCCCGGAGCCCAGAGTGATGTCTTCAGATTGTTTATTACAATCTAATCAAAGATATTTCATTTCCTCTCATATGTGACAAATAAAGCAGATACTGTTTAACATTACTGCTTGAAAACTGAGAAAAAGGATTAATTGTGTATCAAAATGGTTACTAAATGCAATTAGCAACCATTAGCAAAAAAAAATCAGCTAATTGACTAATTGATTAACCGCTGACAGCTCTATACTGGCTTATACTGCGTGTCTGTATGTTTGATCTTTAACTGAAGGTTTTTCTGTTTTATTTGTAAATATTTTAGCTTTATTTTAAGATAACAAGATAATAAGTGAAAACTGTTGAGGTTCTCATGGAACCCAGAAATTTGAGTGAAAGCTTAAAAAGATTGAATTCAACCTTTAAAAACTACAGATTCATTTGAGGTCTTTTGTGAGTTGGTGAAGTGACGTAACCCCTGTTTTTCAGGTTTGTCGCTGTGCCTTACTGTGAGTACATCGCTGTAGTAATTGAAGTTGAACACTTGCATTAAAGCAGGTCTACCTTCAGGCCAGACTTTGGCTAACCAGAGAAGAGTTTTTAGAGAAAATGCGTTAGCTAAAAAAAGACTGAAAACCCCTTGCTATCAAATATCAGGTAGCTGACACTGATAAGATGCCTGACCAAAGACAATGAAATATAGCAGACTAGTAGGTGTTGCTCTAAATGATCCAGAACATTGCTACCTCCTTAAAAACCAAACTTTTCTTTTTACTTTTTTGGGCCTTTATTAAGCAATACATTCAAAAGGAGGGCAACTCATTAACTTTTTTTTTTTTGCAGAGTCAGGTCAATGCAGCATTTTGTTATCCAAAAGTATCCACCTGTGGCCCAGTGGCAGGGCAATAAAAATCAGTTTACACATTTACTTTATCAGCAGACATTGGCAGCAGAAACAATGTAGCTACAATGTGAGTCTGCCAGATCTGTTATTCCTGTGCATATTTACAAATGAGCCACTGGACAAAATAGCACTGAGAGCATTAATTAAGTGTATTTTCTCTCACCTGTGAAGGGAGTATAGACCTGTGAGAGCAGAGCAAGACTGAAATTTATGTGGCTTCTACAGGTTCTCTAGTATTTTCTTTTTCAAAAAGACTATGTTTAGACTTTTTTTTTATATTGTATGCTTTATCTTGTGGTTCTGTAATGATCTACTATCCCTGCCGTGATCAATAGTGTCATCTCCTCCAAGCAAACAAACACCATCCAATGGACATGATGTTCTGCCTTTTTGTTACCCACCACTCCCTGCCCTTTAAAGGTTTTCATAGCTGGACTGTACCAGTGCCTTTACAACTTCCTTCATGTTTACTATCTAAAATTGTTGTTTGGTTTTAGTAAGCCAGCTAGTAAAGCCCATCCCAGACCTTTTTGAATTTGCTTTAGATGTATTCCATGCTGCTTGTTTGAATAGGATCTATTGTTCTGTGTATTGTCAGGCTTATTAGGTATTTAGTTTTGACACTGATGATGGATGGTGAAGGCCTGTGTGAGCTGCAACATGAACACAAGTAGGAGCACAGTGGTTCTTTCTGCCACCAAAAACTGGACATATTTTGCAAGTGTGTTCAACATACTTCTGCAGAAAAGGACCATGGTTTTTGTCTGTTAGACCCACCTGGTCCTTGAGCAGCTCCAACACTTGCTGGAGGCATTCATTCACCGAGAGCTCTCCAGTCTTCAGCACGAGATCGGGAACCTCAGGACGCTCATAATCTGAGTCAATCCCAGTGAAACCTGATAACATATGTAAGAGACCACTGATATAACAGCCTAAACAGGGAGTGAACTACCCTACTGATGTAGAAAGGGCTTGTCTGAAAGTCAACTGAGTGCCAACATGTACACAAACATTAAGAGAAAGTTTACTGAGGTTGAACATTGTCACACAGACCTTTGATCTCTCCAGCGCGAGCCTTCTTGTAAAGACCTTTCACATCCCTGCTCTCGCACACCTCAAGTGTAGCATGGATAAAGACCTCGAAAAATGGCAGGCCGGCACTCGCATGGATCTTCCTCGCCTCCTCACGATCCTGTGGAAGAAAATAGCGCATATATTTCATTTACATACAGTTCAAACTATTCGATCCATCATCTGTCTGGCCTGTTTTCAGCAATTCAAATGGACAGATAACGCCAACTGTTAATGTTTTCTGACCTTGCTGAAAGGAGAGATGAAACTGGTGATGCACACCAGTCCGGCGTCAGCAAACAATCTGGCCACCTCGGCAATACGACGGATGTTCTCCTCTCGGTCCTTGGCAGAAAAGCCCAGGTTTTTGTTCAGGCCATGGCGGATGTTGTCTCCGTCCAAAGAGTAGCAAGGGATAGCATGGGACACGAGATACTCTTCCAGGGCAAAACTGATGGTAGTCTTCCCAGCACCAGACAAACCTAGTTGGAGAAAAAAGACAAACATGACAGTAGTGTCACAGTGAACCTTATTCAATGTGTGTGTCATTGTAACAGGTAAATAACATTCAAGACTATAGAAATTTACCTGTGAGCCAGATGGTGCAGCCTCTGAAGCCCCCCCTGGTGCCCACGACCTGCCCTCTCTTGCTCCGACTGACGTGGTGGGCCTGGTACACCACATTGGTTGACCTCTTGAGATCCTGAAACAGAAGGATGCGGGCTCAGGCTGAGGCAAACTAAAGAGGATTCGGAAATTTACTTAAGACACCGAGAGCTTGACGTGGAGGCAAACAGGACCCTGAGCAATTCCTGTGCTATGTCTACGACACACACACACACCCATAGGCTAACCCTTTGTTTGCAACTGGAAAACACGTCAAGACATCCCAGTAGCTTCAGGCGGGATGAAAATGCATCTTATCTGCGTACAAACTAACACGTCATTTAGTCAGACTGGTTTTACATGTCCTGTCTGAGTTGACGATGTGGATTAGGCTGGGGATAAATAGGGCTGCATTGACTTCTAGCAGAGGAGGGAGGCATGGAGGGGATGGAGGGAGGGACAGGACTGACTGGACAATGTGTCCAGTGTGCTGCCTGCGGCCCAGTGATGATGTGGCAGTGCTCATGCCCACACGTTCGCCCTCTGCATCCACTCTCCCTTCTCCCCTTCATCCATCCCATGGCTTCACTTTCCGCATACTCCCCCCACCTTGCCCCTCCTCCTCCTCCTCCCCTCAAGTCCCTATAACCTGTCTGACTTCTGGGTATCCACACCTCCACACAGGGTTACAGTAGTCGAGCATAGTTAAGTCTCTGTCTAACAGGCTGCATTCAAAGAGCCCTTTTCTCACACAAACACAGAGACAACCTTGACACAATGCACACATAAAGTGTGTTCCAATCAAGGATGTGAGAAGATCACAACATAAAGTTATGCTTTATGATCGTCTTCTGAGTGGAGGGGATCAGTAAGTGTGCTAGATTTATAGATAATCAATCTGAGCACTGCTGGAGCTAAAAAATAGAAACCACACCAAATATGACTCATTAATAAGTAGTTTAACAAGCAGCATTTCAAAGTGACCTGCTGCTTTGAGAGCACAAAATCTACTTTACATGCTCGAGTGATGATCATTATCCTCCCCAAATGACACGTAGCCTAAAGTTTGTGCACGTACACACCCACATGACATAAGCGGGCTGTAGACAAACCATATGGACACCTTCTCTCCTTCCATCACAGACTCGCTGCTTATCCTCCCTTCCTTCCTCTCCATGGTCGGCGGGAACATTATGTGTTTTTTGGAGCCTGTGTGCTTTCATCATAGTTACGCCACTTCATAACTCTGGGCTTATGTAAGAGAAAACTTCAAGACCCCCACTCTTTAGACATCCTTTCAACCAAAATCACCTGCTTCTCTCATTTCTTTTCCTGTTGAAAAGCACTTTCAGGGGTCAGCAGTATTACCATGTAAGACATGTGCTATGCACTCTTGTTATCATCAATTTGGAAGACCTTCTGAAACTCTTTTTCTCTTACTCCCAGTACAGCTTACATCCTCTTTCTCAGGAAATCACTAGAGATAAAACTGTGATGATAAAGTACTCTGAAATTTCTCAACTGAGGGAATACGTGCTATTATAAAATAAATAGTAAGAGCATTTTGTTTATACATTAACAATTTGGGTAACATGATAACTCACACTATAGTAGGCATTAACCCTTTCGGTTCCCTAATTATGCTGGTCTGATCAAATAGTGTCAATTGTTCCAGTACAGCATGTCAAAGTGAAAAATAATTGTCAGATCATATAAGTTAAGCTGTGAAAAAGAGATACCAAACATCGACATGATAAACACTTTTGAAGGCAAAATCTAAAGTATTCACAAATGGCCTAAAAAGCCCAAGACTCCTTAAATCACGGGTGACTGCACTGTATGGCTGCAACTAATAATTATTTTGTCACAGATTAATCCGTCTATTATTCTCTCTCTAGTTATTTTATCTATACGTGTTTTTAATCGATTGATCTGTCCAATCAACAGCCCAAAACCCAAAGATATACAATTTACAACTGGCTGGACGCAGCAAGTATTTCACTATTTTTATTTCCAAAGCAGCTCAAACATTTCACTTATAAACGGCAAAATGCAGCTTCATGGGACAAACCTACTGCTCAGTTTTATCTGTGCTCTCTTATATTTACTTTTTTAAATTATTTTATTTGATGTACTATATTCTAGTCCTGTACCTTGAACTTTTAGTCATTTTAACAGGGGTGGTTTTCATCCAACATACTTCTGAGCATTGTCACAGAGGGAGCCTTTGACCTAAAGACTATCATTGCGACTTGCTCCATTTCATTGTTGTGCACATGACAAATCAAATATTGGATCATGAAGCTCGGGTCTTGAATCAAAGGACACATAACAGGTCTGTGCACGGCGCCTGCTCCCAGTGTGAGTCATTTTCCTCTCCCTCTTTTCAACTCTCGGGCTGCCTCCACATATGTTCTCCAAGTTAGCAGCATTCCTGTGCAGCATCAGACACACAGTGGCTTCTTTCACTTCCCCCCCACCCCCCTTTCACAAGACACCCCTGCGTTATGAATGGGCCAAATTGACACGGGCACTACTCCGCTGCAACAACCGGTCCATTGAGAGCCACAGCTGTAACCATCAACACCTGGCCACAGTGAAGTTAGGGCGAAAGTGGGCAGAAAAAAGGGAGAGACACGTTTGCAGAAAATGAGCTTTTATAGCGACGGTGAAGGGAGAAGTCGTCGTCTGCTGAGTTTTTTTTTTTTTCCTCTCTTCTGTGCGATCGCATCAGATTTAACCGCAAAGACAGCGTGTAGCGGATGGTTAAGCGTTATAAAAGCAAATGAATAAAAGTGATTTCACACACTGTGTGAGTTTTACACTACCACACACACACGCTCCGCCGCACTTTGAGCAAACATCGGAGCTTGAACCTGATGACAGCTCGAGTTTCTGCCCCGTTATCTCCAGATCTTACTCACCGTGCCAAGCTTCTTCAACCCGGACATTTCGCACCAGTGTAACGCCGCCGACGGACCGCTGAACCCCGGGCTTCACACACACACGGGCCTGGGCGGATGGAGTCTGCTCGAGTTGGCCAAAGTTTTCGGTAAAGAAAGAGGAGGAGGGGGGATTTTAAAAGGGACTTCCAAGACACGTAGCATTCAGCTGGCCCGGCCTCCAGCCGTCCTCCTCCTCGTCCTTCCCCCCCGGATAGCTGCATACATTTGCGGTGTTCCAGCCAATACTCGGGCTTAACGACACGACGGGGGCTGAGCGTCGAAACCGGCAGAACCGGGGCCTTATCCCGGGCGATAATATCCACTTAGGAAAGTGTTGTCGACCCGGGGCCGCTTTATTTTCAATGACGCCAACAGGTTCCCCGAGTTAGCAGCAAATTACCTTTTGTTAGCGGTATTATTTCACCTCCAGGGAACTACAGGGTGATATTACACCAGCTCAAGTTACTTAAAAAACACCCACACACACACCGTCCTCCATATTGAGGCCGAACCGTTAAAAAAGTGTCATGAAGAAAGCTAACGGTAAAGCTAAAACGGAGCAAAATGGCAGAAATGTTCTGTTACCTCTCATCCAGGGTGGACATTTTTTCACTAATGTTTAACAGCCCAAGTTCAGAAAACGACCAAATTTAGCTTTAAAGTTAACCCAGATCGTTTTATGGTAGCTAAGCAACCGTTGGTGACCTTAAACGAGCGAGGTTATGGGGTTAAAGGTCAAATAAATACACTTTAACATGCAATGAAGTGGCTTGATAATCGATATCAGGGTTTTCAAAGTCTGAGACTGAGGGCCTCCTCCCACAAAACCCCCCTCTCACCCCCCCTTTGGTCTAGTTGCTTAGTTTGGCTTAACTCCTGGATGCCTATGGGATCATGATTATGTTATTTGGACCCACAGACACTCAGTTGAGCCTAATATTGCTGTTAAACACAACTCCAGACTACACCAAATACAAAAAAAAGGTCTGCGCTGAGGTATTTGTTAAGTTTCTGACTGTGAGAAAGTGGAAAGAACAGTAAAAGTACTCTATCTCTGATCTGTTTACTCAAATCACACAAGTAGGCTATTCTTTCTCCATTAATGTAATAACTAATATAAAAAGTCACTTCCCCTCACCAGGTTTAGTGCACACAATCCCACTTTGGAAACCGCAGATCTTTACTTACATTTGATTCTCAAATTTCAGGTGAAAAACAATCTGTAAAGTATCAGTACTCAGTAGATCTCTTCTAAGCCATTCATAAGAACATTTTTTGGATTGCCAGGTTGTGAAAAAGCCATTTATCAGCCATTATCTTTTCCTATTTGTAATCAAGCAGTAACACATGTTACTATACATAAACAAAAGCTCTTAATTTTGTAATTACAAGTGTAAGAAAGTCATGTATTAAGTAAATTTGGATGTTGGATTACATGTGACCCATTGTCCTTTATAATGGCTTATAACTGATTTGCAAAAAGTGAGTACATGATTCATTAAGGAACAGTTAACAGCTAACAGTTATAACTAGTAAAGCCTGTGTAAATGGTGCCTTATACTATAAACACTATACATAAGAATACAAGGATTGGTTTGAGGAAAAGAAGCAGGTTGTTTTCTTAAATTGTTTTACTAATTTGAACTCAGATCTACTGTAGCGTGCACAGCAAGTTATATAACAAAGATGATAACTGAAAATTGAATTTAAATAAATTCAGAATCATAAAACAGCTGTTTCCCTGATACTAATCATATTTGACCCTCAGATCAGATGTGATAAAGATTTGGCCCAGGCACCACAGTTGAATACAAACAGCCTTGCCAAATATATTTTACTATAAAGTTAAAATTATTTGTAAAGCATGTGTTATGCAATGAACACCACAAACTCTCTCATCTTTTGCACTCAAACGAAGGGTGACCAATTTTGGTTGAAGCAACTTCAGTTGCAAACAGCAGCACACTTCACCTCAGGAAATGCGTCCCACACAGAACATATAAAATGTGCACACTGCAAAAATAAATGAATAAATTCTTTACTTCCTGCTCTAAGTAGTGTAATAATGGAAAGAAACAATGCAAAAAGAAGCAGTATAGCAATAGTAATACTGTAATGGTACAGGCAAACTTGAACTTAAATGCCTAGGCTGAAATCATGGGCTGTTTCAGGGACACCAAATCAGCTTTTTCTCCGGCATAAGACAAAGAAAGTGAAAGAGGCTTCTTTGATGCTTCATTCAGATCAAAAGTAAGGTTAAACAGTGATATGTTCATGGTTTACAAAGTAGAAGTATTCAGACTAAGATGCTCTCATTTGTACCACAATTCTCACTGCACTTTGCAAATAGCCATTATACTGCTTCATTTTCAGAATCTATCCTGTCCCCTGAACTTAAGCAGGATTCCTGAACAGCTGACACTCAGTCTCAAAGTCACAGCCTTCGAGCAGCTCCTTGTAGTGCTCTTTGACGTCCTGATAGTGTGGCATGGAGGCCCGCGGGTCAGTCAAACCAGGGAAAGTCACAGGCTTCTCGTTGAGCAGCGGCTGCAGTCTCAGTTCACCTCCCCCGCAGTCGTACAGCACCAGGAGCAAGTTAGCTGTATAGGGCAACATGTGGCTGGTGCGGAAGGAACGATTGGCCTGTGTGGCGTAGTTGGTGGACGTCAGGACGTCGCTGTCCTTGGAGAAGCCCAGGAGGGTGAGGAGTGGCAGGAGGGTCTCTGCATGGCCGACCTGGACTGTCACGGCTTCAGTCACCTGCTTGAAACCTGACCTGACATGAAAGACAAAATATCTTCAGGTATAACAGACTTACTAGAATAATGACCCTGTGGTTGTATGCCTCTGCCAAACAGTCAAGTTGAAATTGAAGTTTACATAGTATATGTTTTTGTGAAATGGAAGGTATCACTATATTGACATATGATTCTGGAGAATAATGACTATTTATATAGAGTTGACAGAGGACTGATAGAGAGTTTTGTCACATAGTGCAATGACAATCACCTGAAGCTCAATATCAGCAAAATCAATGAGCTTGTGTTGGACTACCAGAGAGACAGGAGGCCCCCTGTCCCTATTGTCATCCAGGGAGAGAAAATGAAGAGGGTGGGCTCGTACTTTAAGGTCTAAATTAATACATAATCCATCACTTTATCATTTTATCCTTTATCTTTTTATTAGACATTAGTGTGAAAATATGTCACAATTAGCATGTGCATTCTTGAGTTATGGGGAAAAACTGTTTTATGAGGTCAAATTGACCTTTGATCACCAAAATCTAATCAGTTCATCCTTGAGTCCAAGTGGACTTTCTTCCCAAATTTGAAGACAGGTGTTCCTGTGATATTGCATTCATGAGAATGGGATGGCCGAACAGATACCTTGAAAACATAATCCCTCCCAATATGGCTATTGTAGGCATGGAGGTATAAAAATACCAAGAGGTGTCGATATAAACTATTCTGACTACACAAGGAAATCAAATCAAACAACCACAAGAGTCTATTCAGCCTGATGCTGAAACAGTCAACAAATCTCAGCATCAATTATTAAGACTGTCAACCATTTTGATAATCCATTAATTGTTAAGGGCATTTCTTAAGCTGGTTCTGGTTTCAGCTTCTCAAATGTGAGGATTTACTTTTTTCACCACTGTTAATAAAATATCTTTTTTTGGACTGAAAAAAGATCATTTAAAGAGATTAAATGTGGCTCAATTTTCTGGTAGTTATTTAGTCTACAAAATGTTGACTTAACTACTTAATCAAAAGAATAAATGAGGGATTAATCAATAATGAAATCAATCATTGCAACCTTCACTATCCCCTGAAACATGTTTACTTATGGCATTACAGTTACTCTGAAACTTGTTTTTATCAGTAGTTCGGGAAGAAAAATTTGCAACAAGCTTGAAAATCACAAGTTAAGAGCAATTAAACTAAGTGAACATAAGTACCAGGGTAACAGTAACAGTCCAGTGGTGTCAGAGTGGTGTGTTTGCACAGACAAATTTAGGAAAGCTTCATACTAATGTCTGACTGAGGGAACATCCTGCTTAAATTGACATTGCAAATTGACTGTAATTAGGGAAGCAAAATTGTGGACTCATTATGCCAGACTGGAAGTAAATAACTGTAGGCGAAAACACACAAGAGACAACAAAAAACCCAGTCTGCATGGCAGCTTGTACTGAGCAGTGTCTTATTTTTCAGTGAACATCTGTGGAGGGACCTGCATTGGACCTCAACACTAGCAACTGAGGGATAGGGCAAGTCTTCAGTTTCAAATGGGAACGCAATGCCTCGTACGGACTACGTCACATTAACAGCTGATTGTGTCTTCTACTGTATGTTTGGCTTTTGTCAGTTTAACAGGCTGCGACTTGTTCCCTGTGCATTCCTCACTTTGTGCTACCATGCATTTGCTTAGATTCAAGTGCTACATTTAGTCACATGGTTTGGATCCATGATATTTGCCAATGTTCTGGGAACCTCTCTCAGGCCCCGCCGGCCTTGTCAGTACCAGCTCTTGGCAACACTCATGGACAATATGTATGATTCAATTTACAATGATGTTAAAGAGGGAAAAACAACAAAGCAACAAACTGGAAGAGATGGGAAAATAGCTTGATAAATGACAGCTACCACACTGATCTAATCATTTCAGCTCTACTTGTGGTCTTTTATTCTATTAGTGCCCTTGCATGCAGTGATTTAAAGGGTAAGGCTGGTGATATTCTATATTTTTCTTACTGTCAACAAATCCCATGAGAAGACAAAAGCCAACAATAAATAGATCTGTATAACAAACACTATCTGTGTGTCCAGTGCCTGATGTTCATTTGTACTGCTGTCCAAAGTGAGTTAAAAATACATCATTGAGCCACACAGATGTACTGAGGAAACCGGGTGAGGATGTTGGAAAGAACTAAAAGCTTTGTTGGTTTTGGTCTTTTTATGGGATTGAACCCCACCCTCCATTTTCATGTGCTGCGGGACATGCAAGCTTTACTTACTGGTTCTCGTTGGCTGCCTTGTCTAGTCGGCTGAACACATCGTGGAAGAGAATGCAGCTCGACTTGCTGTTAATATCGTGGCCGTAGCCTCTTTTCCAGTATTGCTTCAGGTCGTTTGCATACTCCATAACCTGTTGGTGCAGACAGTATGAATGACTGACAGTCTAGATGGTGGGTGGGCTTTATGTGAAGACTGAAAACACAGATGACAGGTAACATTTCCCAATACTTACCTATTTGTGTCTAAAAAAAAAAAAATAGGGCAGGACTCGTTCTCTACCATGGCCTTCCAAATGTTTCTCTCCTTTTTATTTATTATTTCTATTTGTATCTTTAATAGAGACAATCCAGACTGCTCAGGAAGAAGTAAGGTTAAACTTTTACATCTAGCTTTAAAAAAACTAAACAAATCCATGAGCATCTCCTCCAACCTTCATGATATGATCTTGGGGGTAAAAAGACATATTAAAGGCACAGGCACATTGAATGTAGAGTCACTAAACAGCTGAGGCCCGTACCTGTGCATCGACCTCATCGAAGAGCCGACACCAGGGGGAGTTCACCGTCTTAATGGCAAACTCATACGCACACAAGTAAAATGCAGCTTCAGCCATATCTGCAGGAAATGTTGCAATAACATAAGTGGTGAAATCAGACAGACAGTTAGTAAACAGATACCACCAAAAGCACTGTGAAGTGACCCAGTGTATCCTAAAACCTAAACATCACGCATGGTGTGTTTTCCTTAATTAACTTGATAGTTAAGTCTAGTGGAGATTTAATACTTTAAAATTACAAAACAGCTCCATCTACTGTGCAGATCCTCACTGTGTAATATGATTAATGGGATGTTCTGCACACTACCTGCCCAATGCTGACTACTTAACTTTTAATAATACCTCAGAGACTACAAACAGACTAAAAAGGTTCATTGCCTAATTGGCTACTGTGTGATCTGGTATGAATTGGAAAAATGGGTACAGTGTTCCATTTGTACTCAATAAATCATTTCTAATTTATTGGAAGTGTAACCTTGAGAGTTTTATCGTCAGCTGAACGTCCGAAAAAGTTGCATGATGACAGGCGAGCATACAGTTCAACATTTATGGAGAATACATTTTTAGTATATTAATAACTAATTATTCATATGTGTCAGTTTTTCAGGAAAGTCCTCTCATCAGTGGTGGAAACCGCTTAAGTACATAACTGAATACCATTTTGAGGTTCTTGTACTTAACACATTACAAATTGGTCTGTGGACGGCCCAGCACAGAAGGGCTCTGCAGCAGGTGATTAAAACTGCCCAGAATGTCACTGGAAACCATCTACCGAGTATTAGTGGTATCAGTGAGGTGCCTGCATAGAGACCAGCGGACCCGAACAGACAACACCTGCACCAGACACAGCCTGCTGACGCCACAGCAAAATGGGACTGCAAACATAAATTTCATTATCCATGTTCATGTTAAGTAAAATGACCATCAAATTAACCTTGAACCTGAAGTACGTCCATTTTATGCTAGAAAAGATCACCGTAACACAAATCTGATAACCCCCAATGGTGCAATGTCACTAAGCAGTACCTTTACTAAATACTGTTCTTAAAGGTGTAATCTGCCATTTTAATCCAATCCACTTTTTGTCAGGTTCAGTGACTATCTCCTCACGGTCTGCTAGCTATCTGTTTAGCTGAATTAATCTGGCTCGCTAAAGCTGTTTGATACCAAGAATAAAAATATTTGGCTTTAATTGCAATAACCAGATCAAAAGGATGCCGAAATAACTACATCATGATGCCGACTTGTAAAAAGTCTGAATTAATGCTTTGTAAGGTCTGTCTGCAGGATGACAAGTGAATAACTTTTAAAATGCTTGTTTTCTGAATGAAGTTTGGATAAATCAGGGCTGCAACTTTAAGTATAGGCTTAAGATACTTGTACTTTACTTGAGTATTTCCATTTCTTTGTTACTTTTTACTTCTGCTCCACAAAAAGTCAGAGTGAAATATTGTATTTTTTAATCCACTACATTTATTTGACAGCTGGAGATACTTTGAAGATGACATCAATGCATTAATAATTCAGTAAAATAACATAAAATCATATAGCACCAAAACTGGATTACATATTTACAGTGTTATAATGTGTGTGTGTGTTTTTTTAATAAAGGATCCGAATACTTCCCCCACCACTCACCCACCATCTGTGATGTTGTTGTAGGGGACACCGAGACGGTCAGCGACCTTCTGCGTGACCCTCGTCATCTCTGGCCCCTGCTTGAACTTGTCCAGCTCTGACAGGGCCGAGGGGTTTTCCTCTACTTCCTGCACAAACCTGGTGCACTGTTCAAAAAACCTCATCAGGGCGTCGTTCACTGCGTGGTCAAACTCCATATCTAGGTGGGTGAGAAGAAGAAGAAGAAGAAAAAAAGCACATTATATAGAAAATGCACGTCAGTGATGGATGATAAAAGTGTATTTCATGGTCGTACCTGTGATGGCCCACAGCTCTGTCAGGCCTGCCTTGAAGGACAGAGTGCTGTTGACACACCTGTGCTTGGAGCTGGTCATGAACCTGAAGAGTCCACCTCTGAGCTTCTCCTCTGACACCAGTGAGGGGACCAGCTTGGACAGCCTGACTGCCAGATGCCTCAGATCCTCTTGACCTTTCCGGACCAGCCTTCCGTCCATGTCGTCGGTGTACCACATCCTCCAGCGGGTCTGGATCTCGCGGAGCCAGCCCTGCTTGCCCGGGGCTGTGCTCTTCACCAGCTCGTACAGCCTCCGCATCTTCTTGACGTTTTTGCTGGTCGGGTACCGGGTGCCGTGTCGGATGATGGCGGTCAGATGGATTTCGCGACATTGTGCGGACGGAGGCTGCAGGGCGGATCTGTTCACAGCGAGGATGTCCCCGATGAGGTGCGGGTTCACTTCCTCGTACCGACCCTTCGTGCTGAAGTATTTGGCGATCGCCGGTATGTCCGGGCTGTCCTCGGGCGTCGCATCGTTGCGGAAGCAGCAGCAAGAGAGGATCGCGGTGGTGAAATGGACAAAGATGATTTTCCAGAGTGTGATCGGCATGATAGCCTCGTAGCTGGTTTGGATGGCCGCCTGACCGCCCCCCCTCCCATCCACGGGACCTGAAAAAACGGAGTGACGTGGTCCGCGTGGGTCCGTCCACCCAATCCGTTCCCGGCCTGCAGCTGCAAAACAAAGCTCACTTTCTGCAGCTGACACTGAGTTTGCATAACGGACTGTGATGGACTTTGACCACTTTTGATCACAGCAGTATTGCATGTGTTAATGGACATTAAGGGGCATTTATAACTTTAAAAAACTAATAAAAGACAGTCCTGATTCACCCTGGAGACAAAAAATATATTTCTCTGTATGCTCTATGAAGACCTGTGGTGCTTTTAATGGATCATTTGAGTGTCTTTTGATGTTTCTGCTACAAGTTAAATATTTTTTCCGCCACATCTGACTTTTTAGTTTGATAGCAGTCTGACAAAAGGGGAACGTTCAGGAGACTTTGCCCAACCACTTAGGTATGTTTTTGCAACCTTTATAGAACATTTTAGCAACACATATGTAAAAAGCTATTTTTAAAACAACCTTACAGAACCTTTGAAAATGTTCCCAAGAGGTTATTTAAAAAAGTTAACAGATCATTCCCTGAATGTTCTCAGAAGGTTATTTCCCAAAACCTTTAAAGAACATTTCCCAAAAGTTCTCCAAAGGGCACTTAAAAACATTAACAGAACCTTTATAGAACGTTCTCAGGAGTTTAGATGAATAAATAAATATGAAACGTTACAACTTAAATCAAGTTCACTGAATGTTCCCTGAAGGTTATTTTTAGGTTATTTTTAAAACCTTTGCAGAACCTTAATTGAATGTTCCCCAAGGGGTCATCTAGCTGCGCTGGTTCCTTCTTTCCTTGTTTTTTCAACTCCCCCCAGGGCGGCTTTTCAGTAGAGTCCAGTGTAGAGTCCACCAACAATGCCACAATTATTAGTTACCATTAACACTGTAATACAAAGCAGTATAAAATGTTACTTTTCAGGCACCTTATGAATATCATACTAATAAAAGTAATCAGAATAACAGGCATAGTAGTAAATGGTTAAATATATATAATAATAAACATTTGTAAAAGTGATCATTTATTTAAATAATGGTGACAAGAAAGTACTAAAAAAATTTTAAATCATGTTTAATTAATTAATAATTAATTGTTCATAATTTTAGTTTTACACATTACACATGCAAAACAGAAGCAAATTTGTAATGATTCAACCCAGCTAACTTTAATAACTGCTAGCATTATCTGACCATTTTTATTGTACCATTTTTAGGTTACATTTTCTGTCTCTAGAAGTGTAGCGTTATTAAAATAAGTTAAGGGGCAGGGCATTTTATCTGACAGCGCAAAGTGTAACGTTAACTGTTAACTGCCACAATATTTTAGTCCTTATCTATGTCAGTGAACATTATCGTGTAAAAAAGAGAAAGACATTGTGGTTAATGTTTATGTTAGCTGCTCTCAGGGTCAGACACGTACTTTTAGGAGTTACATCACAGGACCACCTCATAATGTCAGCTTTACTTGACTTGGAATTATTAGATCAAGCAAAGAACATTATATTAATAAAATTGTGGTTTGGGAGAATAAGTTCCTTATACAAATGGCTATTTCAGAAAAACTTTTATGCTTACTTTGCACAGACTGAGTTTGTTTGCCTTTCCCATTTGCATTTGGTCAGATTTTGCAGTGGTTTTACAATGTTTGCAATCAATGCTGTTCGGTGATCTTACATCTTTTTAAATCGTGATACTTCCAAAATAAGCTCCATAATCAAAATAGTGGTTGTATTGCATCCCTGAGGAATTGGTGTTTAATTAACAGGTGGGGGCCATGGAAACGTGGTTGAACATTTACAAAATGCAAAAACTAATCAACCATCCTCACGCATTTTGTGCCTCGGGAATGAGGTCACAATGTGTCTGACCTTTGTTATAGTTTCAGGCCGTGCTATTGAAACAGACCCCTCTTTGCCGGGGGCTGTGGATCTTTGTTTTTAGGTGCTCCTCGTGTTTGACATAATCAAACTCCGCCTCCAGGATGCAGTGTATCATATTGACGATAATGCTTCCTCTTCTTGACAATTTTTTGGCCCACACTTGGTAAAGGTAACTTTAAAGCTCCAGTTGGTAACTTTAGGAAAAACTTCTAGTCTTACTAACTGAAAGTGCTCTTATTTTGAAAATGAAAGCACTTGACTATACTTTCCAGGTCCCTGCTCCACTTACTACTGTGTCCTCCATCTTGCCTCGAAAGCCTCTGCCTGCAGTGCCCCTCAGTCTAATTCTCTCTTTTTAACTTGCATTTCTTCATTTCTCTTCTTCTGTTTACTAATCTCTGGTGTAAACCTGTTGTTTTCACAATCCTTGGTCATTCAGTTGTTGTTTATCCACCATTATGTCCACTCCGAGTTAGCACATGTGTGGAGTGGAGCCTATGTAGGAGCAGGGTAATGCTCATTTAGATACTCTGTTTTGATTGGTTGTTTCACAGATTAAATATATCACGTACCACTGTCTGCACATACTGACAATTTCAGCAAATATGAGTGAAAGTCATCGAAGCTGGTCTGTAAACTGGTGTTTTTATCAGCAGCTCTCCTAACAAGCACCAGGGATGTTCATCTTTTATGTAAAGGGTTGGGGATTGGGGTATGTGGTGTCAGGCTTGTGTCTGGAGCGGTGCATTTGGTTGCTTTTGTAATGATTGTAGTGTATGGCTGACATTTAACTCAGCAATAGACTTAATTTTATTCACAAAGTTGAGGCATTCAAACAACCAAGCATTCTGGGTTAAAGGGTAAAACCCAATGCTTTGGTAAAGCCAAGCCAGCATGTGCTTCGTCTCATAGGGTTAGTGTTACCCAGCAGTGGAGTAAAAGTGGAGTTATTTTTTTAAACCAAGCAGTGTTTTTGGTGTATAAAGTTACAGTTACAACATGGTCTAATAAAGGCCTGTAATAAGAAAAAAAAACAGATTAATTAAGGTACAGAAGTATTGATACATTTACTTAAAGAATTTAAAGTATAGTAAAAGTACTTGTTTTTCCGGAAAGAAAAGGCCAATTTGACTGATAAATTCTTAAATATTACTATTATTAGCAATACTGATTCATCAAAGCGTAACAAGCATTTTACTGTTGTAACTGGTTGAGTTGGAGGCAGGGACCGACCCATTCAAAGTGTCACAATTTAAATCTGACATGCTGCAACAAGATTAGTGAGAGACGAGTAAAGAAAATTGTTCTTTTAAATAAATTTGTAATGTATGTATTTTATATTTTATTTTATAATGTATTTGTAATGTAATGTAAGTATGCTTGCACTACTAACAATTCATAGACATCTGAAACATGACAAGAGGTCCCAACTAGACACAGTAAAGGCTCACAAACTGAACATATTATGAAACCAATGTGCTTTAAAAATATATTAATATATCAGCTCATTATGTGTCTCTTTTTTCCTGATGTTTTTTAGTGTAAATTTTGAGTCTGAAAAGTAGCCAAAGTATAATATTTCACTTCAGTGTAGTTGTGTAGAAGTCTTGTATATGATGGCGTGCTGGTTGCCTCCTATTGTATATTTTTTATTCACAATCCTACCATTTGATATTGTATATAATTTGCTGTATAAAAGAGAGTTCTGTTCCAGTAAGTACCTAAATTAATTGTATTTTTTTTGTATTTTAGTCCCTTTTCTGGCCATTTTGACAGTAAACAGCGAAGTTATCAGTGTAAGACATACAAAATTAGATTTCTACACCAGAACCTTTAGAATAATGGTTATTTAACAAGCTACATTTTTATGGCAGGAGCACATTGTTTATTCCTTTTTTTCAAATAAATCACAGTTAAGCCACTATACACCCTCATTTCCAGAATCTACCCTGTCTGCCTGACCTTAAGCAGGATTCCTGAACAGCTCACACTCAGTCTCAAAGTCACAGCCTTCGAGCAGCTCCTTGTAGTGCTCTTTGACATCCTGATAGAGCGGCATGGAGTCAGTCAAACCAGGGAAAGTCACAGGCTTCTCGTTGAGCAGCGGCTGCAGTCTCAGTTCAGCTCCCCCGCAGTCGTACAGCACCAGGAGCAAGTTAGCCGCATAGGGCATCATGTGGCTGGTGCGGAAAGAGCGATTGGCCTGTGTGGCATAGTTGGTGGACGTCAGGACGTCGCTGTCCTTGAAGAAGCCCAGGAGGGTGAGGAGTGGCAGGAGGGTATCTGCATGGCCAATCTGGACCGTCACGGCTTCAGTCACCTGCTTGCCTGACCTAACATACAGGACAGACGGAGTGCAGGATTTAATATTATGCAATCTATATCAAGTAATATCTGGGTTGTTAGGAAAGTGTTTATACCATTGTTACTTTTCACAGTGTTTGTGCGTAAGAATAAAACCTACATCTACAAAGTTTCTCCTGGGGATAAATAAAGTGTTCTGATTCTGATCTAACAAAGGGTAAGGACTCATTTTAGTGTACTAAACCTTTACAAATGATTTATACACGTTCTTTGTTTTATCAAAATGATGAAACACCAAAACAAACAAGATCGAAGGACAAACGGATAAAACCGATGATACTGGTGATTATTTAGTCAATTCCACTGAGGGTTTTCGTGAAAATCTTCATTTATCTGCAGGTCTCTTTAAAGTCCACTCACTTGTTCCTGCTGGCTGCCTTGTCCAGCTGGCTGAACACATCACGGGTGAGGATGTTGGAAAGAACTGAGAGATGGACTAATGCTTTGTTGGTTTTGGTCTTTTTATGGAATTGAAACCCACCCTCCATTTTCATGTGCTGAGGGACACGTGAGCTTTACTCACTGGTTCTCACTGGCTGCCTTGTCCAGTCGGCTGAATGCGTCATGGAAGAGAATGCAGCTCGACCTGCTGTTAATATCGTGGCCGTAGCCTCTTTTCCAGAATTCCCTCAAATCACTCGCATATTCCACAACCTGTTGGTGCAAAGGTAGCCCTTGTGTGAACTTTTTTAAGGAAGAACATCTCAAGATTAAGTTTGAAATGTTAGGTCAGCTTGTAACACAAGACACAAAACATCATTATGCCAAAGGGGTTTCTCAGTGAATGAATGGAGTGAGAGATGGTGATTGTGATCTTTGTATTGTTTCTGAGTGCATACTCCTCCTAGAATGAACCACTAAAGTTAATATTCACATTCCTCTATCCTTCCATAGAAACAAGAAGTAGGATGACTTGATGATTTTTCTGATGTTGAGGGTTGAGAGTACCTCTGTCCTCGATTAGATAAAGCTGTTTATTTTGTCCTGTTTGTGTTGGATCTGTTTTAGGAGCTGGATGTTCCTGTGCCCCTGGTTGACCCAAATGCCCAACTGGTTGATGCAAAGTGCCAGTTTGCAGTTTATCAGCTGGAGTGCCTCTCTGCCACCTTATGGCAAAATAAACCCTAAACAACAACTCATACACTAACCCTGTGCACAATATAGGGTCTGCCTCTTGTTACCTCATGCATTATTGTTTGTTTATTATTGTTTCCTTTGTAAAGCCCTAGGAGACTTGCTTGTGACACATTTGAACAGACTTTGCTTATGTAGAAAAGCATAAACTGTTCTAAACCTGGTGATAAAAGGCTCTATAAATAAATGAACCAGTGAAATATTATATAACTTTGCTGCCAAAGTTGCAGAGTATCGTGGACGGTGGCTGGATTACATTTAGCCACTCCAGTTTCAGGGTCCTGGTAATGTGCATGGCAGCTCACTGTCTTACTGAGACACTCAACTAAAGCAGAGCCATTGTTAATGTTATTAGTAACACCTTTGCTGTGAAAAAGGCCTCTTCTGCAGGAAAACATCCCATTTGTTCTCACCGTAATAATGCAAGCAGCAATGTCTCCTGGTTAAATGTAACCGGCCTCGTAGACGTCACAGCTGAATCAAGGGAAGCATCTACAATCGACATGCAGTTAAACACCGATGGCTCCTACCTTTGCGTCCTCCTCATCAAAGAGCTGACACCAGGGGGAGTTCACGGCCTTGATTGCAAATTCATAAGCGCACAAGTAAAATGCAGCCTCAGTCATAACTGCGGGAGAGAAGTCAGTGTCAAATTTTGTGTGACGATATTAAACATGAAATGTAACCATTTTAAAAAATCTGCATTGCCATCCTCTAAATGTGCCATGCTCTCAAACTGAACTAGAAAGCACTTGGAGGGTGCATGTTTCCACTATAAGCACCGATAACTATTCTAACTCAGAAAGCAGTTTGGCTTTATCTCAACACTTATGCATAGAGGGAGGCATTGCATGATTAATCAATGCATCTTTCTGAGGCCTAAGATACTAACTCAAGGCCCTAAGTGTCATGGTTAACTTGGACCTGATGCAGAGGCCTCAGTACTTCCAAATTAGAAAACAGCTCCACCTAGTGGATGCAGTATCAAATCAAATCTGTCTGAGTAGGGCAAACTTACTCAAGAATCTAGATAACTGTTTTCATACTACTGAAGAAAACCCAGTGTATGGGAGTGCTAGAAGAACACGGATCCTTCGGGAGTTATTATAAAGGCTAAATACTTTACATGCACACAGCACACTAAACAGCATAGAAAGGTCGTGTTTCTGCAGATATGACCGTAGGTGATGTTGCTGTACGGGACTCTGAGGCGGTCAGCAATCTTCTCCTGGACCCTCCTCATCTCTGGTCCCTGCTGGAATTTCTCAACCTCAACCACAGCTGAAGGGTTGTTATCAACTTCCAGCACAAACCTAGTGCACTTGTCAAAAAACCTCATCAGGGCATCATTCGCTGCATGGTCAAACTCCTTATCTGCGTAGGAGACAAAAATGGAACATCTTTTATTTGCATGCAAGTGTCAAATGGTTGTGTCATCATGCAAGTGTCATGGTTGTACCTGTGATGTTCCACAGCTCTGTCAGGCCTGCCTTGAAGGACAGAGTGCTGTTGACACACCTGTGCTTGGAGCTGGTCGTAAACTTGATGAGTCCTCCTCTGAGCTTCTCCTCTGACACCAGTGAGGGGAACAGCTTGGACAGCCTGACTGCCAGATGCTTGAGATCGTCCTGACCTTTCCTAACGAGTCGGCCGTCCATGTCGTCGGTGTACCACATTGTCCAGTGGGTCTGGATCTCGCGGAGCCAGCTCTCTTCTCCCGAGGCATTGTGTCGGACGATGTTGTAGAAATGCAGCATGTCCTTGATGTTTTTGGTCGTTGGGTACCTTGTGCCATGTCTTATTATTGCAGTCAGGTGAATTTCTCGGCATTGTGCAGATGGAGGCTGTAATATAGATCTGTTTACAGCGAGTATGTCCTCTCTGAGATATAGGTTCACTTCCTCATATCTCCCTTTTGTGTTGAAATATTTGGTGATCGCTGGTATGTCTGGACTGTCCTCAGAAATCACATAATTAAGCAAGCAGCAGGAGATAAAGAGGGGATGAAAGACTGTGAATTTCCAAAGAAAAGTCAGCATGGTTCACTCAAAGACGTGGCTTGAAAAGCAGCTGTCCCCAAAACGTTTCCCCAAAACAGCTGTGTGATGGCGTCAAAAATGGGACAGAACAGAGTCCAGTCCAGTTTGTTTATCCCCATTACCCCACAGCAGCATATCCTAAAATGTAAACATGTTCTGTGCTTATGCAATAGCCAGTGACCAGGAACTTCAAAAGACAAAAATAAAAGAGACAATGGAAGATGAAACATTTACAGAATTATTGCCTGGTTATAATGATATCTTTTGAACCACGATAGAACTACTTCCACTGTGGCTGATATTTCATGCTCACAAAGTTCTACTTTTACAAAACTTTCATCCACTCTCTGACCACAACTCTCTGGTTTGACGACATTCTTGTAGCATACAAATACTCACTATTACAGCTCCAGTAGCTTCACTTCAACCGTTTTCAGATCAGAGTTGCACGCTAAAACATACAACATAAAGCTGGAAAAGCCCATCAAGCAGCAAGAAAAATTATTGTGCATGGTAACTCATATTACTCTAACCACTGGTAAAAAAAAAAGAAGAAAAAAGTATTCTATATCATTTCAATATATAGATCCTGTTACATGGTACTTGTACATCATCATGCATTTAGTTGTTAAATGTTACCAAATTTCAAAATACTTAGAAATTTATATTGGAGTTCCATAAGTGCAAGACCCCCCATTAGAAGATTTTCATACCATGTATAATTCAATCTTTGTGGCCTCTGAACAGTAGTCTGATTTAAATGTCAGCTTGCGTTATGTCATAAATGGTTAAACATAGCATACAAAGATATCAACATATCTAATAGCTAATATCACAGACCTTTAGAGTTTAATAATTAAACAAAGCTTATACTTCCTTTCATTTATGTTAACATTTAATATAGTATTGAGAGTATCCCATTCAATTCTACTAGTTATCATTAATTACCACTCTGGAATTTACTACTTTATTTTATTGTTATTTGATATTCCAGTTTTCAGCTCAGTGTCTCACAGGAAGTCCAATACAAAGTAGCCAGGACATTCATTGAAACAACAGACACTAAAATTCAATTCTGGAGGGAAGTGGGAGCCAATAAAGGGAGGCAAGAACTGGAATAATGTTTTTCTGGAGCCAATTAAAAACCCTCTGTGAAAGCTTAAGCTCATATTATAAAAATAAAGTGTAGGTGACAGTCAATGATAAAGCAAAGATAATGCATGGATTTTGGAGTAGAGTTTTATTACGAGTCACGGCCTCTGCTTCTTTGTGAAGATCTTTATGACTTCTCAACAGCTAGAGCAAAATTTCTATTTTTTCATGTCAGCTCTAGAAAATCATGCTCTACACAGCAGAGAGGCTATTTGACGTTAAACGGATTACAAAAAAACAGAACGACGAAGGAGTCACATATCTGTTAAGGCTGATAAGGATGTAAAGTTACCCCTGGAGCCAGACTAATAGGAAGAAAATATACTTAGTGCTAATCAGTGGTATCAAAAGCAGAGTGAATGAAAAGCAGAAGTAGTGTGCATAAAGTTAAGATCAGTTTTGGTGGAGTGCTGTTTAAAAAGGTTAAAACAAAGAAGTTTGATCTGTGTGTCACTTTTTGCTTTACATATGTTAGATCAGTGACTCATAAAGAGTTTTGTCAGTGGAACACAGTTTATTGGGTTGAATATCAATTAGACTATTTTACAGGATTCTTTTTAAATGAATATTGTGATATTTTAACCACATATACAAATTCCCCCCCTAATTTCTCCTCCTGAACTTTGGTAAAGCCCTCAGAACAAAAATATGTGAAGTACGGATCTAATTAGAAAGAATTTGTACTAAGTTGTAGTCGAGAGTAACTCAGAACATTTACTCAAGTAAGTAACTAAGTACAGTTTTAAAATGTTTGTATTTAGTATTTCCATTTTCTGCTACTTATTACTTCTACTCACCTAAATTTCAGAGGGGAAATAATGTCTTTTTACTCCACTACAACTGATTTGATAACTTTACATACTAATTAATTTGGAGGATTCAGATTAATAATGCAAAACATAACCAACAAATAAATTATGAGACTTAGACTTAGACTAGACTTAGACTAGACTTTTATTGATCCCTTTGGGATGACTCCCTCAGGGAAATTTAAGTTTCCAGCAGCACATAAGATAGAAGAAGCACACAGATGAAAAATAAACAGTAAACACTTAAAATACAAAATATAAAAGAATGAGAATAAAATAAAATAATATAAGTAAATATAAAGAGCTGAATATGTTAAGTTAAAAATGATAAGTTAAAATTATTGCACTATGGATGAGAATGAGGTTATTACACCATATGATGAGGTTATTGCACCAGAGGAAAAGTGTCCATTTCTGTGTATGCATGTGTTGCACAAGTAAATGTACAATGGCTATCCCCCCTACTCTATGTCCTCCTCCCCCATGTGAGGAGTTGTAGAGTGTGATGGCATGATGGACAAAGGAGTTCTTAAGCCTGTTGGTCCTACACTTGGGAAGGAGCAGTCTTTCACTGAACAGGCTCCTCTGGTTGCTGATGATGACGTGTGCAGAGGGTGGCTGGCATTGTATTACTATAGATTAAGAGAAAACTTTATTGATTCCTGCGGGATAAATTCACAAGCTACCAAGCAGATAAAGTTGTTAAATTTAGCTCCATATTTACCAGATGCAGCATTAAAGTGATGAACACATTAATATATTATTAATTACTCCAATAATGTTACATTTTGATGCTAATAGTTTTGTTTTCAAAGGTAAAATCAAAATAATTCACAAATGGCTTAAACAGCCAAAGATTACTAGAACTTAAGTAAAATACTGAATACAGTATTTTTGTACTTGTAGCTGAGTTTAGTATTTCTGCTTTCAATACAAGATCTGAGTACTTTTTCCACTTTTTTTCTACACTGAAACTTTATTCTGCTGTGCCTTCAGTGAATCCATACTGCTGTGTTTTTTTCTTTTATTGTACCATGAGAGGTACATTCTCAAAGCATGATTTTGCATTCAAAAAACCTTGTGTGTGTGTGTGTGTGTCCGTTTTAAAGGATTTGTTTGCTCAGACCTTCACCAATAGCTGTGCTCACGTGTGTGAGTGGGGCTGGCCTGTGCGTCTCCAACGCTGCATATCTTACGTGGGTGTCACCGCTGATGCGTTCAAATGCTCACCCCGCGCTCAGACTTCACACAGCTTGTGCGCAAACACGTCTTGTCGTACATTTTGTTTTTGCTCGATAAAAAAAATAATAAATAAACATACGCACTCTTATATCTGTGGTTCGTTTTGGGAGTTTTTACGTGTGGAAATAGGGTGCGTTGCCGCTTGTGTTCAGCTTTTGCCTCGATGGTGCTGAGGCGTCCTGACGGTACCCGGAGGCGGCACGGGTGACGATATGAAGGGAATCGCCTCCTCCTCCTTAAGAAAACACCGGACGGACACACGGAGAGGGGAGCGACCCGTACAACACTGCGGCGACAACAACCACTACGAATCCAAGAAGAGCCCCGACGGCGAGGTAACTAAACAACACGCAAAATTCACATTTAAACCCACCACCGCCGCCCCCGTTATGTCTGTTTTTAATAGCGCCAAGCTTGAGTGAGCTAGTCGCCGTGTCGAGCTCGGTTAACAGCTGCGAGTCGAGGTAACTGTCGGTTAACGTCTCAGCGAGGACTCCCAGCATTTTAACACACGACCAGCCTCTGTTCTCTTACCGCTTCTTCCTCCCCTTTCCCTCCCTCTTGTTTTACCCCCAAGCTAACTACAGCGGTCCTCACTTTGGCCTTGCTGCTGAAGACATTTACTAAACAACCCCCCCCCTTTCCAGCCCCCCCGTTCACCACCTCCCGTTAATCCCGACACAACGTGATCGCACTCCGTTAGCTCTTCCACCTTAACCTTAACAACAGACAAGCTGCTGACATATTTATAGCTTTTATAACACCAGCATTTAGCTAAAAAATGTGTAAAAAACCTCGCTACGTCCCTTGCTAACACCGAGCTAGCCTGCTAAAACACACCGTCAGCTTTGCCTCTATATTTAGGTGACTATAAGCTGTTAAGACACTTACTAGGCCCCCTCTTTTTTTAAACGCGAATAAAAGAGGTGTTTTTTTTTTTCACCTGTATCAACCTTGATTTATTTAATCTTTTCGGATGTAACGCGATCTCACAGGTGTGCATGCTTAAACAGCACATTCACAGCTGCTCTCCATTTTTTATGTAAACATTAACGAGAGTATTAACGGTAGTCAAACATTTGTTTCTGTTCTGCATCTCTATGCAAGGGCACATTTGCCTATTGTCTCTTCTTTCTTTTTTTTTTTTATTCGCCTGAAAAAACAGGGAGGGACGGGTGACCTGATGTAGCACCGTTTTTTTTCCACTAAGTCTCAAAGACACACCTCTTTTCCTCTCTTTTTTTTGGAAAAGAAAGAGGGGAAAACTTGATCACACATGTGTGAGCGGTTGGGAAGAGACACATCTGCTCTGTTAGCGGGACATGCTTTGTGTGTGGTCTCGTTTCTTTGAAAATGTGTATTTTCTGATAGAGCCGAGGTATTTTCAGGTCATCTGGGTCCTGCAGGTCAAAGTAACTGTGAAACGTGAGTCCATACCTCGGTGCATTTTAGTGAGAGTTGCAGCCCTTTTGTTTTGAAGCCCAGCAGAGACCTGCATTTGTGTCGTGTGGCGTGAAATATGGCAAACCATGACATTTCATGATGTGCTAACTCTGAAACTTAACTGTGTTCAACTGTGTGAATAAAAAGCACAGTTTTCTAGTGTTAACTGTAGGAAAACACTATTAAATTGCACGTTTCTTTGCCCAAACATGTAAAGTCATTACAGGTCTGTTTATCTGTCAGTCTTGTTGGCACAGGTGTTTGCAGTTTGGATAGTCGATGTATGTTGGAAAGAGACACGTCGGCTCTCTTAGTTTGAAACAACAACACTTATAAAGACCACAGTTAAAAACCTCCCAGGAACGGGCGGATGAGCCAACAGAGACAGTGATCGAACTAAACAGGGGGGTGTCTGTGCTCCTGATCTGGTGAGAAAGCAACTTTTCACAGACATAAACAGTGTGACTGCAGCCTAGTGTCAAGGGAGCAAAATGTTAAAGGGAGTCAATAGGGTTTATTGTTTATAGGGTTTATTGTTGGCACTGCATGCGGCCCAGTTTTGGAGACCAGCCTTGGTGGCAAAGCAAGGCATGTCAGACTATCAACAAGTGGAAACAATGAGTTTTTGTAGGCGCAGCTATGATTCAGTCTTGGAAGACTGTCTCAGCTGACAACCAAATGTACTGACCAATCCAGCTTGAATCATCAACTTCCCCTGGCTCAGAAAAAAAGCACTTTTTTGTCACTGTTGTCATAAGTGGATATGTAAACTTTATTTTGTCACCAAGGATCTCCATAACATTCCATGTTATTTTTATGAATGGAAACAGCTTTACTGGTTATGACTCACTAAGTTGGAGCTTCACATATTAACAGCCCATAGATAACAGATATTAGCATCCCTCTTGGTGATGGTTGCACTCATCTGTAACCCATGTTATGGTCAGCTAATACAAATGTCTGATCTTTATTTTGAAGGAGAAACAAAAGAGAAAAATCAGAGAGCAAAAGAGAAATGATGAGCACACACGTTACATTTTTTTTGTTTATGTAATCTGTTTAATGTTAAGTATTAACTGTACACAGTTTAGGTGTTTTCTAAAGGTGTGTAAAAGTCTGTGGTTAGTTTGACCACTTAAATACCTGAATAATTACTTCGCCTGCCTGCGCAGAGCTGACTCCAGCAATACACTTGACAATTAACAATGTTTGCTCGCATTTAGATGAAAACAGCAGCTCAGCAAGTATCGAAAGTCACCACTGACTTGCACAATATTTAAATCAATAATAAGGGACAAACAGCCGACAGTGTTCATTGAAATTAGGTCCTCAATCCAAAACCTTATTGCAGAATAGAGACGATAATCTGCTATGTTTAACATTAGCACATTGGCAGTTTATTTTTGTCACCATCACACATCAGTATTATGTGTTGTCTCTATAGATTTGTTTTTGTCTCTCCACAGACATAAAGTAACCATCTGTGCTCACCTTCAAGGTAAAATTGAAGTTGAGCCCAAATTAAACTCGTCACTGCCAAGTCAAACAAAGTTTGCATACCTGCCCTTGTCTGTTTGATGAAACAATGTTCCATTGATATATTGTTATTTATGCAGCATGTAGATACCTGGAAAATTTCCCCAGCATTTATTTAGTTTTTAAATATGTTACTCTTTGAGACTGCTTCAGGTACCTAATGGGAAAACACTGTGTGGGTCTTCTGACATTTAGAAATTGATCACACATTTGTGATCTGTGAACCTGGCCCTCTCCAGCGTATCTGAGCCTCAGTATTCAAACCTCAGCTTGGGTATAATGTTATTACTTGATGGCCTTGGCCTGTTTGTTATTCAGGCATAAATGGCAGTACAGTGTTAGTGCCAGCCAACAGCCATTGATCATTTGATTTCCGTCATAGGCTTGCCTCCAGAGAAACAATATGTAATGGCTTTAATCTCGTTTCTGCCATAATTAGAAACGCATGAAGTTTTACCACCATTCACATGATGTCCCAGTTTTCTGTGGCCTACAATTGCTTTTTGGCAATCTAGGCTAGTAGCGCTTTGATGTAGCCTATTTTCTCTTTTTTTTTTCAGACAAGAAATGATGTCAAAATACAAGATTAAATTTTAACAACCATTGGGGGACAAAAGGGCAACGTTTAAGTAGTCAAATGTCATCTTACTTGGCAGGGCTTTGTTTGAATAAATCAACAGCAGAGACTTCAAATGAAATTGAAATGTGAGGTTGTATATTACCCTGGATCAGGGGTTCCCAAACTTTTCAGCCCCAAAATAACGGTGACAGAGACTGGCGACCCCCATTATCCCTGGAGGTGACTGAAACATATGAAAATGTGCGCACAGGACTCATAACAACAGCACAAAAGAACAGAACTGCCTGACAACCATGATATGATTTTACATGTTAGTAGAGCAATTAGTCAAAGTAAATCGTAGCGCTGCGTAAATATGTGAACATTGTTACGGTGCAAATTTATATTTTGGCAATCACTATGTTTCAGCGTTAACCTCACCTAATGAGATGGGTGGGCATGGGTGGGTATGCGTGGAGCACAGCAAGTCAATTCTGTTTAATTTTGGCGACGGCCACTCGGAGATAATAGCAACACATGTGAATCCATACTGAATATATTCCTCTCGGTACTTGCAACACTTGGAGGAAGGCTGGTCCGACTGCTTTTGGACCCCTTTACGGTGCTCTCCTCCTCCCCCCGCGCCAGAAGACGAGGGCCTCTTTGACGGCATTTCTCTGCTCTCCTCTGCTGCCGTCTCCGCTGGCCTCTCTGCTTTGTCTTTGGTCGGTATTAACCAACGTTTCATTTTTAAAAATAATATCCTAGGCTTAAAGCCTAGTGTGTTGACTTGAGCTGTTCAGACCTACTGTTTATGGTTCAGACTAAATCTACTGGCGCAGTAAAGTGACATGTCACCTGCAAATGTTACTGTCATTAATCTGTTGTAATCACCTCAGGAGGATTCTGAAAATCATCTTGCGACCCCCCCCCCCAATTGGGAATCTCTGCCCTAGATGATGCAGGTACAGGGCAGACTGGTGTGGAGTAGGGAGGGGTATTTGTAAGGAATGTTATGTGGTGCAAGCTGCTCCTGTGAAGTCCTGTTGAGTTTTGCAGCCCGATTGGTGTACATGCCATTAATGATACAACAGCGTTACTGTTTTTCACCAGCAAGGCAAGTAGCCTGATTGCTGTAGACACCTCCTGCTCTTTTTTTGTTTTGCATTTTTTGACGTATTTTAAATGCAACACAATGCTGTATTCAGGTTAGATGGAGCGACTTTAGCCACAATGTCATTTTCTGTTCACAGCTACCTTTGAAGTAAAACCACACATAGATTATTACCCACTCATGTACAAAGTGTGAAGAGACTTGTGATGGTTTCTTTACCTTCCTTTATTTGCAGCCTGAGAGGCCACCCGCCTCAATGTATGTCAATGGTATAATGACGGTCTTTTGTGTAGAAAAAAACTGCACCCCAGTGTGCAGGGGAAGAATCTCATTTCCTTTTTACTCTCGTCATTAGTTGGTTATAGAAAGGTACCTGGACCTGTTAATCATTTACTGTTTAAATTACACAGTTCCAGCCTATATGGAGATAGCATTATGGCTACACTGTACATGACTGCACAAGATAATGTACAGTGAAATGACTTTCTCTGTGGCTTTGGGTGTTACCCTGGCTTCTCTTGCCCAACTCTTTTTAAAACCGTGTTGATGCTTCATGGATAAAGTACACAACATAGTGTACATTGTTTAAGTAATGTGAAGGAAACAATAAAAACAGGAAACATTGACTCAGTCTGAAACTTTAGAGATACTGCTCAAGATATTGTAGTTATGTTGTGAATGTGCCTCCATCCAGGAGTGGATGAACCACAGTTTGATTGGGAGGAGGTTTCTTTCTTGTTTTTCTTAGTGTATTTTCTGTTAACGCCAAACATTGCCAGGTCGCAAGGGTACCAAGAAAGCAAATTCCAGAGCTTGGTGCATTTTATTGAGAGTTCAATAAAAGAGAGTTTGTTATCAAGCCCAAGACAGAGCTCCTTTTTAAGAGTCGTGCGGTGTGAAAGAAGGTAAGCCACAACATTGCTTGAAGTGCTAACTCTCAAACTTAACTTAACTCAAGTTACTTTGTTTGAAGGCAAATTCATCAGTGTGGTTAGTGTGAATTTTTTTTTTTAATTTGTCAGTCGTGTTGACACAGACATTCACAGTTCGGATAGTTGATATATGAAAAGATGGTCTAAATGCTGTGCTGCACACTAATTACTCCCTGCTGACAACGGGTCCCCCGTGTGCAACCCTAGAAATAATTTCTGATGTGTTTGCTCCACGTGCAGCTGAGCAGAGAGGCAAGTTGTATGTCTGTCCTCTGGGGCTGTGAGGGTCTGACATCCTGACAAGTGACTCATAAAGCCACAGGTGGTTTCCTCATTAGCAGATAGCACCTACCAGGACAGATGTGGTTGTGCCATTCAGCTTAGCTCCCCCATGACTCCTGCAAGAGCCATTCACGGTTTATGGTCTGTTTTTTTTTTTTTTTTTTTTTTTTTCCCCTTGGCCAAACACCTTTCTCTGTTAATTAACAGGCTGACTCTTCATAATATTGTTCTGAGGTAGCAGGGCTGCTTAGGGGTGCCTGATGAAGCACATTTCAAACTCGCTATAGTACATAAAGAAACTCAGTATACTTTGTCATATCTCTGTGTTTTCCCCTTAATAATATCTTGTTGTGCTCAGAAAAGTGTTTTTGTTAGTAGCAGCAAATGTTGCATTATCTGCTAACATTTTTGTAACTTAATTGATTTAGGGGTGAATTAAGAGTATTTAGGTATAAAGTCACTTTTTTTAAATTAGAAACAGACCTTTCATAGACAATGGCATTTTAATCAAAATATTATACCTTAAAAGTGTATCCACACGATTGTCTGATAGTGACGCAGATGACACAAATGAAACCAAACGAGGCAATCGTGAAGTTACAACCACAGTTCAGTGACACTTGATACTAATTTGTTTTACCTCCTATTTAGAAAGTGAAGATTTTTACGCCCCCAGTACAACTGTAGTGTAGTTATCTGACAAAATTAGAAGTGCCTTATTTCTAGGCAGTAGTAGGAGGATGTTATGTAATGCACATTTGAAGCTTCTGTTGTCAGCTAGCAAATTGATTAATTCTCTCCCCCAAAATGGTTATCTATCGCTGTATATGTTAATGTGAAAACAATCCACATAAAGACAACCACAAAAAAGTTTCACAACCGTATTTCTCATTCATAGATGCATGTTTTAAATAAATGCAGCAGAAATTCACAAATGTATTTAAAAGTATTTTCAGTTCTCATCAAACATAGGATGTTACATTAACATACAAACTGAACTTTTGCATTTGTGAATAAAACCACAGCCCTGAAACTTAGCAAACCTTTTTTTTCACTAGAAAACCTAAACACGTAAGCCAAATGTGAAGTGTAGGTGTAGTTTTAAAATGTATGCCTATGCTAATTAACTTTTAATGCCCATCTGCACTCATTCCAATATTGATTTTTAGCATTGTTGAAGGCTCCAAGAAAATCTGCATTTGCACTGATTGTTCATTCACTTATTTGTACAGCAAGAGAATAATCATACCGTCAATACAGCATACAGCCATGTGTGGAATGGTTTTGATTATATTTATTGCAAGCTATAAACTAGATAATCATGAGCTTGAAGCAACCAGAACATTTAGAAAGAAATGGGATTTGTATTTTAATAAGTTAATTACTAAGTAAGTTTAGTCTAAGGGCTTGTAAGTCAACAACAAGGTAAACATACATACATGAGAACACTAAAATATCAAAAGATTAGAAAATTAGAAGGAATAGTTAAAGTTAGAATTAATTCAAATAAATTCAAATAAAAATATTGAGTTAGTATTAGATTTAATTGTTTTTAAGGTTATATAAGCTTTCGATAAACTGGGAAATGCGTCCTATTAACAGACGTCACTATAAAGAGTTTTCAGTGACGCTGTTTCTGTGAAGGAGGAACTCTCTAAACCTAGGCACATAAAACTTAATCCCATTTGCGTGATTAGTTAGTGCAGAAATTCAGCGGAGATGGGCATTCTACTGCTGATCGCTGAGCATCTTGGGGGTTTCAAGTGCATTACCGAAGATGTTCAAGATGAATTGATGGATTCTGGCCGTGGTCTTACTCGTTGCTGGAAGTAGGCAGGATGAGTTACAGTCCCATATGTGTAAAGCTGGCCATAAACTAATTTTTACAATATGACTGAACTATTGTGTAATCCACAGCAGGAATGTACACAGTTAATTTTTAACCGCACTCTTTCACTTCGACCAGGCCGGCCCAGTTGTATAAATATTGGCCTTACATTGTCCACCAGTGACTTTTGTATACTGGGTGTAAAGGGATACAGGTGAGAGCGTGTTGTTCACCCATTGTTAGTTTGTCTCGCAAGATAAAAAACCTGTAAAGGGATACTAGTCTTTCAAAAACTGTATAAAAGAAAAGGACAACACCCCTTGGGGCACAAAGCCAGGCGAGGGAAAATGAAGCATATTTGTAAAAACTTTATTTGCGGAGGAAAATTATCTTCATTATATTTTTATGTGACCGACGTTGCATGCTGGTTGTGCAGCGTCACACACAGAAATCCAGGCTAGATGCAACATGAGCTGTCAGACATGAGAAGCTCCAATGAAGTCCTGCACAGGATTCATCTGTTGGCCCTCATTAATGATGGCAATTCGGATTTTGTTTTCAGTTCCCGACACAGTAGTAGGTACTGAACTGGGTCACCAGCAAAACGTTTCATGAATTGGCCCACATTTAGTTTAAAATTGGATCTAATCACACTGTGACAGTAATAAACACAGCGTGAGCAAAGTTCAGTATGTTTTCTTTTATGCTACAATTAAGGAGTATTTGTATCATACATCTGCCGATTATTTTCTCGGGTTCTTCAAGCCCAGGGTGACAAGTTTAAATTTCTTGTTTTGTCTGACCAATAGTCGGGGAAAACCCCCCAAATAAGTTCTGTCTTACTGTCTTATATGACAAAGAAAAGCAGAATCACAGATGAGAAGCTGGAACCAAAAAGTATTGGCTTTTTCTGTGAAAATAGCTGCAGATTTATTTTCTGTTGATTCACTAATTAATTGATCGACTAATAATTGCAGGTCTACTTTATTTGCTTATATCCTGTTGTAATTTATTGTGATGGTTGATGCAAACTCATGACAAGTTTCAAAAAAGAAACGTACTAAGTGGCCCTCACAGTTTATTTGGCAGCTTTGATCCCATGTGACAAAGTTGATAACGTTCTTATTGTTACCGCTTTTTTGTGTTGTCTTGTAATCAGTTTTTTAACCTCAGTTTGCAGATTTGCTGCATCTATCTGGTCAACCATCACACTTCCTCTCTTGTTTTGCACACAATATCTTTGCATCTTTTCAATTTATTTAGAGTTTCTCTTGAGGATCTTGAGGCAGTGCAGTTTTATTTAAAGAATAATCATATCTTTTATCTAGTTAAACCTCAGAACTCTCCTTGCAGCCCATCTCTTCTACAAAAGAGCTTAGTGAGTATTCAATTTTCTAAATTATTTTTTTATTTAATAATTTTTAATTCATTTATTAAATCATTTTTTATATTTCTGGTATATCGCAGAGGCTTGTTACCTGCTAATTGACGAGTGCGGATAACGTTGCTGGAATCAGCCTAAATAAAAACCCCAGAAGTTTCTCAACCACGGTTCAGAGAACAAAAGCTGGAAAGATAACGCATGCAAGAAAACATTGTACATTTTTAAAAGTTTCTGTGAACTGCTGGTACCCCTTGAGTAAAATAAAATCAACTCCACTCTGCATATAGCTAATGTTAACTAGTAAAGATAAAAAGCAGTGAAACATCCTCTCACGTTTCTGAACACTTGAAGGTAAAAATTTACGTTGGAGGGCGTCATCGAATCTTTAAACCCTGGATTTTTTTGAACACCAACACGTGATCTCAGGGATGATAACTGAAGGAATCCTAGGCTGTTGATTCAATAAATGTCACTGTAAACTCCACAACTTGTCCGGTTAGAACAGATGAATGATCCAATGAATCACACACACTCTCTTGACATGCCACTCATTTATTCTCCATTCTGCGCATGGGTATGTATGTGTGGTTGCTACAAAGGAATAAGAAAAACAAGACAGGTATTAGTAAAATATATAATAATAACAAATATAAGCAAGATAACATGAATACAAATGTAGAAATAACTGAACACACTGATAAAAGCGAATGATAAAACGAAGTGAGGAAAATTACTGTCCTCATAAGAGTTAGGGACTGTAAACAAAGGACACACTCTGAGATGGGCTCGCCTCTGTTCTTATTGCTGTGGTGCTTTCAGAGGGCGAGGTAAAGAATTGCGCGACGGTCCTTTAACGGACTCGTCGGGTGTGCTGCCGTAATGTAAACAAACGTGACCAAATAATGCTGGCGACACAGCGTTACACCTGATAACATGCATGGCACCACATGAGTCCATAAGCATCACAGAGAACAGCAGTAAAAGAATAGCGATGAGTAAAAGACCTTTGCAAAGTAATGTTAAGTATTAAACTATTTACGACTTTGTATGACAGCGCCATTGTTATACATGAGAAGGTACCGCATACTCACATTTTCATGGAGGCACAGGAATGAATAAATTGTGATGTTAAAGAAGTCCGTATAAAGTCCAAAAAACGCCAAAGAGTGTGAAGTCTCTCCTCTGGCCTGAATGAAGTCCAAAACACAGCAGTATGTGAAGCCTCTTTTTTTGGTTCGGACCCGATGATTCACCTATGGGATGCTGTTCACGTGAAGGCCATGCACAGACTTTGGGGCTGTGCATGTGAACTGTGGATGGGCTGAAAGAGGGGTGCCTAGAAACTGTTGATTTGATTTAGATTAGATTTAAATGATCACAATTTGTAAGAGTTGTTGGGGATTTTAAAAAAAAAGCAGTGAAATAAAATGAACGGCAGATAACTGATGTGCAGGAATAGAGAGAGAGAAATCAAGAGGCGCTGGTTCCTGATCATGCAGACAGGGTGGAGAGTGAAGAAAGAGCTGGTCATATCAGAGTCATATCACACAGGTGCCCTTTTTTATGAAGCATAAATTCAGATCAGGCATTTTAAACGGTGGTAACAAGCGAAATCATCAAAGCACACCTGGGCTCCTCTTTACTCCACTAAATGTTTAGTTACTGTATGTCAACATGAAACTTGTAGCTGAGGCGGTATGGTTTCAGCGTTGCTCTGTGTTCTCACTGTAAGTTGTGATGTCCTCCCCTTCTTCCTCTTCACTGGAAGACCTTTCAGAGCCACAGCGAGTGAGTCATTCTGTACCACTCTTGTCTGCCTAAAGATGGACTACGGATGATGTGTTTATGTTTGTGTCGGCTTGACATATTGTTGCTCTTGGGTGGGATATTTTTCTGTTGTCACATGTACTGCCTTTTGCCAAACCCCCATCCCCCACCTTTCCGTCAACTCTGCCCCACCAAACTTTCTGAGGCGGAAAGACTTACTACGTGAGGATGAAGTGCAGTTATGGTAATGTTTTTATTTGAATATGACACATGCAGTTTTTATGCATCTATTGCTTTTTTTCAGTGAGCAGAGCTAATTTAGTCGTCTTGCAACGAGCTGTCAATTCTACTTAGTTAAAAAACAATTGTTTTGTTGTAGTTTTACATCTGAGATGATCTTTCTGGTTTTTAGGTGTGAATAGCAAAGACGTGCGACAAACAAAAGGAGGTGGTGAGACCACCACCAAAGGTCTGATGTATATCTTGATGTTTCACATATGTTATATCTTTACTGCTAGTGTAGATTATTCACTTTAGAATAGAAGAATCAAGCAATCTGTAATCAGCTTCAACCAGTTTGTGGTTAAAGTGCTTGACCTCGGATTAGAAACTTGTTTTTTGTGCAGGAGGCAGGTCAGTGATTTGTAGCTGTGGCGCTAGATTCTGCTCGGCTTGAAAATAATCTTCTGCTGAAGAGGTTCCTGCCTCAGTTCTTGATGGGCTGTATGAGTCTGGGTGACTTGCTGACAAAGAACTGGGTTATACTAGGAAGAAGTGCTGTGTATGACGCCTTATCCAAATAATTCAGAAATCAAAGGTGTTGGTTTTGAGAACTAAATAAAAGAAGGAGATAGAGGCGCACATTTTCAGTTAGATATGGCGCTTTTCCATTACACAGTTCTAGAACTACTCTGCTCGACTCGACTCAGTTTTGGTCGTTTTCCATTACAATAGAGTACCACCTCAGTGTGGGTGGGATCGTCATAGCAACGTGGCTGAAACTCCAGCAGCGTCATTTGTTATGCAATGTTATGCATTTGTTAACTATAGAGGCCACCAAACAAAGAACCTCATCGTTGCTACGCGGGGTTGATTTCTCTACAGCCATCTCTGATCGTATCGTGTTTGCTGTTATTGCGTTTTAAAAATGGCAGGGTTGACTCTTATGAAGGAGTCGCTCTCCTGACTCATCTAGTGAAGTCACGCCTGGCCAATGGCCAATCAGTGGCCTGCCGTCCTGCCAACGTCACATTTTCGGCTCGACTCAGCTCGCTTGGAACCCCAGCCGAGTAGGTACTAGAAAAGTACCTGGTACCCGGTACTAACGCCAATGTAATGGAAAAGCCTAAAAGTCGAGCCGAATCGAGCCGAGCAGGTGCTAGTGGAAAACGGCAATAGTGTTGCAGTCCAAACCCTTTGTCACCACCGCTCAGCTGGCCACAGCACAGTGACTGAAGGCAGACTGTCGGAAAGGTGTGGAGGCAGCGAGTTTCCGAAGTGATTAGACAATCCGACAAGAACTTAAAAGGTTCCCTGTGAGCTTTTTGACCTCTAGTGGTGCTGTGGAGCTGTTTTTCAGTGAGTGGGTTCCTGGCTTGTTTATCTTGGATGCACATGCATAAAAAAGGACTTTGCAAATGTTTTATGAGGAAGGAAATACACTCAACATGCTTGTTAGACTTCAAGTACACAGACAATGTGTTTTGAATGAACTGAATGAAAGGCTCCAACTTAACTTTTTTTCTCAGCCATCCCAAAATACAATTTCAACCATCTTGAAGTAAATACTGGCTGTCCCAGTAATAAACTTATTAACTTATAAACTTATTATTATTATTATTATTAATTGATGTGTAACCTGCATACTTTATTCTGTTCATAAAGTAACAGGTTTATTTCGTATTGTAACATCTTAGCTGTGTGTGTGTGTGTGTGTGTGTGTGTGTGTGTGGGCAGGTGTTGCGGCGGCCACCTGTCTGGCGATACTCCAACGTGAGGGGTTATGACACCCCCGTGTCGGGACGCCATGGTTACCTGCCACAGCAGGTACACTGCCTTTAGTTGTGACTGCCACTATTCATCTTGTCAGTGTGTATGTGTGTGTGACAGATCGCTCAAGCTGTCTTAAATTGTGAACTCTCTCGCAGTCTATATTGATAACTTTGTCATTTTACTGTTTGATCATGGTTGTGTTTTTTAAAAAAAACCTTTAGGAAAAGTCTACCTTCTGTGACTGTCAAAGAATTTTCTTTTCATTGTCCTTGATCTTTTTTTTTTTTTCTGTTTCTGGTACAGAAGGACACCTTTCAAGGTAGAG
Source organism: Scortum barcoo (assembly GCA_023238725.1). Lineage (NCBI taxonomy): Eukaryota > Metazoa > Chordata > Actinopteri > Centrarchiformes > Terapontidae > Scortum > Scortum barcoo. The sequence goes on along the minus strand of CM041544.1, from coordinate 15,020,401 downwards.
CCTTCAAACACTCACTTATTATTTAAAGTTACTACAACTATAGTTAACATTTTCTATCATTTACTCTTTATTATTTTTTATTTCATATTTCATATTTCACATTTTTTTTTTTTTTTTTTTTTAATTTCATAGTTTTAATTTTCTACAGTTATTGTTATTTCACATTGTACTTTTACCTTGTATTTTATTTTATTTTATTATAGTTTCTTTTTGCATCTTACTGTACTTACTTGCATGCCCTTAAGTTTTCTACCTTTCAATGCTGCTGGAAATGTGAATTTCTCTTGGAGATCAATAAAGTATCTATCTATCTATCTATCTATCTATCTATCTTATTATTATTCTATTTTCAACTTAGTTTTAACTGCACAATTGAAGGACCTAAGGAACATACATTTCACTATGATTATACCCAGTATGATTATATTTGACATATAAAGTAAACTTGAACTTGGAATGTAAATGCAACTTAGCAATAGGAAAACTCCACAGGGCCTCTTTAAGTAGTCTCCACCACTGAGGTGCCCTTGAGCAAACCTGTAAAGTGATCCTCCACCCAAAACTTCCTTTAAACAGAAAAGTGAGCCTCATGACTAAGTAGAAGTTTAATCCAAGTTAACCCTGACAGATTAGACAGATATAAGGTGCCTTGAGTTTGTATTTGTATTTGTTACAATCTTCTATGAATAGAGCTCATTATAGCCTCTGTTTTCTGTGAAGGAGCGAACAACACACTTTTTACAGACACGTCTGAAAATGTCAGGAGGTGAACAAAAGATTGTAGGTGTATCACTTTAAACCTGCTGTCCACACTAACTGTGTGAATGTGGAGATGTGAAGAGAGACATGCTCAGTGAACAGCTGGGTAAATAATAATTTTACATAAGTTTCTTTAGGCATGTGTATATAGCCCATGGCCTCTAACACGAAAGTGCAATTATCACCTGGCTATCAGAGAACACTTAATAGTTTAGATCAGTATCTAAATTCAGCACTGGTCACATAACAAACAAGCCTTTCAACATCAGGCAAAAGGTAGAACATGATAAGACCATCCAGCTCTGTTGAGGACAGCCCTCCACTGAAATGATAATTTCCGTATTCATTGTGAAAGCTTCAACACCACATGTAGGTAATGAAAGAAAACCAGAGTTCCTGGTAGATTTTTTTTTTTAGCCAGTGTTAGCTGACACACACACACACACACACACACACACACACACACACACACACACACACACAGAGGCTCATGTTGACCTGCAGAAAACATCTGCATCGTGCTGAAACTGTTTTTGCATGGTTTAAAGAAAATAAGCACAAGCTTCACTCTGCATGTTACAGCAGCATTGGAGAATAAAAGTAGAGTAAACCTTGTTGAATCTAGCTGAAGCATGTGCTTGTTGCATCAGGGCAATGTCCTTCCTGTGTATTGATTTATGGGGGACACCCAGGTGCCTGATTACTTTTATTACTTCAGTAAATGTGAACAGAATTAATATTAAAACCTCCGTTGGGTTCAGTTTGTGCGGTTCTTAAAGCCTTCATATTACTAGTACAATTACTTTCTACTTGCGTGTGCTATGGAAAGTAAAGTTAAAAAAAGTCACTTTCTTCAACACCTCAACATCCTGGAGTGAATGATGTCAGCACTGTAAGTGTACAGCCGGCAGTGAGTAACCACACAACAATAGAAATCAGTAAAGGCTCCCCAACGCTGACAATAAATGTCTTCCTCTGGTGCTGTCATATCTACTTGACTTCTCAACTGAAACGAATGGTTTTCAAGGTCAAAATACTTTGTTTGGGGAGTAGCTTTTTTTTTATTTATTTTATCTTTATCTTTGTATCAGAATTCACAACATCATAAGGCCAAAGCATTTCCTCCGTTTCTGTCGTTTTTCAGCTTTCAAACAATATTGTCCCAAAGGTGTGAGAGCTGGGTCATATTTCCATCTGTCTTTGTCAAAGCCCTCCACTTGGGACATCAGGTGTTGGTTAACCTCAGCACACAAAGATTTGCTCGAGAGAAATGCATTTTCCAGGCTCAGGTTACAGCCAGTGAAAGGTAATTTGGTACCCATATACTGTATGTATTCAGAGTACTTGTATTGTCTCCATGTCCAGGTCTTTGCTTGAATAAGAGAACAATACTGCAGCGTCATCTCTCTCTTTGGTTATTCCACTAGAAAATGCATATTTCCATTCATAGCCCCCTCATATAAATGATTTCTGGGGAGACCTGTGTATTCAGATACCTGAGTAAATACAGCTTAGTTTACATGGTGCAGGATTAGTTTGTTTTTCTGTTTTCCGGCTCAGTTGAGTGAAATTATTTCTCCACCGAGCACGCTGTAAGCTGATTCATGGACCAAAGGTCCTCCGCACACAGCTGACTCAGTGACAGCTAATCTCTGATCTGTCTGAGTTTAACACTGAACACATCAATGCATGCTCTTTCTGCCTCTCTGTGTGCTTCTCTTGACTTCCACTAAATACTGTTCTCCTCTGCGCTCCTCACCCCACATCAACGTACGCAGCTGGGTTGTCACGTAGCAGAGCTTTTGCAACGAGGGCTCTCACAGTGGGCTGTTTACATTTATTTTTACAATTGCTCTTCAGCGCTTTGTATACGAGAATCACATGGTTATTAGGTCAGATTGTTCCCCAGACCTCGGCACGAATAAACTTGATGCCAGGTGTTGGCGGGAGTTGTAGGCGACCCAGCTTATAGCCCATTTATCTGGCCCTGTTTAGCTGGCCTAAATGAACGGGCATCTGAGCTCGGGTGAGATGAGGTAGTGATGTGCAGTTTGTTGTCCTGCCAACCAGCCGGCCCGCTCGACTGTGTGTTTAGCTGCCGTCGGCCCCGAGCTGAGCTGGCTGTGCTCGGGGCCCGACTGCTGGCTGATTGCCCTTGTTACAGGGGTGGGGCTGTCTCGGTGCTCGGCACTGACCTTCACTCTGATTTATGAGTTCCTCCTCGCAGTCCGCCCCCCCTTCCCCATATCCTCCCTCCCTTTTTTTCCCCCTCTTGCGCGTGCAGTAGATCAGGAGTTGCCTCCAGCTGTACCTCGCACTCCCCCGTACACAAGCTGGGGCCATCCTGTGTCCACTGCCGTCATTGCGCTCTGTAAACAAATGTGTGATATGGAGCAGATGTGCAAGTTCATATGCTTAACTCTGAGCGGCCTGAACCCTGGAAGAGAGGCGCACACTGCATGAAAACAAAGTTAAAGAAATAACTGTTGGATCATATTTTTTAGTCTCTGACAGCAACCCCTTTCATAGACTTTCTTAAGCTGAATTACGTGGTCAGCAGACTTGACAGTTTACTCCATCACACTGTAGAAATGAAGACATATCTCTGTTTGGCCATGTCTGCTCAGCTGATCAAATGAACGATTAATCACTGCCTTGCTGTACGTGTTTCCTTTTCCTCTCCCATCCATCACTTTCTTCTGCTTTTAGTTCACCTTGGATCTGTTTACACACTGTTATCTAATACTAGTGTCTTTGATATAGCTTTGATAGTGGCTTGGGTAGTTTAAAAAAAAAAAAAAAAAGTACCACTGCACACAGTACTTTTGTATGTTCACACCCTCTCAGCGGAGATAAGGGTCATGAATAAGAGAGCCAATCAACTCAGGATGTTGCCACTGATGTATGAAATGCTTTCCCTGCAGCGAGGATGAAAGCGGGAAAACCTGTTAATCGATTGAGTCCACGTACTGTTGTTAATGTAAAAGCTTTGTGAATTATTCATTTAATGTGTCATGTCTGTGAAATAGAGCTAAAGTGATTGGCCGACTCTGAACTACTGAAATTCACCAAACAGCCCGTGCGTCATGCTGCTCTATTATTCAGCCAGACTGTTAGCTAGCCTCAGGCGTCCGCTCCGTGACTACACCCAGTGGAGTCGTGGAAGTGATAGTCACAATTGCATCATGATTCACAGCATTTTTCTTTTTCCTCCAGCAGGGGTGCAGTGTGTGTGTGGGGAAGAGCTGATGAGGTGAAGAAAGCCAAAAGAGGCAATTGTGGTTCATCTGCTATCAATCAGCACCAACCCTAAACGACCCTGCTGCATATTTTCACCCCCCCCCCCCACCACTACAAGAGGAGGCTGGGCTCCCTCTGGGTGCAACAAACGCCATGTACCAAAACTGGAGAGGACTCGCCACCGCCCCATAGACCACCAAACCTTTTGTGAACCTTTCCCTCTAATCTGAGGACCTCTTAATCCCCCACATCGGCCACGATGAAGAAGGTGGTGTCATGGTCAGCAGAGGACGTCTCTGATTGGCTGAGCAAAGAGGGGATGCCGGAGTACATAGATAATCTCCGACAAGTGGACGGTCCTGCTCTGCTCAGGCTCACCAGGGCAGATTTCCAGATACCCCCGCTCTCGCTGGTGTCGTCTGATGGTGGGCAACAGCTGCTAGAGCGACTGGAGACGCTGCGGATAGAGACTCACATCGAAGCCCACAAAAATGGGCATGCAAACGGGCACGCTGGTGGGCTACCAAACGGAATCAAGCCTCAGAGGAACGGAATGAAGGACTTCAGGATGGAGATGGTCCACATCCCCATCCCTACTGGGGAAGCTACGCGCTCCTCGCTCCCTGCAGAGTGGGGGAAGACGGGCATAGCTTTTGTCTACGCGTTGGTGTGTTTCGTCACCACCACTATCATCATTTCAGTGGTACACGAGAGAGTCCCGCCGAAGGAGCACACCCCTCCTCTGCCGGATAAGTTCTTCGACCTGTTTGACAGGGTGGAGTGGGCCTTCTCCATTTGTGAGATTAACGGCATGCTGCTGGTGGGACTCTGGCTCATTCAGTGGATTCTTCTCAAGCACAGGTAGTTCAGTGAGCCAAAGTTCATATTTTTATTCAGAATCTAAATAAAAGGTTATTATTCATTTCATTTTTTTTTCCAGGTCAATTATAGGCAGGCGGTTCTTTTTCATTGTGGGCACACTCTATATGTACCGGTGTATTACGATGTACATCACCACTCTGCCTGTTCCCGGGATGCACTTCAAATGCTCTCCAAAGGTATAAAACATACACACTTTTATTTCTCTCGCCGTTTTAGGTTGTTTGAGCATGAAAAGCTTCTTTCTAACTGAACTGCTTTTGGCACAAACGTGCTGAATGGGCAAATTCAGCAAAAAGTGGGACCTCTCTTGTAAGCTGAAAGCCTCTGAGTGCTCTCCACTGACCACTGATTGTAAGATTTGTGCATGTCCATTTTTTTGTGTGAGTAAGAGGAGCTTTGAGTGGTTTCACTTTTTTTTTATAGTTCCCTCTGTGAGGAAAGCAGTTTCACATCTTTTTTTCCTCAAAGCCACTGTGCAGCATTTCTGTTTCTGTCAGTAGCATCTTTATAAATATGAGATCGCAGAAACGCTTGACAATCCTGCTGAAAATGGAATTAGTCTTTGTCCTCCCAGTTCATAAAACATTAGCCTGCTTGTATTGTTTGCGCATTTTTTTCATACATGAGCTGCTTGAACACAAAGTACCAACAAGTTGTTAAAAACCTTCACACGGTAGGTTTGGAAGAAATCTAGCTAAAATGTCCGTTACAAATAAAACCATTACAGCGGTAATGAGGGGGTTGGGGAAATGTGTGGGCAAAGGTCATCGTCATGGAGACCAACTTTAAGTGTTGGAGCCCTCGTCCTCCACTTCCTGTTTGCAAAAGGGACATAATAATACAGGTTGTTTAAGTAGTTTAAACAAATGGTTAATGCTTTGGTTAAGTACTACTCTAGTACTGTAAATACAGTTTTAGATGTATTTACTTTACATTAGTATTTGCTACTTCTCATTTTAAAATTATTGCAACTAATATTTAAGAGGTACTATTAGGGGTAAATATTCCTTTCTCCACTAAATTTTATCAGATTGGTAAACAGTTATTTAATAAGTATTTTATGTACACATGTAGTATACTCCCACAGCATTACAAAGTTTGTTTTACTTTTAATATTTCAACTATGTTGTGCTGTTAGCAAAAAAACAGTTTCAACTGGTAACTTATTGTACACGAAATATTTTGTCAAGTTAAGCGTCTGAGATCACCCTAATGTAAGGCAATGTGATGTGTTGTAAGAAAGAAAATGCAGAAAATTGTAAATTCAATATAAAGTGATCTCGAAAGCAGTGCAGTCATTTAGAGCCGAGATGTGGCGTCACAGATGAATTCAGACTCAAGGGAAAACTTGGTAGCTGTCGACACCTCAACCATGAAGAAAAAAAACGCCCTGCCTGAATTAACTCCTGCTCTTTTCTCTCACTCTTCTCTACATCTTGCTCTTACACATTATGTATTGATAATCCAAAGATGTCCTGAATGTTTGTTTCTTTCAGCTTCTCGGGAACTGGGAGGCACAGGCGAGGAGAATTATGAAGATGATTGCTGGTGGGGGTCTCTCCATCACAGGTTCCCACACCATGTGTGGAGATTACCTGTACAGTGGCCACACCGTCATGTTAACACTAACGTACCTCTTCATCAAAGAGTGTAAGTGTGTCTACACTGTAGTTTCATGTACAGGAAGGTTTTAACCTGCATGTGCTGTGCGAAGCTCATTTCTTAAAGTCTGTCTCTGTATATACTAATATGCAGCAGATCATTTTTACAACCTCATTCCCCATGATTTAGTGCACGTCTTTCAAAAGCTTAGTTCAGATGTCAAAAGAATGAGACTGATCACAAATGGTCAGTTTTATAAATTAAATAGACACTCAAATCACCATTAAGGCAAAGTGTGTACATGTGGTCAGTCTCATAACTGATGTTTTGTGTTACACCTCCAAATTCTTTTGCATCTCACTGATAAAGTATAGTGCAGCTGGGCTTTCGCAACATGTCTCTAAACGGTGTGAGGAAATGTAGACAGACAGGAAATGTAGAGGAAATGTTGCACTATCCAGTTGCACGTCTGTTAACATGTTTGTTTCAACGTGTTGTTACATAACCGCATCATCTGTTCCTCAGCAGGCGCTTCCGTTATCTAACTGGTTCGGCTCACACACCCACTTGGTTCGCCACTGAGCACAAGGGTCAGAAGTTTGTAGCATTTTAACTGCTTGGTCAGGTGGTAGACATTATTACAGTTCCCATGCAAGTTTTGAGTCAACTCTTCACTTCTCTGCTGCATCACATGGTCCTGCAGGTTTTGTGCTGGCAAACCTGATCGATACAACAGCGACATCTAGTGGTCAAAGAGGGAACCACATTTTTGACTCCAAAAGCTCTAGAGACTTTATTCTCTGGAGTTCACACTGTTTGGTTCGATCTTGTGTTTTAACCCTGGTTGTTGTGTTTATGTTTGTTTGGCAGACTCTCCCAAGCGGTTCTGGTGGTACCAGTGGTTTTGCTGGACCTTGAGTGCTGTGGGGATTTTCTGCATCCTTTTGGCCCATGACCACTACACTGTGGATGTGGTGGTTGCTTATTTCATCACTACACGCCTCTTTTGGTGGTACCACACTATGGCCAACCAGCAGGTAAGTGCAACGTGCTGCACAAGTTTTGTACACTTTTTATTTTGCATGTTGTACTTTGAGTTTTCAAGAATTTAATTGACTGGTTTAGCTATAAACTGCTACTCAACTCCAGCATTGTTTCTGACTTGTGCTTGTCCACTCCTGTTCATAAACAGACAGTACAGACCGACACAGTGCGGACTGACAGTAATTCGAAGTAAAATGCTCAAAACAAACAAAAATAAGCATCACATATTTAATGACCCTTTAACAGCTGTTGTTTGTTTTTGTTTTGTCTCAGTCGCTGAAGAAGTCGCAGAGCAACCCGTTCTCACGTGTGTGGTGGTACAAACTGTTCCAATACTTTGAGGAGAACGTCAACGGCACGGTCCCTCGAAACTATCAGCTGCCATTGTCATGGCGAGCGCCGCGGTGGAACCGCGGCGTGAAGTACAGCAGATTGGACATCCAGTGACCTCTTTCATGTCAAAGCAGGCGAGGACTATGACTTCCATAAGTGCTGTTTTTACCCCATGGAAGATGGCACTGTTAAATGTAGCGCTGTCCTTTCACCTCTAGTAACAGACGCATCCCTGTCCACATGGGTAGCACTGTGACCCACCTAGTATTTTTTTTTTTCTCTTTGTGTGTATATGTATATATTATTTTTGTTTTCTCTCGTCCTCTTTCTCCTCTGGTAGTATTTGCCAACACAGAGCACTAATTTATATTTGTTTTGTGTCTCTTCCTCTTTCTGGGCCACATAACAGTCTCTGCTTTTGTAGCAGATTTGTGAAGCATTTCAACAAACTTCTAAAACTCACTGTTTTTTTGCCACAAAGACTCAAATCCTTTTTTTGTCTTCTCTGCACAAAACCATAGTTAATGTCTTCATATTCTTACAAGATTTTTAGTGCAAATGGTGTCAATCAAATGCTTATTTGATAACCAAAATGCCATAAGCATTTTTTCTTTTATAGCAAATTACTTTTTGTAAACTGTCCTTGCTAAAATGAGTCAAAGGTGCAAAAAAATAATACTTTTTTTAAGTATGTCAAACTTTATTTTTCAAAAACAAATGATGTCCAAGAAAAGACTTTTAGATTTTTACCTTTTTCAAGATGGATAACTGAGAGCATAAGAATATAATGTGGTATAACATTATTCCAGTGCCTTTCTTAGCTTGATTGTAAAACAGTTCAAATACTGTGTCTTGTCTCCCTGCTGCGGGTGAGAGAACACCATGGTACGAGGTGGTACTTGGTTAACAGTCTCATTCCCATGAATGTAAAAACAACTACGCCAGCCTTACCAGAAAATTGGTTTTCCCAAAATTAAGTGCAGTGAGTGAAATGTCCCATTTATTTATTGATGCTTGATGATGTCAGTTTATGTTGAGTTGGTTAATGCTGTTCTAACAGGAAAAATGACTGTTAATTGTATTTTTTTTTTTATGTTCATAACATAACATTCAGAATATTTTTACCAGTCTTTAACCAACACCAGCTGTGTCCAAAGCCTAATCAGTGATGCTCAGTCACCTGCAGACGTCACCATGTCTGCCAGTTTTACTTTCCACCATAAAGTTCTCTTGTGAACATCACTGCCTGATTGGAAATTGCTTATGAAATGTCTCCGAGGTGGCAGAGTTGGACCTCGCACTCCTGTGCATCGTTGCTGCATCAGATAATGAGCCCCTTCTGCTCCCCACGTCGAGTCCCAGTTTTTGAAATCAGAATTATCCTCGTCACTATCTCGTCTTGTAATTTTCTTTTTTTTTTAGTGATGAGATCTGCAGGAAGATGTTCAATGTGACACTCGTGTTGAGTTTCGGGAATGTCAAAAAGTTGTGAAAACAGAAGCTTCAGGCAAAGTTTCTGAGCATGCCTGTAACAAATCTGTACGTTATTTGTCTTGTACTAAATCAAGCTGCTATCTCACAGTCTGAAGACAGTGTTCTCTCTACATGGCCTCCTTAAGTGTAACGCAAAAAACATTTGTCTTCTGTAGAAGTAGCAAACGCTTGACATGGAACTTGTGCGGAATAAGCTGAAGTATGATGATGCACAGAGCTGGTGATTATGTTTGGCCATATGTGTGCAAATGGAATAACATTGATTTCCATGAATGTGAAAATGTGTCCCCATTGAATGATCCTAATCATGTACATGTTAACTTTTTTTTTTTTTTTTTCTTTGTCTGTATCTATGACTGAACTGAAAAGAGTAAGTATTGCATAAGTTCATTTGTTGGAAAAAAGACTTAACTCATGATTTCAAGTGATTAGTTTTGTTGAAGAAAGACTGCACTAAGCTTTAGATGACACAAAGTCCAGATAAATGACGTGATTAATTTCTTTATATGTTGTTAAAAGGGGGATATGAGAAAATAAGCACTGTTTTCAATGCGAGCTTATGAAGCTAATACCTTTTTTTTTTAAATGCCAACATGAGTCGTAACGTTTGAGACAGATTAAAGTACAGGCTTCTCCTCCTTCCTGTAGCATCGTCCAATCATTTCAACTCTCACGATTTTTAAGAGCACAGCTGGTTCACATATGGTTGTGTTTGATTCAAGACCATGTTTATAGTAAACATGGTTCCACTAATGTTTGAGAGCTACGATAAGGATGACGATTGGATTGATTTGATTTGTTTGTCCTCTAGTTTGCCAATCAAGTTGTTTTTTCTTTTAGTTTTGTCTTTAAGAAATGAAAGTTGGTCATCCTTTATGTTTCTTTGTAAACTTCTCACCCAATTTCTTTTTTTTTTGTTTGTTTTTTGTTTTGTGAGTATTCCAGGTGTTTGTAAGATATGATAAAGGATTCTACTTGGGACGCTTTTGAATAAAACATTTTACTATAATGTATTTGATTTACTGTTGGTCTCCTCCTTCACAGGTTCTTCACAATCTGTTTTTTCTCGCCACAGCTCCACTTTCTCATTGTGTAGAAAGATGATGTCATGGCAGACCCGCAAACAGCCAGCAGATGGACATGTTGAGTCGTGTAAGTGTGAGGGGTGGCCTCTCCTTGCAAAATGTGTTTTTTGTTTCCCGTATGTATCTGTGTACTCCACCTACAAGTATAGCTGACAGTGTTACGACCTCCAGTAATTTAGCTCATTCTGGGCCTCCTCAGGCTCGTGTTTCAAACTTGAGTCTTCCAGTAATCGCTCTTCTCGTCCACCCAGGTGTTTATAGACAGCTGAGCATGAGGTTTTTGAGTAAACACACTCCTTTACAGATGTACACACATTTTTCTTGCCATGTTACCGCCTTTTAAAACACACTTTAAACGAATAACTTCACTGCAAATGTGCTTTAAACTATTGGGTAGGGTTAGGGTTGTGTCTGCAATATTGTATGTCTGAATATTCATGACTACATGAGTAATAGAGTTAAAACTGGGAAACAAAGCATTGCTATGTTTTATTATCAATTTAACACTCAAAAACTTTGCACATCTGCTTCATCGGGGCTGTGTGGGTGTGTTTTGATCAGATTTGATTGACAGTTGCCTGGCAACCTAAGCCAACAACCCCACATCACATTTTTTTCAAATGTTGCTAAATTCTGATTGATGCACAGAAATGTGCCAACAGAAAGAGTCGAGACAAAACTAAAATGCAGAAAATATCTTGTGTGAAACAACTAAAGCAATTTTGGTTGTCATAACAGTAAGAGGCTGATAAAAAATAATAATAATAATAATAATAATTGTTTTTCTGAGCTTTTAAGGCAGCCAAAATGTAAAGTTAGCTACTGACTTTCACCTAATTGCACTCAAGGAATGAAATCGTGAATGTACTCTTGGAAGTCCAAAGTAAACGTGTCTCAAAAAAAAAAAAAGTCATCTTTTGAATGTTCAGAAGATGGATCCGCAGCTGATTATCGTGGAAACTTGCCACAAGAACCTCTAGAGATTCAAGAGATCCAAATAAAATTAATTAGATCACGACCTCAGCTTCTGATAAATTGTTGCTAGGTCGGGGGTGGGGGGTTTGAATCACCTCCGGAGTTTTTCTGCAGTTGTCTCCTAAAAGAGCAAGAGGTCCTCACAATTCTGTGGATGAAAAGGAGCATATATTTATCTCGAGCTGGCTCCTCGGCCAGCTGGAGAATTTGCTGGCACCCTGGAGAGACTGCACTGGCCAGCCAAGCCGAACTCCCACACACTACTACTGTACACAGTAAGATGAGGGACACGGAGGAGTGAGCCTGAGCTTTAAACATCTTCTACTTTCAGCTGACTTCATTAAATAGGCCAGAGTGATGCTCTCAAGATAGTTCACAGCTTAATGCGGCTGAAAATATTTTAATTATGCAGGTGTGCAGCCTGTACTGAGGACAGAAAACAGACTTTGCTCTTAATTACTGTCACCTCCTATCTGATTTGAGAGTTTGTGGTGGTAAAATGTCTTTTGACTCGGGTAGTTACAGCAGTTAGACATTATTTGAATCATACTCTGTAAATGATTTTACAACATGAGCTATGTGTAAGTATGAGAAAACGCAGCCTGCTCTGGCGTTGTCCACACTGCAGCAGCCTGTTTTCCAATCTGGCCGCTCTCACCGCTCCATCGTCCATCAATCATTTTCCTAAAGAAGACCATTTCTACTGACTATGCCTCAATATGTGAAACCACCAACTTTTATTTTCCCAGTTACACAACTGTATCACAATCCACTGTCTGCTGCTGCAGAGTAACCTGCCCTCCTCAAGGCCGTGTAGCCAAGAGAAACAAAAATCTGATTCATGGGTTCACAAGCAAATACTATTCTATTCTCAGCAGTGCTGCGGTCTTTCACCATAATACCATACTTAGTCTGTGAAGATAATGTTGTTGGAGTGCAAATGAAGTTTTGTCTATTAATGGATGGCTTGGAAAGTAGGTGGTATGAGAAAGAAGGATTTGGGTAATAAAAATGCCACCGCGTATACAATCGCGTTCTGGACTGTTCCCGTCCCCTCCTGTTCTTCGTCTGCTGATAGTTAATGGATAGAAAGATCTGCACACTTTACATGTATACAGTCTATTGATTGTTTGATGTCTTGTAAAGATTAATAAGGCATTGGTTTGAACATGAATTCCTCCACACGTCTCTGTTTTCAATAATTTTTCTAGTGCCGTGGAGTGTTCTTGCTGTGCGTGTGGATGAGAATACATTTTCTCCTCTGACACTGAGCAGGTAGTCCACAGTAGGGTTTATGGTGCTTTTTAACTGCTTGCTGCAGCCCATATGACACTAGGAGAGCAGGAGAACTGACTAGGAGAACTTGCTATAAAGCTCCCTGAAGTCAAGGAAGGCAGCAGATTCAGGTGAATTCCCTGTTGTTTCATTCAAAACGAGTGAACCCATTCACACTGTCAACATAGTTATCACATTATCACGTTGTCATTTGATGTGTTGTCATAAAAAGCTCAATTATATTCACTCTAAATATATAGCAGCTTAGTATTCTCTGTGCTGTTTTGGTCTACTTTGGTGCGAGGATGGATTTCGTGAGACTGCAAAAAGGCTAAAATAGCAGCACTCAAAAGCATCAAAATAAGTTTTTCTTTGCTGACTACCTCTGAGACATGACGAGGTCATTCAATAAGCAACGCTACAGTTTCCTCCCAGAGATTTTCATTTCAAGTTTCCATCTCAGGAGAGGTGATATCATCGAAGCATCCAGGCCCAGAGCGAATGTGTCTGCTGCTGAGAACGGCGACGGTTGTAATGATGAGAGTTATTTTCATCACACACATTATTATCAGGGCTGGGGTAGATGGTGTGACCGCCATCACTTCACACACACACACACACGTACGTCTCAAGAAGCCATGAAATGACCAGAGCTTAAAGAGGTAGCCGTGTCATTCACTGCTTAACCACTGAAGTTTATCCTCGCCTCAGAGCTTGCTCATCTCGTCACGCTCTGTCAGTTGTGCCAACACTCCCTACAGCCTATGAATGCTCAAAATTACTTTGCAGTTCATCCACCCCTGTAGAGGTGACTCAGTAACTGACACTAACAACAGACAATACGACAAGGTGGTGATTTTCAGCGGTGGAGGTCACCTCCGGGCCACGTCGGGCTCCAAGATGGTCCGAGGCTAGAAGTCAAACTCCAGCTCAGACTGCGTTGTCAAGTCGGGACGCGATAAGGGACTTTTGCTTCCTCCACCTTCTATAATCTTATCACAAGTGCTGGACTCGTCCCAGAGAGCAGCACACTGTGTGATGTAACAAGTCAAAAGTCAACTCGCACCAACTGAGGGGATGCTCTCGTGACTGATAGAAACAGTTTCTCGGCCATCTGTTCACAGTCCTTGCCATCAGTGCTGGCAGAGCAGGCCAAACCGACGTCTTCAGTCATCTTCCTGCATCACCCTTGAACGGACACCTTGATCTGTAGCTGCTGAGTAGTTCATTTCTATTAAAGGGATTTTGGAAACGGGCCTTGTTGCCGACACGTTTTCGGGTGAGCAGATGGCAGACTGATTCCCGTCAGATCCAGGCTGTCAAACTGTCATTTAGATAGAGACCACACTGCTGCTGATGTGTGGCTCTTCTGGCATCTATTGATCACAGAAATGTAGATTTTGTGGTTTTTCAACAGCTATACCAATATATGCCTTACTTTAAAGAGTAACTTAACATCAGGTTGAAAAGCAGAGTTTAACTGGGCTGGTTTCACAGCGAGCATCACTGAAAGTTGTGGTTGAGCATGGTCACCCAGCATTATTGCCATCGGGCCCTGGAGTCTATCTGTGTATCACTGCATTGAGGTGACCATCAAATTATAACACTATAAAAAAAAAACAAAAAAAAACAAAACAATTTTCAGTTATTCTTTAAACCTGTTTTACACTTTTTTGGCCATTTGGGGCAGCAGCACAACAAGCTGTAAACACATTGACCCAGCTCTCTATGAAAGCATTGTCATAAATGTGTTGGCAAACAGTTGCATACGAAGCAACATCAGCGTTCATTTGAATTAATATTCTCTACTCTTTTAGCCCATCAACTTCTAAACTTTTCAGCTGACACTGGCGCCACAGTAAAGGTGTGGGCTGTGAAACCAAAACCATGAGCTGAAAGATGCTAAAAATGCTGAGATGCTGAGAGAAAATGCAAATTTGGGAAGTAATTCTCTCTGGGTTACTTATCACAAGCGACTCCATTCACATTATACGCGGTCATCTGATCCACAGTTGATCTAAAAATATTGATCAGAGCAGCTTTAATGTAGTGAATATACCCTGATCTTGAACAAATATTTGCAATATAATACAGATGTTGCTGGCTTTTGGTAGGCAGGAGGCCACATCTCTTTATATTTCAACCTGTGGTGTCCTGGGCTTCATGCTGTGAGAGATGATAGGTAAAGGCCACACCTGTGTGTGTTGCTCATAGCAACAACAGCAGCAGTCTGGTACTGTAGGATCAAGCCCTGTCACCTGAACTCTCACTGGAAATTGGCTGCATTGGCCTTGTACCTATAGCACAAGGCTCTCTGGGCATTATGGGAAACTCAGATTGCATTACCTGCTGGTCATTAGACAAATTCACAACTTCCTGTAAAGGCCCGCTATAAAAAGTTAATGTGTCTAAATTCAGAAAATGTTCCTTTTTCCATCAGTATATGTTGAGTCAGAATCCAGACCTGAGCGAGCTTTGAAAGGCCCATCAGCGGGGAATCAATCAATAAGGAATCATTTTGAAATATGGCAGCCGACTGCAACGTCGACTGAAAGCCAGCCTCCCTGCTCCTATTTTCATTCTCAGTAGGTTGGTGAGTAGCGCTGATGATGATTCTTGGCAATCACTGCGTTCTCATGCTTTGTATTGAGCCCCGCTGTCTGACAGACTGCTGCACGCGGATCATTTTTCAAACACCAAAAAGCCTCAGAGACAGAGCTGCCTTTAATCCAAGATGCCATTGTGACTTTTCAGCTTTTGGGATGGCATTTGGGCGCTATGAAAGAGGAACACAGCTTCGGTCAGCAGATGGGGAAACGGGGGAAATGTCACACTCTACAAAGCCTGTGTGTGATTGTCGTATTAGTTCAGTATGATACAAAATTAGGGGCAAAGTAATGACCGTATATAGAGAGTTATGGCGCTGTTAATGTTACAGTGCACGCACCAAACATGAAGTGTCCTTGAGCAAAATACTGGAGCCGCTCCTCTAGATGCTCCTCTGTAGTCCAGTAGAGCACATGGCTGAAAAGATCTCAACCCCTCAAACAAACTGTTATTTGAATGTCTTAGACTGCATCTGTAGTCTTTGATATTCAAGAGGGACCCTAAAGTAGAGCCCGTAAAAGCAGGTTTAGTCACTGCTTCATCTTTTATGTATTTTTTTAAAGCTGATTTATGTTCCTGATCCTCTCAAGTCTACTTTGTTAAGTGATCTGGGTTTTTTTTTAGACCGTGGGAACATTACCTTTTGCTCTGCTGGGGGAAAAAAAAAGTAGCAAAGGGTTTCGTACAACATGTAGCGGAGATAAGATAAAAAAGAAATATACACATTTATGGTTTAAGAGGCAGTGATGGTAGGAATGAGAGAAACGCCAGGACCGAAATCTGTACTGGATGATGAGTGTGTCTGCCAGGCGACGCTGTTTGTCTTGAGGAGCGTGCACGAGGTCAAAGAGTTTCCATAATGGGAGACCTGCATGGCTGATTTACTGCAGTGCACGCAAATGAAGAGTGATCACGCCTGCAACATGAAGAGTGTTTCCCGGCAGCCATGCCTGACTCTGAACCAGATATCTCCAAAAGCTCCTTCAGGCTGACTCATCCACCAGCTTATTTTCCACAGTGGTGAACAGTGATACGCTCTCATCCAGAAAAAACATGATCACATTTTTTTTTTTTTTTTGGTAAACCACATTTGTAAAGTCATAAAGGTCCCTCTTGACTAAATTCATGGTGAGGCCAGAGGACGCTCTTATGCAATGTAGACAGATTCGTCCAAGCATCAATGGCGAACGACTCTCTTTCTGTTAATATCTCAAACACTGACGCTTCTCCGTGCGAGCCATGAACGAGATGGCCACTCAGCTCATACATATTACATTAGCGAGCAGTTGCCTCTGGAGGCCTGTCCAGTTATTCTGGGTGAGCTCTTCTGGCGCCATGTGATGTCGATTGGAAATGAAGAGGGCGTCGCTGGCTACTAAGCAACTGCAACTCAGCACAAATCAGCAACGACGCACGGGGAGCCGCGGATAAGATCTCAATCTCTCTTAATATCAATCAGTCTCATCTTTGTTATGCAAATATGGAAATCACATTTGCAAGTAATCGACAGTGAGGCAGCTCCTTCTTGCTGGAGGACGGTTTCTTGAATCCGACATCAAAGCAGATCGGTGCATTGAGCTGCCAAAGAAAATTAATGATGCTTTTTTTTATCACAGTCACTCAATCTTTTCAACGGATAACTTGGGAAAACACTCAAACTCCTAATGGCCACACGCTGACTCACAACAACGAGGACGAGACAAAGCCATGGAGGGAAACAAAAGATGTTCCAAGTGTGCTTTCTACCAAGGTGGTGGAGGGGATGTCAGCGCGTAGTTGCGACTGGGAGGCAGAGTGTGGGCATTTTTTTTTTTTCTCACGTTTTCCCACCGTTTTCTCAGATGTGACAGCTGAGACAAGACTGCCTCCCCCACTGTTAGCACGCACAGCCATGGGCACATGCCAATCAAAGACGCCAGCCTTTTGTTTTGAGCTGTGAGAATCGTCTGTATCAACACCTCTGGATCTTTGCCAGTATCTCTTGCCTCTGAATTCAGTGTAACCTCTTCTCTGCTGTTATCTTTTTTCTTTCTTTTCATTTCTATCTGCTCCTCTTTGCCTCTGCTCCTTCTGCTCGATGTTCCACTAGCAGGTCCTGTAAGTACTTTTAGACACTATTTTTACGGCACCCTCCAGTGAGGGTGATGGTAAATGGGCATGGTCGCAGTGAGTGGGGATTGTTAACCTTTGTTTGTTGACATGCTGCAGGTGGTGGCCTGTTGAATATCCAGCTGAGCCAGGAATGTGGAGGCCCTTTGGGTGCGCAGCAGCCGGGATCAGGAGAGGGTTCTCCTGAAGAGCTAAAGCTAACACTGTTAACATATTAAGGGTAAACCTTCAAGTTGTTGAGAATATTAATGCAACATAAAAGGCTTCAGAGCATTCGCCTGCAAAGCAAAGTAAGCAAATATCTATATATCGTTATCTATTATGAGAGGGGTTTATTTCAGTGAAAGGCCGCATGCTAAGCTACACCATCTGAGGACCCTTTCTGGTCGGGCCCTGGGGGTCTCCTGATGATTTATTGCTGTCCCTCTGACCGCCTCTTTCTATCTTTAGCTATGCAGAGTTTTATGAGCTTGTTGAAGTGAAGGCATGCTGCGGCGCTGTTGTCAAAGCTCGCTCCAGACGCTTGGACCGGCCTCCGCCGTGACTCGCTCTCCACAGGTTGTGCAAAGCTTGCTCAGTTTGCTGGGACCCCTGCAGAGAAAGGCATGTGCCAGAGGAATTCAGGGGTCCAATAGTAACTGTGTTTTTAGGCTCACATCTGCTACTGTCCTCTAGCCGCCCAGTGGTTGAACAAAGCTCAGTATTAACTCAAGTGCCTACTTAAGTACAACTTTTAGGTACTTGTCCTTTATTTGAATATTTCCTTTTCATGTCACCCTACATTTTTACTCTACTGCCAATTAGAGGTTAATATTTTTACTCCATTACATTTATTTGGCAGCTATAATTTACGTTACTCTATAGTTTAAGATTTGACATAAAACAGAGGGTGTTTAATTAACTTAAATTTAACTGAATTAATTTCTGATATTTCACACTTATTCCACTACAAATCAGAGGCAATTTAGAGGCTAATATTGGACATTTTACTCCAATAAATGTATTTGACAGCTTAAATTTTCAGGTATGTTGAAATTCAGACTGATAACACAAAATGATATAAAACAAATTATTTATGATATATCATCATATGGTAAAATAAGACTTGTTATTCCAGGAATACATGACCTTTAACCACAACAACATTACAGTAACACATCAATGCATCATTAATGATAATCGAGTGATATAATATACAATATCCTTTCTTCATAAGAAGTATTTTTGCTTCAAATACAATACTTTAATTATAACTGTATTTCTACACTGTGATGTTGCTACTTTTACTGGGTACTTAACTGGGTACTTTGTAAAACCACTGTATGTATGTATATGTTTATGTATATATTGTATTCAGTATTTGTGAGTTAGTCAGTTTCTAGGTTAACGCCAGTTGCCTGAGAAGAAGAAGTGGACCTGAGAAGGATGGGAAGACACATTTCACATGAAACACATCTGTAGCCAACACACACAAGAAAACTTGTGCGTGTACAGCAGCATGGATTTGTGTTCACTAATTTTCTTACTGTACATAAAACTAAATATTATCAATGAAAACCTTGTTTCATTTGTTGGCTCAAGATAAACCTGATTAATTCCACCATATCTTGATTAAAATGTATTTATTTTTACAAAAATCACATTTTATCACAAAAACAAAAAGCATATTACTTGATAAATCTGGTCTAGTGGTTGTAAATGGCAAATATTAACTGTATACACTGTCTGTGTTGCTTGGTAACATCTGTACCATTTCAATGAATAGTTGTGGTATTTATTGTTTTAAAACCCCAATAATGTTGTGGGATCACCAGACCCACGAACATGAGGTGAGTAACAAAAATAAGACCACCACACAGGGGTTAAGTAGATACAGCATATACTGTGCAATAACTGGCTTCTCCCCATGCTAATCAGAACAAACTGCGTCATTAACAGCTAATGATGTAGTCCTCCTGTAATAAGAGGAGATGCTGCTTTTAAGCTGAGGTCAGGTCAGGGTTGGATTAATAAATATTCTGAGAATACACTCAGAGAGCTTTGAAGTGCTTCGGGAACATTTTCAGAGCAACACGGAGCTATAGGAGCAGACGAAACCCTTTTATCTCACTGAAGAGGGATGATGCTCTCCCTCAGACGCTGCCATTGGTCAGGATGTCAGCACGCCTCCTCTTCTGTCATTCATAATGGACACAGTGATGGAGCACAACTCAGCCTATGTGTGTTCAAATGTGATTCACTAAGTTAAACATTTTTAGATGTTTTTTTAATTTTATATTTCTATCTACGTGGATGCAGTGATATTAGTGTAGTATTTGAATAATATAAGAAAAATGATAAGTAAGTAGTGATAAGACTACCATTGTTGACCCATTTTTAACGTGCTGTGATGAAGCAGTCTGTCTCGTCTAAAGAGCCACAAACTCTGGAAGAAACCTCCCAGAAGAAATCCAACCAGCCAATTCAAAGTCTTAGCAAACTTATTTATTAATAAGCCTGCATTTTACCAGTAGTTGCTTTTTGTTGTTTTAGGATCTGTTATTTATACTGTTGTACTATTTATTGTTTGTGCTTATTATTATTCCACATTTAGCACGATGACAACCTCAATGTTTTTATTTTTTTACTTCTAGTTTTAAGGTCTGTGAAGCAAGTTTTTTATTTTAAATATTAAATATCTATTTGAATAACTTCTACATTTCAAGAAATTTTCTTGAGTGGAAAATGAGATCAACCATAAACCTGACATTTAATTTTCTGGAGAACATTTGTCTCGCTTCGGCTTCTTTTTTTTTTTCTTTTTCTAATCCAAGAAACCTCTACAGTGAACCTTCATCTCAGCCAAATAAAACATCTTTTGCTTGTCATAACGGACCTTCGCCTGAAGCTGAACAATGTACTAGTGCCTTGTAAAAGCTGTAGAAGAAATTCTTTTTTAACTTCTGACCCATTTCTCAGTTGTTTTCCCTTTCCTTTTGTTTTTACTGACCACACTTTTTTATGAGACAAATGGTGGAAATGTCCAACTACAGTTAAAAGTAGCCATCGAAGTTGAGTATTTCCCATACACTTAAATCTAGATGCACGTTTCGAACAGGAGTTTCACCACCTTGAATGATCCGACTGAAGTTTGTCAATGTCCATGCCCGTTACTGTGCTGATATTTATCATTAATAATTATTTATCTGTCAGTAGGCACCATTTGATATCTTTCTGATTACTGACTGTATTTTGATTGAAAAAAAAAACTCATAGATATCATATCAATATATCAATCAGTATAACTATATATATATAGTTTCAGAGGGGTTACTGAACAGAGTGATGCAAGTTATTATCCTCAGGCACAGATCAGTCCATTCATGCTACTTTTTATACAAAAACACAGTATTACTATTCAGCTTTAAGTCTTCTAGTGGTAAATCAGATCTAAAAAAAACTCTGCTCAAAGTGATTTTTCAGCTCCAAACTTCCTGAAACAAAGCCGCCAGAAAAAGACTTTGTTTTTAAAACCGTGGCTTGTTTTTCGGCCTTACATACTTGAACTCATCCGTCACGTTGGGTTAAGCACAACTAATTTTTCAACAAAATATCACAGGTCAAGATGTGGTCAACCAAACGGCTGAGAGAACCATTACAGGGCTATGAAAACATCCCTAATCTGAGACTTTTGCCAGTTATGTCAGCTCACTACATGTTAACGTTTTGTACGCACTGCCACAGATTTATTTCTCTCTCACAGGAAAAAGCCCTGCATATAGCCTCCATATGGTGTGGTTTACACCGGGGGAGGAACGTGCTCTCTCAAACTAGCTTCCATTAAACGCATTCCTTGTTAACAGCCCGATAACAGCATGCTAGTAGGTCCCAGCTCTCCAGTGACGTGACTCATCACTCAGGTGTGTTTACAGCTTATTACACACAAAAAAACACAAAAAAAAAAAAACGAAGGGAGGCCTCTCTAGGAGACAGACTGTAACACGTTTCGAGCTCCAAGAAAAAGTTAAAACTACTCATCCTCTTGGGCGGTTATTCGCCTCATATGTGCCGCAGGTGACGGTCTTCCCAAACACGTGCCTCCCCTGACACAAACACACAGCAAGAGAGGGGCGGAGATGGAGATGGCGAGAGAGCACTCGTGTATGTGTGAGGCTGTAAAGCTGGAGGTGAGCTGGGAGACATCAACGGGGTCATCTTATTTCACACGGACCCATCAATTACATCCCACCTCAGGCACTATATGAGTTTGTTGCTTTAGTGCAGCGGTTGCACGGCCAACTGGGGAGGAATGGCGGCCATTTGCTGTCTTACAGGCCGTGAGACGAGTGAGATTCTCCACAGCTTACGCAACATGTCTCTTTTTATTCAATACAGGCCGCGCTTTGTTCCTTACTTGAAACCTTTTTTGTTTGTTTTTTTTACAGATATGGCAACAACGTGATGCATGTGTTAAGATCTAATGACCCAGATGGCCTAACTAAAATCATTAAATATCTATATTTACACCACATAAAATCAGTAAATAATGCCTGATCACTGTACTTTATTGCTGACGTCAACTCCTCATATGGACATGGCCATCACATGCCTCAGTGCGGTTCAAATAAACACACGCAGGAAACAAAAAAGTAAACAGTCAATTCCTCTGCAGTGACAACATCACAGACACTCAGCTGCTCCTTGATGGCACGGTGTCAGGCAGCCTGGGACAGGCGTGAAAAGAGACACCTTCGTTACACCCGAGAATTATTGCAGGAGCTGAAAATAATCCTGTTTCGACCGAGCGAGCACAGAATAGTGCAGCATCCATTTTCTCCAGAAAAATGAACTGTCTTCTCCTTAGTTTATCCATAAAGCAAACACTTTCAGAGTCACTGACATATCATGATATCAGAAACATCAACAGACTGAGACAAAAATGTCTCCCCCCCCAGCTTAACATTTGCTTATGCCACTTCATTTTACAACATGAAAGCAAAGAGCATTCAGGAGTCATTTGATTGCTGACATAGATGTGAAATACCTATTGTGTGGGAGAAATTAACATTTCATTTCTCTAAAATGGTATTTTCAGTTGACATTTTGTTGACAAAAGATGCAAGGCTTCTCTGTCCCTCAGTGTACGGTGGCCCAGAGAGCTCAATGAACGCAGCTAAACAAAACACATGCAAATGGGCAAAACACAGCAAAGTGAAGAACATAACTTCTTCAGTTTGACAACACATATATAGGTTAACACAATTTACACTGAAAATACAGAAAACACAAGCAAATGAATAAACGAAAGAAAAAAAATGATACAGGACTGCTCACTCTATATTATGTTCACTGTGTATATTTAGTCTAAAATGAACTTTCTCTTTGCTGCCTGTGTGTTGTGAAATTGGTGACTGTGTTTCTCAGTTTTCCTATTTCTGTGTTTTGAGCTCTCAGGGCAACCATACACGTGCTCACGGACATGAACAATGTTAGTCAGCCGGCACACCTGGAAGATGACAGGAATGCAGCATTCCAGCCGGTGACCTCTGACCTTCAGCTCACCTAATAGACACATTTTCTTCTCTCTTGTAACACCAGAGCGTCTTCTCACCCTCACTGTCACGTCATGTCTGGATCACAGGACAGTTTTTTTTTTTTTTTTTAGGACTCTCTTGTTCAAGCAGCATCATGTAGTGAAACAATTAATCGGTCCATGAACTGATTAGTAAACTTACAGAAAACAAATCATCAACAACAATTTCAAGCTTCTCAAATGTGACAGTTGTTTTTGATAAAACAAGAAATTTAAAGATGTAAACTTGAGTACTGGAGAATCATGATGCCATTTTTCATTATTTCGTTACATTTTTAGACTTTTATGGATTATATGACTCAAACATTCATCAGTAGTTGAAAAGTAAACTTAATATACTACTTATACTATACTATATACTAAATTGGACTTCTAAAATAAGCAATAATCGAATTTTCATCCACTTGAGGCCAGCGGGAAAAAAGCTGTACACACAACTGTAACATATTATCTCCTTTTAAGTTCATTTAAGTGGACGTGTTGCCTGATAACACAACAGATACTGAACATTAGCATTCACTTGTAGTCGTGTTTCTGTTCACCTGATGAAACTAAGTTCAACACTCACTCTATTTACATTATTAACTAAGTCGCTATCTAAGTGTGTCTGTTGCTGGTGCTTTTTATTATTTTTTTTTCTGATTAGAGCCATAATAGTGAACCAAAACTGTAAAGTAAAAGAAACCAAACAAAATGTTAATAGATGATAAAGGCCTGGAGGGAATGCTAGTCGGGTGGTAATACTCTGTATATACTCGGTAATACTCGGTTCGCCACTGCAAGCAACATCTTTCACATGCAAGAGAATATTGATTATAGCTACTTTAAAGATGATTAGTCTCTTCTTAAATAATTTACCGTGAAGCCAGAACCTTCAGACAGATTCATGTAGGTTAATCAATAATAATAATAAAGTAATAAGTTAGTTGCAGCTTGAGCATTGTTACAAAAAACACCTTATCCTCAGCATCTGATTTTGACAATACTAATGTAGGAAGGCAGGAAGGAAGTATCATTACTCCGTTAGCTAAGTCAATTTCCTGAGCTCTGGCTCTATCCATCTCCAGTGTGAGCTGAGTGATCAATCTGCAGTCCTGGATATGATATCATGTTACAATGTGAGGCTGCATCGACGCGATGAGAAGTCGGCGTATTGATACTGCTGCTAAAGTGCAGGATTTGCTGTCGTTTTTTACGGGACTGCAGAAGCTCAGAAATAGATCGCCCTGGGGCTGAAGCGTCTCTCCTGTCCTCGTCCCAAAGATGTCTCTCTACGACTTCCACCTCCTCCCGGCGCTCATCTCACCTCTCCTGGGATGGCAGGCCCAGGCAGGCGGCCAGCTGGCGGAGTCTCACTGGGACGGCACAGAGAGCACAGTCGGACGGTATCAAAGGCATCAGGGGCTCAGGGGGGGAGACTCTCCAGAGACACAGCAACATACGTCTCCTGCATTGCACTTACAGTAGTCCCCTCTTAAGTTTCCATACGGGATGCTGGCATGATCGTGTTTGTGTGTCTGCTGGGATTTTAGCTTTGTGAATGGTTACATAAATCTTTGTATGCAAGCGTGTGCGTGGGTGATAATGATGTGCAAGCATATGTCTGGGTATACCCAAGATACCTCTCTCTGTTTCTTCTCCGTGTGTGTGTGTGTGTGTGAGTGTATTACAGGAAAACAGTGACTAATGTCTGCCCTCTTCTCTTCCGTAAGCTGATCTGTCCCTGAGGCGAACGGGAGGGCAGCGCCGGCTTCTCTCTGCCTGGAGACGCTTCAGAAACACTGCGAAGGCAGCACACGCACTCTTTATTACAGGCACGACCAGGCTCTGCAATCACAAACTCAATGGCGCCTGTGAATGGCTGCTCTTGCGTGCGCAGTCGGTGTGCCGTAAGGTTAACTTGGCATCCATTATCTAACCCACAACATCCACAGGAGATGACCCATGTAGCGCTCAGACAACACCAGCAGAAACTGGTAGTGCAGCATTACTTGCTCTGTGCAAACACAGGGATAGTCAAGTGCAGAGGCAACGCAGGTGCACCTTTTAGGCCTGTGACGCTGGTGTTGATGATGTCATGAGAGCGTTTATAGGTGAAGATGCTGGGTATTGATTGTGGTCAGATCAAAGACATTTTAATGAACTGATGATGATATTCTGCATTTTTTTGTCTGATTGCATGAATGCTCTTTTCTTGAACTTGTGCTTTTTCTATGCAGCCATACTGGATGTGGACGGGGTCACAGAGGGCGACACTTAATTTACCACTGTCACAATGGCCACGGTGTCTGCTGCATACATAATCAACCAATCACTGTTTTCCACACTGCATAACAGCATAACCCCGCTGCTCACCTTGTCTTCGGATGCTGATTGCGTTCACTTTGCACCGTGGTTCACAGAAGGGGGGACTGACCAGTGTTAGGTGGATCATGTGCATTTCACGACGAAGACCGCCCCACACCTGAAAACTCGAAGCCCTGCCGGAGTTCAGCGGGTTATCACAGGTCCCACAACCAGTAATCACGCTGATCTTCCCCTCCGAGACGTGTCTGAGGGGCTGTGGGTTTAAAGGAGAGAGGAAAATGTCAAACAACAGTGTAATGAAACTCTTCAAATGCACCCATACAGCCACGCTCTCCAGCAACAAGCACTCAGAGGTGGTTGGAATAATAAGAAGGCAAGGCAGCAGACAAGGGCGCGATATGTTGAACTACAGCAGCAAAGAGAAGATCTGTTCACTCTATTTATAACTCTGAATCTTAATGAAACATCCCCCTAGCGCCCAGGAGCTCCCCCCTCCCACTCACCCCCCCACTTTTTTTTTCTTCAATGAATTCATTGAGTTGAAACAGATTTAGGCAGCAGAATGAAAAATGGTGCATAGAAATGACTGGCTGGGTTTAGAGATTAATAATACAGAGAGAAGTGATGATCTATTGCTGAGCTCTCTTCAGTCCGCACAGCATGGCGAGGATGAAAGTATGTAATTACTGAATACTCTGATCAGTCAGATAACGCACTCTGAATCAGTGTGCAATTAACTTTTACTGTGTGCAGCAAAAAGAAAGTTTTTTAAAAATCTTCTGCAACTGTGAATCATCCTTTTTTGTCCCTTGTTTCTGAGTAATGTCTTATATCCAACTTTTAAAAAAAGTCAATGACTTCAGGTAAGACTGGACTGAACACTGTGAGCACTTTGTTTAAAAAAAAAAAAAAAAAAAAAAGGTGCAATCATCCTAAAAACATGCATTTAAAATAAACAGTCCTAAAGAGCACACCACCCTCTGCGTGTTGAAAAAGCTGTTATCACTTTTAACTTCACTGATGTGCGCTCACTTCATAGAGAAAATGTGGCCAGTCCTCTGTCTTGAGTGAGGGACTATTGATTTTTTGGGTCGGGGAGCTGATGCTGGGTGTTAAACACTGCGCTTATGTCGCTCAAAGTGGGTGGGGGGTTGTGCGGATAGGTGATAAACAAATATTTGACAGCAGCAGCGGCGGCAGCAGGAGAGGCGGCGGCGGGGCTCCCTCCGTGCATGTGGTGTGTTTGCAGCGCGGGAGGCGGTGAACTGCTGGAGTTGTCTCGGCTCTCTCGGTCGGAGGGAGAGGGGCTGCTGCAAATTGGTTTCTCAATGAAGGCTCATCAGCGGCTCCCCGGAGGCTCGGCGGACCGTGGCCATCGCCGTTAAAACGCCGCTTTGCTGCTCCGGTCCTGCAGGATAAACAAGTGGGCAGCGGCGAGGGGGGGATTCTTTGGAGCATCATCATCATCATCATCCTGCGCGTAATTTAGCAGAGGAGGTGTGTGTGTGTGTGTGTGTGTGTGAGGTGTGGAGGAGGAGGAGGAAGAAGAGGAAGAAGGGGGGGGGGGTCAGATTTGTGTTGCGTCTTTTTTTTTCTTTCTTTCCCCTCCACAACCCGAGTGCGAGCGCCGGGAGTTCATCCTTTTCGGTCCACACGCGTAATCGCGGAGAAGTTTAACGCGGATTTTTTTTTTTCTCTCCCCTCCCTCCCCAAGAAGCCATGAGCGACCTGGAGGACGACTTTGCCAAGATCCTGCTGCTGAAGGAGGAGCGGATACGGGACTTGGAGAGGCGTCTGGCGGACAGGGACGACGAGATCCAGGAGCTGAAGAGGAAGCTGCACAAATGTCAGTCCGTGCTGCCCAGCGCCCAACTTATCGGGCCGCGGACCCGCCGGGCGCAGGGCATCTCCGCGGAGCCGCAGACGCACCAGGACCTGTCGAGGCAGACCTTTCGGAAATACGCCAAGTCCGACTGGTAAGAGCAATCGGCGGGCGGTGTTGTGCACTTTTAACGCCCGTGTGTCTCAAAAATATCTCTTCTCCTCTCTCACCAACACGTTTGCCACGGACGGTCCTCAACAACTCTGTGATTGTGCATGTGTTGAACTCCTCACACACACTCTCAAACACACACATACACAGGTCCTTGTTCAGTGTCCTCTCTCCACAAAGCTTTTTTTTTTTTCTCTCTTGTTTCTTTTTTTTTTCTAAATGGGAGATGGGAGCGTTTGCCATGAATGGACGAGCCACTTTCATTCTTGGCGGCCGATGACGCAGCTCCAAGGCGAGCTTCAGAGAGAGCTCCTAATTGATCAGATCCATCATGGCAGTCCCACGGGACACAGACAGGAGGAAGTGCGATGCATTATTGGCTTTTAGTAGCTGGACGCTGAGGACCCGAAGTGCATGTCTGAGGATATTTAATACTCCATTAGAAAACGCTTTGTTTGACCATATGCTTCCTTCATCACCTTTAGGTTGCTTGTTTTGGCCTCACAGTCCTGATTTTGAGGGTTTCGTGAGGCCTGGACCTGAGCAGCTCTCACAGTGTCTCATCCTGTCACTTAGTTTCTGTTCAGCTTTTCTTGGCTGTAATTACTTTCCGAAAGTTTCATCTTCATCTTTTAATTTCTCTTTTTTCTTTATTATCACAACCCCCATCAGGTTAAAGGACTTTTCTGTTGATATCTCTCTCTCACACACACACAAGCAGAAATCACTCTGCTGACTCAATTAATGCAAAAGACAATGGGGTTAATTTTATTAAGACGGCGAGACAGTTTCCAGTCTTCATTTGCATTAATAAACTGCAGACGGGGGAGGTCCACGTTTGCACTCATTAGCTGACATTCAGTTCGCCCTCAAACAAACACAAAGAGTCCTGAGGCATGAGCGATGGAATAACAACCCCTGGATCCCATGAATGACCAGCTTCACTGAGGAATAATGACAAACAAGCTACATTCAAAACATAAATACCCAAGTGTGCTACCTCTCTATTGTGAAGCTTTCTATAGGAGCAGGGTCTGTGCTGAAAATGGTCAAATTATGCTTCAGCTGATGAGGCACAAAAAGTGCTTGAATGGGCCTTCAGCGGACAAACAAACTACATGTGACGGTGCACTCTGCGCAGAGGACTGGAAGCAAAACCTGTTTGCATTTGTGAGGAGGCACCGGTGAGATGATGCGACTGCTCTCAGTGGCACCGGTGTCTGGAGGAGGGTGTCCACCTGCGCCTCCCTGCCCGCTGGGCCTCCGCAGGGTCGGAGACGGTGTGACCCCCCACCCATTAGAGTCAGGACGTGGCACCAGCCGGCGGCCTGCCCCGCTCATCGGATTACCGCAGCATGGAGCAGCGGATCCTGTTTCTATTGATCTGCATAGAAAAAAAAAAGGGCTGAGCTGGATGGTTAGAGAGGTGAAATTTAAAGCGCAGAGGTGCTTTGAAGGACAGTGGGAGGGCCATTTGATGATGGGAGGATGTGGGGATGCAACGCTGAGCCTGAATCTCCAGGCAACTGCAGGTTCCTGATATGAAGGAAACTTTGCTGGTGCTCGGGCTCCGTGGCCCTGCACCCTCCCCCTGACAGAGATAAATGAAAATACGATGGTTTTTAATTAGCTCAGAGGAGAAAGGCTGCCTTGACTTGATTAGAAGTTTGAGTGTCTTCATTTAGGAGTAAAATCTATAAGTATATAGTATATCTAATATATAGTGGTTTAACCAGACTGTTTACTCCATTGTTTGTTGAACAGGTGCTCCTCACATTTGATTCATCTCATTTAAAGCTGGAACTTTTATTATTTAGTCTGTGGTGTCTTAAAAAAACAGGTCACTTATTGCACACAGGACTGCTGCTCATGTCAGTATGTGCAGTGACAGAAGCGACTGTTCATTACCACACTGCTCAGTCATCCATCAGAGGCCTGCCACCTTTGTTGTTGTTTGAGTTGATGCTTCAACTCGCCACAAGAGGGCAGCTGAGATCTTTAATTGAGCAGCTCGCCTCTCTCCACGGTTGTTTACATGCTTTCTGTCAGGAGAAAGATCGCCAGTCGCCTCGCCAAAAACACCTAACCTCACAGCCGAAGAGATCTCGTTCATCTTGCTTTGTTTTTAGTCCTCTCTGTCAGCCTGTGACCCCCCCTCCACACACACTCACCCTACCCTGCCCTCTTAGCACAGTAATTGTACCCTCAGTGAGTCCTCATCCTATCAGATTGTCCTTGGCAGTTTATCCTCCTCTGAAATTGTCCAGAGCGCAGGAGGCCAAACGCCGTTCGCTGAGCTTCAGATGAGTCATTGGGATAATGTGAACAGACACCAGCAGCACACAGCACAAGATTAGATGAGGAATGTGGAGAGTCGTGAGCAGCTTTGGCACTTCTCGTGTCTGCTGCTGTTTGATCATCTGGAAGATTATCATGTTTTCTTATGGGTTTTTTTTGTACTTTTACTTTGTCCGCTTTGGATTTAGTCACAAAATGAATAGTTTTCTGGACAGTGATTTGGGAATGCCCACCAAAGCATCCAAAGTCCTCGTGTTTGGACTTCTGTTCATGTGGACACAGCACACGAGCAGCAGTCCCCTTCTTGAATGAATGAAAACCACCGCCTTGTTTATTTTTACATTGAGCTTCATTACGTTTCCATCACCTCCAGCTCCCATCGAGGCTCTGCTGCTCATCTATTTGTGACTCGGCAGCCTCGGGGAGAGTTGCCGAGGTACGATGACACGGTTCTCCGGCTTTCTCACCGAGTCCATTATTCATGTGAGAGGAGAGCAAAGTTTGCCCTCTCTCTCTCTCTCTCTCTCTCTCTCTCTCTGTGGAGACAGACTGCACTGTGCCGCAGATTCCTGTAGGCGCCCTTCTCGCCATGCGCTCTCTCCGGGTCGCAGCCTGACGCACTCGGGGAGGACGGTCCTTCGCTGTCACACCGCCGAGGGAAGGAGAGAGAGAGAAAGAGAGAGAGAGAGAGAGAGAGAGAGAGGGGGGGCAAACTTTGCGTGATTGTGGGAGTGGAGACGCGTTCCCCTTTGCGATCGCTGCAGCCGCCGAACATACCTCCGCTCAGATCCACCTCCAGTACCACCCTCAGGAGACACACCGGAGGGGGGCGGCTGCATCCTCCGAGGCTGTTCATGCCGGATAAAGTTTACGAGCCGCGTGGCAGCAGAGGAGAGAGGACAAAGGCTCGACCGCGCTCCTTTCGCTAAACTTTCCCGGGAAGTCCCCCGCCCGCACACCCGAGATGGGCACCCTGCGCGACCTCCAGTACGCGCTCCAGGAGAAGATCGAGGAGCTGCGCCAAAGGGACGCGCTCATCGACGAGCTGGAGCTGGAGCTCGACCAGAAGGACGAGCTGATCCAGAGGCTGCAGAACGAGCTGGACAAATACCGCTCGGTTATCAAGCCGGCCACCCAGCAGGTCCACAAGCAGAACGAGCTCCACGAGCAGCAGCGGACCAAGAGGCAGGCGATCTCCGCCGAACCCACCGCCTTCGACATCCAGGACCTCAGCCATGTCACCCTGCCTTTCTACCCCAAAAGCCCACAGTAGGTGTTCCAAATAACAAGCGCACCGATCGTGGTGATGACAGTATTATTTTGAGGCTGTGATTCATCCACTCCTTTCTCACCTCTCTGGTTGCTGTGCGTAATGTAACGTGTGGCGCAGCAGGTAAGGCACCTGTAGCACACGTATGGATGAGGTGTTGCACACACACACACACACACACACACATGCGCACACACACACACACACACACACACACACACACACACACACACACACACAGTGGATGTAAGGGAAATGTGATATGAGTCCATCAACTGTGAAAGTGAGATAAAAAAAAAATCAAGAGAAAACTGTCATCTATGACATTTATCAATGAGCTTATCTTCAGCCTGGTGATAAGAAGCTGAGCGTCAATAAGCCTGATAACTGGCTAACATGTGAGAGAAATGAAATGTCATCCAGTGATGGGGAATTACAGGTTTAAAGAGCTGGTGGTGGCAGATCTGTGTAATGTACCAGTGCTTATTTTATACAAGCTGTGGTTCAGTGACAGGCAGTCTTAACAGGTTCTCTGTGCATGTTTACCTTGAGATTTGTCAAGAGTCTTTTCTCCCTCTCTTCTGTTCAAACTCTCTCCTCCTGCGCAACTCAGTCTGCAACGTGATGGCTGGCTCTCAAACTGAAAGAGGCACTAAAATAGCCCTCTGATGTGAAATAATCCAGCCGT
This sequence comes from Scortum barcoo, assembly GCA_023238725.1. NCBI lineage: Eukaryota > Metazoa > Chordata > Actinopteri > Centrarchiformes > Terapontidae > Scortum > Scortum barcoo. The sequence goes on along the minus strand of CM041544.1, from coordinate 14,988,868 downwards.
CTGTTGCGTCTGAACTTGAAGGTTGTGCTATTATGAATCAATACACTTACAGGGGGGTAAGTGTATTGATTCATAATAGCACAACATTCAAGTGGACAGGAGGAATGTCCACTCTCCGTAGATACTGAGTGTAATCAAAACATTTTCGCAACTAAATCCATCTGAATGCATAGCGGGACAGTCAGCTGGATTTCTGAAATTACTGATGTGTGATCCACTTTTAAAACCATTATTGAATTTAATGAAAAGTTTCTATTCCAAGGAGATCAGATTCGTCAGATACAAATGTCATTATTCTGTTGACACGCAAACAAACAGAGCTCCAAGGATTTCATCAAAGATTCAGAAATGAAGGGGATTATTTATTTTTGCAGGAAAAGGCCATTAGTCTTTGTTATACCTGTCAGCTCTGTGTGTTGAGGGAAATAAAGCTATTCTTGTGCGTTTCTTTGTCTCGCTGTTGTGAATAAACTTGAGAGTCCAGGCACTGGCATGGAATGAGCAGATGAGAAAAGTGTTCATTTCGTTGCGATAATCATCTTCCTCCTGAAGCTTTCACTCTATATGCCTGTTTCCATTAAGGGATTTCCCAAAGAGGCATAAGCGATGGGAAAAACAAAAGCAAGATCTCCAGAATACCAATTTGTCCAGCATTTTGGCATTTTTCAAACTCTCCCCAAAGACTTTGACATCTCGGTCATCCAAGAGTTTCAAGCAATCTTCTGTCACTAACGATGGGAAACATAGTAGTTACAGTTTGAGTGACGGCGGTCCTGAGGGATTGCACGACCTCTCACACAGGAAAGCTGAAAGGACGTTTCACGATGGAGCTGAAAATGCACTTCTTCTTACCAAGAGGTTGTTTGAGCTTCCATCAAAGCCTCTAAATCACAGCTTGAGTGGGGCATCTGCCACACCATTTTGTTCGATATCTCTAATCTAATAAGCATATAGATAAAGAAAAGAATGACTGCAATGGAGAGTGTTGAATGGAAATGACTTGAGTGCGTTTGGGCACTGTTCTCTTGTTATTTCAGCATTATTATCATCATTCAGTGGGTTTGGACATCTGTGCTCGATCAATTTGCCAAAGTTCATGTTTTTCTCTGGATGTGGAACAATTCATTTGAATTTTGTTTTTGTGTGATTTTTCTAATTTTGTTTTGGTTCATTCGATAACAGAGAGGTTTTCTTTTTTTTCCAACTATAAAATAGACCTGTGCATTCAGAGAATTAAAAAAAAAGCTCCACTTTCATTTTGTTTTGGTTATTGAAGCGTAGCGATAATGCCTGTTGGATTTGGCTAAATGTTTATATTATTCTTTCATCCCCACCCACTTTATCTTTTTTACAAGGCCCATAGAGCGTTCCTTACACATAAGCTATCCATCCCTCTCCCTCTGTCTGCCTCTTATTTCCTTTAGCCTCTCCCACTTTTCTGCCACCCCTCTTCTTTTTTCCTTATAAAAGAGCATATTTTCTCCTTTTAAGGAGAGCTGGACTTGCTCAGCCCCAAACTTCACCAGTGGATGAAGGCAAATATATCATCCTCACAAAGGAGAGGAAGGCAGATGTTTTTATAAGGGTCTGGTTGGAGCGAGCGTTGCCATCAAAGGCTCAAGTCTGGGGGTGCAGGCTTTGTCCTGATCAGGGTTTAAAAGGCCAGAAATCTCCTGGTGTAAATGGTAAAGATATCGGGTCAATAAGGCAGATTTACAGATGACTGGAGGTCATCTTAGGAAAATAATTGATTTACAATTGCTCCTGCTAGTTAACTATATGTGGATGTCTGCTACAGTTGCATAAAATTAGACCTATTTTAAAGCGTTTAAAGCTAACTTAGCACGGTCCACCAAAAATCACCCCCCCCTTCACACCTTTATTAAGGTTTGTCAAGACTAAATCGAAATAATCTTCTCCTCCATGTGCAGTCTCTGTGAGAGAACGAGAGGAGGTTTGGGAAGCACAGTGCACATCTGAATATAGATCGCATAGTGAGAATTTAAAAATAGGTGGAACACCTCAGTCTTTTCAATCTCCAAAGAGTAACTTGTTTTGACTCCCAAGGGCAGACTAAAAAATATCTAAAATATTGAATGATGAACTTTCGGATATCTGTGTTGCTCAGTAGCACCTGCACTGTTTAAATCTTATAAAAATCAGAGATTATGGATGTTACTGTCTCCTTCATCATTCAGATATCTGTAAATTGCCTAACGAAGGAGAAGTTCTGTAAAATATATTTGGAAAAGGAAAATCTATGGGGAAGTCTGGGACAATGTGGCAGTCATAGGAGAAATGAGTTTTGTATAGAGACTTTTACCTGGTCCCTCAAGGGAGAAAATGCAACATACTAGGAACTTGACTTGAGGTTTTTGAAGTGAGTAATCTGTCTTTTCCAACAGATTGTGACAACTAGATAATGTTGGTCTGTACTAATTCAGTTCCTCACTTTTATCCACCAGTATCCCTGCTGTCAGAGAGTAAAAGCAGAGCTGTTTGGGGATCCACGGGCCTTTCAAACACTTAATTGAAAATTCATACGACTGTTGAATGCAAAACACATATAATGAGGACCACATTATTGATATTCTGGCATGCTGTTTGAGACGCAAACCAAAACTCAGTCAGCTGATGGAGTGAAACGGATGCACTTGAAATCTGTAGATGGTGGCCAAGGTTGGAGTTTGTATTAACGTACCAGCTGCAAGCTGTTTTTCTATGAGAAACTGGCATCTGTCATAGTTTTGGCAGTTTTTCAGCTGAAGGAGCAATACGGTTTGGAGATTTAATGGAGAGGCATTCATGTGACCTTAAAGGTTCAACACTGGAGAACAGACATGTGCATAGAGCTCAGTGCATAAATCCAAAGAAACCCTGGGCACTGCTGATGTTGTATCGTGGCAGACACTGAAGTTTCAATGCTTGAAGTTGTGTGTGTGTGTGCAGTTGTGTTGTTTGTGCAGGACTTTGCTGCAGCCTGGCAGCAAGGCAGAGAAACCTGTGTGGTGGGAGCACTGCCTCATAAATGTCTTCCAGGTTATTTGCTTCTTTAGCTATAAGCTCCTCAGGTGATCAGTGTCAACAGTGCACCTAGAAATCAATTTCTGAAAAGGGCAGCGAGAACCAAAAGGCAAGAGGCAGTTCACCGGTGCCGACTATCAGGGGAAAGAAGGTCTTTTTTATGAATTAGGGTAAAAGAGCCTCACTTCTGAGTAGGAGGGGACTCCTTGTTGGATTAACCTTGATACATATTATTAACCTCATTCATCCAACTGACACTCTGTCAAAGACCGGCCACACAGCACTCAGCAGAGCGACTCAGGCTCCGGCGATGACATGCTTCAATGAATGAGTGATCTTGACTCACTGTTTAGAATCTGGTCAGATTTCTCTTCTGTCTCTTGACACGTCTTTGTGTCGGAGAGGATCAGACCAACGCTCGCTTTGATGGGTTCAACCTTCACTGCTTTCTGTCTCTCTGTTGGTGTCAACACACAGATGCCTTTTATGAGCAAATGTCTCTCCTCAGTTGATGGTACGTCAGCAGCATCAACTGTGTTCTCCTTTATGTAAATAATGGGAGCTAACGTCCCCTTTCATATTGTTGTCTAATTCCATTTATCCCACCTTTCCTTTTAGCCCGCCTGACAAATTGCTGTTCCACATGTGCGCCGAGCTGCACCTTGACAACTTCACATTAGTGTTATTGTTAATTACATTTTCACCCTTCCTTGCATAGTCAGTGCAGAAAGTGTTTACCTGTGGAATGCTCTAAAGTCTCTGCAGTCTGAAGGCCAGTTTGGCTTTCAGAAATGCCCCTCTGAATGGAAACAATCTGCTTCTATTAGGCATGGATTTAGCTTTTTATTGACTTGTTCCAGCATTCGGAGGGAATAAAAATGCCTCGCCTTGACGTCTTTGAAATGAGGGTATGTTTTTTGAAACGCCATCTGCGCACTTTACGTGAGTCTTTAAAAGCCTTAGACATAAGCAATACGGCTGCCTATTGAACTGGTCAGCATTCAACATCCACTGGATTTTAGAGAATATTTTGATGCCTGCGAAGGAGCGTGCTATGTGAAACACTTTGACAAAGGAACACCAACACTAGATTAATTTGTGTTTGCAAAGGTCGGTGCTTATGCAGTAATGGTCTCATTCTGTTTTACTTTATCTTCAGGTCCAAGGATCTGATCAAGGAGGCCATCTTGGACAATGACTTCATGAAGAACCTGGAGCTGTCGCAGATCCAAGAGATTGTGGACTGCATGTACCCCGTGGAGTATGGAAAGGACAGCTGTATCATTAAGGAGGGTGATGTGGGCTCGCTGGTATACGTCATGGAAGGTAAAAGCACACATGCACAGAGGTAAAATGTCGATTCCTGTGGAGGCACAGATCTACACAAATAGAAAAAAGTAGATTAACCTTAAAAAAAGTATGTAATTATCCTTTTTAAAAAGACCGGATCTGGGAGGCTGTGTCTGGAGAGCTCTAAGAGCAGCACCATGACAATGATGAAAAGAAATGAGAGAGCATTATTGATGGGTTTCTGCGGGGCGATGAGCTAAAACTCAAAACTACAACACTTTTTGATGCTGTATGATTCACTCATATCACATCGATTTTTTTTGTGCCCACAGAGCCCCTTATGTTTCATTCTTTTTTAGCAGTATTGTTTCAGCATGTGTTGTCAGTATTTTTATTTATTTTTTAAATGAGTGTTGGTGATACAGAGGAACAGCAGCACACCACTGGCGATGGGATTTGTGAAAGGGCATTTTTGCTACATGATTTGTGACGAGCGATAGAGCTATGAAATGTTCAGAGAGCCATAGTCCCTGACAATAGATCTGACCTGAGGGAAAATGGCCTCAGTCAATGACTGCCTGATATAATTGATCATTATATAGAGGTGAATGTGGACATTCACAGATATAACACAGATTAAAATACAGAAATGCAGAATATATTAAGCAGTTATTATATTGCTTGTTTCATCTCTAAAACCTTTATAACTTGCACCCGACTCTGATTTACAATTGCATGGGCAGTGTAACTCTAATAAGGATTTAAAACACTAGTTCAAATGACTTTAATGTGTAAACTGACTTGGCGATGAATTCAGTGATTCTGATTCTGAAATGTTTCAATGTGGAAAAACTTTCGTCAGAACCTAAATACCACAACAGAGTGATGAGAGAGAGGACAAAGAAGCTGAGAAGCAATACGCTTGAATCCTGTTGGGTGGTATATAGGCAGTGGCATTTAAAGCTTAATATTTTACTAGGAAGTCTGCTGATATTGATTGCTGCTCCTATTGTTTCATGCTGGCCACCTACGTTCATTATGGGGTTGGCAGTACATTTCCCGGATGCCCCAACAGGCCAAGTTAAGAATAGATCTCTGGGAAAGTACGACTAAAATAACGAGACAGCAATTTTATGAAACCAAGAGACTTTTTTAAAGTTTAATTCTACCACAAATCTATAATTCTATAAAATCATATTCTGCATATGTCTCTCTTAAAGCAGAGGCAGGTAGGATTTGTTACATGTGAAAGGACTCCAGAGACAGGCAGTCTCTGTTTGGATGCCAGCAGGAGCGTTATGGCTGCTTTCTGTCTTCATCTGGTCTTTAGTGAGTCACTGGGTCTGAATTCAAAAACCTTTTGTGGCGCATCTAAGAACTGTGACTTTAAAGGTTATTGTGTTATGGAGATGACTCAGTCATATCGATCAGTACACCAGCATGCATCTTTTGTTGTCCTTTGACATTTATGATTGAAATGAATACTGCCCAGTTAGATAAACAGATAAGAGTAATTATATAAAGCATGACATAAACAAAAGTACAGATGTACTTTCAGATCAGTTAAAGTGTTGTTACAATGAACTTTTGGTCCACTTTGGTCTAGACTCATGACATTCATAAGGATGAATCTTACTAACTGAACTACTGACATTCAGCCTCAGTTGCACTTTGCATTTCATGCTAATTAGCAACATCCTAAAACACTAAACAAAGATAGTGAACATGGTGAAAAAATTTTTCCTGCTTAGCATCACCATAGTCACAAGGGCCATTTTTCTGCAGATAATGAGTACATTTTGCTTTAGGTTTGAAATGCAGGACTCTCACGTATAATGTATTGTAATATATTTTTGCATTTTTGCACTTTGGTAAAGGATCTGAGTGCTTCTTCCACCACTGTTCACATGCTTGTTGCAAATGGGATGCCAACTTGTTACTTATCTGTGGACTGCAGAGAGGAATGAGATATGTAAAGAGTCATGCAACTGTCATAATGTAAATAATGTAAATGCACAATGCAATGTAATGCACAACACAACTGTGCCTTGTGCATCAGTAACCTGAAATGAAATACTGGACGCTGGAGAACTAATGGATCCTATAACAAACCACCACCGTGTTGTGTTAGATTTCAAGAGTCATGGAGGAAAAGGTTTTCACAGAAAGCACGAACCTCCAGATCCGGGTCTAAAAAATTTTTTGTATTTCAATGAACACCTGTCACCAGTTCTGTTGAGTAGATTTGAATCCCTCACTGTGACGAGGGCTGTGAGAAGTCGACTGTGCCAGAGGTGACTCGTCATTCCAGGTCACAAATGAGCAAGTGTCAGACTGACATGATGAATAGCTTCCTCTTCAGCTCAACAGAAAGAGGGAGGCGAAAGATACAAATCTGTAAGAGAAGTAATTGTTGAGGGGCTTTGTGATTTCCTCTCTGACAGTGATAGAGAAAAGAGCTGTAGCGTAATTGGAAATAGGGCCTCAATTCAACAGTGGTCATATGCCACTAATATCAAATGTTTGGTTGATTATTTCCCGTTTTCAAATTTTAACATTTTTATCTTCAGTATGAACATCGTCACCTCTCTCTTTCTACCCAAAAATTCTTTCCTACTCCTACTTTCTGTCTGTCTCAATTTTGTTTCTCTCTCTTATGTCTCAGAGAGACCTTCTCCTGCTGTTTTCCCCCTAACTGTCTCTGGCCTTGACTCGTTTTGCATAAAAAACAAATGTTAAAAGCATTAGCCCAGGGGTCGACGACTTTGCGCCAAGGTCTGTGAGAGTCCATCACAGTCTGTGGCTTTTTAATCCACGCCGACAGGATGTCTGACTGCCATGCCTTGTCAAACATGCACTGTACATCATTTTCCTAGCAAATGAAGTGTTCGCTGCTCAGGCACTAGTGTCATTTCTTATTGAGACTTGGCAGGCTAATCATTAACGTTTTGCCACAGGGGCTGACACTGTCTTATCATGCATCATGTCGCCATATGAGCCACAATTAAACTACACCAACACAAAAAAATATGATAATAGCACATTACATCATTGCTTTCACTTCGATATATACCTTTCTTAAATATGAGAGCATTTGTAGAACTTGTTTTCCCCACATGAGAGGCTAGACTCTCTCGGTTTAAACAACCTTGGCGTAGTTAGCTTTTGTCGCAGATGCACCTGATAATTAAAGATCAGACAAAACAAGAGCTCCAGAGACAGAATGGATCCTGGCACTGTCTTGCTGCTCTGATGAGGCTGCCTGCTTGGTCGTAGCTGCCATAATGAATCTTTGTTGCATCCGCTGGGCTGTAAGCGACACCGGTCCTTTTTAAAATACTGATTGCAACTGAGACAAAAGCTTACGTTTCCATGGAGATGAGAGAGGTTTTTTTGATTGGCTGTGTCATCTGCGAAGACCCGTACAGGTGGCTAATGATGATAATAGCAAGTATAATCACAACCAATTACTATCGAGCACTTCCTCAACCGTAAAACCCTCATGATTTCCTTCATAGTCATCATTCAACTTAATCTAATGAAACTGGGTATGCTAACACAAACAGGTAGCGCTGGCTCCACATGTCCTCTAGGAACAGCAAAAGAGCTTGTTAGAAGTGTAACTGAGCCTAATCCTTAGCTTTGAGAGTAGAGATTTGATGATTAGATTGGATGGCATGAAACATGCTGAATACACGGGCCTGAGCCTGTGAAGAGCACATGATCGGTTTAGTCCAATTTGCAGTAAAAATCAACCTGAAATTGAAATGATCGTTGCAACTGTCCACCGGGGCGTTTTAAAAAATGACTCACAGTAAATGGTTTGATGTTTTTAACCAGCAGAAGCTCATATTTGACGTTTGACTCAAGATTGCACAGACAAATATTCCCATTTTTTAACCTGGGACTACATAGAGAGGTAGAAATTATGAATTTATTAGCTAAATTTTTAAAGACGATTTTTTTTGTCAATTGACTAATTGATTATTTGACTAATTGGTCAAGCTTTAATCTGATTTAGATATAAGCCTTGAGATGGTTAAGCTATGTAGTGTGTCATCCCAACCAGTAGGATGCAGGCATACATGATATTGACTTTAAATTATGTATTTTTTTCTATTTCGTATCTTTTAGGGAGACCTAGCTGTCTGCCCTCAGTGTATGTTTCATCACTTTTACTAAGCGTACGGGGAGGGCAGGCAGAAATGTGCGAGAAGTGAGGAGAAAGAGCGGTGATGTTACAGTGCGGGTCGGCTTCAAACCCCAAGTGCTGACAGCGCATTGACAGTTTCTTTGACAGGCAACCCTGTTCAATGCAACCATCGATGCATTGTGGACCATTTTATTCAGGTGGAGGTACTCAGGGGATTTGAGGGTATACTCCCAGCGTTTGACATTTTCTCAACACAAATTGGATATAGTCCCAATTATTTTATTTGACCTGCCGCTAAGGAAGGCAGATATAATATTTTGACAGATCTCTCCAAGAGGACTTGAAGTTCTGAAGTGAGGCTTAAATGGCATCTTTTAATGTCTGAATATGACAGCTGTGAACAATGTGCTGTTTTGAATCACTCCTCCAGTCATTTTCTTTTTCCTGCTGTTTTTACTGAGACATACCTCTGAATAGCAATGAACAGCAATGTTTACTCTCTGTCGCTCGATACTAGTTTCTCTCTGGAAGGGGAGTATTTGATGATATTTGACTCCTTATGATATGACGCCCAAGATGTTTGGTTACGCACATTATTGTGTGTGTAGCACCAAAGACTGATCTGTTTGCATGTGTTTCTAATCAAATATGAACTACACAGAGGGATGAGAGGCACAGGTGTCTGTTTACATTTAATTTCATGGCATGTTTTACCCTGTGATAATCCCTTTTAGCTTCAACTAGCACCTTATCACCTCTCTGTCACCTTGTACTCTACCTTACAGGCTGACTTATTAAAACCTGTCAGACCTCCAGAGCTCCTTAACATTCACCATATCATGTGCTTTAACACTTATTAGGGAATCATCAGCCCTAGTATAACACACATTAGTTTTTTATATCGTTTTAACATCTTAAGTACCAGTCTACCAGCTGACACATTTGGCCAGTTTCCCAAAGAATCCATAAGAGGCTAAATGAATGAATGTCTCTGTCTGAGATCTTGACAGTGGCTCTCGCTGTGCTAAGGGCTGGAGTCCCTCTGTGCTCAATGGCCAATGAGGCAGAGTAAAGGGAGATGGGCTCCTCTCTCATCTTGAGCACAGCATTGAGATGTAATCAACAGGAGCACCTGAGTGTGACTCTATGTCAGAGCTGTGAACTGACATGATATGTAAAGCAAATTAAGAGCACTATCTGGTCTTACCACTGTTCCTATTACTGCTACTTCTGGTACAGCTGCTGTAGCAACTGCTGTCAATAAACTATCGGCTGATCTTTGTAATTATTATGATATATTTGCATACTAATGAGCTGATATGAAAATAGTGAATGCATTGGGTTACAGAAACGTGAGTGCACAAACCCACTGCACTGCATTGTTGCCTGGCAACTTAACTAATGCAGCACAGCAAAGTAAAATGTTGAGGCTCACAGATTTTTGTCTTATTGGCTATGGAGAAAGCAGAGTGTAGCCAACATTCGATACAACGACTACTGCCTTTTGTATCTTGACAGCACTGTATGGCCGCCAAATGTAGCTTAACAACGAACCTTAACTCACCGTTGAGGTTCAGACTCACAGGGTTCTCAAGGAGATCAATTTCAACTACCAGGGATCAACTCTGTGCGTGCCTTTGTATTCACCTTAGTATCATGGTCATCACCACGAGATTGAGTCACATATAGCCGGTCATCCTCAAGGCTATCGGCCTTCATGATAACTCTAATGAGTCTCTCAGTGGAGGTTTATTAAGGTGTCATCCGGGGAAAAGGTGAGGGGGTCTGTAATTGGAATGACATTTAAACACTCTCCCACACACACACACACACAAACATGCATACACGCAAGGTACCTCTCAGGATCAAGTGGCAGTGCTGTATTTGTCCACTTAAATGGACAGCCAACCCATAATGACATAGCAGAGAAACTACATTGACAAAGTTGCACGTTATTAAATGATAAAAATGTAATGACATTTTTCACTGCTGCTGCCTCAAATGTCACTGATATATATTCATTTACACACACCTTTAGAAATGTATATACCTACGCTGTATGTGTGTGTGTGATTCTTTTTACTGACTTGACTGATGGCACTGTTGTTGCATCAGGCATGAAACATTGATTATTGTGAAAGAGCCTGTAAAGATTTTTTTTTTTTTAAACTCTGGCATCTTGCGATATGATTTCTAATGCAAAGCTGGGACAGAGAATTAACCAGCTGAAAAGACTAGATTACGTTACAACACAAATGCATATTTTATTTATGAACAGCATTGAAAACATGGAGGTGAAGAAGCAGGAAAAAAAAAGCAGGGAATAGAGTTTTCTATACACGGCACCAAATTCAGGTGACTTATTGATTTCCAAGAACGCGGGTAAACATCCACCTGCTAACACACAATGGCCTAATGATCTCAAACACATCTATCAAGAAGAATATAACTTCAGCTAATGTGCCATTTATGTGCAAATAGTGTGCACACGTGTGTTGCAGACTAATAATCGTACCTACACGGTGCAGTGCGCCATCTGCCCTGAACATTGAGCAAAAATACTCTTTCTCTGGTAAGTGTCTCTTCTCATTTGCGCCCTTTGCCTCTCAGTTGTTCTCTTTGTCACTTTCCCTCTCTTTCATCCTTTCACTTACTCACACACACACGCAGGTAGGAGTTATCAATTCAAAACGGACAAATATGAGACCAGAGAGATGCACGTTTCCCTCTATCACTCCTCCTCACATTTTCCCGACTTTGACCCCAATCTGTCCTCTTGTCATCTTTTCTCCACTTGCTCATCACTTCTTGGTTCGCCCCACTGTCTTACTCCTCTTTGCTGCTCTTACCCCGTCTGTCCATCGCACCTCATTTTCATTCTGCTTTTCCCTTTGTATTCTCTGCCGTTTCACTGTCTTTTCCTCTCCTCTGATGGCCTTTGTTTTTTTTTTCTTTCTCCCTGCCCCTGAACTCTAGAATAAGAATTGATCCCCGTTTTCACTCCAGAGAGGCTGATGAATACACCTCAGAGTGAGAGTTAATGAGTAATTTGTGAGAGATCCTCCTGAGCCTTTATCCCCTTTGTGGCTCACCCACGCTTTTGAGAGTTCCTCATCTGGAAAGACGACGATGAAAGCAGTGTGTGTTGGTGTGTGTGTGTGTGAGACATAGAGAGGAGGGGAGTGGGGGGGCGACGGAAAGACGCGCACAAAGAGACAAAAAAAGAGCTCACGAGCATCATATGAGGAGACTATTATGCAAATGTTTGAATCTCCTCGTTCTTTACGTACACTGCGCTGTATTGCACACTTGCTGCTGTAAGTTTGTTTGTGTGTGTGTGTGTGTGTTTGCGTGTGTGTGCACAGGGAGGTGGTAGCCATAGATGTGGAGTAATGCTGAGAGTGTCTGCTGTGACTGGATAAGCTCTGTGTTTGCTGAGGTTCAGACTTGAGGATACAAGACAGGGCACAAGTAATCTGCTCTGCTATATGGTATGCGCTGGCTCTAAGGAACAATGTTACCTGAGGACAGTGTGACAGTGTCCAGCCTTGAAGGTTGATCAGTGTTCTTGGCTTTTTTTTTGTTAATTTTAGTTGAAGGAGCCTGAATACTTTGGGCAGAGAAAGGCCACTTTCATCAATCATTGTCACTGGAGTCAAGGTTTTAGATAAGGGTTTTCTTTAAAATTGCTCTTCTCTCACCGCTGACTTTTTATTAAGTTAAAATTCATCGCTTTGATCTCCTTTTGAACTTAGATTGCCTTAGCCAAAGACTCTTACACTCAGCATGGGAATTCTCACATTATTCTTGTGCACAGTGCAAATCACCGTTATAAGCTGACGTGGTGACTGAGGAGCGTGTAGCAGTTTGTAATTATCACAAACTTTTACAAAACTAAGAAAAACAACCTTCTTTTAAGCCAGATAACAAAGCATTTTCCGACATCGTCGAAGAGATTTTGAAATGATTACGTGAGCCAAGCAGCTTAAACAACTCTCAGCCTATTGAGCTGCGTGTAATCTTTAAAAAACCAGAGAGATGGAAATGGAAATTCATGATTTTCAGCCCACAGTGACAGAATGGGCTGGATGGCAATGTTGGATCTGTCAGTCCAGTCCATCATTTCGGTTCAGACTGAAATATCTCAGCAACCATAAAATTCAGTACACTGAACTACAGTGACTTTGGCAATCATCTGACTGTTCATCTAGCGCCACCATCAGGTAAAAAAAAATTCATTTGTCCAGTGCTTTATGCCCAAACACATAAAAAAACTAAGATGCAGAACACGGTCGACACTATACCTAAACATCCCTAAGTTAGCATTCGTGACTGTTGTCTGGTTATGTAAATGTTTGTGGATGTTTACGTTTGTGTGACTACTCTCCCTCCAGCATTCTGAATCCAAATTTCCCTCTTAATGCCATCTCATGTCTGCGGTGACATGGCAGGCTACTGAAATGAGAGCCGCCTGTGGAAATGAGAGAGGCCCATTATTGTAGTACTTTAGATGCCATATTAATCTGTATTCTGATTTTGAAGCTGTCTAATTAAGTCTGCTCTGCATAAAAGAAAAGCTACAGTATGCGCACATGGCATGGACGCTAACTGCTAATTACAACGCTGTGATTTGGTCTGTGAATACAAAATGATCATTTTCACTGCCCCCTGCTATCAATCAGCTTGTCAACACAGGGACCATGCGAGTTTGATGGCTGGGGGAGAGGCAGGGATGAAACCAGGCATATTATAAAGTTTTAATGAAAACAGAGACAGGAAGGGGGTGGGGACAAGGGAGTTTAACTATCGGATCTCACCTCACATGTCCTTTTGCTCCCACCAAATGAATGTAACCTTTAGTGTGAGGCCTAAAGGCTCTAAAAGCAGTCATATGGCACTACAGTATGTTCCTGCAGAATTCCTTTCTCCGGGGTAAAATGATGTAAAAAGGATGAAACCAGCTGTCATCTGCATCCTGGAGACAGCACACTGTTTAGTGTCTTTAGGTCTTACAAACCACTGCGGCGTAATTTCGCACCGCGGCGACAGCGGAGAGACCTGCGTGAGTGTGCCTCAGTCGAACAGAAAAAGATTTGAAGTGCTCTCATCTCAAATGATGTGATGTTCAGCAGAGCTCACCTACAACATCAGGTGTCCTTCCTTGCCTTCTTGCGTCTTTCTCCCCTGCTGTCCCTCTGTGTCTTTTATCTGCTCCTCACCACTGCCTTTTTAACATTTCTCAGCCTGCTTTCTCCCCTTGCCTTCCTCCTGCGTTTTTTTCTTTTCCTTTTGTTGATCCAAAAAAAAAAATGGCAAGAGAGTTTGACGTCAGCTAGTTTGCACTCAGATCCAACCCTCAGACCAGCGTGTATATACAAAACTGTCTGCTATTGTCAATTTAAAAGGATCTGCGACTTGACAAGACCAAAAAAATGTTATTTTAAATCTTGAGTCTACGTCTGTGCACCTCTCACTCAGTTCAAGAGTTGAAGGAGGTTTTGAAAGAAAACAACCGACACGACTACAACGATGACCAATGTTATTCTCAAAGTGTTCTGATTCAGGGCCACATATTTGAATGAGGGCAGAAGCTGAAATATTTTGCCACCACACAATAAAGCATTATTGGATTTCACAGCACAGGAACTGCAGTTTCCCCCCCTCCACCTTCAATAAGTGTGATTCCTGAAGCTGCAGAAACCACATACTGCTCCACAAGTTTGTTGACAGAAAGCTGATAACAGTCAACAAGCATATTTTTTTAGAGATGATGCAGGTTTGCCACTCTGTTGAAGTAGGATGGAGGACTCAGGGCAAACATCAAACCATCTCTTTGGAGGCTGCTGCTTCCCACTTCATCTAATCACATCACAACACATAGCCAGGGGTTCATCTTAAAGTATAGAGAATGGTTATCAGTACAGCTAATATCACAGTTTACTGGCCCTGGCTGGACAATAAAACTTTATTAGGTGCCCCTAGCTAAAACTGATGCAGTCAAAAACAGAAATTATGCAATAAATCCAACTTTCTTTGGTCAAAACTGTTTTAGAGATGTGCTGATACAACTTTTCATTTCATCATTTTGGAGGTTTGTTGCGAGTGTTCATATTATTTTGTCCACCCCATGTCTTCAAAGTTTGAATTATCTTCTCAGAACCAATAAACTATGATTTTAGAGAGGTAAAACTGCTATGCTAATTTTGTTACACTGCTAACCATTCTCTCTACTTACCACACCTCGTGCTGTGCTGATGTGTTGTTGGTGGATAGCAGCCGCCTGCGGTGTGTGATACAGTACAGGTTGTTAGTAAGATTGCATGCAGCTCTTAGCCGTGATGGCAGAGCTGCACCCTGCTGCTGCCCATTCAAAGAACAGAGCACTGACACCGCTGGGGCGACAGGTGCACAAAATAACTGTCTGAGAATATCTTAACATTTGCATCCCACAAGTCAAAGACAAAACATCTTTCTATCAAACTCCATTGTTACCGCTGTCTACCCCCGTTCATCATTCCTGCTGCCTGTATTCTTCACAAACACACAAACAGGGATCCTCTGAAATAACAGCACTCTGTGTTTGTCATTTCTAGTGTCCCAGCGCTTTGAACTTTATATATACAAGTCTCTTGATTAACAACACAACAGTGCTCTTACTCCCCTTCTCTCTGCCTTTCTTTGTGTTTGTTCGTGCTTGATGTTGGCTTCAGCCCACATCCGTATTTTCTTAAACTCCAGGGTTTATTTTGCTCCTACGGAGAGAAAAATAATGCATGACTTGTGCTTGAAGGCTGCTGCAGAAGAACTAGTGCTCATTATTGAACGTGGTCACAGTACTGTGATCAGCAGGAATGACCAGTTTCTTAAAAAATGTTCCAGAAGGTCTGCCATTAATTAGCCTCAAATCCAAACACACACGTTTTGACCTTCAGCCCTCTGAATATCTTGTCAGTGAATGTGAAGTAGAGCGCTGCATTCATCATCTCTTTTATTTTTAATTTTCCAATGTCTGCTCACCATGTTGACTCTTTTTTTTCATAACTGTGCAGCTATGAGCATTTATTCTTGTGAAAGTGTTTTCTGTGAGGTCACTGTGTTCTTTAAACAACAAGGTAAAAACACAAAAACTCAGAGCTGATGTAATATCCCTGGCTATCATTTCAGACTAATTTTCTGTCAACATTTGAAGGAACTGCAATTTATGAGGTCTTTAAAACCAAATTTTTTTTTTTTTTCATTAAGAAACAAAGAGCGATGTTTTTAAACCCTGGAAATTTCTGAACCCATTTCAGTCCCCGCTGAATAGATCCCACGCTCAGGCTTGTTCCTCCCATGGCTTTTCCTCCACAAAAGCATTGAAACTGTCAAACAGGACGTGACAGTGTTTCTCATAGACATCACTGCTGACCTAAAGTCAGAAGAAGCTGTGTACCACCTGAAACGTTCATCGGTAACGACCACATCTGTTGAGGAATGAAGGATGAAACTATGTTCTGCTCGATCTGGTACCAGTGTTCCTCCATCGCTCTAATGGATAGGGATAGGATTGGGAACAAGGCCTGTCAGGATGGGATGGTGGTTGTTTGTTATCCTCTGGAGGTTTTGAACTCCCCCACATCCTGTTTCTTGATGTCCGCTTTGCGCTGCTGCTTGAAAAACACCAAAACTACTGATGGAAGACGAGGAGGAAGAATTAAACAGCATCCTGCGTGTGACCCCTGAAACTTTATTTATAGATAAAGGATAATGGCCTCAGTGTGAAAGTTAACAGATGTCCTTTTCTCCACATTTAGAGGACATCATGTCACATGCTGCTTGCAGAGGCAGAATTGAGTAAACCTGTCACAAACGTGCCTTTGTCTTTAATCTAATTGTCTTAATCGCTGCCATCAGAAGACAGACATCCTAATAGAATATAGCTGATAATTTGGTTAGACTTTGTTAAATCACTCCTTTTAGCTCCCTTTAGAGGGTTAGCGGGAGACCATTCATGTTGTTTTTTTTTTGTTTTGTTTTTTCCTGTGAAGTCCTCATCAGCGGTGCGAGATAAAGTCAAACCTAAAGACAGCAGCTTTTTTATTTTGAGCGCAGCCAGAACCACATCTGATCTCGAGCCAGAGGGAAGTCTGCTCCGAGGCCTGTCCTGATGCCCTGCTATGTGGAGCGCACCACAGTGTGCATTCAAATGATCAGCCATTAGCACAGCTACAACGCCTCAGGGGAAGAAGACACGCTGTGATACACTGACAAAGAAAACCCAGTTAATATGATACGTACTGTATTTTATTCATTTTGAACTTTTTAATTCCTCCTACCACATTTTTAATTTGCCTTTAGACAAAACAGTATACGACTGTTGTTACATTTCTCAGTGAGATGTAAATCAGACCGGTATCAGATCAACTGCCTGATGAGAGAGCGTGTATGTGCCTGTTGTGTTGTTATTTGAATAAGGTTTGAATAACACTTGCATGGGAAATTAGTTGTGTCTGTGCGTGATGTGGACGGCTACATGCGAACCTCTGAATGACAGCGTCTTAAAAAAAAGACCATTTGTGGAATTCTAATAATTGAATAATTGGATTACTTAATTTCCTTGCAGTTCCATCACAGACTCCAGTCATTGGGTCATCCAAATTGAGAGCCGACTGCTCACCTTTCACAGGAATTAATTACATGGCTATCCACAGGAAATTATTAGCTTTGTCCAAAGTTTGTCCTGACGTGCGGTTGTCTCTGTCCTCGCATGAACCCACCCAGCTGTTATTAAGCCGCAGACCGCCCCTCTTTGTACTTAATGAAGTTTTGTGTTGTGTAGACTAGCAATTATCTGTAATGACACAGACAAATATTGTGTCTATTTCTATCTATACATTACTGCGGAGACTTAATTTGTTTGTGAGTTTCTTCCTCCTGAGACTAAAAGGTCGACTAAAAGGTTTTGATTGTGGATCAAAACCTCCCAACAACCACCAACCATTTTTGTTTCCTATTATAGTGATATGGAAGGGCTCAACAGGCACTTCAATTAGGGTGCACAACTGATGACAGACCGTTCCCCTCCTTCACTCAGAAATCAGTGTGAACCTGCCCTACACCTGATTAGATAAAGGCAACAAACACACTGTTTTTACTGTTTACAACCCACAAACTGTAAAAATGTGTCAGCTGTTGGAAAATCACTGGCAATTTTCTTAGAAAATATTCCCCAAGCATTCTCTATCTCTGACACCCAGGTGTAATAGTTTGTTATAAGGGCTCAGGAGTTTTGAGAGATCATCAAGACACTCATCACAGTTCACTGATTTAGTCTGGCATATATTTGTTGGGTTCCATCGATTCTCAGTGGCTGTTCTCCAGACTTAAATCTCACAGCGAATTGAGCTTGCTAATTATAGTCTTTATAGATGATGCGAGGCTACACAGACAGTACAAAAAAATAATTTCAGCTGTACACAGTTGATGAAACACTGAAGATTTGCTTATTAAACAAGCGTTAGGGGGTTCCCCTCTTTCCTGGGAGAAATCCCAATGTGCACAGGAAGTATTGTATAAGAAATATAAGAGACTACAATTGTCAGAGTGTTTTCAATTTCTATGTGCATTAACTTCAAAAGCAGAGTACCCGTCATCTGATTCAGACCTAACAAGTTTCTAAAAGTGAGCAGTCTGATTATTATGTATCATTACTGCCCAGTTGAAAGAAACATTTCAGTAAAGAGATTCAAAAGATTCATTGTGTGTATGTTATCCTATCAATCTAAGAAAGCTCTTATGAACACTTCAGCTGATAGTAATGAAAGAAGCACAAGCATCACATTGTTAAAAAATCTGATTTCAGCTTTTTAATGGCGAGACATCTCAGTTATTTGTTTTTCATCTCCAGCTGTTTCTTCATTTGAGTGGAACAAGAGGAGACTGTTGCAATGGCAGTGAAAACAGCAGGGAAGTAGACAGTTAGAGGGTGACGCACTACGAGCTGAAGACCTTCTCTGCGTGTAGGCTCTCATGCTGGGTGTTAATGGATAATGTATTGTTTATCGCGACGAAAAAGATGCACTATTCTTCCTATAAAGTGGACAAAAACTGCAAAGTAGAGCAAAGAATTAGTCCCGAACGAAGAAAAGTTTTTTGGTGGCTTTGTATCAAAGGGGTTCACGGCCCCTCTGCAGCAAGATAACGTGTCAGACTGTTTCGACTTAAACTGTTTTCTTTGGGTTTTCGCTCTCTGTGAATCAGAGTTATGGTCCCGCTGGAATGCATTTTTTCCAGGAAAGCATACATGCCTGATGAGGCTTGTCTCAACACAGTGACAGCAACCCCCCAACCCCAGTCACGGGGGCAAAGCGCCTCTTACAGTGGTTAAGAAGAAAAATATACATTTTCATGCTTTAAGCTGGAATTATGCTTTTCCGGGCTGTATGTAGGTGGCATTTTTCATATTCGAGTGTTTCTTTTATGCTTGTATGAATTAGGAGGCACGTTGTTAAGTAGCGTTCAACGAGGAACGGCGATGTAAAGAAAACATAGGAGAACGTAAGAGAACATAGGAAAAGTCAGGAAACGGAAATTAATTTCATGCTGGAGACACTGAAAACAAACCACTACGTCTGTGACCCAAAGACGAAATGGGACAATGACAAAAAGGGCAATATTATGTATGTTTTAAAAGGAATTTAGATTCCTCTGCTCTGCTAGAAGATCACTTGAAAAGAAGAACTAAAAGATAAAATATCCGGGCAAGATGTCATATTAACCAATCAACGGCTCTGACAACACATCCACAGCAGCATAAAACCAGCTTTAGAGGTCCTAATAACCTGCAATGTATTAGATTATTAAGGTTGAATTCTTTTTCTATGCCACCACATGTTTACTTTGGAAACAGATCTGGATGGTGACCATACATTCTGCATTATAACACCTTGGAGCAGTCTTTGTGAATGTGCCAGTCTTGATGACATGTATATTCTGACAAACAGTATATTGATTTAACAGTCCTTCCGTCAAGGCAGGCCATATGTGTGTCTGCGAGTTATGAAGTGTTAAGCTTTAAGTAGATTTTTCTCACATCGGTATTGCTGCATTTTTACAGGGCCACCCTCGGGCCTTGGTAGGTAGCCAGTAGCCCTTGGAAACACCACATTGCAAAATAATCAAATTTTTTTCCAGCTCAGTGAGTCAAGAACACTCTGCCTGGGCGCCCCCCCTCTCGCCCAAAAAAAAAAAAAAAATGAAGCAAAAGCTCTCAGACACCTATCATCCACTCCATTTCATCACTGAAACTTTGTTTGTCGCACATATTGAATGCGGCACATGACTCACACACTTGGGTAATCAGGCAGGAAAATAAATGTGCAATCTGAATAGCATTAAGGCTAATGGTGTGCCTGTATTTCTGTGCATGTTTCAGATGGCAAGGTGGAGGTGACGAAGGAGAGCCTGAAGCTCTGCACCATGGGGCCGGGGAAGGTGTTCGGAGAGCTGGCTATTCTCTACAACTGCACCAGGACTGCCACCGTCAAGAGTGAGTCTCCGCAGACACCTGGAAACACATCCAGAGTGCTCACATGAGTCTGTGTTGAAAGTTCACGTTTCCTGGGTGACAGATAATGTCACCTGTTCACTAACACAGAAATCTGCTCCCTTGGTTTGGAGAATTAGGGTTTTTTTCTGTCTGTAAGACATCAGTCTGACGTTGACCGCAGAGAGAGGGATCACACAGTCACTGTATGAATGGGGAACACAGCAGCCGTGATGAAACGCTACCCATTACCACTCCGTGTTTTCACAACACTTCAGTTAAGTGTTGTGCAAGACCCCCAGTGAGCTGAATGTCAAGGTCTGCTGCTTCTGCTCGTCCATGTGTCAAAACTCCAGCTATGAAGGATGCACAGTGGATGAGTAGGTGGTCTATCAGGCAGGCGATTTGAATAGTCAGCCTAATAGAGTAAGGAGAGGAGACTGAGAAAGGACAGGACAGATGGCGTACTACGCACATTTGAGACCTAGTGTGTTCTAGAGAGTGTGTCAGGATGAAAAATGTGTGTTTATGTGAGGCAGGAAATGGGAAATAGCTGGAAATGAGTCTTTGGATAATAAATAGATGAAAGGTGAGATGGGACGAGATAAGGGCTGGTGGGTGAAAGTATTTTTGTGCACATAAATGCAGTTCAAATGATAATAAATGCATGTAGGTCAGCGTCTGAGTGTCTCCAGTTGACACTAAAGAAGATACTTTATCATAATTCATTAAGGCCACTATTGAGCTGGTAAATAGTGTCACACTGTGAGCTGTTTGATTTTTCCCTGAAAATCTATGTGTGATTCAGGTATGAATGAATGCATGAGCTTGGGGAGGGGAGGCGACATGGGGGGGTTGGTGTCCCTTGGGCCAGCAGACGAGGGCAAGGAGTCCCAAGCTGGAGTGTGGAGGAAACAGGGTTGATGATGGTGGCAGTGAGGTTGCGTACCCCTTGCTGGCCCCTTTCATGTCCCATGATCCTCCACCACTGACCGGCCAACCTGACGGAACTCCCAGCTCCCGTTGCTATGGCAACAAGTGCCAATGGGGAGATGAGCCAACTCTTATGGGATAAAATATTCCCCTTCCCACAGGCGACAGAGAGTCTGTGTTTTCCTTTTGTATACTCTTTTTGCCTGCCACCAGCCCACTGGTCTGTACTTCCTGTCACAATCTTTTGAAGTGTACGTCAGTGCTTCGCTACTGCTTAATAAAACCTCTGCATGGAACAAATGATGTCATTGTCTACATGGGCAGAAGTGTGTTTAGAGCTGAACAGGGTCGCTGGCACTGTCTCTGAGGGTGGCTGTCTTAGTTTTAACGTATGTCTTTATACAAGAACGTGCAGAGGAATTCAGCTGCCTTGAGGGATGTTAGAGGTGACAATCATTCAAGTATCTGTGAGGAGCGTGCATTGGGGTTCAGCATCCGATCAGCCAATTAAATTTGATCTGTGTGTAGAACCCTGTAGGGGGATATATCCTGTGTGTCATTTCAATTTACATTGCATGGTCTCTTAATTCATATGCATGAGTAATAACATCTTGGCAGGATTTAGATGATGAACATGCAAATGTGGACTCAGAGGAGCTGAGCATCCATAAAGCTATGCATAGTGTAATGTAAATTTTCCCTTATTATTATGTTTTTCTTATTATATAATAGTCCTTATGTTTTATAATCATATACACTAGTCCACTCTTTTGTCATACGGTGATTCACTTTTTTCTTGACACATGTTAAACTGACCAGACCTAAATTCCTTTAGGGAACAGGCCTCTGACTTTTAATAAAAGACAGACCTGTGACCGACAGACACCTCTGACATGCTGTAAAAGAGAGACCTCTGACTGATAGCGGTCATCGCACTGCGGAGGACGCGCTATCACAGGGTGGCTCTGACTGCTTTTAAATCTTAACTACAATGTTCTGATTAACTATCTAGTCTAGTCTACCAGACTCCATTTTACGCACGAAGATGATGTAACCCTGAAACTATCTACTAAAAGGGTTGACAAGACCTCACACTCCCTCCCTTTCCCTACCTTTCCTTTGTTTGTACCCCATTATAAATATCTGTCCTTTTTCTGTTATCATTTGTGAGTCCACGTCCAGCTGAGCATGCACTCGGTTGTCTGACAGCTCACCTTCTTGCAAGAATACATTAAAATATAAAAGACACTCTGGTCGGATCAATTCTCTATTTCCAGTACAATAGCAACCCCCCTCCATCGCTTAACTGCAAAGGTAACCCACAATATGATGACATTATTGCCTGTGATAATTAATAGATTATTAGAGTTGCTAACCAGTAAGAAAACTCACCGAAGCAATTAAGAATCACGATGTGTTTTAAATGAAGTCAGACCGATCAAGAACTCAAGGCTTTACCAGCGCACATTGTTTAGGTAGCTGACATACTGATGACATTTCCAGTGTATCTTCTTTTTCAATGAAAAAGGCACACATATTTGACTTGAATTTTCAAGTCAGGGTGAAAATGAGTTATTTTTAATCAGTTCCAGTCAGATAAAATGAGTTTAAAATGTCCAATTGCTGTTAGTCTTAAAGGATCATAACAGCTATATAGCTATATAGCATATTTTAGCCCCTGTATGTAAAATTAAACCATTTCCCAAGCATACCACAGAGTTTTACATTTTTCACAGTGTCTTTACTATCTTCCAATTAACTGGTTTCTGTTCATTTCAGAGTGTTATTAAAATCACAGACCTGAAACTGATTTCCGCAATTCATCACAGTGATCATTGTGTCTGTGGATTCCTGAATGAATCTGCACTTACGACTGTCTTACAACAAAGGGATAATGTGACTCAGACAACAATGAAAGCAGACATAATACTCACAAAGATAGCTTATCTGCTGTACACTTCATTCAATTCTCTGTTTTTGTTTTGTCAATCTACAATGACCGCCTGGAAAGACAAGTAAACACATTTTGTATAATGGTTGGCAGTGATGGAATGAGCAGTATCTGTGAGTGAGAATATGTGAAACCACTGAGTCTGTTAAATTACAACAACAATATGGACACAAAAGGCTCAGAAAACAAATGAAAAACACACTAAATCAGTAATAATAAGTTTTAGTTCTAAACGGTTGCAAAACAAAATTGTATTTCATTGTATATTGCACCATTTTATGCCATTTTAAGTCTTTTGATTAAAGAGAACACGGTTTTGTATGGATGCATTTCAGGGATGGGAATTGCAAGCTCTCCCAAATAATACAAGGATTGGTTGAATTTGTATTCATTCTTGCATTTACGTGATTACAAATTCCTAAAGGGCCTGACAAGGATATTAATTTTCCATCAATCCTCCCTGTTAGCCTTTAGGTGATTTCATGTGTGAACTGTTGATTGCATTCTCCCAGGATCCTTGTATAGTAATGTTTACTTGAGCATTCGGAGTAGTACTCACTCTCAGGCTGCACAGTGAACAAGCTCAAACAGATCAATATGTAATGTTTACTTTAGATACAAACACATAAGTGTAGAGTTATGGTCACATTTGGGGTTTGGCTCTGACAGTTTTGGCAAATGATTTACATGTAGCCTGAGAGAAAAATGTTTCCTGAGATGAGGTTTACAAAAAAAAGTCTTCTTGCCATCAAATCCATATCACATCATTTTCACATGACAACAGTTGGGAGGATGCTGGCCGAATGGAATAGGACGAAAAAGGTGGGAGTGAGAGACAAAAGAGAGAGGTGATAAATACAGTACGGCAGTGACAGCAAAATGAGGGAGCCACCTCAAGGGAAGTGAGACAAAATTGGTATTTTTTTGTCTGCAGACAGACCACAGAGAGGGACAGTGGCCTTCTGATAAAAAATATTCTTTTGTGGCATCAAAATGTCAAATGTGTTTCATGAAGACTTGGACTTGACAGAATAACAGGATGCAATTCAGCATGGTGCGGCATAAAGCTGTGCAGCGGTTGACAGGAGTAAGCACCACTGCACCACATGACAAGAGGAAAGAGATCATTTGAAACATTATTATCAACTTGTGGCTCTGTTTAGTTCTAGTTTAAGTTTAAGCGATGGAATCAAAACACAAATTTGCAAACTTCAAAATCATGGTGATGTGTTAATTAACAACTATAATATTTCTAATGCTTTTTATGAACTACATCTATATTGCATTATGAGTTAATTATAATGCATTCATAATTTTTAATAAATAGCATTAACAATAACAGCATCAGAGGCTACCCAATTACCCAAACTAGTCTTTTATAAGGCAGTATAGACTCTTTCAAATGTATGAAATGTAGTCAATGAGTCAATAACGTATTAAAAGCTCCATCTGTCAACCTCAAGTTCTTAACTAGTCAAGAGCTCATCCATAAAACACTGAAACTTATAATAAATTACAAGACACATTTATAATGTTTTGTGACTGCTGATATAGTGCATCACAAAGCATTATGTGTACTCTTAAATAATTATGAAAACATTATAATTCTCTATAAATGCCCTCATAACGCACAGTGGATGTAGCATCATCTAATATTTTTATTACTGAATAACCAGTTAGTTACTTTCTTGATTCATTGTAAGGAAAATGTGTAAAATGGTTGTTACAATTTTCTACCCAAAGATATTTAATGATAATTTATAGTGATTTAAAAACAGAAAAGCAGCTGATCCTGACATTGGAGAAGGTGTAACTGAAGTTTTTTGTAGTTGTGTAGTTTTTGAAATCTGCCAATTGAAAAAATGATTAACCATTTAATAAATTATCTAAATAGTAGCAGATTAATTTGTTGGTGATTGATCCACCAGTAATTAATTAATCATGTTATTACTGTACTTACTCTGTTGCATCTAAACTCACTAACAAGCAGTCACTTGTTCCAAACTTTGACTGCTGTATGGACTCTAATTAAAATAATAAATAAAATATTCTACAGTGGAAATATAGACTTTTGAGAAATCAAAATCCTGACTCAAAGTCTTCTTATTAGCTTCCCATCCCATGATTCAAGTGGATCTTGAGTTACTACTTGAGTTTCATACTGTGTTCAGTGTTTGTGGCTCTAAATGAGCACTGGAAATCCTGACTTTGCTTTGGACCAATTCTCTCTTAGAGAGTGAGGTCACTGCCAGTCACTGCTAACATAATCAGTGAGACTGATTATCTATGTGCTCCATCTTAATGATAGTAATGGAAAAAGCTGCCTCCGACGTCACTGCAGAAACTCAGCTATGGTCTCAGTTGGGATCACATCTAATGCACATGAATGCTTTAACGTGTGATTGGATTATAATACTTTTCAAATAACGACAATGTCATATTTCATTTTCAGAAGTACTGGGTCACTTAGAGCATTTGGAGTGAGCTCCAGACAACGTGGAGGGCAGTGTGTGTTTGAAAGGAAATCCTATTTAGTTCTCGCCATCAAGTACACTGTTGGGTATTTGCCAGGGGCAGACACACAGGCAGCACTGACACACACACACTTCACAGAAATAGTCTCTCTTTCTGTCTCTCTCTTTCAGTCCCTCTCTCTTTTCACACACACACACACACACACACACACACACACACACACACACACACGTCAAGTGAAGTCAATTTTGACAAGCATTTATTTTCATGATGATCAATGTCCAACCAGGGTCGGCCAATTCTAAACACTTTCACGCTCCCATGTGCTTTGGAGAACTAGGTTTCAGCTGTTTAAAGGAGTGTGGGTCTACAGGTATTGGAGAAAAAACAAGCATGGCTAAGAAAATGGTAGCATTAAATTGACTGGAAACTAAATGACTGAGGATTCAATAGTGAGAGCTGTTTGCATTTTGCCCACAAGGCGAAATGAGCTAGTTCTTCACATCTTGATCAGATCAGTGACTGATGAAAAGCTTCATTTGTAAATTGTATTACCCACTCATGGTTCAAGTTGTTTTTAAAGTATTAAGCAACTTATCACTTGATTTAGTACAGAAAATAGAAGAATGTACACTGCAGTGTATCAGGACTTTACTATATTTTGAAGATTCACTTTTGTAATTCCCAAACAGGAGTATGTGCACCCCAGTGGGTATGTTTGCAACAGCTCAGTTACTTTGCAATTATAATATCACATAAATTTGTGTTTAGAAGGAAAATAAGACAAACAAATACACAAAAATAAGATTACAAATTGGTGTTAAGCTGATATTTAATGTTTTTAGCAACAATAACCAATAAACTTTGATAGAGCCTTTACAATTGTCGCACCATAACACCCTATGGTGTACTTGAGAATAAAGTTAGGTTTGCAGAGAAGTCCAAATAAATAGTTAGAAGAAACATCCAGTTTCTGCTACTCTAAGTGGGGATAATACAAATACTTAATCAAAGCAACTGAAGAAGAAGAAGAAAAATGAATGTCAACAATTCAAAGCTCACAATGAAAAAATATATTGTACCAAAATCCACTTTTATAAAATTAGTAAAGTAAAAATAGTGGTAAATAACTAAATAAGTTTAAAATAAATTTCAAAATAACACATTTGGAAATGTCAGTGTTGATTAATATCTAATTCATAAATGTATTAGATGCTAATTGATGCTAACCAGTCTGCACATATACATTGCATACATTAGATATTCATCTCAAAGTGACATTTCCTTTCTAATGGTTCCCATTATTTGACATTTATACTCTATCTCTTCTGGCTAATGTGGACATGAGATAAAATTGAAAATGCACAAGTCTTAATTAATATGATGGAAGATTTTCATTTTCCACGGATGGCAGCCATCCAAGCCATGACTGAGTTTGTCCTTTAAGATTAAAGGCTCTATTTTCAGGGTACATGTTGGGTAGTGGGACTTTGTACCATGCGCCACTGACTCATGAATATAGAGCTCTAACAGCCTTACTGCCAGCAGTTTAAAACCTGTTTACTTGTCCCAGTAACTATTGTTTTTCCTTCATATGGGGGGTAAATTCACCCGCAAACCAGAACAGACATGCATAACTACATATTTTCTTTCTGATGAATGTACAATTTTTACATTTTGACATCTGCAGTTTCGTCTTCATGTTCTTCAAAATGGCAGCAAGTGGAGGGCCAGTGTTAGGGGCATTAATATTCACACACACACACACACACACACACACACACAATACTAAAAACATCCCTTCCTATCATGGTATCACAGAGACTTCTCCATGGTATGGAGACCATGGTCACATAATGGTCCAATGGTCCTCATAACAGAGTGATAACTCAGCTGTTTAAAAAAAAAACCCTTCCTTCCGCTGGGAGTGCGCAAACGGTCGTCTTTCTAATCAGTCTGAGAGAGGAGAGCGTGCATGCGAGTGTGTGTGAACGAGTGAGTGTGTTTGTGTAGAAGCTGACATCTGCTTAGTGTCAGGAATCACCCTGTCTGCCGCGAGTGAATCTTGTTTTGGCAGAAAGAGATGAGTTCCAGGTGCGACTCCTTGCAGAACCAGGCACCAAGTTAAACATCATGACTGGTGCGGAAGGCAGAGTGGTGACTTTTTTTCTGGGGACTCTTTTGTGTTTAAATAATAAACCACGCTGCTTGTAAGACTGTCAGTGTGCCCTCTAGGTCTCTCAGTCTCTCACTCTTGGGTCCACTTTATGACTCCAGTCTTTTTCATATTAATATCCTCATTGTTATTCTTGTTTTCAAGAATAGCTTTGTCTATTCATCACAAACAAATGCAGACTACCAAGAAAACAGTGTGATTCCTCAACACTGGTGCCTTGTCTTGGCCTCCTTTCTTTCTTGGATAAAGCCCTCATGTTGGACGTGGTGCAGAATACCAAGCACCTGCTATTTGCTTTGCGAACAGAGAAAAACAACAGCATTTTATACAATTTGTTTCCAGTGTAATTAAAAGCAAGCGAGTGCGGGATGTAAAAAGCGCCCTCCTAACAAGAGTCATTACTTCTGTGCTTTTTGAAAACCAGAGTGAGTACTTTCAATTTGCACATCAAAAATGTCAGTTTCCTTTAAATTCAGCCGAACATTACGCAGGCATCATAGTTAGTAGCAACCATTAGCAGCTACTTTAGCCACATTTGGTATTAAAACAAACAGCACAAGCATTCGTTTGCAGAAACACTTATTAGCAGTTAGCCCCTCCTCTTGCTCTTGTTACCAAAGAACATTTATAAGCTGGGTATGCTGTGAATATGCTGCCCTGTTCTCTTCAGTCAGGTTTTCTAGCAGGATGGACCATGAATGCAACCATCTGTGGAGGTGCTTTGGTCCAGCAGGCTGCCAGGGTCTCTGCTGCCTGCCTCATTTCAGCTACCTGTTTCTACGATTAGATTTTGGCTCCAGCTCAAAGATAAAGATACAATAACTTCAGGAAAGTACTGGCAGAGGAGAATAGTAAGTGTTTCTGCAATCAAACACTGTAGCACCAGGTTGTACCTCTCATGCAGCCATCATTTTTAAATTTAAGACTTTAAGACTTTAGAATAAATATAGGATTTTGAAAACGTACAGGCTTATATCAGATTAAGTTATCTACATTGGTGTTATTTCATCTTGAATATTTTCATATATACAGTATACCTGCAGTATATATAAGACATTTATATTCAGCTTGTTCTTTTTTATGGCTTTTTTCCATTAAGTCATGCAGATAAGGTTGAAAAACTGGAATATTCCTTTAAATTTAGCAGCTGTTAGACTGTTATACTACTAGGGTTATGTATCAATAATTAATAAAGATATTTATAAAAATATAAGAAATTCAAAATATGGTATTGGCAGGTTATCTTAATATTCAGTGAAAGTAATCTATTTGGATTTGGGAAGCGAGAGAAGAGCCACATCTGTTTAAGAGGCTACTTGTTATACTGGAGAGTTAATGGACAGGTGACCTCAAAAAGTAGATGTGAGTATTTATAGATGTGTATGAGTATATAATATATACTGTGGAGATTTAAAACCATTGCACCTTTTAAGAGAAACAACAAATCTCAATTGCTGTTGTGAACCAATGGTGGTTGTGTGTGGCCCCGAGTACCATCATTAAGCAGGGCCAAGCTGTGAAGAGTTGGAGATAAGGGCTCTTAGAATCAGGAAAGCTAGTAAGTGTGCTCTTAACAAGGAATCCAGAGGCACTGTATACTGTGTTGCTGTGTCTTTTCCAATCTAAGGCTACTCACAATAATTAGACGCGACCAAGAGCAGGGAGATGACAGGCGGACGAGGAGGACATACAAATGTGTCAAAAGAGACATATGCAAGAGCAAAAATGAGAGAAATGGCGAGTGGACTGCGTGCCACATCAGATAATAACAAGTGATTAGACAAGAAAGACAATAAAAGCAAGAGTAACTTGTGATTGCTAAAAAAAACAAAGCTCACAAACAAACACAACAATCTCATTTGCTGTGACTGACATGCCCATAATGATGTCCAGATACTGGACTGTGAAAGTAAAAGGCACTCTCTCTTCATCACCTCGCGCAGATGTATGCAGAGGTTGAGGAGAACCACGGTGCCACGGGACAAAGGATTGTACCGGATAAACAAAGAAAATGCAGACAGACGGACAGAGAGAAGACGACAGAAAGAATGGTTTTGGTAGATAGAATTCCAGTGGGACAGAAAGGGGAAAAATCTTCTCTGTTTCCATGGCTGCCATGGAAACACTGTTGCCACAGTGCAGCGAGAAATGTGGCGGTAAAAATGGTGATAGCGGCAGGGTAGCCCCCACCCAGCTGTTTGAAGTCACGGTTGTTGCGCAGGTCACTGCTTTGTTTGATGACTGCATCTACAACTTAACAGTGTGGCTTATTTTAGTTGGATGAAGGCATCTGAATTGTGCTTTTGTGTGTAAGCGCATGTGTGAAAGTGCGTGTCTGTGTGTGTGTGTCTATTTGTGTATATTTGGACCGAGGGCCCCTGCTGCTGTTGTTGTCCTGATAGGCAGTTGGAGCGCAGGTGTGAGCCCGGAGCTAGAGGCTCTTCTGGGGCTGGAGACGGCTTGAAAGGTTAAAACACCCAGAGAGAGGCAACCACAGACAGCAGCAATATAGAGTCAGTCAGCAGGAAAACATCCCTGCAGGTGTCGCTTTAAACAACTGCTTTTGTAGGACAAGATTTATGCTAATAGTCTCACGTGGCAATATGGACAAGCTAATAATGTGACAAGAATTTTGGATGGCTCTCTGCACTGAAGGATTATTTTGTCTTTATACTTGATTTACATCATCCAGGGTGCATTGCTTGCTGTTTTTGATATTTTACTTTCCTGTTGTACCTCAGTATCAGTGGAGAAACATGGCTTGCTATGGAAACTTTATGGAGCTCCTTCTTTTAGCAAAACTTTGAATCGAGTGCTACCTGTTTGGAATTTTATACCCTGTTTTCACTTTGTCACTTCATGCATTCTGGGCAGATTAAGTGGCACTCAAAAACTGATCTTAAAAAAGATAAATGTAAATGCACCCAAGGAGAATTCAAGAAATTTGTTGCTCAAACCAGCTCCTTATGTGCATTTAAGCAAGATGTTTAAATGGTGTAAATGCACCGTCTGTCCAAGTGGAACCACATCAGTAAGCACTTTGTTTTAATAGCCTCTAAAGGGTCTTGGTCCTGTCTTAATGGCAGCTACACTCACTTTGAGACGGAGAGTGAGTCTGAGAAGACAATAAAAAGTTTGCTCATATTTCATAAAATACGCTTCATCAATGTGTTTTTGTAAGTTAGTAGATAGTTATTAGTTTGCTAACTTTTATTGTGAAGCATTAATTGTTTTAACTTAACAACTAAGTTACAAAGAAATTATTTGTGCTCTGGTGTTTTTGATTGTAACCAAACAGTTTCAGGTGCATTTCTATCAATCTCTTTTGCATGAAGCCTGAGGAGACATGGATAGATGGAGTGTAAATAAAAGTGCATTAAATCTTATCTGGATTTTAGGGTACAAGACTCTTGAAATGACAAGTGTAAATGGGGTTTCAGGTACTGACAGTGAGCACTAGAAGATGTTGTCTGAGAGGAGCATGGAAGGTAAACCTCCATATAACAAACTGGAGTATGTATGACTCACAACATTGGCTATGTTATGGACTCTCTTTGGAAAAGAAGCAAGAAGTAGCCTTGAGGATCAAAGTCGCTGTATGTGAAACAAAATGCATTTAGTTGGATTTTTCCAAAGCAAAGATCAGATAGTCTAACAGTCCAAGAGGCATACCTTGCTATTTGTAACCTTTTTCTTGATTCCCTAATGTTGAGCCAAAGAAAGTGACCTTTCACCTGAGGAGTGATTGTTAACTGACTCGTCACTGTGAGTGTATCTTACATGATTACATGTGACAAATTTGACAACTTGATTGATTAACTTGACTTGAGCTGATTGACTTAACAATACGAGCAGCAGAACATGCTTTTAAAGAAGATGGACACGACTGCATCGATCATGACATTACGTGTCCGAGCCGCTGTTGAATGAAAATCGTTTATCACAAATATCAGCGTACACTGCCTCTTCCACTAAGACGCCCCATTGAGTCAAGGCAAAGCAG
The DNA here is from genome assembly GCA_023238725.1 of Scortum barcoo. Lineage (NCBI taxonomy): Eukaryota > Metazoa > Chordata > Actinopteri > Centrarchiformes > Terapontidae > Scortum > Scortum barcoo. The sequence continues at coordinate 14,957,339 of CM041544.1, read as the reverse complement.
ACTGAGAGGTGACCGTTCCTGGCTATAGCTTAGGGAAACGTATAAAGGAGAAGGAGGAGGCATCATGTGCAGGAGCTACAGCTACAAACGCCTGGTATAGCAGCTGGATTTATTCAAAACTCCCTATACATCAAATTGGAGCTTAGACCTGCAAGCATTAGCTGTATGTCTTCATTTTCTCCATTTAGGCAATCCAATCAAACTATTTAAAAATACAGGGCAGCCCCCAGCTTTATCTCCCCTGGTAAAGCGTGTATCATTCAGGTCCTTATCACGTTGGCCGATTCCAACCCTGGGCCTTTCATGCATGTCCTCCTCACTCTCTCCCTCCTAGCCGTACAAAAAGAGATCAGTGAGAAAATGTTTAAAAGACTGTGATTTATAAGGCTTAATTTTCCTCATTCAAAGTGACTGGTCTGTGTCCCCCAGCTAGTTTCGGGGACATGGTGGTGGTGGCGGGGCTCAGCTGGTTTGCAGTGTGTCCTAACTAAATTCAGTAGAGGGGAAAAAAATAAAATAAACCACAAACAATGAAATTTATGTATTACTGTTGTGTAATTACTGCTCTAACATAGTAATTATAATAAATAAAAAAAAATTATTATAATAAATAAATAAATTTCAGTTTAGACAGCTCATAAAAAAAGAGAGAGATGAAAAGTATGGTATGAGGATGTGGAAATACATTTCATAAATAATCATACGCTAATCTTAAAAAAGGTCAGAAAATACAACATTTACTGGATGTAACATGGTTTATGAAGCATAAACCACACTCATTTCTGGACTACAATCCAAGTACAGATACAGAAACAGATCATTTAGTTGGCTGAACACACACAGATACAGTACTTTAGTGTAATGCCTTGCTTGGTTAGGACTAAACTGGTCACAGAAACAAATTTAACATGTCAAGTCTAAAACCACTGTCAGTTCTTACAAAGTACCTACAAATAACGACCCAACAGGGGAATTTAGAGGAAATATATCTTTGTAAAACAGTGGATGTAACAATGTCAGTTTAACTGCTTTGTAACTGTACTCACACATTGGTTGCTACTAGCAACAGAAACTATCTGCTCATGGCAGAATAACACTATACATGACCAGCAGGTTGGAAGTAGCAGAGAGAATGGAGCTATACTGGGGAGGATGTAATTTACAGGGTACATGTTATAATATTTGAAACTTTTTTTTTTTTTCTGACCTGAGAAAGACAGTTCATGTCGGTTTGATTGATGTTTGTATGGTTATACATATTTTCCTCCTATGTTTCTCTGTGGATTTCATGGAAACATAACTAAATGTTGGACTCCTGCAGAGTAAAGAGGCCTCTTCTCAGAATAATTGCTGTATCTTAGAAAAAAATGAACAAGAGTGGCACACACACACACACGTACAGTACAATGGTGAGTGTGCGCACACATATTGGCATGCAGTCAGTCACTCGCTCACACACACAGAAACATGTATTCATCACATTCTGGCAAAGCAGTGGGGGGCATTATCGCTCCTGCTTTGCTTGGCATTTTTGGGTGCAGAGATTTGATGTCTTTGCCTCAGTGGGTTGCAAAACATCAGCCTTGACTGACAGGAGGCCTTAGAAAATTCAATAATGACACAACGAGGCATTTCTTCTTATTGTCAGAAGTGAAAAAAGAAAATATGAATGTTTGTAGTAATTTAAGTTTAGACACTATGATTCACTCATTCAGCGGGTTATTGTGTTGAGATATTACATGACTTAATGCGGCTGACAATGTGTGACATGTGGTTTTACACTGCTCTTATGATATCTGACTGCCTGACAAATCAATAATCTGACAGATTTCAGAGTGGCGTCCACAGAACCAGATGTATACTGCAGAGAAATGTGTCACCTGACACAACCTGGAGCGGGGCCTAAAAATAACCTTCTTGCTGATGAATAGCAAACACACTTCATTTCCTCCATTTGGTTTTCTACAGCCGGGCACACTGAAATTTATCAGGTTATTCAAACTGATTTCCTCTGTGGCAAATAGTTTCTGGTTGATTGTCCATAATGACGAGGACAACAAACAATTAAAATTTATCTCACAAAACGACGAGGAAGCAATTTACACTGAAAAGGTTATTTTTTATGCAGTGGGGAGCTGATAGAAAAGACGTTCCCCTTGTTCCCCCTTTATACGAGTGGTTTTCCTAACATTGACGTCATCAGCTCAGGTAGCAGCGCGTACACTGAGGCACCATGAAATGAAACCTGTGTAGAAAAGAACAGATGTATTCCTTTTAATGAAAAACGTTTTGAACAAAAGAACGGAGGCTGTTAAAAACTGATTGGGATGATTAAAGGCTTTTAAGAAGAACAATATGTTAATAGGGTTTGCTTTTTGTTCCTTTGATATAACACGCTGCTCTTTCGTTCTTATTCATTCCTGTCTTTTCTTTTTTACTCATCATTAACTTGTCAAAGGGAATTTCACTTTTCTTCTTGGCCTACGAACCCCCCCGTCCTCCCCTCACTGTTTCAAGTCAAACATCTATCATTAGAGACAATCACTGTGAATCTGAGCAGCAGCCTACACTCTCACCTTTATGAATCTGAATCAAAACTTTATGAAGACATCTAGATACATGAAATGAAACTATGAAACCACATGGGATCAGCTATGACCACTGTGCCTGTCATTTGACTAATTTATCCCCATAATTAAAGAACTACTAATGACTACAAATATGTAGTGTTTTCCTTTTTCACACATCCTTTGGAGGATTAAGATACAGTCCCATTGCCCTGTAAAATACAGCACCATATATCCATCCATCCATCTTCTAAACCTGCTTATCCTGAGCACACACAGGGTTGCAGGGGTGCTGGAGCCTGTCCCAGCTATCTTGGGCATTAGGCAGTTACAGGGCTGACATTGAAGGACAGACAACCATTCACACCTATGGGCAATTTAGAGTTGTCAATTAACCTAACCTGCATGTCTTTGGATTGTGGGAGGAAGCTGGAGTACCCAGAGAGAACCCACGCAGGCACAGGGAGAACATGCAAACTCCACACAGAAGGGCCTGCTTCAACCTCAACCAGGGATTGAACCCAGGACCCAGGACCCTCTACACCCCCACTACACCACTGTGCTGCCCAGCACCATATATATTTGTCTGCAAATGTGGAGTTCAGCCAAAATAAATGATGTCTTTGCAGAGGTACTGAGCAAAGACTTCCTGTTCACATATTTCCCCTACTCTGCCACCTCCCTCCTGCTGCTTTGTTCAAATTTATATTTGAAACCTAAACTGTGACCCTCAAGTGACAACACTGTTTTTAAAACTGCTTTAGGTAATGGAAAATGCAAATGATCTTTGTTGTGACTCTGTCACCTGCTATGACTGATTGTCCACAGAGACGACACGTCTCATCTAAACGAGCTGCTCCTTGAATGACTTCAGCAGATGCTATCACAGAGTGTGATGAGGTCCAGTGTTTACTGCTTTGCTTCAGGTATGAATAACATTAGAAAATCTGCAATCACAGAGCTAACTTTAGATGGACCACTCTCCTTTCAGGATAATTGAGCACTTATTTAAACTGACCAAACTCCAGTCTTCTAAATGTGTGCATGTTTATGATAAACTTCCAAACAAGACTGGCTGTAAATGATGAATAGACGTTTGAGTGAGGTTTTGTTAATGTTACAGAGATGAGTGATAAATGGTGTTTTTGTCTTGGAGGTCTCTGAGACAGAGAAAGCTAAAAGCACGCTTTTAGGGAATACTCCTATTCAATCAGGCTGTGACAGGAAGTTTCCGACCAAAATGTGATGAGAGAAACCTGTCTGTGCCGTGATAGATTTCTCTATTTAAATATTATGAGTCTCACACATATAGCTTTTCATTTTTATTGGTGGACATTCTTGGAAGATGGTTTTGGTACTGAACTCTTTTTATATCACCACTGCTGAAAAACAAACACCTAATAAAACAGCAATTAAATCAGTTATTCTCTTATACAATAGATGGGGTGTCCCTTGTGCTCGATGCAGCATAGCGTGGGTGAGCACGATGGGTGGATGGCTGGTGGTTCAGCTCAATATTCCATATTCCAATATAAGTGCACAGAGTCGTGTCTCCCACATGGGGCGAGCATTGTCAGAACAAGCAGCTGGAGAGTGTGTCTAAATAAGCCAGCTAGTTTTCTGTGTTGGGATTCACTGAGTTGTGAAAGCTGTCATACACACAAACTACAGATATCCAATGCCCCAGCTCACATCAAATCATGAAAATCAATCATGAATGTTGGAAACTTATTATGCATTTCAACTACCGCCAAACACAACTCATTGTGTCTGACAGTCCCACACTGTCTTAGGTTCCTTTAAGTCTCAATGATAATAATAATAATAATAATTTGATCCATAATTAAAAAATAGATTCCTCTAATATTCCTCCTTTTTCTTCAGGCTCTGTGACTCTGTCTGGTGTAAATGACCTGTCCTGCTTTCTCACGCTCTAAAGAGCTCATCCAGATGTAATCAGACTTGGCTGATGTTATTAATGACTTAGGGGGAAAGGAGATTACACTCTTCCACCCTGCAGCCCTGACAGCATCGCTCTCTCAACGCTTTCCAAAACAAGACATGTAGGAAACCTCGAAGGAGTCGAGTTCACGTGACTATGTGTTTTTATGTGTATGTGTGTGTGTGTGTGTGTGTGTGTGTCTGAGAGTCAGTGAGAAGAGAACGCTTTATTTTCTCATTTTCTTACACACTACAGGGGAGGAGAAGGGGGGGGAGGGGGGGTTTAGGAGATGAAATGACGTAAATTAAGTTGCAGGAGTGGGCAAGTCACAGCTGTGAGAGTGGGAAAAGTTTTTAGAGTGACAGTTAAAACCAACTCAAATGCCCTCAAACCCAACTCCAACTCTACATTACTCCAGACTGAGAATTCTTATGGTCGTTGCTCTCACTAATTAGTTTGGAGATGAAACTCCTTCTCTTAGAGCTGTGTAACCCCCAGGTTAATCATGCGAGTTGTAAAATGATAATTCACAGTCATGCACGTCCTAATAACCAACATAGCACCAAAGACACATGTTGATTAATATTTCCAAGGTTTCCTGGCACATTTTCTTTTTCAGTTTCTTGACAATGATCTAATTACATGGTAATGTTATGACAGCGGGTGGGGTAGATGAATGGAAATCACAACTAAAGAGTGAGGACTGAATAATATACAGTATTGTGTTAAAATACATAGCTGCATCAACTTGACATACGAATGTGGAAAGAGGTTATTTTAGAGACTTATTTTCTGACAAATAAAGCACACACAGTGACGTACATTGCGCAGTGCTTTATACTGTGTTAATACTAAGTTACTAACAAAAATATTTCTTGTCATCAGTGTAGTTTCCTCACACACTTCACCGCTGGAGACTAATCTTTATTTAAGTACCACTTTCATGTAGCCTGTTGTGCTTTTGGAGGAATGTGGGTTTTCTGCAGTGCAAATGGCAGCTGAATCATCATGGGCCAGACGTAGACTGTTTTGAGTCATCTTAAAAATCCCATTAAAACTTGTGGCAACAAAAATCAAGATAGTAGTCACAGTAATGCACAGACCTTTGACGTTCCCAAACCCCATGTGTAAGCTGCTACGAGGAGAGTACAGAGAAGAAATGTTGTTGATCTTGTCATATATTTATATTATTTAACGAGCAAAAATTTGATTACAAGAACAAACACACAGAGCATTTGCGTAATGCCCTGGGCTGAACTCAGTTACAATGAATTATGACTGAGCTAAATGAATGAGTGACTCCTTCCACCGCATTCATGCCTGGTCCTACATTCTATCTTGTTGGCAACGTCCATATATATATCATCTCCCACTGTTTCCCTCAGGTTTAAATGGAGATCCTGTCTTTTGGGGCCTGGTGTGCCAAAGGAGCGAGTAGTCCATTGTTGTTGACATTCACATTCAACACTACTGATCTGCTGTTGCAAATAGAAATTGAGGGTTGAGGGATTACAAACCCTGCATCAAGGAGAATGAAGGAAACGGGTAGCACGAGCAAATGATAATGATAACGTGCTCGGCCGTGGGCAGCATGGCTATGAATAGATGTCCTTTATTCTGAGGTGGGATTACATTCAATTTAGAGGAGCTTTCAGGGGCAAAGAGAAAGTGTTTAACAGGAGTCACCAAGGTGTATAAGCTGTTTTTAATTTTGGGGGTAAAATTTTTAATAAAAATCTGTGCCAATTAACGCAATTTACATGCAAAAACAGGCAGCTGTGAATTTTGAAGGAACTACCTTAATGTCATATTTAAGATGTAATGAACAATAAAGGGTAATGCAGATCTACTACATATTGCACACATCAAATCACTTGATTTTTCAGGCCCACACATCAGTGGATTGCAGGTTGGTGGATGTCAAGAGGTGGCTTTCACAGCATGGACAAGAGTACATTTTAGCAGCACTTTTACCACATTTTCACCCCAGATCAGTACAGTTTCTTAACTTCTTTCTCTGTTTGCATAACAGTATCTGTGCTGCAAGCATCATGAGGGAGGGGGGTGATGACGCGCAGCAAAGGGCCCTCAGGCTCGTGCTGACTCGTATCCTTGTGCTCTCTACCAACTGAGCCACCAGCGCGCCGAAGCCATTTTGACATTCATTTTTTCTCCACAAAAGCCTACTGCAAAAGTAAAACACAAGTGACTGTAATTTGATTAATTCTAATGTTTATGTTGACACACCTGGAGCAATTGGCTCAGTACCAATTATCCCCAAATAAAGTACTCATGTAGTACTAGTAGTCAGGCCTCTAATGGATTGCATTTAATTGCACAGGAGTGGTTTTTGTGTACCCCTTGTGTATACACTATACACTTGCGGGTTTCATGTTGCACACATTTACAATCCACCGTTGCATGACTGTTAAAGCTCCAGTGATCATCCCACTGGAACAGCACGCTGCCTAATTCGTCAAAACCTTTCACAGACAACATCCTCGCCTCTCTGCAGCACTGCCTGGGGTGTTATGTGCATCCAGAAAGCTGTGAAGCTAATGGTCGGCAACCCATGAGCGCTAGGACATTCATCTGTGCCCTCACTACAGGATAACTAGCTCCCTGAGTCTCACCGCAATTTAGTCAAGCCTCCGAATAATACGTTTACCTACTGAGGTGCGCTGCAGGCTCCCTACATATCTTATTTCCCAGTGCCCCATACTCCCACTTTCGGCCAAAACACTCCATTGCACACTGCATAGTGGGCAATGACGTCTAACCTCCCACTCTTGTTGCTTTAGGGTCAAATTAGAAGGCCATTCTAATAATTTCTCTCAAGACCTATCTCCTTTCGGCAGGTTTGTTGGGTCTGTAGTCTATCTTGCAGTAATTTGTCCATGTCATCCCTACAGAAATCTTTTTGATTAAATAAGACATACCTAGATCCAGATATGGCTTGGAATTTCCTTTAGATAATGGTTTTGGAAGGCTTGCAAGGAGGAGGAGAAATCAAATATTGTGGAACGTGTGTTGGCATCTGTGTAACAATCCACTGTACTGAAAATATTTCACAGTGTATAGTTTTAAATTTTTACCTCCTGTCAGATGATTGCTTAATGTTTACTTGTGCACATGTGTATACACTGCAGAATGTGTGTTTATATTTGAGATGATATACTTGCATGTATCTCTGTGTATATCTGATATCTGTGCATGCCTGTAAAGGACGTCTACATATCTGCGCATCCAAATATCTGTGTCTGCATACATTTTTATGTCACGCTGTGTGTTTTGAGGTTCCTGCTCCAAGAAAATGTCTCAAACTAAAAACAGCGTCAGGCTGTGTAATGAGGGCATTTCTCCTGTGGTTTGGCCCTATTTTTAAGTGCTGCCAAACTCTTGGCCTGCAGAGAAAGATTTGTAGTGTGCGGGAGTGAGTTCACTTACTCATGTGTTTGTATATGTATATAAATACCTAGAGCATATGAGTTTGTGTTTGAGCACGGGTGTGCATTTTTGCTCATGGAACCACTGAAGAAAGAACAGGTCAGAATCACGTCCTTGTGTAAAAATCTCTCTTAAGAGGTAAATCTCTGTACTCACAGGGATAGAAGAACAAATGGGCATCACATTTATTATGTGTATTAGTATAAGATTTACACTATTAAGAAATGGCCTCTCACCTGCAGGCCCGACAGTCATCCTCCTGAAGTGACAATCTTCACCCACCCATCAGCTGCAGGGATGCTGTTCTACAGCTAAGCCTTCCGTGTGACTTCACTGTTGAAGGACAGCGAGTCAAAACCAATTTTCCTATAAATCGATATACCCCATCGTTATTAAAAAAAATGAATTTTATCTTAAAACTCTGTGAAGAAATGTCACACTGGGAGGGTGAGACAGAATGAAAAGCAAAAGTAACAGACATACACACTCAGACATAATACCAAGTAGACTCATATCTGATTTTCTTCTAATATTATTACATGTCCCTGTGGCATCAGGGCCCCTGGAGATCTCCAGATTTGTTTTGGGGTCAGACTCTGGATTCTCTCTATCTTCAGTTTTTTTACTCTTCACAGTCTACTGTACAAGTGCACAGTTGAGACACTGAAATCGAAATTGTAGCCTTTCTTGCAGATGATAATGACACTGGCATTTGTGAGAAACACAAAAGCTATTTTGAGACAATTACTACAAACTCCTACCACCAAACAGATACACTGAAGTCACTGCGAGTTGCTATACAATCTGGCTCAGCTAGATGAAATATTGTGTTTTGTCATGTTTTGTTATAAAGTTTCTGCCCCAACAACCCAATTTCTTCCATGAAATGTGGAAATAGAATGGCATTGAAGTGTGGGCTAGAGATGCAATGTTCTGATGAAAACCCACATGGCCTGGTTCCAGCGGAGTCTGCTCTTCTCAACAGCGATCTGCCGAGGTACAGCATATTCAGATCAAAAGTGACTACAGGAGACGCTGGAGAAAGAGGTGTTGAGGCTCAAAACAGTGAGAATGGCAAGAAAATGAATTTTGAAAGGCCCACGCCCAGGTGTATCAATCCACAGCCAGGAATAACATGAAAAAAATGGAGGAGATTTGGCAGTGTTCCTGCTCTTTGAAGGGTATCTGCAAAGATTGGAGCAATACTGTTTTTAAACGAAAAACACTGCATACCAACAGTTTAACCTCTATCTACCCCATGTGTAGGGAGTATTATGGTTTGGAGTTGGTCCCCTGGGGCTAGCGCAGATTGCAATCACTGAAAGAACAATTAATTCTAAATTGTTCCAGGAAATTGTGCAGAAAAATATCAGTATAGCTGTTTGTGATTCGAAACTAAACATAACTTTCGTCACACAGTTTGATAATTGCCCTTAACGGAGAGAGCAATCAGTAAACTCAAGGGCTTTAACTAATAAAAGAAAAAGCTGGCATAGTCTAGTCAGATTCCTGACCTCAAACCAATTAAAATGCTGTAGCATGACTTGAAGCAAGCCATCCATGCAAGGTATTCCAAAAATACCAATTAACTCCAGCTTCTGAGTAAAGAGTAATTGTCCAGAATACCTCCTATTTGCTCTGCGGGTCTGATCCGCGGCTAAGAAAACATTTGAATGATAGTTATTGCCACTAAAAGAGTGACTAAACAAAAAGGTTCATAAATTTCTCCACCCTGTTTTCTGAGCAGCTATTTAATTAGGATTAGAGTTGAAATTCACTCAAACATGCCATGACACAACTGTGATTCCTCTCACGTCAAGTTCAATGTCGAATGCTTTAAGAGTCCATATGATGTTCACTATATATTCATATTGTACATGCATAAAAAATAAAGCTCTCGCAGGGCATGTATTATGCGTAACGGTGCTGTCTTATTATTCTGCTTGCCTGAGGGTAAAAACTGTCTTCCATAACTCATATGTATTCTTCTTTCCAGCTCTAACAAATGTGAAGCTGTGGGCCATCGACCGACAATGTTTTCAGACGATCATGATGAGGACAGGACTCATCAAGCACACAGAGTATATGGAGTTTCTGAAAAGGTGAGGAACCAGGCTAAATTGTCCCACAATGACACACAATTGGCTTGAATAGGGCTTTGATCTGAAATGCAATGAATGAATTAACTAAATGAATTCAGGAGAATATGTGTGAGCCGTTTCTCAGAAGATTACTTACTCCTCATTTTTACCAATGAATTATATAGCTCAACATTTATTTTCTGGTGCATCAATGAAGGTGTCATTCATCCAACTGTAAGAATACCTTGTAGCTTTCTTTGACGTCCCTATCTGTATCAGAAAACCCCATGCTCAAACCACTTCTCTATAGAGAACCTTATTATCACTTAAAAGACCTGCAGACTCCCTCTTTTTTGCCTGCGTGGAATATAGGATAAAAGAAAGACTCATCAAAAGACACGTGGAGAGCAAAATCAAATCAAAAATCAAATTTATTTATTTAAAGCCCAAAATCACAAACATTGTTTGCCTCGGAGGGCTTTACAATCTGTACAGTTGTGACACCCTCTGTCCTTAGACCCTCGAACCGAGGTCAGGAAAAACTTCAAAAAACCCTTTCTGGGAAAAAGAAGAAACCTGAGGAAGAGTCACAGATGAGGGATCCCTCCCTTGGATTACATGTGCCACTCTGTGTTCACATGACTTTGTTTCAGGGCCGATAGAAGAAGCCACTCCGACACAAGCACTCCGCTGTATTAACCTGTGTGCTAGCTCTGCCTAGGATAATTCCTACTGAATATTGCCACATGAGTCACTGTGATCATGATGAGACTCCATTTGACAGAGTTGTTTCAAGGTAGGCGGCTGGATATAGCACATAGGAAACCAGCTTTTCACTAGAAATTTCCAACACATCCCTATACCTAAGCTACAAAACGGGTCATATGTCAATATCTTCCAAAATAACCCATTTGACTGTCCCAAAAATGACTTGTGAAGGTTTTCTGTTGTTCAAACTTTGGGTAAAAGCATGTAGTAGTAGTAGTAGTAAGTATGTTTGGCAAATTAAACTACTTGGTTAAGGATAGGGAAAGATCACAGTATGGTTAAAAGATACCAATGTTTACTGTTCATAATAGACAGGTCGCAATCCCTGATGTCAAAGTCACACCCTTTGTGCTTTCACCTCTTCTTGTAGATCTGAGGGATGGGGTTTACTAGACCAGAACTAGTTTGTATGCTGTTCGACCATATAAGAAATAAAGTGTTTATAGTTGTTCCAAAAGTCACAGTGGAAGGCAGGATGAAAACAGCCATCATTGAGAGGGGGGAGATGTAATTTCGGTGAATAAGGCATTTATAGTTACTGACATGCCAAGTGCCACCAATAGAAGTGTGATAAACGACAAAAGAGAGTCGAGAAACAAGTTTTAACACTCACACACCTCAGACTCAGCCACAGAGTGAGGTGCGTATTTTCATCGTCAGAAAAATGTGGGGGGAGGAGGTTTTCTAAGTTATTTCACCATCCAACAAGCGCTTCTGAGAAGGAATACTGCCCCAATTCCCCATTAATACTTTTTGCAGCAAAATAACAACATCATTCAACTTCCGCTCCTGCTGCTGAGAGTGGTCTATCAAGCAAGATAGCGCTGGTAAGGGAAACAGATACAGGTTGTTTTAAGTGTTTGACCATAATGACAAGTCCTGAAATTTTTTCTGGTGAGAACAGTCTCCCTGGATAGTGCAACAATCTGACATTTGCAGGTCAGCGGAGCCACTTCAACCCTTGCTGTTATCTACATTACCCTTTCATCATGAGGGAAGACTTCAAGACATACTGTGCAGTTCCAAAAATATATTTTCCAGCCAGACAAAAAACACTCCGCTTTCATGTCTGAGATTGAAGCTATTTTAGTGATGGCTTTAACTAAAAAAATATACCAAACACTCGCTCTATACTGAGCATATGTACTGTATGGCAGCTATTGCCTTTCAGGGAGTCTTGTATAACAGTCCGAGAGATAAGTAAATATTTAATAGTTATTTAATTGGTTTGGGTTCACTCTGTGTCTTTGATTTCTTGAAGGCTATCTAGGGGGGAGTCAGAGATTTATAGCAACATTTGTTACTTCAAAATATGTTCATAATAATATTGCTGTTTTGAATCTTAGAAGCAAATCTAATTAAATATCTTAGTTTAAGTGTTAGAACAAATGCATGCCCACTCCTTAACTGCTACGAAATTATATATTTGCTCTCACAAATTGTGGAGGAAGAGTATGGATCAAATACGGACAGAGGAATCCCACATTATATTACACAATCGAAGTGAGTGCACTTGTGAAGACTTTTATTTATTTATTTATTTTTATTAAGTCTGTCTAGTATGTGTTCTGAATCACTCAAACACATTGCTCCAGGAAGAGAAACAACACGGATGGTGCCTAATGAACTGACAAAACATCACCTTGGATTATAGAATGGGAATAGCTGTGAATTTATATTTTTAAGGACAGTGGGCTATAACTCAACCCTCTGCCCCCTTTAATCTTATCTAGAAGTCTAGCTAAGACAAACAATAAAAGCAGATGGCTAGCAATGATTTGTGGTAAAGCATCAGAAATGAGCATGAAAAAGAAAGAGTTCTCATACACACGTGGACAAAATTGTTGGTACCCCTCTGTTAAAGAAAGAAAAACTCACCATCATTTTTGTCCTGGCCAATTTGTTTTTTTTTTAAAATGATTTTGTTGAACCACAATTCAAAAGCAATGTCTGATTTTCATTAGTTAATTTTCAGTAAATTTTTATTTATTATTACTTTTGTCAGTGTCAAGTTATTTCAAGTGACCTTTGTGGGTTTTTCTTTCTTTCAACAGAAGGGTACCAACAATTTTGTCCACGTGTGTAGGTGTTTGCAAGATACCCTCGAAATGTAGGTTATCTTGTGCTTCATTCAGAATTGCACACTGCCATAAGCGTAATGGTGTAAAAATGTTTAAAATGATATACATCAATGATCACATCCCCATTGGCCTTGTATAATTAATCAATTTGCTGTAACACAATTAAGCTGTTGGATCAAAAATGTACAACAACAAAGGCTTCACAGCCTGGGGGACTGAAAGTCCATATGTTTCATGTAGCGTAAAGTCATCCATTCGCTGCCTAACTGATTAGTTAGCGCCTCTGTCGAGGAAGCAACAACACAGGGATCAGCACAGCGGCTGTGGCCTGAGTTGGGGGCTGAGACAAGATGGTCCAGATTACTGTAATAAAGCATGGAAAATAAGGGGGGAGAGGGAGATGGAGAAACAGAGAGAGAGACGATAGGGGGAGATAAGTCCTTTGTTCACCAACACGGGTTATTTTCTCTCCTCCTTGATAAACATTGGGCCAGTTTTATTTAGTAGTCTTGATAACAGGCAGATAGTGTTCATTGAGGCTGCTGGGAAACAAACGGAACAAACACTAAAGCCTCATAATGACGTATTCAACCTTAGGATCTGACACCCTGCTGTACTGTGCAACAAGACACATTGCACAGTTTGTGCTGAAATATTTATATAAACATACTGTAATACAATATACAAGCCAGCTCCCATAGCATAATATTGATTTTTGTGTGCTCCCGTTGCCTACGTTCACTTCCAGTCACAGGTCTGCTTTGATTCTGGTCAACCATTTCAAAGCCAAGCAAACACCAAGCTGCCAGCTACACTGTTTTCCACTTTCTTTGTTATCTGCCAACTACAAAAGACTTAATCTGTAACATATTTAATATGTATGAGCTATCTATTTTATTTTTATTTTTTGCAGCGTCCCCTCATTCCACGGCCTGCAGGAAGATATTCTGAGCAAGCTTGCTGACGTCCTTGAGGAGGTGAGTGCCTTGTTCCAAAGCCTGTGACATCTGCGGCACAAAGGTTCTTTTAAGTCTTCTCCACTCATCGTAATAGATTTTTAATAGATATTTGCAGAGTGAGGGGGAGGTCAAAAGGGGAGTAAAGGCATACTCCAGATGGGTGAAGGCAGATGGAGATTATTTGGGGGGGTTTAATGGAAAAGTGTACACAGTTGAGATTCAAGAGCACCTCAACTTGCTCTTCTGCGTGTGCAATTCAAGTGTGGCGATTTTGAACTAAAAGGGTCCACCTGTTAACTGATTAATTCATTGTTAATTTTATGAACCTGTTCAGGAATTCATTATACTGCTGCCGGAGGCCATTTCAGCTTTCAAACAATGTAAGCAAGCTGAGGCACATTATGATCTGTTTTTAGTTAATGTGGTAGGGTGACATCCATTTTGATTTTATTGTCAGCAAAGCAAACTATATTTAGCACTTTCTCCTCTTAGAACATGCATTTTTAACTTGTTTTAACATGTTTTTTTAATAAGACTTTTCTTTGTGCCTTCCACACTGATATCAACCTATTTGTTGCATGGGTTGTGTAATTCATCAAAGTATTTTTAAAGTTTTTTTATTCTAATGTGGTAAAGTAGTTTAAGTAAGGTTGATCTGAAAAGTCTGCAAAAAAGGGAAAGCAGACTACATGTTTACAGTGATGGGTTACAAAACTCAGTCACGTTTTCAGAATCTATATACTTAAACTAATGGCTACCTGCAAGGTGACAAATTTTTATGAATGTACTGAGAAATGAAAAATCCTTGGCATGTTCTTACTACAGTTTTGAATGTTCTGTTCACTGGTCACAGTGTGTATTTTGAGATGTGTGTCTCAATATCACATTTCCTACCCATGTGCACACCACTTCGTTTGATGTTTTCTCCAGCATAATTTAGTTATGCAAACATATTCTCATTTGCACTCTTCATGTGCGCTGCTAACATTGAGGCTTTCAATATGTTGAATTGCATTCAAATATGGCCTTTGCCTACTTTTTGAGGTTATTGAGTGTCACTGTGTGTATATGTGTGATCATTTATATATCTAAGAGATGTTCCAGATCCTTTTGCTTCAAGAAAAAGATGAAGACTGCTATTAATTATGCAAACTTGTTGCAGATTTTTCAAATCTTAAGACTCACCCTGAGGTATGGATGGACCATGTAATGTTTATGTTGGTTTTGGGTAGTATGAGTCTGTAGTTCTGCAGCCTGCAAAACAGAAAATTAAGCATTTATTTTAATTAGGGACATACATTAGTTCTTCAATATAAACAGGCCCATATATAAACTGCCCAACAGGCATCCCTGCAATGTAGGGGCTACTACTAAAGAGATCACTTAAAATAAGCAAAGTTGCTTCACCTCATGCAGTGAAAATGTCATTGATCAACCAGGCAACATGAACATGAATGCATGATAAATTAGAATTTATAGCTGAACTGGACTGTACTTGAAAGCATTGCATTGCATTTTTACTGTCACAAGGGGGATCTTTGCGTCGATTCATCACAGTTTGAACTTTTAGTAATAAGTTTTGATTTATTAAAACAAAATGAAGCGGCCGCCCTAAACTTTTGTGGGTCCATCTTAGTTCTGTAATGACAAGTGAAAGCACATAATCTTGTTTAAGCCAATTTACATACCAGCAACTCTTGGCAGGCCTGGTCCTCCGCTAAAAAATGTAAATGTGTGTGGACTCTCAGTCGTCAGGCAGTCATTTTATTAATCCCTGGGGAAAGACAAATAGGACACTTAAATCACTTTACAACATATTTTAACTTCATAATATTCAAGCTACATTGCTTGTAAGGCCTTTGTAAACATAGAGCAATATATCTGTTCAAACTTACTAAATCTTATCAGCACCAAATAAAAGACTGCTCTTGCTGAATAGAGTTTCCTCAGAAACCTCAGAAATAGAAGTAGCGGCTAAAAAATTTTTTCAACGACCTTAGTATAAATGTAGCTAACGTTAAGCTAACATTTTATACCAGCTTTAATGGCATCTTTGCTAACCACTAGTTAACAATACGCTCTCTCTTTATTTGAGCGCTAATATTTTAAACCATATTCTCGGTTGCTAGTACAAGCTCACCTGTTTAGAGTCGTTTCAACACAGACAAACTATTCATAATTAATAATTAACTGCTAGCATTAGCTTAATAACAATTTTCCTACAGTGGTCATAGTGATGCCAAGCTAATGCGCACTGTTGATGCTAATGTCCGTTGAGTTTGTTTGGTCAGCTCATCGTCGAACATATAAATACTGATATATGATTAATAACTACCTAAATCATTTGGTACAGTAATGCCAGAGGGGTCTTGTTTAATGTGTTATTTTTTATATTGTGTGTGGTAGACTTTACATGATTAGCAAAGTCATTACTGGTAATAACCAAGACAAATATAACCAGATTTCCTCATTTTGTTACAGGAATGCACCAACACAGCCTTAATTTGTATTGAGAATAAAGTAGTCAGCCTAACAAAATCCCTTAATAATTATGCTTGAGATAATACACTTATTTCAGACTTTACAAAAGAGGGAACATTCAATATAATTATAATATTCAAAACATACCTGCAGCCCAAATCAGTTTGTACAAACCTCAAAACAAAAGCCAACAGACTGATATTTTTCATGAGATCTCATGTGATTTAAGTAGTTTACCTGGCACAGCAACTTGTATATATGTGTATATATATATATATATATATATATATATATATATATATATATATAAAGATGCGTATGAAAGTCAGTAAGGCAGAACTGACGATAATAACCTAACAGCGAAAAGGGTCAGCGGGATGACAATGTAACTCAAGAGAAGCGTTTCGGTTCAGCCGGCAGTGATACTAAAGGGCAGGAGAAGTGAGAAAAAAGAAGTCTATGGGCTTACACGTAACAGCCTTAATGGCAAAGGACAACTCCATCAAGTAAGAGAAAGGGGTCATGGGAAAACACAGTGGCAGAAGGAGGCAGCAAGCCAGTGTTTTCCACCCACAGCATCAGTGTCAGCGGCTGAATTGGAAAGTGTTAGGTGTGGGGAAACATGGTTAAAAGGAACTGCGGGGGAAGTCAAAGAAAAGGTAGTTTCACAAAATCTGGAGTTTCAAGATCACTTGTTGATTGCGTCGGTGAGGAACCTGGGTGTGTCTGTTTTCTCAGGTATCATGATGATCATGAAACATTTTGTCATCACGTAAAACCAGGCCTATGTGATGACATACGATATACCTGTAGTGATTCACAGTCTTATCGAACGCCCTTCACATTCACGTCATCGAATCCTCTCAAACCAGAGTGAACCATTTTGCCACGATAATCACTTTTAGCTTTGTGCGGGGACGACACATGTGAATGAGCTGAGAGGCACCCTGTGAAACTGAGATGATCTGCGTAACATTGTAGCCATGCCTCTAAATGTACTCCAATTAATGAGTTCGCACTGTTGAATAAAGGAAATGGCGGTGTTTGAAAGTTGATTGGATTTGTATTTATCAGCGTCATATACAAAGCAAGTGGCAAGATTGAAAGTGACGCTAAGATAATTAAAACCTCTCAACAATAGCTTCGGTTTATTTCTTTGCTGTCACCCCGATAAACAACCAGTCACTGGTGTGCAATATTTTACTCGACCTGTCCAATGTTTCCTTTTTGTTAGTGCAGAGGCCCTATAGGTCGGTGGTGCTGGGTCACATAGCGGTTAAATCCATCATGTCGTCGTATGTCTTGTCCTCTGCTATGCTAAATAGTCATTGATTTTTTATTTGATAGATCTATTTAGTTTTTGTCTGTTTTCTTCTCCTTGAGTACATGCTTGAATAATACCTGAACTAAATAGCGTAACTGCAACATGCATTGGAGCAGCAGTCTTGAATTACACAGCTCATTGTGAAGATACATTTCCTGGCTGAAATGGTGTGAGGTTAAAAAAAACAACAAAAAACTGTAGTATGGGATCTGTTTCGGATCTAACAGGAAATATTGGAGCTCTGTCTTCTGTCTAGACTTGTGAGCGCAGGTGTAGTATATTGTGTGTTTTGCTGGCAAAATGAAAAGTCCACTGATGAATGCTGGTCTGGCATCCTTATCAGGGTTTGGTCGTGAGTACTCGTGCCTGCTGTGGTTTTGTAGACCGTGACGTAACTGGTTATATCGGGTTTGCTCCATGACACGGCAAGGTTTCTCACACCATAATAAGTTATTTCACATCTTACAAATCACTTACTCTGAAAGCAACAAAGACTCCCCGTCCTTGGAACCAGTACATTCTTTACTTTAAGTGTCAGGTAAGGAAAATATGTATTGGCTTTGTGTTAGACCACCGACCAGTCCTGAGAAAAGCCTATTTAATGTATGCGTGGATGGGTGCCCACAACCCTGAACAGGATTACTTGGAGTAGAAAATAGGCTTTTGGATGGATATCCTGTATTAATTTTACTCGTGGAAAAAGGAGCTGTGATATGCCTTAATATTTGATTAATTCATTTATTCCTTTATTTTCCTTACCAGCTTCATTCATATTCAAGGTCGCATATATAAGCAAGCTTAGCATACAAGGCAGAGAAAATCTGTGGTGTAAACAGGAAAAAACATCTAATTGGGCTATGCTGTATCTCACTGCACTCCAGTCTTACTTCCTCTGACGAGAACCTTTTTGTCCCCGGTGAAAGTGTCTTGTTCCCAGTGTGAGAAAGAAAAGAATCATAATGCCCGAATAACGCTCCCCTTCTCTGGTCTTCTCTGGTCTTCTCCTCTATCCTGACAGACACATTACGAAGACGGAGAGTACATCATCAGACAGGGGGCCAGAGGAGACACCTTCTTCATCATCAGTAAAGGAAAGGTGAGAACAGTGCCTCTAGCCTACCGCCAAAATAATAATCACAACATCACAACGCGGGGCACCGGGCGCACGCAGCAAAAGACGGCTGTCTGTGAAAGCAAAGAGGTAGTATTTTTGGGTGGACCTGGACTGTCATCAATCATCTCGAGATAGGGGGAGAGGAGAGATAGAGGCGCCGCCTCTTTCATCATCTCCTGCAGCAGCGAGGGCAGCTAGAAAGGAGTATGGAGTCACTTTCATTTCACCTCTCTGTCATCAACACCAAATACAGATGACACGCTGCTCGGTGCAGTATTAACACTGTCTGAGGGCTTTCATGTGCTTGTATTGTTGCCCAGATGCCTGCTACTCTTCCTCCTCACTTTACTTCTACTTGTTAACCACTACGACTACTTGTTTATTCTCTTCCTGTCGCCCTGTTATCATCGTGTGCATTTGTTAACAACGTAATTCTCTCCTAACCATGGCTGACTGAAGTTGTCCACATGATCTGTTGTATAGCAGGAAATGGTATTATAAGAGAGAGTTGGTAGCCCAAAATTTCCCCTCAAACCCCAGTTTGTGAGACAAATGCACAGCACCACCTGACGCTTCACATTTCCACATTGCCACTGCAAAAAGCGTTTGTGATCTTCCATTTTTTTTTATTTTAAAATCTCCTTTTTACCCAAATCAGATGCAATCCACTTCACAAGACTGGCACAACAAATACAAACATTGGACATGTGTGTAGACATGAACACACACACACACACACAGACTCCTGACCTTATCGATGCTTTCTGCTTGGCTGTTTCCACGTCTCTCGCTTTGCTCCTATCTAGTGCACTTTGTCAAGGGGGCATTTCACCAGATTTGGCCTTCTCACAACACATGCACAAGCTGCCATTTGGTCTACACTTTTTACTTCCTCTGAGTCTGCCTACTTCCTCTTTTTGCTTCTTTTTTTTCCCCCTCCCCCGCTATCATATTAGATCATGAATAATTATGCTGTCGCTCAGCAGTGGACAGCATTACAGTGTACACAACTGACTAATGGCTGAAGACAAGATCCTTCATCAGGCAGAACGACCGTATCCATTCACTTCCTCTAAAATCTACTCAAGTGCAATCACTTTTTTTGTAAAGTCTACCAGCAGAGCGCAGTGCCATCACTCACATGTCATCTGGCTAATGAAGTGGTCAGCGCCGCCTCCCAGATCCTGCACAGAGACGGCAGTCACCTGTTTGTGACAGACTACCCATGCAAAGAGATATCTGTCACACCAGTGCTCCTCCCCTGTTTGCAATAGTGTGTGATTAACCTGCCATCTTGAGAGATCATTTACATGTCAGTGTCTTTTGGAATGATGCGTAAATGTTAGCCCTCTCGAATGACACACCTGCCCCCCTAGTGTTTCATGTGTTTCTTCACTTTTGTTCCATCTTCCTACCTGTCACATTGCTCTTCCTTTTAACTCTCCTCCTCCTGCATTTCCATTCTTTTGCCAGGTTAATGTGACCAGGGAAGACTCGCCCAATGGAGAGCCTGTCTACCTGCGCAGCCTCGGAAAAGGAGACTGGTTCGGAGAGAAAGCACTGCAAGGGTAAGGTTGTCCCTAATAACACTGTCTCTTCCAATTTAAATCTTCAATTCTGGTTCTGTCTCCTTCACTGTCACCCACTTCCCTTCTAATTTTCATTCACAACCTGTCTTTAATACCCTTACTCTTACACTTAACATCTATCTATCACTTCTAATTTTCTATCAATCAGCCCCCAGCTTTTAGATGTCCCTGTTTTTTTTTGTTTTTTTTTCTACTACTCACTCTTCTTGAGAGGCGTGATAACTTGCTAAATGTTTGGAAGCCGGGCGCACATTACACAACGTCAGGCCTGATTTACTGTAGCTGTTCCAGACACATTTTTTGAGATGTGACATTTCTGAACCGAAGAACGCTTGTTAAGTTTGAGCAGATCAGAAAGAAATTATCTAAACTGATATATAAATATATATTTTTGGATTCCTTCCTTGCTAGTGATAATATTTTCAAGCAGAAAAAAATGTTTAAATGATTGGTTATGGAATCATATTCCTAGCTGAATACTATATAAATAGCATGAATGTAGTAGTTAAATATTTTATAATTTAATATTTATAATAATATTTATAAATTAGTTAAATATTTACCTTTGTTCAGCTTTGTTGTCTTTGTTTTTAGCTCTATGTATAAATCACTTTCTGTGTGTGTGTGTTTGGAGCAATGAAAACCCAAGTCAGATCCTTTTTATTTGTACCCATACCTGACCAATGAAGCAGCGTCTGGCTCTGATTCTTATGAATATCTAAAGATGCAGCTGTTTTACCTCCAATTCCCCCGTTGCAGAACGTAGAAATGAAAGCATGTACAATTACTGTGACAAGTTTTTCTCTCACAAGCTCTATTTTTCCCCAAGACAAAAGAAAAAAAAGTGTTTGCATTCAAGTAACAGTGGAGATCCCTCACAACCACAGCAAGTGACAACCCATCTGTGCTATATTTTGCACACAGCTCTGTCACACAGACAAGAAACTACAGGGAAAAAGTCATTTATTGCGACTGGACTTTGGTGTTTGACAGTCACATAATGTGCTCCCTGCCTCCCTGAAGACTCATTTAATTTACACAATGTTATCTATGTGCTTCTTAGATTCGTTTGTCTTTTCTTCTCACTTCCTGCCTCAGTTACCAGACAATCATGATATCAAGGACATCTTCATGCTATCCTTGACTGTAGTAGTGCTTTTCAGTCTCTTCATATGTCCTTGATGAGGAAGTAAGGAACATGCATTCTGGCTGTGAGGATGTACTGAGGCAAGTTTAAAGCAACCCGGGTGTATAATATAGGGATCAAATGATTCACGGCTACTACTGACATTCAGTGCCAAATAAGTGCTCAAATACTTCCATGGAAAGAACACTTTGGCACAATAAAAATATTTTATATGGCTTCTGGCGTCAGAGATCAGTGCTCTGAGACATTGTTTTTTCCTTGCTGTTTGTCCCATCTTTCATGGCTGGTGTGCTTCCATGGGCAGTTTATTATTAATACAGAGGGAGGATAGAGATGGAAAATAGTCTGAAGTGTATTATGACTGTATGGGGTCAGGTAGAAACAGAGAACATGTGCACTCATCTGCGTACGTTTGCGTGCATGCACACAGCCAACAGTGTTAATGCGAAAGGAGTGGAGGTGTTGCCATCTTGTGGTCGAATGTGAAAGCCACCTCAAATTGGTTCTCACACCCTGAGCGGTCACACCTCAGGAGCATCTGATAAACACTTAAAAAGGGAAGTTAAGAAGTTGAATTAAAGCAATATCTCTGAAGAATAAATGGCAGCTTATGTCGCTGTCAAAACACATTTCTGCTCTCAAAAGGAAGGCTCTCGATGCTTGATGTGATGTTCAGGTGACAGCTGGAACGGCACAGATGGCTAGGCTTTCCCCATATGTTAAAGCTAATTACTATAACATATAAAAAGATGACAGAGCATTAAAATGCATGCAGGACATGTGAGGCACGGGAAGCTTGATCTCTTGGCAGTGGGTTGAGGAGGTCGCTCCGAATAGAAATTTGATCCTTTTACACTAATGAGACGTAAAAACATGCTGTTTGATGAATAAAAGCTTGACACAGTGTACTGATGTATAATGGATTGAGCAGCTGTGCTACTTTTGTGTTGAACTATTTAAATTTTTCAGGAATTGAGTGGTTTCTTCTTAGTCCACACACACACACACACACTGTATGAACCTCTGCATAAACACAAGCTATATCAGACATATCCTCAAATATTGATATAGTGATGTTTTGTAGTGTTTAGAATAAATATAAGTGTAGTGTGCCTTTAAAAAAACCCTCAAAGCACCTTTGAGAGCATCTTGTGCTTTGTTTAATGAAGAAATCCATATTTTTTCTACATCCCACTGAAGTAATAGTGCTCCCCCCACCTCAGCATCTGCTTGGTATTGTCATCATCTGTAGTCACGGTCGCCTTTTGTCTTGGAGTGTCTTGAGCCAGCGAAGCCTATTCAGCTACACCTTTGATGGTCAAGCATGTCTCGGAAATTTAAATGATTGAGATGCCGGCCATCTTCGAAGTGGGCTTTTGATCAGGGGGCTCTTCTCCGGGGCCATCTTTCGTGATTAAAAGTTAACTGTGTGTGTGTGTGTGAAACTCAATAGCCCCTACTCAAAGGCTCATCTGAAGACGCTGCCTTTGATCTGCGAGAACAACATATTTACTAATCAAAGTCTGTTCTCCTGCCAGCCATAATGGTTTGTTCGAGCTCGTGTAAATGCTGGTGTGTGTGTCTACATTAAAGGAGCCGAAGAAATATCAGATCGCGTGTTTTCTCTAAACGGTTGTTTGGCCCTTAATGAGCCCTACAGTGTATATTTCATCTCAATACTGGCTTCCAGTTTGAAGCTGTTGTTTGGACATAGCCAACACCATGCATCATGTCACTCTCTTCCTGTCATGGTGAAGTGTGAACCTTAAGTTGAGCCACAGATCCATCACTAGCACAGGCAGTGTCTGCCCTGAGCGACCTCTCCTGGGTCTATTTTGTGTGTGTGGATGTTTGTGGAGGTATTCCAGTAGAGGGTGAGACCGTGATGAATGACAAGAAATGGGATTGGTGTTAGTATCAGGCCACTGCCAGACCCACAGTAGCTCTCTGGTAAATCACAGTGAGAGGCCGTGTTAGTGTGGACATGTTGTCACAGGTACCAGGAGGAAGATGAAGCGAGCCAGGACCAAAGCAATGGACGGACCAACAGACAGACTTTCCAGATTTGTGAACTACCACAGACGGAAAGATCTTAACAACTTGTTGATTGCTGTTAAAATACTGTATAAACATCAGTGGTCCCAAGACAATGTATTCTAATGACTTAAGTGATTACCTGACTTTTCCTTCAATTTTGTCAATACAAAATGAGTTTCGTATTTGTGGTTTTGAATGAAATGTTCATGGATTGACCCACTCAGGATCATTTTTAATCCCTTGGGTGACTCCTCAACTTTTGTCCAGTGCAGTCATCAGGACAAATGTTTAATTAAAACTTGGGCTCACGACTGAACACACTTAGCCATCCTAACACAACAGGCTGCACTTAGATGATGAACATTATACCTGCTGAACATAAGCATATTAATACTGTCATAGTAACCATGCCAGCAATGTTAAAGTTACAATCTCAAAGATTTTCATTCTGTTAGAGATAAGCGGTAATTGCAGGTGTGTCTTACTTCCTAAATTTAATTGTCTGGAGTCATAAATCTTCTCTTCGTTTGTTTGGCCATAGTAACCGTTTACTCACAACACTATCAGAGACCTTAAAAAACAGTATAACACTTCACACACAGGTCAGTTGAAGAGTCTGTTGTGTTAAAAGTTTTGTTAAAAGCCTGACTGTGCACTGCTTATGATTTTTCTGGGAAAGTTGCCACCCACCCACAGGGTGTAAAACTGCAAATTGAGCTTTCATCAGTGTGCCATAGGCTTAATGACCATTATGTTATCTCATATGGAGGTAGATAGTAGATAGACATTTCAATGAACATCTTCGAGATTATATCTTTAACATTTAGTACAAAGTAACAGAAAACATGACAGTAGAGTTTTGTTACCTGCTCCATGAGTTTTGTTACCTGCTACATGCACATATTTTCTTGGCACCGCTGGCTGAATCAGAATCAACCCAGAAGCCATAAAGCATGTCCCTCATAGCAGTGTGCTAATTCCAGTGATCATATCACAAGCATTGCTGTTGACAAACCAACACCTCCAAAGTGGACTCCTGGTTTACTTCAAATTCTCACCAGTACTTGTGCACTGGTCTCATTGTAATCAATGCTTCATTTTTTGAAGTGCTTACTGGTCTCAGTGTGACTTTTAGAAATCACGCTTCTCCCTTTACTCCGGGCCATACTGTCAGCCTTTTATCAGCACATCCCCCTTGAGTCAAAGCATTGCCTTCTGCCACTTGCTGTGAACCACAGATCTGTATGTTTTTCATTGCCACAGTGCTGTATGTTCCTGTCTGTATCCTCTGTATATTTATATTATGCTGAAACATACCACAGGTTTTCTGAAGGCTGAAGGCATTTCTTATTTTATACAGCTACTGCTCTCAGTTCATACCACCACAGTATGAAAATCAACCACCAAATATTTGAAGCTTTTTTTAAAAGTGCCTGAGAAGTACTTGTCAAATTGAATCCCATGTTGTCTTTTCTTTTTTTTAATTTTGGAAACATGCACAGTTGTAATGCAGTAATGAACAGGGACTGTTTCCCACAGGCCAAACATTTATTTTAGGTGTCAGAACCCAGTAGGGAGATCGAGGAGCTGAAAACAGCATTATGCAGTGAGAGTCAGCTGCAGCTAGAGCCCTGAATTCTCAAAATATTTCTCGAGTATGTACCCCTCTGGCTGACTGATCCGTCGAATGCACGTCCAAACAGAGGTTTGACAATGAGAAATAATAAATACAAACACTGCCACAAAAAGGTTTATTTTTGGGCACGCTGCTAAAATAAAGTCCAAGCACAATAAACAGATGTTTGAGCTTGCCATAAAACACACAAAGTGGAAACAACTGAGAGTCTTTCACACTGTCCATGTTTGTTTTTTTCCAGCAACAAGGCTTGTCACTGAGAAAATGCCTGGCAGCAAACACTTAAATTTTAAATGCACCAGTAAGGAAGCAATCTTTTAAGCTAACAGCTGCCTGGAATAGCAGGTGAAATATATCTATACATATCAAAATGTATGCTATGCCTTGGGAAGGGGTTGCACTCTGCAGTTATGTGGAAAATGCGCAATTTGTATTCAGTGGGAAAAAGCTGCAAACACTGGCACAGTCACACTTCAGCGCTTTGATACCAACCTGTGAAGTTTCAAACACTGCTATCCAGCCCACCTGAATATCTCCCAGTAACAGAATTAAAACAGAAATCATTGGCTGTATATCCCTCGATCTTACCCCAGGCCTGACCCCGGCTTTACTTCACTTGCTGCAGCCCGTCGCTACTGCCCCACTCTCAGCCTCCAAGCGTGTTATTTTCATAACCCCCTTCCCAGGACACCAGATCACCGTTCAATTACCAGGTTAATTTCGACTATCTCCTGGAAATCAACACCACAGGCTCCCTCCCGTGTAAGTCCAAAGGACATACCAGACACAGCAGGCAGCTGCTTTTAGTGTGTCTGCGTGAGTGTGTGTGTGTCTGTTTTCCAATGTGTTTCTTGTTGCGCCGCAATTAACAAGTGCAGAGCCATCTTTGGCTTAGTGGAGGACTTAGGCTCAGTGGCATGCAAATGAATCATTCTGACAGATATTGTTTAGCGATTGTGTTTCACATAGAACACCGCTCGCATCAACGTGATGGCACACTAAGTTGTTTTCCTCAGCTACAGTCAAGCAGCAGGGGACAGGTGTAACAAGCTGCTCTCTAATATGGAACCCTTGAGGTCTCTTAAGGATGATTCATGCTTATGTAATGACTATTTCGATATAGCCCAGAGTGTTGTGTTGTTTGTATCGCCATGGTTAGTAAATGACAGAAACACTGTACACTTCCTTTTATGAGGCAGATTAAGTCATTTAACAGATTGTGGGTATCGCTGTAGTTGTAGTTTACTGTCACTGCTGCTGTGTGTGTGTGTGTGTCTGTCTGTCTGTCTGTCTGTCTGCCTGATGAGTTTGTGAAAATATATACACCACTAAGGAAATGATGCTTGGTCTGCTAAAGTATTGTGTTGAAGTTAGAATGAAAGTGATTTAAAATGGTTTAAATCCTTTGTTCTTAAATTATTGAGTAGTGATTACTCAACATTTTGACCGAATAAACAATATTTGAAGAGCCGAATATTTCATTGTGTCCTTGCAAAGTTTAAGATGTGAATGTAAAAAGCTTGTTCATGTTACAAAGGCACGTAATGTTGTCAGAGGGGGGCGAAAGCTTTTGAAAAGTGACTCCACAGCTGGTGGATTGTCACTGGCAAATTCACAGCTGGCACGTTTCAAGCATTTGCGCCTCAACAGCCTCATTCAGCTTCTGAGTATTTGAATAATCATCAGATTGAACCTCTGTAATGAGGGTCTCCTATGGATCACACTAACCCAAAAACTTTTCTTCTCTCTTTTTGTCTTTTCTCCTCTCTTATCTTTTCCCACGTCAGTCTTGTGCGATGTCAGTGGCAAATTCACAGCTGGCACGTTGCAAGCATGTGAGCCTCAACAGCCCTTAACAACGCAAGTCCCCCCCCACCCCCCATTCAGCTTCTGAATATTTGAATAATCATCAGACTTAAACCTGTGCTGGGAGGGTCTCTTATTCTTCCCTGTATGAATTATACCAAAGCGGAAACTCTTGTCTTGTCAAATCATTCCCACTGACTGTCACTCATCAACACCCCAAATTATCCCATAACCAGTCGTAACAACCAGTGTCTTCATCCAGACTGGGACATTTGTTGTTCTTTCACCCATTAACCTGGTTATCAATGCTGCTGTGTGCTTATGTAAATGGTACCGAGTGCTGCTGTGACCAGACAGAAGAACAGGTGGGGCAGCGTTTGCCAGAGTATTGTGTTAAGAGCGTGGAAGCAGGTCAGCGCAGCTTTTCAGAGGTGAATGAAATACTGTATGTGCTCCGCTGGCGAGAGGGCCCCAGTAGTCATCCGTTAATATATCCCGTGCCCCCGACAAACGCTACCCACCTCTCCTTTGCGCTCTCCTCCTCTGTAGTCCTCACCTTTCAAAATTTGTTGTTCCCCCACCAGCTGTGACCTTTATCCAAGGGGGTCGGCAGAGAGAGTGAGGCAGAGTGTGTTTCTATGTGTGTATGTGTGCGCTTGTGTGTGTGTGAGGGAGGAGGAGGGTGTTAGGGGGCAAGGTGCATGTGTGTTTGGAAGAGGGAAGGCAGAGGGAGTTGACTTGTATGAGGAGGAATTATCACCTCAGCTCATTGAAATAGGTTGCCATATGTCTGAGTTCAGATCAGATACAGAGAGTGATTGTCAGATACTGTTAGTGCTTCTATTGAATCAACTCTTTTTTTGTATTTAGAACACAGCCTGTTTTAGCTTTTCTTTATTTGCCCCCCATTGGGATATTCAGAGTATGATCTTTTCTACTTTTTTTTTTAAAGGATGGGACATGATATAATCTGCTTATGGGACATCCCCCGAAGAATTTCCTGTCTTTTTGTAATATTTTAGTGTGCGCTAAACTGGATAACACTGCTCTTGGATTGGAGATTTATACACAAGCACCACAGACATCTCTTTTGTTGGAAGGCTGCCCTGGGCAGCGCGCTTGTTCAGAGTTAGAGCTTATCGCTGTGGGACTGTGTGTGCAGTAAATCTTTCTCAGTGAAGGATGGCTTCCTGGGATACAGACTCGGAGGATTCGTGTGATTGGGGCGACTCCTCCGAAGAAGCGCTGTCATCAGAGGAAGATGAACTTGATGTCAAATATAATAAAGAGTAATGCCAATCATGCAGTGATGCTTGTTGCCTGTTGAGAGTGATGTTATCATCGTGTGCCACTGCCATTTATAGAGCGCATGGAGCTGAGTAAGACGTAACTGATGTGCAAGTGTTTAGTTTTGGCTGCTGCCATCATCGTTGCACTGATAGAGCTTTTAAAATGAATGTGATTGAGTACACAGTGTCAAATCATTGGATCAAATACACCACTGTTGCTATTGTGCCTGACTGTGTTTTATGATCTTTTTGCCCAGGGAGGACATCAGGACGGCCAACGTCATTGCAGCAGAGGCAGTCACCTGTCTGGTCATCGACAGAGAGTAAGTATCAATAAAGTTAATCCCCACAGAACATATTGATTGTTTTACATTGTCAATAGTTTTGTTAGCATTAAAAAGAAATTAATTCAGCCAGCGGTACAGGGGTCAACATACATTGACCCATTGAAATGGCACATACAACATTTGCTTCAGTTCTTTAAACTCAAAATTCTCCCCAAACTAACCAATTAATGAAATAAGATGTAGATTTGCAGGATTGCGCTTCACTTTCACCCCAAGTCACTGCAGTACCTTGTCTGAATGTCATAAAGGGCAACCACATCATCGCCTAAAGTCTGCTGACTGATGTTCAAGACTCATCTAATTCTAATGTAAATGTTTTAACCTTACGAGATTTGGCCTCGCCTTGTTAATTGACGTCAAGACAGGCAGGTGTTAAATGTTCACTAAGTCCTAAATCAACTTCAGTGAGAGGTGTAGCTGTATGCCAGGTTTGTGCAGGAATGACTAACAAGGGCTATTTTCTTCTCCGATGTTTGTCAGGAGATTATTAAAGAGCAAAATGATATTTTTCAGCTTCACGTTGCCCTTTAAACTAATCTTGGCTCAAGTGTTGGCTGTTTTCCCTTTATTGCAGTAACATGGTTTGACATTTATTACAGTGTTTGTCATGTTTTTTTTACGGTACGATCGCACCACTCTTCGAGGAAATAGTTCGTCTCTAAGCATCTCCGTCTGTAGCCTTACGTCGTGCGGTGAGAATAGAGACAGATGGAAATGGGGCATGGGGAGGAGATGGTAGATGGGAGATGGTATCAGCTTACCGAGGGCCTCCCTCTGGCCCAG
The DNA here is from genome assembly GCA_023238725.1 of Scortum barcoo. Lineage (NCBI taxonomy): Eukaryota > Metazoa > Chordata > Actinopteri > Centrarchiformes > Terapontidae > Scortum > Scortum barcoo. The sequence continues at coordinate 14,927,941 of CM041544.1, read as the reverse complement.
GGGAACGTGGCAGGCACAAATGGGCCATCCTCAGAGCTAGCAGAATGGATAGTGAGTGAGTCATCAGCACAGGTGATTACCATTGCCTCTCACTCTGGCTGTCACACAAGCAGCTAATGCTGTCACAGCCCACAAAACTAACTTATCGTGTGTGTGTGTCACCCATCCAAGACAATATTTTTTGCAGAGGCTGGGTTGTTGGCATTTAAAACGTTAATATTCCATGAGCATTTGTTCATCTTCTATACGTCTGTGCATGTGTGACGTATTGAAACGGAACGGTGCAGCTTAAGAGGTGAGATAAGGATAATTGCGCGAGCTGCGCTGGAGAAAAAGGAGGGTATGGAAACAGTGGGAAAGAAACATGAGGAACAGAAACAAGTGGCAGGGAGTCACCGAGTGCGGCAGACACTGTAAGCAGCCGAACATTTAAATAAAAGCTCTGAAACACTCGCGGCTTGCAGGCATTACGGTCTCAACAGGAGAAAACACCAGATGTGTTACATCTTCTGGCTGACAGCTTGATGAGCCTTGCCTGAAAACGCTCTCAGTTAGTTGTTCTTCCAGGATGTTTTAGAGTCTTTTGTGTATGCAGCCATACTTCAGAGAGATATGAGCCGAGGCTTAGTTGTTACTTTTCATGTATCAGATCTCCCCATGAGTGCAGCTTTGGGGGTGGGGTGGGTATATATTTCAGCAAGTTACCGTGCTATATCGCTTATTATTCTGCAGTTAACATCTCATCATAATTGTCTTTAGCTCTCATACCCTCTGCAGTCATATATACACTGAGAAAATGAACTGCTTATGACTTTAATTTTATTATTATCTGAAAAGTGGTTGTACTGTTTATTTCAGTTAAATAACTCTAACTGACTTAATTAAACACTAAAAAAAAATAGAAAATACTGACATAAGGATTTTATATTTAATGGTAATTCCAGCTTTTTACTCAGCACAGCATGTTTTATATTTCAGAATTTAAAAATGTTTGCACAGGGAGCTTTTACTCTTGTCTCTAAAAGTCTCACTCAGCCCCCGTGTGCTATCACACTATTTTACACCTCTTCGGGGTAGCTCTGTCTTTCTCGTCTGTTCTCAGTGATTCTCTGAGGCTTGTCTCTAAAAGCAGACTGATGAATATTTAATAGTAACTGGCAGTGTTAGTCCGACTATATATTCTACTGGCCTCTTTGCCCCGCAGTGCACAAACAGTTTTATTTCCTCTAACCATAAGTCATTCATTCGTTGCATATTGTGGGTGGAGAAAATGAGCATTACTTTGGGTTGGATGGAGATTCAACATAAACTGCGCTGTTTTAACATTCACTGTCTGTGTTTCAGTTCATTCAAGCACCTGATTGGAGGTTTGGAGGACGTGTCCAGCAAAGGCCACGAGGATGCGGACGCCAAAGCGAAGTAAGACAATCAGAATATATTGGAATGCATGAATTAATTAGATTACTCACCGTGCAAATGTATCTCCCTGCTGTGTGCTTTGAGCTTGTGTTTGTTTGTTTTTTCCCCCCTTTCTTTTGTTTTAATCAATTAATTTTGCAAATTAATTTTCAGTCACAATAACCTTTTAAAGCTTTTGTACAGTATCGTGACTGCTCACCAGCTGCAACAGCATACTCTGGGCCTGCCGCTAATGCATTGTGCCTTTAGGTCTGTTACATAACAGGACGATACCCGTGTGGCAGGCCATAAAGCAGAGGCTATGACCTCTGCTTCTATTTCTGGAGGAATTAATATGTACTCTATTTATTGTTGCTATGGAAACAAGAGAATAGCACTGTAAAAGGCACGGGGCACCTTGGCAATGAGATGGGCATCTTGGGGTTCGGGCATAACCTGATACCTAACCCGCTTGGTGCTATGTTGTGAGTCAAGGTGAGGAGAAATAAGAACCCGGTAATGACAGATTACAAAGAGTGAGAGGGCACGGACAGCTTCACGCCACAGAAAAGTAACGGGGGACATTGACTGATGGACAGAGGGAGGAGAGACAGGGCGAGAACAACGTGGATGACAAGGCAGACTCGAGTTCTGTCCGATGCTTTGGATTTCTAGCTGACTGCCAGGAGTGTCATTCATCAGAGCAGAGCGTAGCACCACTTACTGTGTTGGACAGAGTTACTGAGGAAAGAGACGACATGGGTATAATAGGGGGTGGTGCACAGGAGCCCGCCTCTGGCGTTCAGCCCTGGCCAGTGCCCCCTGTGGCTCACAACCACTGATAACTGCTCTGCCAGCAGAATTGTGTGATATAAAGAGACCTGCAGTGTGCATTCTTTTACTCAGTTTCCCTTCTCCAGGTCTTTATGGAGGCTAGTTTAAGAGCAAATGAGCAACAAAGCAAATGTGCTTTTGCATGACCATCGTTTGTAACCTTATCAGCCCTGTCCTCTACAGAAGTTTACCTTTGAAAAAAGGGCACTCCCTTCCTCTGCTCCCTGAAATCTGTCACATCAAAGCTGTTTTCATCCTGATTAAGGTAGCTTTCCCTGCCGTGTGCCACGTGTGTGTGTGTGTGTCTCTTGCTGGCGCTCCCCTGCCCAGCAGAGCACATTTGTTTCTTGGTGAGGAAAGCCTGAGTCAGGATCCCACGGTGACGGAAACTCTCTCTAATTGGTCACAGCAGTTACGCACTGCACAGCAGTACTGTAACTGTACAGCAAACTACAGCTGCTCTGTGTGAGGCTGACAGGTCCTTTCTTCAAACACAATCTCCCCGCTATGTGCTATATGCCCTCGTTGTTTTTGATCAAGCTGCTGATTTTCTCTGCAGGAGGAGCTTCATGCTGCACAAAGTAGAGTGGATAGATCTGTCTCTACTTTAACATTTCACCTGTATTCTGCATGTAATTCAAACATGAATTAAAGTATTTTGTTTAATGGAAGGCGAGGTGAGAATCTGTGGGTGAGTCAAAGAATTTAAAAAAATCAGTCAGCATGACCAAATAATATTGGCACATTCTGAGAAAAAACTCTAAATGATCTTATTTGAATTCCCTGGAGCAGACTTATTACATATATTAAATACAGTGGCAGAAGTCTTTTAAAATTACTGTCTCTTTCCTCGCACTCTGTCATCTGTTTTGCTGACTGTCTTATAATCATTTAGACTGTCATCAAAAAGCCTTAAATCTAAATTTAAATGCCCTAAAAAACACATTTTTCATTTAGACTGTCAGTAAAACGTCTCAAATCCAAATTTATGAAACTTAGAGACGCCCTCTATTGAGTATAAATTCTTATACTGTATACTGTACTTTCCACTTTCTGTGACCCATCCAGCACGACAACCCTTTACCATTGAAGAATTAATTAGAGAATATCACCTGATGAGCAGGTGTAGGGCTATACCCAAATATTTGACTATTAGGATATTCGTTAATTGGATGGGTGTTCAATTTTCAAATCTGGGATTCAGATATTTGTGCTTTTTTAAGCTGCATTGATTGATTTCTGACATCAACTCATGCATTGAATGACACATATTATTCATCTGTAATTCTCACTTAATTGTCAAACCCAAAGCAAAAAAAGGTACGGGATGGCCCTAAAGTTCAATAAGCAGGATAATCAGGTAAATAAAAGTGGCATTTAATGAGAGTCAGCTTTAAGGTCAGAGATGCTGTCTTCCCCTCTCTCCTCTCTCTTGAGTCAGGCCAGAGCAAAGGAAATGGTGATAATATAATAGCACACACACACACACACACACTTAGACACATGAGGATTGCATCATTTTTTATGATCTCATCCGTTCACTGATACTGATTATCACCCACTGGGGTGCTACTTGATCCACACTGGAACACTTTATATTGCAGTGCCAGTAATGGATCTTCCACGTAACAGTAATCACTAACATGCCATTTAAACTTCATACAGGAGACCTCTAAGTACACACACTATGTAACTAACCAGGGTTACATTACGGTGTTGGATGAGGCTGAGCTCTGTGTTAGTTTTCCTTCAAAGTCATGGTTTAGACATCTATTTAAGGTGGATGTATGGTTCCAATCCCACTGGGTCTGCTCGCCAGTATCGTATTCCAGCTAGTGTCTCAGCCATGCACAGAGGAAAGTGTTGTTCTCTGCCTATCTGAGGAAGAAATCCATATGAGTTTCTGTGTTGCTACTTTAGGAAATATTTCCACTATTTGTCGGCTCCAGAGAGCCCATCTGTCCTTGTTTGAGACCATTAGTGCTTTTCCTGATACAAACCTGCTCATTACAATTCATTGCATTGAAATGAGAACTCCACCAGCTGGCTTCAAGGTTGTCGTGTTTTATTCACTTAAAGAAGAGTTCATCCTCTGCACATAGTAGATTGTATGAGTTGATTCTTCCATTGCCTGTTTAATACAATAGTCTATTTTGTGGTTCAGCTTTGAGAGGCTTTCATGCCTTACCTTGATATTTCTAATGGAGCAACACTGTCACCTGCTGGACAAATGATACTATTACTTTTAAGACCTGCGCGTTGTAAACTGATCCCCTCATTCCTGAACCCTTTTTATCTCGACAGAATTAGCAAGACCTCCTTCTTTAACAGGACCCAAACACCTCACGTTCACATCTCGTAGATTTAGTGTACGCTTGTGTGCAGTCACCATGACTTTGTTAATAATCCTGTCCCTTACACAGTGATTTATGTACTCTCAAGTTATTTCTCTCCGTCCTTTTCTTAAGCAGAGAGCATTTGGGGATTTGGGGTGTTTTCTGGGCCGACTTCCAGGTGATGGGTGGGGAGAGAAAGATGAAAGAATCACCTGTGATCCATGCGAGTAGTAGTGCCTATGTACACACAAACAAACAGCGACTGTCCTGGTAACCTGGCGTGTTTCTGAGAAACACCGCGCTCAGCTGCATGCCAGCACGTGCCACTCTTGTGCCCGCTGGCATGCAGCTTAGGGGAAAGGTTTTACTGTTTTGGCCTGCAGTGGAACTTATCTGGTGGATCTGATGGAATAAAATCCTCTTTCCATTTCTCAGATGGCCACATTAGCTGAGAATGAAGTCTCATTTGTATATTTATCAAATTCAGACCCAGCACAGTGCTCATAAAATGAGTCATTGTTTAACTTTCATGTAAATAGATGTAATCCCTGTTGCTGAAGGAAGAATGCTAATTTATCTAAATAAGTATTCCTGGTAGAGTATTTCTTGATAAATGTCAGTTATTGGAACACAGCTGTACTGCTTTCGTCGTGGTGATAGTCTGTTCTGAGTGACCCAGAAAGGGCTGTCCCGGCTCAGATATGTCCTAAGCCCACTGATCCAGAGACTGAGCTGATGAAACTCTGTCTGGATCAAACAATAACCCGAGAAGACACGGGGCATGTGGGGATAAGGGCTGGACACGTGGAAACAATCCCCACTGCCAGCATGTGCATGTCGGCAGCGGCGTGTCAGGGTGTTCGGTGGCAGAGCCAAGGCATGTCTTCGGAGACAGCTGAGTCCCGGGCAGCTCGTGTGACGGATGTCCCGTCTCTGTTCTTTCCCATCAAGAACGGGGACAGATCGTCTGTGCTCAAAGGGAGAGGTCAAAGCGGGTCTGCCAGAGGACTAAACTCACACACATCCTGTTCACGTGCCCATATTTATACCCTCCACATCCTCAATAACATCCTCAATAGATTACCATGATTTAAATCCTCTAAGATTTGCAAACAAATGAGTTGAAGGAGAGGCGGATATTTTGTCTCAGGTTGTTGAAAGTGGATTATCTCTTCTTTCATCCTTCATCTCACCTCTAATCCTGTTCCCATTCTGTCTTTTCCCTCCTTTTTTACACAGGTATGAAGCAGAGAACGCGTTTTTCTTCAATCTCAACCTAGCTGACTTCAACATCATCGACACACTGGGGGTCGGCGGCTTCGGTCGCGTTGAGCTGGTAGGGGGAGGGGTCTTGCATTGTGACAGAACCACGAATGATCTGCATCTTTACAGTTCTCAAACAGGCTGCGCGGGCTGATCTTTTGTACTTTTCTTTCCTTCCCACTGCAGGTTCAGCTCAAGAGCGACGAGAACAAAACCTTCGCCATGAAAATCCTGAAGAAGCGGCACATCGTCGACACGAGGCAGCAGGAGCACATTCGTTCAGAGAAGCTCATCATGCAGGAGGCCCACTCTGATTTCATTGTTAGGTAAAGTCCCTGGACGGCTTTACTGGAACACAATACATATATATATATATATATACATATATATATATATATATATATATATATATATATATATATATGTATATATATACTGTTGTATAAGCCATACATGTCACAGGGAGCGGTGCTTTATTACCTCAGAGCCCAGAGAACCTGATTACCAAAGTTTTCTCTGTGGAGCTTGCAGGTTCTTTGTCATGTTAATAAAGGTTTCCTCCCACAAGCAAGTCAGCTATATTGGAAACAAGTTGCATTTCACCTTAAGTGCAGAATGAATGTGAGTCTGAGTGCTCGTGTGTCTACTCGTGATGTTCCCAAAATACTCTCAAAAACAGGATTACAGTTTTTGTCCTCTCTAAGGTACAATGTACTAATGTACCCACCAAATATTTGGCTAAAATATTCATTACACTTTTAGATTGGAAGGTTTTAGTGTTTCCTTATTTGTTTGTGGAGTAGCCTTTAAACAAAAAAATTATAAAAGAAGTGGTACTGAATCCTGAATCTTATGACTAATTTACCCTGAATTAAATGTTGGACCTTTTTCATGAGATGCATTCTGGTAATAAAATGGGATTTCTTTCAGACAGACAGATCAGGAAAATGAATTTGTTCATGCCGAACTACTCAATGTCAAGGGTACAACAGCTGTGCCTGAGCCCTGTGGGTAGAAATTTAGTACATTATTTCAGTGACCTTTTTTGTGACCTATGCATATAAATATATCTGCTTTCTTCTCCACAAATGTTGGAAAATGTTCCAACATCTTTTGAATCTGAAACAAAACAATACAGCACGTGAGCACATTTTATGTCTATGTTACACTATATAGGATATGTAATGGATATCTATCTAATATCTATACGGTCTGCATGCCCTCTCAGATGCTCTAGCTTTTGCTGCCTTAAATTGCAAATGAATCAAACTTTTCTCTCAGTCATTTGGATATGGTAAGCAATATCAAGAAAAACCTTGCTTCCTACAACGCTGGATTTGATACTGGGTTGTGTTTGTGTAGATGTGTTGTGTGTATATAGTGTCAGAAATCATTTTGTAGGAAAACATTGCATCTCTTTGAACTGTGGAATATTATATTTAATATTTCTGCATTAAATGCTGTTTGAGATAACATCCGAGTTTATGTTTTCAGACTCTATAGAACATTCAAGGACAGCAAGTACCTCTACATGTTGATGGAAGCTTGTTTAGGAGGAGAGCTGTGGACCATTCTTCGAGACCGGTAAGCTCTGTTTCACCAGGTCAGATGATATGATGATATGAGTTGTATTACCTGTCTCACATCTCTGTTAATGCTGCTGTGCACTCTGTTCAGAAGTACCACACCATGTGGAGAGTTGCGGTTTCAATTATAGTACCAAAACCTCAAAAATTTGAACTGTATTGTTTTGTAACTTTTCCCTACGAGGTTTTCAACTTATTAAGAGAGTAAGGTCTTGTTTTGCACTTTGACATTAATTACACATGTTTGTATTTCAACAGTGAATTTTGGCGCAGTACAATGTTAGCTTTAGTTACATTTATAGTATGTGTCCTTCAAATATGATGAATCGTGTGGTGACATCCCGATATAATTTTCTGGAAAGACTTTCTTTTCTTTATTTAACATTTTATGCAATTTTAAATTTTATGCAATTTTTATGCATTTTCATTGGAAATCTGCCATGGGAATCCTGAGCAGAGTGAACCTCCTTGTTGGTTTAAGAGATGTTTTTGCTCGACTATTGCAGCACCACACAGTTCAGAGTTCAGCTCCATTGTCCTGCTGTGTTTCCAGGGGTTCATTTGAGGACTCAACCACCAGGTTTTACACCGCCTGTGTGGTGGAGGCCTTCGCCTACCTGCATTCCAAAGGGATCATCTACAGAGACCTCAAACCAGAGAACCTTATATTGGACCACAGGGGCTATGCTAAACTGGTAAGACATTAATCAGGGATTACAACCAGAAAAAAGTCACAAATGAAGCAATCAAAAGAATTCCAATCTTCCTGTGATGCTACAGTGAATGATCAATGAAATATGAACACTTGCTTCATGCTGGCTGTAAATAAAAGTATAATTATAGTCTGAAGAAAAATATAATTGAGGTTAAGTTGGGTCCTGTGTTTCTTGGGGTACTGCCATTCCTGTCTCTTCTCATGCAGAAACCAGCTTGTAGCTTTTGGCAGAGCAGCAACCAGCTGCTCAGCTCTTTCTATCCAGCATGCCAAAGCATCCAGTTAAAAACTGGAATATTGAAATAATTACACCATTTCTTGCTTCAGCATCCTTATACACAAGAATGAATATTATTTGAAACAAATTTATATGAAGTGAATTCAAATTCTTATTCAAAGTTTATCAAACTGACAGATCAAATTATTATTTTTTTTTTACCCTTAGGTCGACTTCGGCTTTGCCAAGAAGATTGGGTTCGGTAAGAAGACGTGGACCTTCTGTGGGACGCCGGAGTATGTAGCACCAGAGATCATTCTGAACAAGGGCCACGACATCTCAGCTGACTATTGGTCTTTAGGAATCCTCATGTTTGAGCTCTTAACTGGCAGGTACACACAAGCCTGGGCATGTCCATGAAACTAATATATGAAGCTCTCCCTCTGATGACATATGTGGTACTATACATTAAAAAAACATCTACAACAAGTAGAAAACCATTTGGAAACGCTGAATTTTCCTAAAAGAAGCAACAAATTCAACAGTTGGCGCAAAATTTGGATGTCACTCGATGAAATTTTTCTATACAAATGCCTTTCAGACTAATATCTGTGCCTCTTTTACACAGCCCTCCTTTCTCTGGCCCTGATCCTATGAAAACCTACAACATCATCCTGAGAGGCATCGACATGATCGAATTTCCAAAGAAAATTACCAAAAATGCTGCCAACCTAATCAAAAAGCTATGCAGGTGAGTGTCGGTGCTTCCAGCAGTTTACACTCAGAGTGATTCATTGAAGTGGTCTGTATGCTGAATCATCACGTGTGTTTTTTTTTCCACTGCAGGGATAATCCTTCAGAACGACTGGGAAACTTGAAAAATGGTGTCAAAGACATCCAAAAGCACAAGTAAGCATGTCTATAAATGAGTATAATTGTCCTATTTTCCCATCATTGATTCATTCTCCACAGTATAATTGTGCGGTAAAACATAATTATGAAATGAACAAGTTGTGCTGTTTTTGCTTTAGATGGTTTGAGGGCTTTAATTGGGAGGGCTTGAAGAAGGGAACATTGACACCTCCTATTATCCCTAATGTAAGTGCACTCTTACTTGTTACAATTTTCCTTCCAGTTGATCTTTTGTAGTCAATCGCACACTTGAAATCAATTTGTTTTCTGCTTGTTTCATCTTTGTGCGAGTGATTCTTCTGCCTTTCCACCAGGTCACATCAGCAGTCGACACGAGTAACTTCGACAGCTTCCCAGAGGACAACGAGGACCCGCCTCCTGATGACAACTCCGGCTGGGACGTTGATTTTTGAAGTCCTCCCCCTCCCCTTAAAACCAAAAGAAACTCTTCTTTTGTTGGCTTGGAGGCCATCTTGAGGACATGGCTTTGTTGTAAAAAAAAAAAACTGCTTTAAAAAAAGAAAGAGAGGATATGGGAAAGAAGATAAGCAGATGGATGGCACACCCTCTGGGTCACCGATATGCCTTTATTTCACTGTGGCTCTTGGATCAAGCATTTATAATGGGACTGCTGTAGCACTTCTTCGGTGTTGTCTTACACTCGACTCAAACGGCAAAGGCAAAGAAAGTGCAGGGATACACACATATACACACAATAAAACAGAGGCTGAGCCAGGTTTTCCCATGTAACAGGGAAACATGTTTAGTTGGTGGATGAACGTTTATTAGTCTGTCTAAGTTTTGGTTTTAGGATGAATAAGAGTGTTACAATGGACTGCTAAAAAAGTGAAGATGACGATGATGATTTTTTTTTTCTGTTTGTTTCTCCGCTCTATTTGGTGGACTTTTGAAAGGGTATAAGATGTTACTGCAGTTGCTCCCTTGTTTTTGACGTGCAGCTGCTTTCTGCAATCTGATACTTTCCAGAGGTCTACAAACACTACAGTTTGGAAGTAAAACTGGTATCAAGTGCTCAAGACTAATCTGAATGTCACTGATTTTCTTCTTGTTTAACATCCATATGGCATACAGCATGCACGGTACATAGTATTTGAATTTAGAGCTACATTCTCACACATGACCACAACCGAGCTAAAATCAAGTACTTGGTACACATATAAGTTGAACCTACCTTGAAAAGCACAAACACTGTGCATTCAGTGGAAAGAGACGCAAGTATTTAAGTGCCCTGCTTGAAATTTTAACGAATCACACACCGACACACACAAAATGTCAGCTAGTATTTCCATGGAGCAATGTGTCATTATGCACTTAAAACCATTAACTGAGAAAGTCAGCAGTTAGAGCTCATCTTAAGCCTCGGCAGAAAAAGTCACTCTTGTTTTCTTGTTCTCTAAAATGCTTTTAAAATCATGCATATGAATGCTTGTCTACCTACATAATTCTTCGTTTCGGTTTGAAATCACCCAAATGCCTCGTCCTCTGTTCGCTCCTGTATAGTTGCTGACATAACTGTGAACATGGTTTCAATGTCTTTGGTGCTGTTACTGATAAATTATAATAAGCGATTGTGAGATGACAGTACTGGTTATTGTTTTTGTATATTTTTTGTGCTTGATTTCTTTGTAACGTACTTGACTTCCTTCTTTAGAAAATTGGAGACTTGTGTCAATTTGTAAACTTGAGTGGAGATTTGTTTGATATCACTTGACACCATGTTACATTGTGCGAGGTGGTATTCTCAAGGTTTTTAAACAGGTTTAACTATGTTAAGTTAGTCTGCATAAATGAACTATCCTCTTCTTTGGGGGCAAAATGTACCACATTCACATTACTTCAAGATCTCGTAACTTAAAATCATCATCATGTGAATTTAAAATATATTTCTTTCTGAAAAAAAAAACCCAAAACAACAGAAAAACAGATTATGTTTTGTGAAACTTTGACCGCTAGCGCCATGATCTCTCACCTGGCCCATCACCTCTCACATCCCAAAAGAATCAGAGCATAAAATCAGAAGAAATGTAAGTGCCTTAAATCAATGGCATTCAAAATTAACATCACAAGTCCTCTTCGATGCTGCATGAACACATATACACCTCAAAAAAAACGTATGTGTCCTCTTAGATGGCTGCTTTTCATCCTTTGTTATATCTAATAAATACATTAATCACAGTGGAAAGAAAAATTCTAGTCATTTGATGGCTGACATAGCTGTATGTGAGATAGATTTCCTGCAGACCCCTTTGATTTATCGCACAGGAACATTTATTAACAGGAAAACTATACAGATCTGTCATACCCGATGTTGCTGCAATGACATGCTTTTCTCTACATGGCCGACACACTCTTATGAAGTCAACCACAACTCGTTATAAAGTGGACAATAAATCAGAGGGACCATCAGTCCAACCTGTGTCGCTCATGAAATCTGAGCATTTAGAGATAGAGCGGGAATGATTTGCAGCCTTGCACATTTCACAACTAAAAATCAGTATTCTTGTTCACCACTGTTGACAATCTCCGACGGCGAGATAGCACTGATCATAATGCGTCGCCATCCAAATTCTCATTTTATTGTCTGGTTTGAATAAAGCTTATATGAACTGGCTCATATTTCAAAGCCAATCAGACTGACAAAAACTTTAAATTTACATCATATAAATCATTGAATTAGGTTGATGGGGAGACAAAATGAGGAGGACTCTTACTTCTGTGGGCATACCATAAGTATTTCACTGTATTAAGGGCAGGTTACGCTTATCACGAAGCCTTATGTATGCCATCACTTTACAGACCACTGGTTTTGAGTCTTATATTGACCGCCTTCTGCAATGTTACCTGATATTTGCCTTGTGTTATGTTGTTTCTTCTGCTGTAAATTGATTTTGCAGAGTGCCACGTGTAAGATTTTTAAAATTATAGAGTAAAAAAAACAATACTTTTGAGTGGTGTTTGTCTCTTAGTTATTCTGCAACGGCCCAGAGTGATGGATGGATAGATGGATGGATGGATGGAATGAGTGTGTGCTCTGTGGAGATTTTTTTTTTTTTTACAGTTTGATGGAGCTGCCACAGGAGGGAGCTGCAGGTAAGAGAGACCTCAGCCTGATGTGGAGGTTGCCTTGAGATCTAATAATCAGTCATGGGAGTTAATGTCACCCACTTAGTGATGAGCGCGGGTGATTCAGCCTCCCTGGTCTCGGTTGTTGTTCGCACATCAGACCTGTTTTTTTTTTGGTGGAGGGGGTGGACAGGGGGACGGCTTCAGCCATAACAACAGGGGTGACACCTCTGCCAGATCAAAGGGGATCAGAGTGCATCAAAGGGGGCTCACCTTACCGGCACTGACATTTAGTAAAGTGGAGATAAAAGCTGCTACTTCAAAAGATATACAGCAATTCAAACGAGCAAAGTGGCACAGTGTTTGTCAGGTGTCCATCTCTCCCTCTCTCTCGCTCCCTCTCTGGTGCGCAAACACACACACACACACACAAAACCTCACACTTCATGGCCACCAGATGACGTCCAAGTGCCAAGATCTCTTCATGGGGAAACTTTGCATCACATCTCAGCACCTGTGAGCTTTTCTCACCGCGTCGGACTCTGAAATTCAGATTTTGGAGATAAGGCAGATCAGTGCGCCATTACGCAGAAACTTTATCCAAGAGCGCACATTTGCTGCACATCGACTGTTCGGTTGAGCAAATAAATAGATAGGTGATATGATGTGACTTGGCTGGCAGGGTGAGGTCAAAAGCACACCTTTAAGAGCTTTTTTTTTCCAGGATGTTTTGTGCCCTGGGATGAACGCCCAAAGGGGTCAGATCAGAGTCCCCCTTTAATCTCGAAGTGCCAGTCAGCCCTGAAAGGCCTCGCCACGGAAGTCCATTAATTCGGTAAACTTTTCACACCCCTTAATGGTCTGCATATCCAACACATTGATGTCCGCCACTGGGTGTAATCAAGCACACTTTGGAGGGGATAATTAACCCCCCCCCCCATCCCTTTTTTTTTTTTTTTTTTTTTTGCAATCAGAGGGATCAAATGTAGGAGTTAATCGACGCAAGCGACTTCAATCGCGGACAGCCAAAGGGCAGTTAGGCTGCTTGAATGTCAAAGAAAGAGCGAATAAGCAAACAGCTTTTATATGAAGAGGAGTAACGGAGTTCATGAAGAAAGGGAAACACTGCCGAGGGTTTATTACACTTATAAAGGCAGGTCATTGAGCAAATATCACGTAGTGAGATATTTTTTAAACTCTGCCCCCCCTTGAGATGAATTATACCTTTAATAGAAAGTCATCACATTCATATATATTTTAACTGCTGGCATCAGTATTTTTTTAAAGTGATTTTGATCATTTGACTAATGTTATCTATACAAGAGGGAAAATAATGACTTTAACAAGCTCCTTTTAGACTCATAATGAGTTTTTAATTGGAGAACAAGATAATTAAAATCACACCATACTGGATCTATATTATAAAAGTTCTGTTCATGTGTGACTTGACTTAAATCGGCATTGGAAAGAAAAAGAAGTATAACAAACACAACTGGTGGATAAAATGACAAAATAATTAAAAATACACATAAGGATAATTCATTTATTCTTTTCTCGTTTAAAAATGTGATTTCATACTAACAAGGGTCGAGTCCAGACGGGGGCTCCTCTTCACTCACTGAGTGATGGGCATTCAGACAGCCAATGCAGGTCATTACCATTACATAAACATTGTGAAACGTCCTGTGCAGGGAGAATAGATGGCCATTTCCGTACAGTAGGGCTCTCTTTGAAATTCCACCCCTCCGCCTTTGTTGTGCACAGCGAGGGGCGGGAAGACAAACAGGTCCACATGTATAAAGAGATCATCCCGGGACTGAGAGGCAGCAGGCTCCGAAAGCATCGCGCCGAAACTCTCTGGAAACTTTTGGATTCAGGACTCGAGGCCGCTTTGGACTTTGTCGCTCGCTCCTTTATTTCCCCCTTTTCCCCTCAGCCACACAGAAAGGGATTTTTTTCTCTTTTTCGTGTCTTTGCAGCAAAGTTTTTAAAAGGGGAAGAACCATGCAGATCACGCCGTCCTCGCATCGCTTCTTGGCTGTGTATCTCACGCTCTTTGGATACCTTGGGGACGTTTACGCGGGGACGGTCCTCATGAACTCCAACGCCATCAAAAACCTGCCCGGCGCCTCGGGCAGCAAAGGCTCCGACACCGTGAGCCCGAGTCCGCGCACCTCTCCCTCCGGCAGCGTGGGACACAAGTCACCCGCAGACACCTTGCAGGTAAATGTCGTGCGTAAAAGTCGCTCTCCGTGCGCCACGAGAAAAGCTGCGTTGATCTAAGTTGTGTAAGTCACATCCAAATGGCACGCTGCTTATGTTTTTATGTTTTCCTTATTCAAAACTGTAGCAGTCAGGTGTTTGCACGGATGATGAGGACTGCGGAGGGGATGAATTCTGCAACGACGTTCGAGGCGCCTGTCTGCCCTGCCGTAAGAGCCGGAAGCGTTGCGCACGGGACTCCATGTGTTGTGCAGGAAACCGCTGCAGCAATGGTGAGCAGAGACACCACATCTGAAATACACACTGACATATGTGATTCACACTAAGTTGTTGCTGGGAAAAGTTTGTATTTGTATTGTCTCACATGTAAACATGATGACATCCATTAATAATTTGGATGATTGAATATCTACTCTGGTTAATACAGGCCCTAAATGCATTTTGTTCTTTTGACCTTTCTAGGTGTTTGCCAGGCAAATGACATAGATGGTACAGCTGCATCCATCATCCCTGGCTGGCATAAACACAACAGCACCATGGAGCATCAGGGAAAGAAGCCTCCCACTGCCCACGGCCATCAGCCTCATGCTGTGAAAGGTGAGTGTCCTGTAAAGAGTCATCAATCTTTATTAGTTTCAGCTAACAGTGCAAGAAGTTCTCGGTGAGGTCTGTTTCATATAACAATACTCTCTCTCCTCCCTCTATCTCCAGGCCAGGAGGGTGATACTTGCCTGAGGTCTGCTGACTGCTCTGAGGGTCTGTGCTGCGCCAGACACTTCTGGTCTCGCATCTGTAAGCCTGTGCTGACGGAGGGCCAGGTGTGCACGCGCCACCGCAGGAAAGGCACCCATGGTTTGGAGCTGTTCCAGCGCTGCGACTGTGGCGACGGCATGGCCTGCCGGCCAGAGAAAGGGGAGCGAGACCACAGTGTCAGCAGGACTGCGGCCCGGAACCTACACACCTGTCAGAGACGCTGACCCAAACGCATGGACACACACAGAAGAGACAGAAATACACACACACAGATGCACGCCTGGCAGACCCACAAATCAGTCACAGACACTGACAGACCCCTTTCAGCCTTGCATACACCTGAGATGCTGACACACGCATAGATACCCAACACCTAAGACATTCTTTCCTGCCAAAGTTGCTGACACAAACAGCACCCGGAAGGATAGACATGATTCCTGGAAAAGTGATACACCCAGAGGGATGCAACAGTGCAAGATGGACTGATCCAATTCCCCATCAACAGATGAGGACTCGGAAGTTAGGAAGTGACATTTCAGAAGTCTTGGGAAGATCGATTCATGTCGTCGATAATGGCAGAGCTGTTTTGTTTCTCTTTTGATGGAACTTCAAGCCTCAGTTATTGCAGTAAATTACTGTATTGTAAATATTATCCTGGAGGTGGCACTTAATTGAGCTATTGAATTCTGTCAACACCAGTATTATAAAGACATGGTGCTGCATGCATTGTAAATGTGTTATATATATATTGTTTTATAAGAAAATGTTATATATAGAAAATTTGAATATATTTGTTTTATTAAACGTCATGTGATAACCTTACTCATTCTTCCTGCCCCTCATTTTTGGCAACGGCCTTTCTGTGTGTGATCTACTTTGTCACAAAAACCAAGATAAATGTTTTTTGGGAAATGGTCCCGGTGAGGTTTCACTCAGCACGTATCAAACAATTCGAGTCGAAAACCAGTTAGTCCAAATATTCACTCAACAGTTGGTACGGGTGGGAAATGTTTCTGGCTCAGTAACAAACATCCCCTTCTGGAAAGCAAGAGTTATTTAAACAATCATTCGGCGGTGTTTTAACTCGCAGCCCCAGTCTTCACAAATCAGCGGTTGAGGCTGGAGTGGATGGTTTAAATGTTTGGCCCAGATATGCCTCTCAAACTCATTATGCACAATTGCTGGAATATGTGCGGGCACACACTCACAGAAAGCATACTAACAACAAACATACAACTGTAATGATTCATCACTCACAGGCCACATCCTGCAGTGGATGGTCCATCGGGGGCTATGTCATCAGACGAATGTTAAAAACAAGGGCAGGATGCTACCATATCAAATGATAATTGCAAGGAGGTAATAACAAAGTATGTGTGTACTGGCGAGTGTTTGCCACCTAACCCTTTGGTGTTGCTGGCTAGTTTCTAATTATAACTTCCCTGTCTTCATGTGCAGCAGAGCAGATAGCTAGCTATCCAAACTAAAGCCCCTAATTACTTCATCTTACTCAATCTACACAAGGATTCATGAAATGAGGTGCACCACAGCACTTTTTGTGATGCAACTAAAAAAATTTTTTAAAAATTCTCTGTGCTTGCTCTATCCAATTGCAAAGCACACCCCATTTCCTGGCTGTTGTGCAATGGATGTGCTCTAATGTGTAGGCTATGAATCCACCCAAATACACCTCGGTGCCTGTAATTAGACCTGTTTAGATTAGAAGATGGCAAGAAAATGACTGTACTTTCTGCCTGATTCTCGTGTCAGATCAAAAGGTGCACAAGACACTCTTGATATCTGACTGGGCCAGATAACCTCTCTACCTGTTTACATCCAAAGACATTAATTTGCAGTTTGTCTACGGAAGACAAGATGAGGTTTACTCTGCCGCTGAGGATCAGTGACAAAAAAGCATCTAAGGTCATCGTACAAGTGCTGCACTTAGAGACAACCCTGAGGAACTTGTACTCTTATTTCAGTATGTCTATGTTATGCTGTTTTATTCTTTTACCTCACTATGTGTCAGAGGGAAATGTTACACATTTAGTTAACAGATGCTGCTTCCAGTACTTTGTGGATGAAGCTCTAATGAGCCTACAAAATACAATGCATCATTTAGCAGGACATTAAACTACCCAACAGTATATATAATACTTCAAAGTAGCAGTTTATATGTTAATTCATCAGTAATATTAGCACAAAAATATAATATATGAAAATATAACACTGCCAGGAGCTATTTTGCCTGCATAATAAGTATGATACTTGTAATAACAGTATGACACTTTATATTTTTGCTGATTATACTAATGCAAGTTACAAGACTTTTACTTACGTAATAAAGTTTTTCTTTACATTGTGGTATTGATACTTGATACTAGGATCTCATTACTTGTTCCAGCACAGTAGAAGATAGATGCATTGACGAGCAGGCAGGCAGACATACAGAGAGACACACTCCATTTAAACAATTTAGTGTCCATTCTTCAGAGTAATTAAGAGTAATGGGAGCATTGTCAGCAGTACAATATACCATGCAGGCTCAGCCAAGTCATGTTTGTGGGGGTCCTGGAATCTGTGTGTGTGTGTGAGCCTGTCATCATTACTCCAACCACAGACTAAGACAGGCCACAGGCATGTGCCCGAACTCAAGGAAGGCCAGGGTGTGTGTGTGTGTGTGTGTTGCTCACGAAGCTACGGTACATTTAGTGGACTCCAGAGAAAAAACAGCAACAAAAACAGCACCCGCGACAACAGACACACACACACATTCTTGTCCCCACATGCCACCTCGCACCCATCGCACATATACAAACACACTCACACATGTCCTCACATGCACACACACATTTCACACACCCTTATAGGGGCAAATCTTGGGGTGTGAGAGGTTTGGAGTAACAGCGTACTCGCCCATGCAATGGTATCCACACCAACAACATTTGGTGTTGTCATACCACGAGAATGAATCAGCGTTTCCACTGACATGCGTTTTCATGCTACTGTACACTGCCAAAAAAACAGAAAAGATGCAACTATAATGTTTTTATCTTTTTATTTTAACTCACATGCTTGCTATGCTTCATAAAAATACCGATTAACACATACAAAGTCTGTGTGGTTTTCATTCCACTGTGCATTTGATGTGTGTTTTATACGCATAACCAGAACTGATCTAGCTGGACTGATATTCATCAAGTATATTTTTATAACATGTAATGGGCAAAAAAATCCTGACTTTATTTGTATATGCTGCAGTCTTAAAAACTTGCTATCTCCCATCATGATCTTAGAGTCACAATAAAGCTTTTCTCCTCTCAAGTGCCTGGCATATCTGCCATTGTTATTCTAACATCGCTGCCAAACACTCTTGACAGGCATCCCTGAGTTAACAAACTCAAGAGTGAACCATCAGAGATGAAAGGGGCAAAGGAACGAGGCAGTGTACACAGAGGCGATGCGTGTTATTTTGTCAGATGAAAGAGATGGCATACTTCTGGAATGAGCATTCGGATCAAAACCAAGCTCTTATGTAAACAAAATTTCACAGGGAGGTGTCAAACTTCTGGGTGCTGGCACTGATCACTTCATAGAAAGGACGCACAAGGCTCACCATTCATCTTTGTGGGATGACAATCAGCCCGATTGAGCAATAAGGGGAAATCTCCGTCCTTGGGAAATAACAATTAAACAAAGGACAACTCATTCGCCACAATGCACTGAGTGTGTGAATGCAGGTGGGGAACAGGTTGCTCCACTGATTTAACTTCTGGGTGATGTCAACACAACACGGGAAACAGGGCTTTTCACAGAGTGAGGCGATGACGTATTGTACTTTGATTGGGTCTCATGTTACGTTCCAGGTAATTAACCTGTGACAATTGTTCTCACTAACCTCCTAACTATTTGTATATTGTATTACACCTCTCTTTGCCTCTCTTTCTTTCTCTCTCTCTCTCTCTCTCTCTCTCTATCTCTCTCTCTTGTGCATGGATCTGAGAGCCTGAGTTAAAAGCATGAGCTTTCATTCCCAGAGCGAGCTGAGAAGGTAAACACCACTCACGTCGTTGTATTATGGAGCCGGATTGAGGATGTGTTTTACTTCGTTTACCTCAGCTTAGTTTAGCTTAACAGCCCAACTGAACACCTATGGGAGACATGTTAGACAGTGCTCTGCACCACCATCATCAAAAAACCAAAGGAGGGGGAGTATCTGTTGGATGAGGTGTGTTCATCCCTCCAGTAGAGTTCAGAGACTTGCCAAAGTGAAGGTTGTTTTGTGGCCCTACTACTTACTAAAACACTTTCTATTGGCTTTTCCTTTAATTGGTCACCCGTCTGTCGGTGGACACAGTGCCCATTGTTATGAAAATGTCCCAGCTCTAGCTCCATGCTTACTGCAGTATTTTTGTAGTTCATTGACATTTTGGGAAATATGTTTTTATGCTTTTGTGTACCAGATCGGATGAGAGGATCAATTACATTCATGTCTCTCTCCAATTAATACAAGGTTACATACAGCCAGTGATACATCATATTAACATAAAAATGGGACACAGTTACAGGACAGGCTGTCTCTAACAATGAAAAAGTCAAAAAGTTTGTATTTATGATTTATGTATTGGACTATTGCTTAGACCCAGAACCTCAGGGTGACAACAAACTTGTTCTTTTATAAACTTGATTACTAGTGAGCTTTACAGATGTTGGTAGGTGAGTTTGCAAGCTTCGGACAGAGCCAGTCTGGCTGGTTCCAGTCTTTACACTAACCTAACCTAACCAACTGCAGCCTCATCTAACTCCAAAAAGACGCGTAGTGTGGTAAGTACGCTTCTTTCATAGAGTGAGAGAACCATTTTACCACAACGCCAAACTATTCATTTAAAATATCAGCATGAAACATTTCCACACAATCGGAGAACTGTGTGTGGGGCTTTCCATGTGGCGCCCCACAAGGCCCAGCCCGTCTCTCGCCGCTATCCCAGGGACGGAGCCGTGACACTGGGTTCGCTCGCGGGGGGGGAGGCTCATGAATGACTGTTTTGATCCATCCTGGTGTTCTTCCATCTGCAGCTGACACCTCCTCTGCGGCCCCAGGTCCCTCTCTGATGATGTCATACCATGTTTGAGTCCCCCCATTTACCACATGAAGGAAACTCAGCTGCTCTGACTTCAGCTGTGAAGGCCTACGCTCGGTAAGTGTGTCGGTCTAAAACAGAAACAAGTGGTCGCATTATGTTGCATAAGCTGCCTGTTACAATAACGCTTCATGAAAGCCCTGGTAAAGAGATACTTGACCACAATACCCTGTGTTTTGCTATGCTTCAGAGCCCTCTGAACTCATGTTTATTTTCCCTTTTGCTACTGGCTTTTTCAGCAAAGCCAGCGGTGTCAGGACAGGGGGCCTGTGCTTGGCACTTCGGTTCATCCTCCACCACCTGTATCCTTCAGGTGGATTCCCTCACTCTCTCCAGTCCCATCCACGTGCAGCATATCCGAGTGCTTACACAGCTGCGACCGATTTAGTGCAAACAAGCAATCTGCCCATTGTTTATACAAATAATATCCCAATATGCGATGTCTGCCCGCTGTGCCAGACGAGCAGGGAGCGAACAGATGCACCAGAAAGGGGGGGAGCGGCGAGTTACAGCTGGGGATAAAAATGCCTACTCTTCATTATGGTTGGTCCAGAAGCTTGCTGTTGGCGGCCTGGGGCTGGGGCTAGGACAAGGGCCAGGGCCAGAGCTGGCTCAGCTCCTGGCTGCTATGTTAAGTCTGCCTCAGCCGCAACCACATTGCGTAAAGCTGCTTCACACATATAATTTACTCATTATTCACAAAGTTTTCGAGCAAGTCAGAAAAATATATTGCAGAGTGAGAGAGTCGGTGGAAAACTAACACGGACTGAGTCGCTATTCTGTTTAAAAAAAAAGGTATAGCCAGTTATATAACACTGAGAGATGGCAGGCTCATGGAGTCACAGTCAATTAGCACAGCTGATTGAACAGCGGTGGCCGCAGAAACCTTACACTTTGAAAAATACCTTGTAGTACAGAGGGGAGACAGTTTAGCCAATGATTGGCAAAGCCCAGTATGAGTGCACGCCATCAGTAGGCATTGCTGGTTACCATGCCTAATCCAGTATGCTCACAGCGGACTACTTTTTATGAGGGGCAGGAAATAAGTGACTGTCAGTCCCTCTGTTCATTTCATAAAACATCCTCAACAGGAGATGAGCCCGTCTGTCTGAGTCATGGATGAGTATCCCCGTGCTTAAGCAGGGGCATCAAATGCTCCGAGTGTTGTGTAATGGCATAGCTTCAATCAACAGGGAAGCATCCTATCAGACAATGGCACTGTAATGGCCCCAGCAGTTCAACTATTGTCCCATTAACAGTTATCAGGCCTCAATCAGAGCCGCCTTTTTGCCACTCGCCACCTCCTTTCATGCCACATTCACCCCCTCCCCTCCCCAGCCCATCTCTTCTCCTTCATCACCCAAACTCTTTAATGTCCCTGCTTGTTTTCCGTCCTTTCAACAACACTGTCTTTAACCCCACCAAAGAAAATGGCTGATGCACATCTCATTTGTGTTGGGACTTTGCAAAGGTGGAGTCTTTGGTAATAGAATGAAAAAGGAGGAGGCCCATGCTTTGATCTCTCCAGGGGGCAAATGGATTGGATTGTCTTGCCCCTGCTGGTGGGGCTAAGCTGGGGACAGTGTGAGTCCCGGGGGGGTCATATTAAAGGTAGTTGTCTTCAGAGGGCCTTCTCAGCGGCACATTAGTACGCTATCTAAATGTTGATTTGTTCACACCAACAACTGAGGAGCCCTAAATGAGCCGACAAAAGGAAACACCCAGTGAATGTAAATGAGTGAACTGGTCAAGTTCACCTTTCTACAGATGTGTGCATAGCTCTACTCCTCCTCACTGTCAACATTTACTGTTAAACCTGTCCCAAGCAGACAAGCTAAAAAGTCTTGATGTTTCCACAAATTACAGCCTGACCCAGATCTGCTTTATTTCCTTACGTACTGCCTGGTTCTTCCACACACAGGACCAAACCTTAATAGCGCAGCATGCTCATTGTCTATGTTGTGGGTTAGAAAATGATTGGGAACACCCTATAGCCTGAGCAAACAGCCATGTTGAGGTTGCTGACTGTGTGTGTGTTCCTCCGTTGTGGGTGGGAAACATCATATTACTGTCACTCTCACAGCTGACATTTAGAGAAAGGTATAAATCACACACACACACACTGCAGCACCCACTGTAAGCCACAGTAAGAGACAAAGAATTAAGTTTATAGTGCATGACATCTTTTTCCCTAATTTGATAAACTGTGGACATCGACAGGATCCTTTCACAAATACCCCTGCTGGTACAAACCACAAACTACACACGCATCTGGTGGAGGGAACCGCTGTTGCATTTAACATTATCCTCAAGCCGCAGGCCTCACATTAGAGAAAAGAATAGGTGGGTATATTTTGACTGAAGGATGGAGAAAAGGAACAATTCATAAGTTTCTTTACAGTTGAGTGACTCAAGATTTAATCAGAATCTAAATGCCAAGAACTCTCAACCTGAAGAGTTGCTGCTGCTTCGCCAGTAAGACAGAAGTCAAAGGATATATTTCCATATTTATTATTTCAAAGGCTGCCAGGCTTGTTAGAGCGAATTCTCAGCAATACCCATAAAAGAGGGAAAATTAGACTGCTTTGCCTGGTGTCACAGTTTGCCATTCTCTGTGTGCAAGGCCCAAATGTGGGATTGCAAATAAGCATCTCTATTTTTAGGGCCTTTTAAGACCAGTAGCACCCGTCTGGGTCATTCCATATCATTAGAAACAGCTCCAGAGATGAACAAATGCTCATGGCACTCAAATATAATTCTGGTCTTTAAGCCTATAGTACCATGAAAGCAAAGCCAAGCCTAAAACCTCCCTCCATCCTTGGTGTTATTTTTGAATCTCTACTGAAATATGGGTTGACACATTGATTGAAAATGCCCACCACTTTGGTTATCTTGTGCATCAAATGTTCAACTCAGCGCATTCCCGAGGGGCTTGAATCAGGCTCAGAAGCCTCAGTCTAACCCCCTGTTACTGAAATGTACATATCAGCCCTTCTCTATACTCAGTCATTAACCATGCTAGCTGTCTTTTCGGCTCTTTCCCCTGTCTTTGGCCGTTGGTAAATATTTGCTAGATGGAGATTGCATTCGGAATTGGTACTCCAATGTCTCCTTTGCATAATAGCTGTTGTGAAGGCATCTATTGTCTCATTTAAACTGACCACATAGTGTATTTTGGTGATGTCGGCAAGGGCTGGCTGCTTTACAACTCTAATTAGCATTCCTTCCAGATAAAACAATGATCACTTGAATACGACCGAGCTAAGCTTGCAGGAAGTGATCTAAAGAGCTGATGGGAACCCGTGATTACCAAGCAACTCCAGTCCTCCATGCACAATGTTTTAATTCAACATCACCCCCCACTACCCCATTTTGTCCCATCACTAATCTTGCCTTAAGTTATCTTCAAACTACCGCTTTGCCCTGCGGCTACGCGGCCTTATCATTTATTTATTGATTATGTCTCTTAGATTAAAGGACCTGCTTTCATTTCCACAAGAATGCGCCCCTCTCTTTGTGTCCATATGGAAGCATTTGCCGGACAGATGGGTTATTTTCCCCTCTAGAAAAGGTCCCACTGGTCAGAGAGGGATTCACAAGGACTTGGTAAGTAATGGTGCCGTTGATATATCCAATTGTTGCTCGCTTTGAAGTCCAGCGACCAGGTGATCAGCGCCTGGCCATTAATGAGAGAGAGAGAGAGAGAGAAGTTTAAAAAACTAAAAACTAAAAAAAAAAAGTCATGACAACAGAATAGTAAAGCTAAAAATCCCAACATTAATCTCATGAGCCAGTTATACAACGAGTCATCGTAATTCCCCCAGACAATTCAGGTCTGTCAAATGGCTGCATAATACCACCCCAAACCCCCTCAAGCCTCCCAGACTTAATTCCATGTGCTGAGAAGCCGAATTGCCTGAATGTGGGTTACACACAAATGACGGACATTTTGTCTTGGGGTAAGTACTAATATGCCACTGTTGTTGCCCAGGCTGCCTGTATCTGGGTTTTGGTTTAAATGTTGGGTTTACTCTCCCTGGGCTGTGTGGTTTGCAGCAGCTTAATCACAAAGCCACAAGCATCTCAGCCATTTTGATAGGAGCCAAACTGGGAAGGCTTCGTATGTAACACTGTTTTTGCTGGTGCTACATATAGCAGCCTTTTCTGCAGAGTCAGCGGGGCGACTGAATTGAAATAGTTCATGTTGACAAATTGAAAATGTGCAAATAAAATGAAAATAAACTCGAGGCAGTTATGGACTGTAAAATGTTACGGATTGTAAATCTAATGAGCAAGAGCTGAGGTTTACTTGGAGGAATGGAAAGAACATTTAAAAAACAAAAAGTTGAGTGATGAACATTTTAAATATTAAAAACATTATTTTCAGTATCACAAAAACGGTGATGCTAACTGTGTAATATGTATTAATGTTGTCATTTATTGGGCAGTTTCCTCTTGTTTTCTTGCTCAGACAAATTGAGTCAGAGGCAACAACTGGGAGCATCTGGAGACACTTTCCAGATCAGCTTCAAGTTTGGAATAGAAGATGAGTAAGAAACCAAAGCGTGGCTTAAAGATTAAAGGGAATAAAGTGATAAAATATCTCAGAGTGGACAACGAGAACCACAAGCTTCTGTGAGATAGCACAGATGGTCGCTCTGTGAGCAAAAACACCGGCCACACTTATCAGTCTGAGAGCAGACTCCGCAGCATCCGATAGTCCCGATCACATTTCCCAGCACACAGGTGTTTACAATCCCTTCCAAACAGCCGTGTTTACAAAAACAACAGCGTTAAAAAAGGGTTCCAGAAAAAGTTACAGGCAACGAGGCAATTAACGCCTGTGTACTACCGCGCAGAGCGCCTCGGCTCGCTACTAATGGTTTGGGGCTGAGGACCAAGCCTGCTTTTTTATTGAGCGCTCGACTTGCGAGACGTCCAAATGTTGCCACAAGGGAGGTTTTGAAACATTGGCTCGCTGGAGACACAGAGGCTTTTTTTGTTGTGCTGTGCATGTAATTTACAATCAAACTGATGGACTTAGAAAACTTGCTACCGTTGACTCCCGCCGTGCAATCACATAAACTTGCTCTTTTTTCTTTCTTTCTTGTCTTTTTTTTTTTTTTTGTGGATGTTTTGCAGGAGCCGTGAGACATTACAAGTTTGGCCCTGAGAGCTGCAGTTTTTCCACAGAGGAGAATAGCTGATTAATTAAAAAAAAAAAAGGCTAATTAGTGGCTCATTTATGGTAAAGCTGAGGCAAAGTTGTTTTCTTAATAATTCAAAGGACTTTGAGCTGCTTTGAGCTTATGCAACAGGTGCTATGAATTGTAAATCCACTTTAATTTTGATGTTTCATGCTCCTTCCTCAGCTCTGTCCCCCCTTTTCCCCTCTCTCATATGCTGCATATCAATGTTCCGTATCTCTGTCTCTCTTTTTCCTTCCCTTCTCCCCTCTGATCTGTCGCGCACATTGCGAGGAAGCTAACCCCTGCTCCTCAGAGATCTGTGAGTACATGGTGAAGAATGTGTGTCCTTCCTGACATTACAACGCTCTTTATCAACTAACAAGAGGAGCGGGAGGGGAGCGGGGAGGAAGAGAGGAGGATGTTAAGATGTTAGGAACGGTTTGGGAACCGGAAAAAAAAGGGGGCTCTTTGTGGCCGCTTATCTGACAGGATATGAAGCAACTCAATGGCTTTGGCATTTGGCAAAATAGCTTCCTTCAATGGGCATTCACTACAGGAGGCATCCCCTGACATGAGGCCACATATGTCTGAGCAGCTGAGAGGGAAAGAGAGGGAACGAAAGAGAGAATTTCAGGAAGAAAGAAGACAGCCAGAGGGTGTTTGAGAAGTTCCGTATTTTGTTAATTGCCCCCGATAAGATGCAGCAATTTGCCGGTAGTTGTGATGATTATCAATGGCAGCAATTTAACAGATGTTGGTGCACTGTTTGAGCTTTTAAACACATCAGTCTTTCCAGCGCTGACTAAAGGACAATTCTGACAAATTTCTCAGTTGTGGCGCAATCCTGTGAGCAGAGGAGCCACATTTTAAGAGTTTAGGAAGCAAATTTATCTCACCAAAGGACTCTTTGTATATATCCATGCACACACACGGCACCAGACACACACACGCACACACACCATAGTTTCTGAGTATTATTTTTGTTAATGGGATCTAAGGGGACATCGTTTCCCTGATGTGGTGTAATTGAAGCTGCTGTATTAAAGGGTTGTGTTCCTCTCCTGCTGCTGAGACACAAAGTAATGCAAACCCCATCCCAGTTATTAACCCAGGAAGTCCCCACGGTGCACTGCACTCTAATGAGAGAGGCCGATACGTATTTTATTTTTTCTTTCATTTAGATGTTGCCCCTTTGACCCTTATCCAGTGCTCAGTGGTCCACCTCTGTCCCTGCGGGGAACTTAATGTCCAAATGCTCTCATATGGTCCCTTTTTCATCTTTTTTTCAAAAAACCTTTTTTTCTGTATCCGATCCAATTAATAAGAACAGGAAAATTAATCAGCATGGCAAGTTTGCTCAGCCTTATGTCAACACATTTCTTGTTCTCTGGTTAATCTGATATTATTTCCACTTTTGAGACAGTAAATATTTGAAAGTGAAAGGAAATAAAAGAGAGACTTTAATGCCGGTTTCAGCCCTTTGAGCTACCTGTCACTTGATCAGGAGCTTTACCTTTTGAACTTCATGAGAAAGATACACAACAGATTTGCTGTCTTCAGGATTAGCCATGTCAACTCAAAGAAACACGGTTATACCATCTCATTATGTGGTTAGAAGAAGATTTGTATTTGTATCCCTGTTCTGTCATTTAGTCACACTTTAATATCAAAATGTTTACACATTTCTTTGCCTTTCTTCTCTTTAGCCACAAAACACACATTTTTGATTTATTGTATTTGTGGGTTTTCTTTTTTTTTAATCAACCGCACACAAATATTTTCCATTCATTAAGAACTGACGTTTTCATTAGCCAACTTTCGCAGATAAATCTAATTGCAGCTGTCCACACCCCAATCTCAACACAATGGGCCTTCTTCTCACAACACAACAGCTCCTTGTCTTTAAACAAATTAACACTAATGCATCTTAATGGGGTTGAAATTACAACCCCATGTTGCCTGAGGGCAATTTCTGACAGGGGTTCTTCTTGTTTTTCTCGATCTAACTGAACATCTGGAGTTTCCCATAATGCACTTTTCATTGGTTCTCTGGCTCTTTCTCCATTTTTCACCTGATTGGCCGTGGTTCCTACAGCGTTACCTCCAGAGGAATGCCATCGCTGTTGTGTATCCAAAGAGGAGATTAACTCTACAGCACTCAAAACACTCCTGATTTTCTCACACATGGCAAAACGCAGTCAACAGTTGTGTTGTCTCCCTCGCTTTGATGTAGAGCCCTGATGGACGTATAATATCATTTACAGTCATAATCAGGGGTGGTCTTTCCCGGTGTTAACAGCTCACCCTGCTTTGTGTCCCACTGATTCCGAAAGACCGGATTTTTCTCAGGCTGTTGAACGTTCACTCAGTGGTTTAATTGCAAACAGACTCGAAGAGATTGATATTTGAATCATGCTGAGCAAAATATGTCTCCATCTGGATTTGATGAGCTTGTAAATGAATGCCATGTGATGCTGATTTTACACTTTACACTTCAAACAATTACATCAATTCCAGGGCACCTACTATACTATGACTGCGGAATGTAGGCACTAATCAAAAGTGTAGATACGTGGTTTAAAAATGTGCAGTTTCATGTTGCGAAGGCTTCACAGCTCTCGTTGCATCAGCCCAGAAAAATAAAACATGATATTTTTGCTACGAATTGAAAATAAATGAATGAAATTGGCCTTTTTTTTGTGAGAGTGAGAACTGCTCGTCCTCTTCACGCGGACGGATACTCTCACCGCCGGAGAAAAGACATAAACTCGTTTCCACTTTTTAATACCAAAACAGTTTTTACCCAGTGTTTGGAAACAGAAAAAAGACATTTGCCAGAAGATCTACTGCAATCCCTGACTCAATAACATTTACACACCAATAGCTCTGATCACAAGAGTTCATGAAATATGTGTCAAAACAGGTTGCAGAGGAAGCATGAATCTATAATTATATAGATGGTATAATTACGAATCAAGCACGTATACAATTCATGGTATAATTATGAACCTCTGCAGTTATAAGCCACTAATGGGAACTGGGAGTGAGGAGTTATTCAACACGCAGACAGCGAATTACTGTGTAGGCCTAGTTAATTGGTTATGCCCCCAGTTTAGAACGGGAGCGTGATAAGGCTGGCAGATTTATGGAGCAGGAACACACGTACACAACACTGATGGTTTGAAGAAGCATTTTTTTGGGGGAGGGGAGGGCGTGTGCGGTGGGTTGGGGCGGTATCTTTCAGCTGTGTTTACCAGGTAAAAGGTATGAGAGGAGTGCGGCGGAGGGATCGACCACATGGAGCAGAGAGTTTGGCACACGCTGGAGAGATGACGCCGATAGCTGTGATGTTTTGCAACAAATGAGGATGATACGATCTGCCACCGTACATGATACGCGCGCCATCTTTCACACATGATAAGGTGAAAAAAAAAAAGCAGCCGTGCAGAAACAGTTAAACGATTAGCTTTGTGGTAGTATAAGAGAAAAGAAAAAAGGAAAAAAAAAAGAAAAGCATTCGGATCACCAAAGCAGCTTGGTTTTGTATGGAAACAACTGCGGCTGGATGTTTGGTTCTCATCGAAGCCACATGACAGGGAGGTCATGAGAGAGACAGCAGGCCCGCACTGCACTGTGTGCGATCTCACCACACATGTTTCCCTGCTCTACTTTTATCGTCGCTTCTCGAGAGACCCCTACTCTCACTGTCAGGGAAGCAGACGCACACACACGCTCACACTCACACACACACACACCCCCCCGGCTCCATCTGAGCCGAAGCTTGGCCACTGCCGCCCATTTCCAGCTTCACAAAACTATTTTAACAAGCAGAGAAATCATTTAGCGGACACTTTCCTGGATCATAAAACACCAAATGATGGCTTTGGGATTCTGCGCTTTTATTGATCTGCGCTCGCCGATCAAATGTATACTTCCTGGGCCAGGCCTGGTCAGCTTGGAAGAGAGGAAATGGAAGGGTGGTGGTGGGGGAGATGACGTGGGGGTGTCACTGCATGTGAAGCTGAAATGTGATCCGGAGCCTGTGTCGCATTAGCCTTAACGGCCGTGTGGCAGACGCGCTGGCACCACAGGGCGGAGAGGACGGGTGGCGGTGGTGGAGAAGGAGGAGGAGGAGTGGGAGAAAGACGAGGGAGGCAAATCGCCGGACACCCTGACGCGGGAAAAGTATGCGGAGCTAAGGCAGAGGGAAGGAATGTCATCATCTACACTGGAAGGTTTTCTGGCACCTCCCCCCCCCTTCCAAAAAAAAAAGAGAGACAACAGAGAAGGAGAACGATGCTTATCCCTCAATCTAGATCACCTTTGTACCCCCAGCACACACATCATCACACTCCTTCTGTCAGCCTGTCATCCCACAGGGTCACGGTCAAGCTGGCGCTCCCTCTCTTTGTGTCATGTTGTCTTTCTCCTGCTCTGTAATTTCCTCTTTTTTTTTTCCCTCTCCTCTTTCCCGGAAAGAATGTGTCTCCCGTCGCTCCACCAGTCAGTGTCAGGGGGCTAAACAGCCCATTTTGGTGTCTGACTCAGTTACGGAGTCCCAGAGGTGCCTGAAGGATTCCAAGAATTCCAGCTTTTGCACCCACAACTGTGACGCCACCTGATGGAATTCCATGGAGATCATACCAGACACTTCCTGTGCATACTCAGGATTCATCCCCCGGCACCAACATGAATCCCTGTTTACATTTAAGATCAGGGCAAAGAAAAAAAAAGAAATCAACTGTGCATGAAGTGTGTCTCTGAGAGGAATACTGTGCAAAACACTCTTTCTGTGCTCACGCATGACTGTGAATGGAAGGCAGGGTGATGATGACTGAGGGGATGAGGGAGCGAGCGAGGCAGAGAGAGCAACAGAGGAAAGGAGAGACAGAGCCAGAGTGAGAAGAGTGGAGGGGGTAATGACTAGGTCTGCTCAGGACAGAGGAGGCGACAGAGGGGGAAGCGTCTCTGATCGTCTCCTCGTGGCTCCTCTTTGGCGTCTGTGATCCTCGGACCCTTCACGCAATCTCCCTTATTACAAGGCTTCCCCTCTCCACACGGGCACCACTACAAAATGGAGCAATTACATTTAATTAGGCTGCAGAGGGTAGCTCGCCTGCCCCATCCCAAAACCTCAGAGAAGTGCAGACTTCAGGTAACACAACGGTCGGGGAGAACTTCAAAGGGATGCAAAATTACAGCGCCATTAGTGGAGCCACCACAGAACTGCTGTGAAGCCAGGGAATCATTTGACCCAGAGAAGTAGATTCAAAGGAGTTAAAACTGAAAAGCAGTGCAGTGGAGACAAAAACATCTCAACAGCCAAAGATTAAGAGGTAGACTGAGCACTTCTCTAAACATTGTTTGTGTTGTATGGGAGACTTGAAAAATTAAGGAGTCTCTACAACACCTATTAGTTATCCCATACCCCTCTAGCTGCTCTGGAAGGATGCTCCTCTAGGCCTTGTCAAACATTTTGTGGTTTTACAGTTAAAAAAAGGTTTTTATTCCAAAACAAACCAGGATTAAGTGTCCTAATAAGCTATTCAGGCTGTCCTAGAAAGATGATATGCGAGGCAATCCCACTTTATCTGCGTGCTGTTTGTAGCGCTGGATTTTGGCTCACAGAGGGCATGATGGCCCTAAAAATTTTATTGATGCTGACTCACTAGGCCTTCAACCAGAGTGGAAAATTCTGACTTAAACGCTGTTAGATGTGCCTCTGAGACAGAAGGACTCTTGTATGAAATGCACAACATCCACACAGGTGAGCTAACAAGCAAAACTGACTGGCTGCATTTTTCCAATTTTTCCCCGTAGGTTGAAATGCGATTAAGGAGAGTGAGTCAAGAGGTGAGTCCGGGCGTTTTTGCAGTAACACACAAATTAAAGGAAAAAGGCTGCATAAAGGAGTGGAGAAACATAACAAACACACATGCTTCTATACTGAGCACAAAGGGTCTTTCTTAGATGTGTGTTATTTTCTGATTTTGTCTTCAGTTTTGCAGCCCCCACGTTGGTTCTCTGTAACTGTCATAAGTGACTCTAAGTCTAGCTTTGGACAGCATCTTCACCGCTATCTCCTAAACATTAAATGGGAGAATATCTTTTGTGAGAGTGGTGTCCTTCCCTCTAGTAGAATTAGAGGACTTTGACAAAGAACACTGAAGCTTCGAATGTCTACTTTGTCACCCATCTGTACACTTTTTCAGTAGCGCAAAACTCTAGTCGATCTCTTGTCCCATTTTCACGGCCTCTTCTTTTCTCTGATTTGCTGCCACTGAAACGCTCTTTTGCACATTTTAATGCGTCTTTTGTAGTTAACTGCGACTCCATAAAGTAAGGGCCAGGTCTCTTTTTTCCCCCCACCACAAATTAGTCTCATGCTGCGTCATGATTTACTGTCTCCGTTATAGTAATCGTAACCAGATCTGCGCTCACCGTGGACTACGAGCGACTGCTGGAAACTTTGACAGACAGCCAGTGGTACTGTTGTCGCCAGTGTCACCCGTGCTCTGGGTATGAAGAAAACGCCTGTTTCAGGGCTCCTGGTTACCACAATGTTCGAATGTATTCACCAACTGCATTTAATATTTTGTTTTCTTCGTGTGGTCAAATTGAGTTAGTGATTATAGTAATATTCCTCAGAAAATACAGCACAGAAATAATCATAAACTACGTAAATGGATACTTGAGCTGAGAGAGAAAACAAGACTTATGGAAAACACTGAGGTATGTAACAAGCA
This sequence comes from Scortum barcoo, assembly GCA_023238725.1. Lineage (NCBI taxonomy): Eukaryota > Metazoa > Chordata > Actinopteri > Centrarchiformes > Terapontidae > Scortum > Scortum barcoo. The sequence goes on along the minus strand of CM041544.1, from coordinate 14,895,544 downwards.
CACTGGAACATTTAAATGAATGGGGCAGGGGATACTGAAGAGCACTTTGTACAACAAACTGCTCACAAACAAGTGTGATAAAATTAATTAAAGAAAAGAAATGTTCTGAATACTTCTCACAAGAAAAATACATTAAGTGCAGCACATTTTCAGAACATTCATGTTGTGAACCCTAGCGGTGCCATAATTCAACACAAAAACTCACAAATTAAATGCCCCATTTACATCTAAATACAAAAAGTGACGTCCTTGTTCTCACGGGAGTTGCTTGTGTGAGACTTTAAGCTGTGAAAGCAGCAGAAGGAAATGTTGATTTAGAGCATGACTCACAGCGCCGCGCAAACCTTTGAGTTTAAGATGACATCGTGTCTCGCTCGTGCGTCCCGGGCTCGGGCCTGCTGTGGCTGGATGGTGACGACAACACGATAAGACCAAAAGCATTCCTGCGTTCATCAGCTGCTATCTGAGCAAAGGCCTGCCTCCACTTTAGACAGCACGGATCTCTTTAAAGGGAACTCAAACTTAAATGCAGTGTCTGATGATGAGTGCAGCCTGTAGATACAGTGAGTGATATAAATCTCTGGATAAGAGAGAAAGAGACACAAATAGACGAGAAGCTAGTGAAGCAAAACAAAGACGGGAGCAGTATCTTGTCTCTGAACGGTTCATGTAACGCACCAAGGTTATGAGGCATGTGGTGCCCAGCTGCGTTTAGCCTGAAGCAAGTCAAGTTCTTCCTGGTAAAATATATTGCTGCAATAAAGGTGTTCCTAGAGTGGCTCTGTGGGGATAAACTCATATATTCTGCCGAATGAAAAAACAGGGCAAGATCAATGTTGAGCAGATATGATCAGCGGGCAAGTTGAAGCTGAAAATTAGACGCCAATTAAAAATGAAAGGTGAAATTCACTTCTCTAGAGAGTCAGCTTTAAGATGTCGAGTGCTGCTTTGCGCCAGAGCCCGCAGCCGAACATCCAAACAACGTCTGGCATGCCCCCTCTCCTCGCAATACGTTCTTGAATGCAAGCAGACATCCAACCGCCTCTACAACTGCGAGAGCGCGCTGGCGCTCACTCATCTATGCAAGCATGTCATTGGTCACATGTGCATGGCATTAACAAAGACACAAACAAGGCAGGGGTATACCACAACCCTATGATTAGGCTGATTTATGAAGATGTCAGAATGCACTCCACCAAAATATAATCCACTTTCCCTAAAAAGCAAAATGGATGAGCATTTAATCTAGCGGCCTGTCTTGGTGACATCAAATTGTTCTGAATTATGGAGGACACGTTCTTTAACATGACTTTTAAAGAAAGCTTACACTCACGATTAAAAATACATTTTTAACAACAACATTTCACAAAGGCCACAGAGGTCATAAAACTTTAGAAATCCTCATCAGAGCTGAAGTGACTGGGATGACATCCCGCCTTAACAAAAGAGGCCCGACTGCAGCTCTCCATCACATTGCCGATCAATGAAATCTAGGCAGACACAAAATACACTGTGGGGCAACGTTGCCACAAGGCCCTACTGTATCATAAATCACCACTGAGACCACCATGCTACCAGACCGCACCAGGCTTAGACTTAGGCCACTCCTAATGGAAATCACTTATGCTCAAACCCCTGTAAATGATTAAGAGCTGAGGTCATGAGTGACATTTTACACGTTGACAGCCTCTCTCAGCCTTAAACATGTTTCTGGAGTTTCAGATGATGCCTCTTTGACTCACTTTCCCTGATATCTTTTGGAAGTGCTTTCAGCGAGAGATCCGGAGAGCGTCTCACAGCTGTCCAACACTCTAATGCACACTTTCATTCCCGGAAAACTGTCATTCAGTTTGCCACATTTTAGCCACATTCAGAGATGTGCAATTTGGTTTTGTGTTGATGTAAAATCATTGTAGAATTGTAGCCAATCCTACCTCTCAACACCTCAGCTATTTCTTGCCTTTGAGAAGTACCAACTTTAGCCCCTGATTGGCCAAATTTAGCAGCCTTGCTCCATGGGAACCCTGGACCATACAGGTTGCATAACTCTCCCTCTCAAGAGGTCTCTTGTTATTTCTTTTTCTCCCTTGTCCTCCTTTCAGTAAACACCTCTACTTTGACAGGAGTGGCAATTTTCATCTCACTGATTGAAGAGTAAAGCTGCTGCTGGTCCGCCACACAGACTCCTGCCCTGCCCTGCCTTGCTCCCTCTCTCACTTTGTGCTATCAGTCATTTAAAAGAACCTCCCCCATAATCTTAATCCTTCAAGTCTCAAGGCCCCTTAAGAGCAGAGTCTGAGCCCTCAGTGTCTCCTCTAGCCTGTTTTCATTTGCTCTCCAGATACAAGGCAGCAAATGTGGCGCAATTTTAACTTCTTGAAAAAACTTCTTCAGTCGCAGAACTGTTTTTCCAGGAGCGTGAGTTTGTGCACAAAATCCCCACATGCATGCTAATAAGTATATTTAGACACACGGACAACAAACAAAACTTCACTAACTCAACCTTTAATGAGTTGACTGCTTGCAGTAACACAAAGAACCACTTCATTTCTCCTCCCTTAATCTGCCAGTAGCCTGTCCCTTTAATAGCACTGCTTAATTGTAATGACTGTGTCTGTTTGTCTTGGGATGAATGAGGCTCTTGGATAGAAGGGAGGCGGCAGGCCTAGACCACAGCAGCGAGGCTGGGCAGTGGTGACGACTAACAGCTCATCAGTATTGGAGACGGAGAGCACCTCATCAAAGGCTAAATCAACTAAACTGTCCCCCCGCAGATTAGAGCCACGAGTGGCCGAAGCCTCGAAGCAACGACTTAGGATAATCTTAACCTCACCAAAGCCTGAACTAATATGAAGAGAAAACACAAAAACTAACCGCAGATTGCGTCTAGACAGAGCCTTAAGCTACTCTGATGACTTATTCTAAGAACTTGCAGATGAGGGTATTGACATCATTAGTGTAGTTTAGAGAGACAATTACACACAAATAAAATGTATGCATATGTGTGCATTTTACTTATTTATACAAAAACATTAAAACTGCCTGCATGCTGCACTTTTTGCTCTTGAGATTGACAGTGAAAGTAAATGCACGCCATATAATAAAAGTTTACAGATTGTTGTGCAAAAGCATGTGGACAAAAGCTAGTTTTAAAAGGACATGAGTTTAACAGCGACACTCAAAAGCCAGCTTTGAGCACCCCGAGCAGTTCATTTTAAAGCCGTGTAGCACTGGTGGCAAAAAGAGATTGTGTCTTGTTTTTAATCCAGACTTTGGAGCAGCTATTAAAGATGTGCTTCAGGACCCCAAAGCTCTCTGATGTAGCTCACTTTCAGAACCACTGGAGCCTCATAAGTGATGGGGAACATGTTGAAATCAATTCTGAACTGAGCTGACCGTGAGGTGACTCGCTATAAAAGTCAACTGGTTTCAAATTGGAACAATTATCTACTTTGGGCTGGACCATTAATTTAATGGAACTGGCTGCATTATTCTTTTGTTTCTTTTGTTACATTCCTGTAAAATTTAGTGCCTTAAATCAAAAGAACGTAGGTAGGCAAGTTTCATGTTTCTTTATTTGAAAAGGTACAATGGACATAAAAAAACAAACAAACAAAAAAAACTAACAACCTTATATAAAACAAGGAGAGAGATGTAATGGGCTTTGTACAACATTTTAACAAAATTGGTACTTTCCATGACATAAGCTATTGCTGGCCAAACTATTAAGATAATTTTGTTGACAATGGGCCTCATAAACAATTTTTTTTTTCTCTTAAATTTGAAAAAAATATAAAAAACTTAAAAACCCCCAAACACAAATCAGTGTTTTATTTGTGATTTTATGTCTTAGGACCAACCACAAACCATAATAAGATACTTACCTTCAAACTATGAAGCTGAAAGGTACTCACGAAGTTTGTGGGTTCATAGAGGTCTCGGCCACTAGTAAATTGTGTTCAAACCCTTAAATATTTGAGAAAACATAGCTGATTCCCACAAAAAAATTATTCTCTCAAATGCTCAAACTATCAATTCTGTCTGTATGAACTTTTCAATTTGTTGAGTGAATCATGATAAAAAACATGTACATGTAAAAAATAATATTATACAAAAATTTGCCTGGTGAGAATAATGATATCACTGCACTGTCACACTACAATAGTACCTAAGACTTTAAGGAAACACATTGGCCTAAGAGCCATGTGGTATGCACAATATATGCAGGATTTGCCAGTGGTCGGAAGAGGTGGAATGAATATGTGCTTTCTTTAAACACTACATTCGTTTAGATGGACAGGGGAGCAGCTACAAAATAATAATTAGCTCGAAGGATAACTCCAGACTGCAGCATTCATTATGGCATGTGATGATAACACTACGTGTGATGAGAGGAGAAAAACAACATGCCTCCTTTGCATTTCCACCACTGCCTCAGTTGATGTTCCTGCATGATGAAAGCATCCCATAATCCCGCTGGAATGACAGTGGACAAAACATGGATAAGAGCTGGGAGGAAATTGCAGTACAAACAGCCTGATGAGTGCCAGAGACACGGCCCAATGAGTATGGTCTGATCTGTGTTTGCACAGGACCGAAGCATGCAGATTGAAGCTCAAAGCCTTTGTGTGTGTGTGTGTGTGTGTGTGCGCCGCATTGAGCAACAAGTTGAGGTTGGGCTAACAACAGTAAAGCGAGTGAGGCCAACAGGTGATTCAGGAGAAGGCTCTTCTGCAGAGATGGATTCCCATGGGATTTGTGGCCAGCCTTTTTTCCCGTTGCCTGTTTCCTCTCATAGATCCCAGAGGTGTGATCAGAATGACTTTAACTGAGATCTGTTGTGGATTATTGACAGGCAGAACACACAATAAACATCTCTTTTTTCACACGAATTGAGCAAGGCACAAGGTTTTGGATGATAATCTTTTCTTCCTCTCAGAAAGCGTCTAATTGCATTGGCTGGCAAGCCCACACAGAATGGTATGCAGTTATGAATGGTGTGTTTACGCAGGTTGTTTTTATGTGAAGTGTATGTTTGCTCTCATATTGCATATAATTTGCCCAATAACACTTGCATCTGCTATTAAGTTACCACAGAGTTACTTCAAGCAAAAAAACAAAAGGGATTAACTATTTGTGTTCTAGTTTGGACAGCAATGAAATATTAAAAACAACAACAAAAAGACGGCAGTTTTTCTGCTCTAGAAATTAAATTGTAGGTTTAGAAATGAAGAATTCGGCCTTTGTGGAGTGCAGACATCCCAAACATCTTGTTAAATTGCTGTTTTTTGAACTCTACATGTAACCAGCCATCCAGTGGCTACTCAAACTATCCCAGACGCCACAGACACAGATATTAAAAAGACATTCATGTCCCAAATCATTGTTAGAGCAGCAGTAATAGGTGCATAGTGTCTATTCCCATGCTCGCATTGTCCCTCCACACACAGCCATGGCTAAATCAGTGGCGCCACAGCCGCAGAAGCAGGTAGTAATAAGGCTCTGGATGGTGGCCCATAGATGTGTTAGCTGATGTGTTACTCAGAGGGCCCCTATGAAAAGACCCCAGGCGCCTATCCCAGTGCCTGTCTCCACAGCACTAAGCGACCATTAGACTGGATTTAAAGGGCAAGACATTTAGGCTGCTGTCATCTTGTGTCAGTCCACCACAGGGACCGCGCCGTGGTTAAACAGGCTCGTAAATAAACACCACACGCATACAGGCGGGGAGCTGGGCTGTGGTGCTGCTGCTGCTGGTGGTGGGGGAGCTGACCGCAGTTTTGGACCAAGGCTCCTCTCAACGCCCCTCTCCCCGCCCCCGCCAGCAGCTCCACGAGTTGCCAGACCTAACCTTCAGCTTCATCAGTCATCGACCAGACTGACGGCTCCCCACACAGTCGCTTTGTCCCCGTCTTGCTTTCTCTCCTCCACCTTTCTTTCTCTTACTCTCCCACACGCACACACACGCACACACACCTACACACACTCTGCATCTGCCTCACACTGTCCCCTGGCTCTGTTCAGAGGCAACACCACCACCGTGGTGGTGGCGACAGCAGTGATGGAAAAACTGAGGGCTTCTTTCTGAGCAGCCCTGGGGTCCCACCACCCCTCCCCTCCCCTCCCCTCTCCCCGCTCCTCACCCTCTGTCTCTCCCCTGTCTGTCTTCTTCTGGAGTTGGGACCACACAGATGTTCCAAACCACATCCAAGCAGTCTGGCTGTGATGAGCACATTTGCACATAGAGTGTAAGCTAACAATCTGCCAACAGCTAAAATGTGTCTGACTATGGCCTAGCACTAATCTTTGTCTAAGACAACGGCCACTGGAACTAAAATTGAAGCTACTTACGTAATTCTGGTAGACTTACTGGGAGACACACACATAATGGCAAATTATCACATGGAATATGGGATGAGCTGTTGCTCTGGAAACAGGGTGAACAACTTAATAGCTCTGGGTTGCCTGTTGAAGACTCTGGACTGTCAGCAGTAATGTTTTGATCGTCAAAAGTAAGACCAAGTATAACATTGTTTGCAGAAAGGCTTGCGTCTGAAGTCACTCGAGAAATGAATACGCTGGGTGAGAAAGCCACGGATTAAGAATGTATTACAGTCAGGAACAGCTTAAATGGGGTGATTGAGTCAAACTCCAGCGAATACAGAGGAATATAATAAGAGTTACTGAATGCCACGTCCTCTTTGAGTAATCAGCCATCTTTACCAGCCTCACAGACATCAATGCAAGTATGTCTCAGCCCCTGTCATTTAAAACAGCTACTGTTTTAATGCACCAAAAACTAGTCAAACCCCTCAATTACTCTTCATGTGAATACTGTGTGTGTGTGCGTGTGTGTGAGTGAGTGAGTGAGTGTGTGTGTGTGTGTGTGTGTGTGGTGCACATACTCATCTGAAGTCTGTGGTTTGGTATGGTTTGGCGGGTGTGGGAAAGTGTGGTTAGAGCTACACTCACACAAATAGCGGTTTTCAGTGTGAGCAGACAGTGAAATTCTCATTTTAAGACAACAACACAGTGTGTACCTCGAGGCTCGCCAATGGCCAAACCGCACAATGTTTAAATCATTTTGGCTTAATTGCTTTTTAACAAGGCTCCCTACTGCGTTGACATTATACATTAACACTGTGGGTGCTGAAAGCTCGCAGTCTGACAAGTCTGGCCACGTACAGCCGCGTCTGACTCAGAATAGCATGAGAGAGGCTTTTTTTTTTGCGAAAAACTCCATTATCTGCTGTTTATGAAATCAAAAACAATAAGCGCCGAAAAGGCCTCCAAAAAGCATTAAATTATATTTTTATGCTTCAAGAGCTATCAAAACCTTTTTTTTTTCAATAGCGGCTTCATGTCCCGTAATAATGTCTCCACTGTGTCTAATAGTCTGAGCTCTCATTGCAGACTTGCACTGCTGGCAGATATAAGATGAGATATGATCTGACCTTGTATCCAGTGATAGAGCGGCGCATGATACATGGTACAAACACAGGACTACCAGTCATAAACCCCTTCATTAGGAGAGCCAGACAGTGTGGAGCATGTATTTTACTCTACACCCAACATTTCGGATAGAATATAACCTTTGGGCGGGATGTCGTAGGACTGGGCTCTCTGAGCTGCACTGTGTGTGTGTGTGTGTGTGTGTTTGTGTGTAAGACCTGTCTGTCAGTTAAACCTTACTTAGGGTTTTGAGTACATTTCCAAAATAACAATGTGCAGCATAGAAATTATAAAGCACTCAAGATGTACAATATATAGTTATGGAAACCCTAAAAACATCTGAGATGACTTCTAAAATGGCATTAAGTCAGATGGCACACGCTTTGTGCACACGGCGGCCGACGAAGGTATAGAAATGTCAAAACAAAACATTCAGAGACATCCTAATATCCTCGAATTAGTTTGAAAGCAGGTCCCCAGATAGCTCCGGCTGCGGTCATCGGGCGCCTATTTTGGAGAGGCACAGTCTTAAATAGCTGCAGGAAATGAGGAGATGATGATGGACTTGGATCTACCCTCTGCATAAGCACCGCTCTCTGAAAATAGGAGTGATCTGTTGTCCTCTGCATGCCAGAAAGAAGGAAGAAAATAATCAGATTGAAAGAAATGTTAACTAATTAGGCAAGCAGGAGCAGCAACAAGTCATTGATGTAAACTGCATCAATGTGGCAATATTTACATAAGGAATACAATAAAAACTAATTCATTTAATCAATATGTTAGTACTATTTATTGGGCTGCCACAAAAAACAACAATAAAATATAAAGAATGGAAGAACATCAGCAACAAAAAAAAAAAAAGAAAAAGTTCAGCTCAGAGAGACAGAAACAGTTACTTTGTTATTAGTACTTTAAAGTTCATATTCTGGTCAAAGAGAATTATAAGCATTATCATTTACTGAAAGTCCTCACTTAATGAGTAGTAAACCCACACAAGATAAATAACCAGCCATGCTGCAGGGCCTCCAACGTCCAAAGAGAGTATGAGTCAAATATATTATCTTTAATTTCCACTCAGCCACTGCCACCTCTTAATAAGCAATTTGCATCACTTCATTTGCCCTCTCATCTCGCAGGCAGATGTGAGGCCACAGCTGTGAGTTTCAGGCGCCATCTTGTGGCCGTGTGTACACAATATCTGTGCTCAAGCTAAAAATGCATCATGAATGAGTTAAATAAATCCACAGCACTCAGAGCATTTTGGAGGCAAACATCAGATGATGTTTTCTTCAGTTTTTCATGGTTTCACTTTTTTTCCCCTGGTTTCACTCTGATGCAGAGTTTGAAAATAAATGTATTTATATGTAAATCTCTACATTAGTTAGTTAATTTTATTCTCTCAAATGCATAACAGGGCAAAAAGCTTTAAAATGACAGCCAGGCACTGATTTATGTAACAGTGACTAATGTATCTGGAAACAAATGACATCCCATTTCTAAGTCATCACAGTATTCATCACCTCTGTGCTACCACATTTTTTATAATGTGAAAATCAAATGTTGCACTGATACTGTCTGTATGACTGACAGCAGGGATGCACTGTGACTGAGAGATAATTAGCATTTCATAACTATGACATTCAATAGTATAACTTCACTCTCCATGAGGAGCAAATGCAGAAAATACAAGTGAATCCTTCAAAACGTTGGCAGAATAAAAAGAAAAAAGATATATATGTATGTATGTATGTGTATATATATATATATATATATATATATACACACACACACACACACACACACACACACATACATATACATACATACATACATAATACATATATAATGTGATGCAAGGTCTGCGTGGGAATGACTAGCAAGGAGTGATTTAATGCATCTTTGCTGCAAATACTTTTTTCCTTAGAAAAAATAAAGTCTAGCTCATGATGTTCTTGTCGGTCATTTATCATTTCTCAGGGTGTCTCTCTGTGGGATTACCAGTTTCGGATGCTTCCACTGGGCCACGCAGGGATTCCCAAAGTTATTCTCAGTTGGTTTCTCCCGCTATCTCTCCGATCCAAGTTTCGACTCTGCTGCGCTCCAGAGGAAATCTAATTAGTAGGCAGTGATGTGCTCAAATGTGAAGAAGTTGGGCTAAGCGCAATCTTAACAGGTGGCTGAGCTGCAGGGTAAAACTGAAAAAGGTGGGAGCCAAATTGATCACCAGCGAAATTAGTGGCTTCTGGGTGCCCCGAAGAGAATTTGCAGAATGTTTATGAATTGGACATAAGTGTGGTTAATCGAGTTCTGGCCGACGGGGAAGCTCTGATGAATTTAGCATCGATCAGGAAGGGCCAAAGCTCCTACAATACCATCACTTGTCAGCAGGATTAATGAACTATCGAGGGCTGCAACAACATCAGAGCTCGATAAGCGTCTCAGCTGTGTAAGTGATATAGAAAAGGGCACAAGAACAATACAGTACAGTATGTAACTTCATCTAATGGAGGATAACACATGCTCAGCTCTTTATCTTGATACAAGGCAACCAATCAATCTTAATGCTGTAAGCATCTTGTTGAAGGTATCCTTTGAAAAATGGAGGCTAGACCACCAGGATTCATTCCTTCAGTGGTGTTGAGCTTACATTAGGCGTTGTCCTCAGAGACTGTATATCACAAAATATGTTTAAATCAACCTTTAGGCTTAAATGGATATCTCTGTTCTACCAATGGCACTGCTGCACAGTGGTATAATAGAGCCCGTGGGCAATCCAATTCAACTGAGCCTCAATTTAGCTCTTATCCAATCCAAAGAACGATGTTGATATAAAAATCTGCACTCCATCACCCCTAATAGCCACGTCTTGTCCTTGCTTTCTACGCCGACACATCACCTGCCTCACAAAACACGGAAACAAAATAGACCTCTGTTATTGACCTATTAAACGTGCACATAAATTTGTAGCACTCCCCCCTCTGAGGCCTTCTGACCAGTCATTTTTTTAAGGAGAGGTGAGGTCCAAATTAAAGAGGAAAAGTTCTGGACTGAAAGTGGCGTCAGCTGATTACACAGCTATTAAAACACTGATGGAGCAGTCGTCACAGTGACTATTTCTGTTTCTGTGTGTAATGCCAACAAAATATTTTAGTGTTTCAACAACTTTGGCTCTCAACACCAGTGAAAGAGGAGCTGCAGGGAGGAAACATCACACCCTCGTTCATGGCAGGGGAGACGGGCATGAGTGAAAAAATGACCAGCTCGGCCATAAGAAAGGCAATGCTCCAGTTAGAGGAGTGGTTCTCATCACCTGTTGCAGATGTGTACCAACTGCTTGCAGTTTAATCGAAGAGTAAAGGGTGACTTTAAAAAAAAAATTATTTGACTTTTTAGAGTGCTGAAAGTCTGAAAACTATAAATATTATTTTGTGTGATATGTTTGGTCCATGTCCTCTTAATTGTTCTCAGATTCACCTTATGGGGGTCTCAGCTCATGTTGGTTGGATGCCGGAAAAAAACACTGATTTGCAATGACGTCATCCTCAACACACAGTCAACATTTATGAAACTCTTGCCTCTGAATCTACATGATACTTTTACATAGATTTTACAGATTTATAGAAGTTGTGCATTAATTACAGCATCCTGTGCTGTACCTGTGTGTGAGCAACCCAACCCCATAATCAGAAAAAACTACCAGCATGCACCTTATTTACCTTCAAAGAAAGTCCTTCACCTCACAGTTTTGCTGTTTATCAAAGAAATGACCCCTACACCAGATGGTGTGTTGGGCATAAACAGTATTGCACAGCACCCTCTAATGTGGCTCCGCTGTAATAACCAACCTGTGACCGGTCCGGTCTCCCCTGCAGAATTGAACTATTCCCATCTGTTCCCGTGCTGGCTGCGGGGCAAACCTGATCTAGTTTAATGAGTAAAAAGCCAGAGTTCACTGAATAACAAAAATAATGACGCACCGGATGCATGGCAAGAGCTGTAATTTCAGCAGCAGCCACGGTGTGTGAAAATACACAACTGAGCGCCTCTGTATTTGTGCTCTGGATTATAAAATGTATGGTAATATAACTCCCCCCCCCACGTCCCTTCAGCTGTATTCACATCCTCAACCGAGTTTGCAAAAGTAAATAAATGTGCGACCTGTAATTTTAAGATTGAAGTCATGAAATGAATTGTTTTATTTTGGAGTTGGGTTTTTCGGAGGAAACCAAGACTCCTGCCCTCCAGGTCTGAGCATGCAATAAGCAATGGTGACGGATAGGTATTATGAGGAGTTCCTCCTGCCTCCGTTGGGGATTTGTGATAATCTCCTTTAGAATGAGTCATGGGTAGATTACCATATTGCCTGCTGTAGGCCAGGATATCCTATATAGGCTATGCTAATAGGTGAAACTCAGGAGGCTCGCTGGTGGACTTGGAATGAAAACAGTTCTTACCTGTACCTGGGAAACGCGTTCCTGAAAGGGTGGAAATGGTATTAATGTATTAGCCACTCCTCCTGTGCACACAGAGACTCTAATCTGCATGCTTGTGTTATGGCTTCAGCTATCAAACATCTCTTTACACATTTATGACATGCAGTATTTGCATGTGATAAAAGTGTGGCTGCTGTGTTTGCTTTTTCACACGCAGACAAGAGTAAAGATCAACAAACACGGGCGCACAAATCAAACAGTCATCTTCATACTGTCCTTGCTAATAATGCAAAGAGCTTGGCGTCTTTATGATGAGTTATTCCTCCTATACAGTGTTTGCTTCATTTCCAGGGCTTTTGAATCACCAATATTTGTCATATGCCAAAAAAGCAAAACATTATATGTGGATTATGTTTTTAAACATCGGTGAACATTGGCATGTTTCTGAGTAATGCTCTTTGCAATAGCATCATAACTACATAAGACTACATTGTTTTTACCCTTATATTGAGTAAAATTTCCAGAACCCAGTTCCTGTGACATCAAATGCAATAAGATGACATGAGAAATGTGTTCATACAATGCCAGCAGGGAATCATTAGTCTACGGGGGAAACACTTATCAGACTACTGACACTTGTGTATTTGAAAAAGGAAAATGTCTGAATCCCAATTCCTATTGAGTTTATGTTCCTTTTTTACATTCACTATGAATATTTGATTACAAGGTGATTGAATATTGATGCATCTCTGTGAAGTTGCTTCCACTTCTTCCTCCTGTCAAATTGAATGTTAACATATCAGGAGCTATGTGGCTCTATCTGCTGCAGAGGTACTATATCCTCAGCAAGCCAATGAATTTGTTCACTTGTTAGAGAGGCGCCAGGCATATCTGAATGCATGCATGAGATTGTTGCACTGATTAAACTAAGGGCCAGGAACAGGGCCTCAATAGGCCAATTAGAATAAGCAAACTGTCACAAGCTAGCACAGAGACAGAGCATGACCCTGTAACATTGTTTGGTACATACACTGCACCCCCCGGTGTATGAATAATCACCTTTCATAAAACCTTTAGAGATTTATGAATCTCTGAAGCACAGCAGTATTTCTGTGTCATGATTTACATCCACAGGTCTATTACAGAATTACTACTGCAGGAAATGACTTCACATAAACACAAACTGTGGCAGAACCTGTTTTGGAGGATGTATAAATACATTCAAATGAACCTGAGGTGACGATTATATGATACAGGGCCACCACAGAAATACTGCCACTTCTGTGATCAGTTCATAAAAGTCTATTTCTACACATCTGGATTGAAACCTGGATCATACATACACAAAAACCGAGGGTGTAGTGCCATTTTTAATGTTAATCTACACCCAATGAAACAATGAGTTATATAATTTGATAAAGGTTGGTGAAGTAGTTTGAGGTTAAAGTGTCCAACTTGACACTATTGAAAATGAAAAATAATGCAACTTGGGTAAGGTAATTTAAGCCGACTGTTAACTGTTTTCAAGATAACTTCCAGTATCTGACTGAAGACACAGCGGCAGGCAACATAATATAAAACAATATCATTTTGTCCCACTGCTATAAGGACAGACTGGGAGATGGATTATGTTTGTGCAGCCTTGTATCTCAACTACCAAGTTTATATAATCTAGGATGACTTTGAATGCTATTGTTTGTTGAAGCAATCAGCTTCAGTGTACATCCCACTTAAATATATTTTTGCCATGTTTGGCATTGAGAAAATGTTAGTGTACCAGAATCTGAAATTGTCTCATCTTGCTGAGTGGCTCATGCAGGTTTGTGCCGGCTGGAGAAAAGACTGGATACTTATGTCTATAAGCTTAATGTCTTCCCAGCAATTTTAAAATCTGATTTTAAGCTTTATCTTATATTAGGTTCAGATTGATTTGATTTCACATCAATGTCCCTTTTCAAGACTTTGTTATGACTGAGGTTTTCTGTAGATCACAGCAAATTAGATCTTTGCAGTGTTGCCTGATGATCACATTTTCCCTCTAATTTCTTGCCTATGCAAAACCTTTGTTATGACAGGTAACCTTACTTTAGAAACTTTAGAAATTTTCTGCAAGTGTGCAGACAGTCTTGTTTTATAAACATTAAATGCAAATGGCATTTAAATCCCATTTGACAGAACTTGGATTGTGGGTTCCCTCAAGCCAAATTCATTACCACAGGGATATGTCCATTCTTAATGCTGTAATTGAATCTACTAAGTGAAATGATCAGGGTGACGAGTTAAAAAAGGCCTGGGACATAATCCTGTGACAGACCGAAATGCTCAGTGGAATCACTTCCATTATTCGTTGGGGCAGCAGTAATCCAATCATCAGGAGAGTATTCTAAAAAGAGATTGGTGAAGTGTGTCCTTGTGTTTGAGAAGATGAGGGCACGGATGCATTTCATTTCTTGCACTAATTATTTTTCTTTCTGGTTAAGGGTTTTTGGAATATGCTCTCTACGTACAACATAAGTTTTATAAGAAAACTGCCAAAAGCATCACAAGATATTGAGGCCTATCTGCTCTGAGCGGGGTTTGTACAGGTGAGAGTGGATGCAGAGTGAAGCAGGGCGCTCATGATCGACAGCGAACACCAGAGGACCTTGTCTTTTCTGTGCAGATCCAAAAATGAATCCACACCAAGACGTTGCATTGAAAAAGACACGACTGATAATTAAAACAGGCTGATCATCATGCTGTTTTTGCAGGTCTTGCTTCTATATTTCTTGTCTTTTTTTCCATCAGCATTGTGCATAGGTTTGTTTTCATCCTTCAGGACACCGGGCTTGTTGTGGTGCGAACAAGGTTCCCTCCTGACCTATTTTCTGAGCAGCTTTTCAAGTGACTTCACTCTGGCATTCAGCTCCTGCTCCTCTTTAAACCTCAGTCTCCAAAGGACTCTATGAACTTGATTGGCATTCTCCCGGTTTGATTGACTGCAGGACACTTTTTGTAAATGTCACTCTGGATGTGTTAGAAGTGTCAGTCTGATAAAACAAGAAACAAATGAAGAGATTGTGCATTCTGCCTTTTTGGTTACAATCACTGCCATCTTTTACCACACGTTTTTTCCCCCCTACTTTCTTCTTCTTTCGCAGTTTGTGTTGACAGGTGAGAAAGTGGGCTCAAGAAGACTGTCAGTTTCTCAGACTTCCCGGCATACTTCCCACTGCTTTTGAGAGATACAGTAGCTATCCATATCCCCATGTTTGGTGACCTGTCATTGCTCTTCTTTCGAGTGAAAGCCCACTGCAGAGAGAAGGCCTCAATTTGACAGACCTCTCTCTGCAGACATTGTATTTTTATGAGCTCACTGCTGAGTTCTGCCGCTGTGTGCTGCCTTATATTCAGCTTTCATCCCCATTATGCAATTCAAGGACTGTATCTTTAAACCCCCAAACATCCTTCACATTGTCATAAAGACACACAATGATGTACTTTATTATTTCCAAAACTGTGAGCTGCTATTAATATTATTCATGCTGCTAAAGTACCTTGATGTGGCGGATAAGGTGAAGCAGTCTCCAAATATGTTTCACAATACACATTAAAATAGGTTAGAACTTTATTGTTGACTCTGGTACATTTTTTGGTAGTCCTCTTACCCCCCTGTGTGGGGTCGTGATGTGTCAGTTAATAAATTATCTGCATCGTGTAAAGGGGTTGAAAATGCCACATTTTGTAGTTACAAGAGTCCACATAAAAACACTATGATCATAGTGTCATATTTTGTTGTTGAAATACAGTGATGACAGTCATGTGGGTATTATGTCTTTAATGTCATATGTTAGATTCTCCATCTCTGTTAGATACAAAATAGACAAAAATAATTTTATATATTTTTCAGAAATTTTCAAAAACATTGTCAAGTGATCACAACATAAAATAATCAATGACAATCTTAATTATTTGCAAGTAAAATGCTATTAGCAAAATAAGTTTCTTTTTACTTTATCAGACTATATAATCACAATTTTCTTCATATGTTCACCATGATTTCTCTGTAAATATCTTTAACATCATAGTGAAATGAATGACAATCTCTTTGTGATCTGTTTTGGGATAAAAAAAAAACAAACAACCACAAAACTGAAGCCGAGAAAAGAAAGCAAAACATGGAATTGTGGATTAAAAGAGGACGATCTCCTGTGCTGAATGACAACTTAAATTACAGTCAAGCACCTTTCACATAAAATTTGAGATTTCTTTGAGGCACTCATTGCCTTGAAGCTCTGTGTTCCCATCAGTAATAGCCCTGTCCGTGATAAATGCTTGGTGCAAGTAAGCTTTAATATACTATGGTTAAATAAAATATGACTAAAAGTGCAATCACTGGTCGTGGACAGTGATCGGAGCTTGTCCAGTCGAGGCACACAATCATTTTTTTTTTTTTATGATAATTTTCTAAACAAAAGCAACATGATAAAGAGAGGAACCTAACAAAAAGGAAATTAATTTTCTGCATGGCCAGTCAGAGTTTTGTCATTGGTATGTGCAGGCTATTCCAGGGTCCCATCCATAACTCTTCCTCGTCTGATAATGTGTGGTCACTGTGGGACTCCAGTGTCTCCCTACTGTCCTTGTGGTTGTCAACAGAAGTCTCATGCTCCTCATTGACACACGGGCCACTGCTGTTCCTGTCAATCAAGGTCTTGGCAATATTGGTTTTGGACCCAAAGCTTCTAAGATCTGTGATGGTGGATCCCAGGGAGCCACAGGAGGACCGGGTGTTGAGGTTGACGTCCACGTTGGAGGGAACACACGTACCTGTTCCGTTTTCGGTGTTGTTTCCCGTGCCCTCAATGCTAATAATGGGAGGGGGTTCTTCATGAGTGACACCCAATTTGTCTAGTTTTTTAAAATGCTTACCCAGCCGGCACGGAGAGCCCACCTTCAGGTTGTTCGGGTGGGGTGGCCGCCTGGTTCGGACGATAGTGCCATTCTGTGCAAGGTAGATGTTCCCGTTGATGTTGCTGTGGCTGTTGGGGAGTCGGTTCCGCTGAGTCTCTGTGGTGCTCTCTTCTCCTGTAGAGCTCGTCTCATTATCCCGATCTACCACCAGCTTAATCCGCTTCTTTTTCCCAGGCTGAGGAGGAGAAAAGTGGTACTGGTCAATGCATAATTTTCTTTCTTCTCCCAAAAAGGTACAGTACATGCAGATGTTTATTTTAGAAATAACAAAAAGCAAACACAAATACAGCAGATAGCTGAGTGAATGAGGTGTTGAAATTCTCACCATAATTCACTCCTTTGTTCCAGGAAAAATATCAGAAAATAGAAAAACCCTCTATCTAAGGTTCTGGGTAAGAAGTGAATTTATGGTGAGAAATCCTAGTTTTCTATGGAAAACAGAAATAGTCTATATCTGATCTTTTCAAAATCACACAAAAACATTTGGTCAAGACAGACTATCTTTGCAACATGCAAAACCTCAAAGCAGTAACAAGAGCATCAGATTATACAAAAAGAAGAAAGTAAAAAAACACACTCAGAAAACATCAAAGGGAGGAATAAGTCAAAGGCGTAGGAAAGAGAGCAAAACTCTGATATTTTGCAGCAGGAAACCACCAAAGTTTTTTCCTTCCTAAGGGAAAATGAGAAAAAAGTGGACGTTTGAAACACTCTGTAGTGGAAAGCAATATTTCTTCACTCCCATGCAAGGGTAATTGATTTTATTCACTCTTACTTCGCAGTGGACAATATATCTCTCTAGAAGGCAGTGGAGTTTCCTCCAGACTCTGAATCAGCAGCTGACGTCTCTTCTGTTTCTCCCGAGTCCTTTGACGCACTGCCGGTCTCTGATCTGGAGCCGCTGACTGAAGATTTGTCAGAGGAGATGGCGTCCTCGTCCACCTCAGTGATGGGGGACAGTCCTGCATATGTCTCTACGGAGGTGTCACCGATGCTTCTGACCTCGGACCTGTATGGGGGACTAGTGTAAGGGGCAGAGGGCCCGGGGTCTCCAGACGCCACACTGGACCTCCTAGACGACAAGTCATCGCTAAGCACGCTGGCTGAATCTTGGCTCTCGTCAGCTGTCTCAGATTCTTCCTCCTCACTCTCCTCTGTGATTGTAGCCTCAGATCCGCGGCTCAGGGTGGACGTTCGGGAACGCCGGCTGCCACTGGTGGACCGAGAGCCAGCTGAACTCTCCTCGCTGCCCAGGGAACTCTGGTCTGTCATCTGACTGCGGGATGAAGACCCCCCACCAGAATCTGACGCTGACATTTTCCTCTGGCTAGACCCACGGGACGAAGGTCCTTCACTGACCGACCTATAATTACACCCTGACTCTGCCTCGCTGGCTGTCCCTGACCCAGACTCTGCCTCGCTGGCAGTCCCTGTCCCTGACTCGGCCTCACTGAGTTCTTCACTTGACTTTTCTGAGGTTACTGCACTTCCAGATGATCTGGTTCTCTGTGACGACCTAACACTTGAGCCAGATAAAGATGCAGCACTGCTAGCACTACCACTGCCACTCTCACTTTCACTTCCTCTGGTACCACTCTCGCTCCCACTCACGTCTGAAGCGCTGCTCCCCTTGCTGGCCTCGGTAGCTGAAGATCTCATAGAGGAACGGGCAGAAGACCCACTTTCTCTCGTGCTTCCCGAAACCTCTTCCTCCTCAGACTCTTCATCAGAGTCTCTCTCTGTTCCTGAGCTCTTCTCTGTGCCTGTTTCCTTCTCCGTTGCCGTGCCAGTTCCTGATTCGGTTTCTTTCTCCAATTCAGACTCTTTCTCAGACTCTGACTCTTTCTCTGACTCGGACTCTCTCTCTGTCTCAGATTCTTTCTCACTAACAGATTCCTTCTCACTTTCTTCTGCTTCAGATTTGGACTTGCTTTCCTCATCAGAATCTCCCGGCTCTTCATCAGGCTCTTCCTCTGAGTCCACAGTACTTTCATTGGCATCGTCCCGGTCTAAATCTACTTTAAGATAATCTCTGTCAACACTGCTTTTCTCAGAGGATTCTTCATCAGAGCCTTTCTCCTTGCTGCTCCCACTTGCACCTGCTTCTGGCTCACTTTCTGTCACACTAATGGACACTTTAGACTTCTTTTCATCCTCGCTTGTTGCTTGTGAGGCCTCCTCGTCCTTCTCACTGCCAGTGGCGGAGCCACGACTCACGCTACTCTGTGACTTCCTCCGGATCTGCAACTTGTTGCCCAAGTTGATTTTCTTCAAAACTTTGCCAAGCCGACTGCGGGTCTCAGACTTGCTGTCGATTGGTCCCATAAGTGCTGGTCCGTCAGTCAAACTCTCTTGGCTGTCAATACGGCGGGCTGACATCAGTTTGGCATAGTCCTTGTCCTTTTTCCCGGCACCAAACATCTTGAACATCTTGGCTTTCTTCCATGGAGATGGGCCAGAAGGACCAGCATCAGATGGCTGCTCTCCCTTGCTGGCCGCCAGGAGTTTGCTTAGTTTCATGACAGACTTCAGTTTCTTGGCAGCCTTAGAAGGCTCCTCTGCTGGCTCAGCTTGTTCGATTTCATCCTCTGGCAGCACATCCCTAAATGCAACTCTCTTGGGTGCACCTCTACCCCGCATGCCACCACGGCCTCTGCCTCTGCCCCGGCCCTAAGACAGTCATATCTAATTTAGAAACCTTTTGTGATGACAGTGTTGGAATAGTACATTAAAGTTATACTGCTGTTACAATAACACATTGGCGTCATTATTATTACTATGGCAATAATTAACAATCTTGATGTCACCGCTGAGAATATGAAATTCACATTTAAGAAAAGATGTTACCTCAGGGCCATGAGGACTGTAGTAATACCCATCATCCTCCATGATCACCTCTCCATACTCATCATACATGGGAGTTATCAGCCTCCTCCGACTGCCATACTGAGGAAGGTCATACCTGAGAAATAGATTTAAAATTATACAGTGTTTACCATTACTGTAGCTTGTCTTTACCATTTGCTTATACTTTTAATGATTCCTAAAGTATGGCATTAGCAATTATGAGTTAATTATTAGTTTATAAAAATGTAGATATCCACTTGTTGTATGATAAAAAGCCATAAACAGATTATTACTTACTTACTTACTTAAAAAGTCATACCCTCTGTATCATGTTAGGCATTTTTATTTAACACAGCGGTTCTATTAATGTTATTGCCAGAGTCACAAAATGTCTTATGGCCTTATGTCCACTATCATGTCAGGGTGGGCCCATTCATTACTGCATTTCATCTTTATTTTGTGTAGATTTGTCAATATCTCTGATTAGATAGGCATTAATTGCTGTGGTGATTTGCTCCTCTTCCTATAAATCACTTTGCAAGTTCATAGAGATGTAAGGGAATGAAAAAAAAAAAAACTTGCAGGGCCTAAAAGAGCTATTCTGAAAATAAATATTGTGAAATGCATATTTGCCCATGTTTATCAAGAGGGTTTAATCAATTATTAGAACATAAAAACATGCTAAGTTTGGAACATGTGGTATGACAAATAATGCCTAAAGATCCATTAAAACACTTAAAACCAGATTACATGATTGTTTTCCAGTCTGCTGTTTTATTATTTTTTAATTTAAGAGCATGTTTGGCCACACGTTGTTCATTAGGGGAGTGATAAACGAGTCTCTCTATCCAACTTACACCCAAGATATCAGAATGCACAGTTTTATTATTTCAACAATTGTCATTAAAATGCAAGAAAAGGAAGAAGATGTTGATTGTTCCATTATTTGGTATTTCATTTTTAATGGTCATGTGTACAGAGCATGACCTGCATTAATCCAGTGGAAGGCCTCAGTTAGCTTGGATCACTGATATTGAACATGTGAATTATTGTTCTTACTTTTCAATACTGAATCAGAGGGGAGCCTAAAGGAAAGAGGCCAATGATAATTTGTGTCAATGCCACCTTCTGAACATGTGAGGGCGGCTCTGAGGACCACACGGTCTGCTTGACCTTGGTTAAAGCGAGGCCGTCATAGTGATGGTACACTCATTGACAATACCCGCTTTTACAATGAACCTTGTGACATACCATTAAAATATAATTACAGCTTGTTGCAAATGAAGTCCAGTGTGATTCACACCCAATGAGCAACAGCTGAGGTAATTAGAGTTGGTAAAGATGACAGGTAGGTCGGCGAGTAACCACAGAGGCAATTACAACACTTAATTTCAATATGGACAGTTTCTAACATTTGTCAGATTTCCATTCAGCAATTTAAGCCTGCAAGGTGCAAAAGCTTGCCCCCCGGTTTGATAAACTTGCAGCATAATTCCCCAGAGTGGTGCAAGTCACCTGCTACAGAGCGGGTGCCTTTAATGAATAACAATTTCTCAGCAGCTGTTACAGCTTTGAGTTCCATGTTTTCCTTTTTTAGACCATATGGGCAATGTACAAGGCAAGCCAAAACACCCTCTATCCATTAAACCATGAAAAACCACTTTCACACTCTTAGGTGCCCGAGTCAGGGCCGCATAATTGATCTCATTTAATGGGAGTAGAGGGGGTAAATGCTTGGATGGCACAAGCAGCTGAAGGAGCAGCAAAAGTTGTGCTCATCATTTTATTTTGAACTTCTTTAAAATGGTGTCTCCTCCCCCAGGGACATAAGCATTTGGAGCTAGAAGGCAAGGTCATGATAAACAAGTCCTAACGATGTAATATTTTTTGACTTTAAATGAACCGACGGAGAGAGATCATTTCCATGGATTAGAGTCAAACTGACGAGAGATGAGACGGTCAATAGGCTGCATGCTCACCCTTGGTCATAATTATAGTAGTCCTGTGTGTAGTAGTCCTGGCCTGGGTCAATACCTGACTCCATGGAGAGTTCCTGCATTTCAGAGAGGCAGAGAGAGAAATTACTCAGCACTTCTCGGTGAAAGACAGAGGAAGAAGAGCAGCAGCAGCATATAGTATGGCAGAATGACTACAATCCCTGTGAATTAAGAAAAGCAGGAGTGTTTCTACCTCAGGTCTCAGAAGAGAAGGCCTCAGCAGTTGCTGTTGCTGCCAAATATTAGTACAGAAGAAGGGTAAGGTAATGAAAGGAAGGGATGGTCAGGAGAGACACAAACATTTCAGATTTAAAAGGCAGAAAATGCAGATCTCTCGTGTTTATTGCTAAGTGCATGTTAAAGACTCTGGAGGGTTGAGGTGAAAAGACTGATAAAATATTGATGGAAACAAAGCAAGAAAAAAGATGAAAGACATTAACAGAGCAATGGAAAAGTAAGAAGTTGTAGCAAAAAACAGCCTGTATGTTGGATGTTGACAGTCGAAGATTACTTGAAGGTGACAAAAATGTCAAACATCGTCAGGGTCGCTTTGTTTGGTCCCTGATTATGTTTTTTTTTCTCCCCAGCAGAAGGGGAAAAACTCATCCAAATGCTTATCTGCTATTTGACAAGAACATTGGTGAATACAACAGACTTCCGAATCCAACCTAAACTGTAATGTCAGTGTCAGAAGTCCTATCGCTGGGATCTCATCTTAATCTCATTCAGTGTTTTCCATCAAGTGAGTTGTAGATAAGAATAATAGGATATAAGCTGCCTCAAGCTGCCTTGAGAGTGACAAAATGTCTCGGCACAACAATAAGATAAAAATACATCACAACAGGAATGCTTACCTGTCTTCCGATGCCTCGCCTGCTGTGTGCCGCAGAAGGAAGGAAATAAGACAAATAATGAATATGGATTGACAGCAACATTTCAAGTGCTTTCAGATAAATGAAATGTTAAGCCTACAGGACGAGCATGTCTACATTCTGCTGACCGGTGAGGAAACCGCAGCTTTACTTACTGTGCATTTTCATGTGTTCAATTGCAGATATTGTTCAGTTTTTAAAAGGGTGCCTAGGGCCACAATGTTATCATGCTGGTGTTGGCTGTTTTTTTCCCGCCGTTATCTCATCCAAACAGGGAGGGGAATAAAAAATACAATAAATGCAAATATCAAACGGGCCAGGAAGATTGGAATTGGAAAAAAAAAAAAGTCAATGTTTATACATATCTAGATCATCTCATAGCAGATAGGAAAACGACATTGTGATTCAGGAAGGAATTACTGACTCAAAGAAAGTTAATAAAATTGTCTTTGGTTATCACGTCATAATGTGCCATTCTCTTTCAACAGACGGCGGTGATTTTTCAGTAAAGTGAAGCACGTAAATTGTAGGAAACACATAAAACACAACTCAGAGCGTCTCGCGAGGAGAATAGTGCGTTCATCCTGCTTTTGGTACAAGTCAATGAGAAACGGCGAGTATTGGAGCAGCTCGACTGAAACCTCCAGGTTCACAAGCGTACAACTGTAACCTGTCCGGGCCCATAAATAATGACGACTTTCACACTCAGATATATGGCCAAGCAATGATGTGAGCTTCCTCTGGAGAGCTGTAATCTGTTATTATGGGCCACAACCAGGGGACAGGACAGAGCCATATGGCCACACCTCCCAGGCAGAGTGGATGATGGGAGTGGGATCTGATGGATGACCTGTTGGCTTGGCTGCTGGCTACTGCTGCTTCATGCAACATCATCAAGAAAAATGGCCCAGTGGACGGCAGCCACAGGAAGTTCGCACAAGAGGGAGACTTTGGGGAAGATGGGGTGATAATGTTGAAAAAGAGGAGAGAGATGTCAGCTCAGAATTATAGCAAAACTTAAAAACCTAGAGTATGATATCTATCAGGGTAAGGTGAGCTTGGCTTCACAAATAACTGTCTCCTTTTTTTTTTCATTTGATATTTCTTTGTAGAAAATAAAAAACAAAAAAGGCTCTTATTGTTCTGCTGCAACATTAATCAACAAAACAAAGTTACTCAATCCACTGCAGCAGAGATTAGTCAAAGAAATAGTCTGACGTTATGAGAGATATGCTTATCCTTGGATAAGAAGATTGATATTCTTATGTGTGATTAGTAAATATGAAGCAGCAGTCAGCAGATGGTTAACTTATCTTAACATAAAGCCAGGAAACAAGGAGAAACAGCTAGCACGGCTCCATCATAAGGAAGTAAAATACACCTACCAGCACCACTAAGGCTCACTAATTAACATGTTATATCTATTTTTAATCAATGCATCAACAAAGTGTGAAAATAGGATGCTGTGGTTTAATGATGGGTTTTGTCCTGGACTATTTATTTGCCGGTCATACGTTCCTGTAAGAGAAGAAAGAGCTATTACAGTTTAATTTTCTTATATCAATTAAACAAACATAATGTGTTAGATCATGAGCTTTTAGAAGTGTAGATAGGCAGATTTAGTTTCCTTTGGACAGAGCAAGGCTATCCGTTTCCCAGCCTTTGTGCTAACCTAATCTAACCAGCTGCCGGCTAAAGCTTCATATTTACCACATGGATGTGAGAGTGTTTTCGATCAAACTCACAAAGGCGAAATGATCATGTTATTCCTGCATGAAAAACATAATCGAGTACATGCTTTAGAAGCAGGTGGATGATTTCACACAGCAATATATACTTTATACTTCTCTTAGAAAATTGATCTGGAAATAAATTTTAGAACTACTTAATAATTTAAATTTGTCAAACATTTGAAGAGTTTTGCTTGCGTTTTACACATTACTCCACTGAACACAAAACAGTTTGATAAAAACTGAGTAAAAAAATGAAAAGAAAGAACTACATCAATTAAGGCTTTCTGCTCTTTGGGTTGAAAAAAACAGCATGTGAGCTGCTAGGCTTTTTTACAAAAGAGATTACCCCATGTAGTGAACATGGAATGCAGAACTAGCAGGCCTTCGATCTGCCCATCACGTGAACGTGTGATGAATCAAACATTGCATTGCTCTTGTAGGGAGGTATGCTAGACCATTTGCCTTAGTGCACAGAGGGTAAAACAAACACATGAAGGGTATGTGGGAGAAAGGCAGAGAGGAGTGGAAGTTAAAAAACCCTGAGCATGGAAAAAAAAAAAGGGAAGTGGGAGAGGGGACAGAGGCAGCATTACAATGAGAGTAAAGAAGGTAACAGAGTCTCCCGAGAACCACGAGAAAAGATTAACAAGGAGAGGCCAAGGATTGGAAAGTATTAGAACCAGCTAACTACGGGGGTAGAGGAAAGAAACACTGACAAATGGGACAGACAGAAGGTCAGAAGGATGGAAAAGGAAAGGAGACGGTAACAGTAGTTGACAGTCCCACAGGCAGCGGCCCTGGTTAACGATTGATTGGTTCTCTAATTAGCCTTTTCCAGTGTGCAGCCAAACATCACAGCGACCACTTTATCATGCTGGGAGGATCTCTGCAGACATGTGAATAGACAGGTCCCCCAGAGGTTGGCTCTCTTCATTCAGCATGAGCCTGCAGGGGAACCCATTCAATGTATTTTTATAGCTGATGCTTCAACCAACATAAAAAGATGTTTTCACTTTGAGGTGCCCGGCCCTGTCACATCTCCAGTCAACCATATAACATCTAAGTGAAAGGACTGCCTGAATATAATATCCACTAGGCGTCATTTAAATTAATGTTGGTTTCAGTGTATAATTGTTCCTATTTGTTTATGGGCATAATCAATATTTTTTTGCTCACTTTCATTCATCACTGTATGTAGTTCCTGCTTAATACATGTAATATAATGTAATTATTGGTACAGTAATATAGTAATTTTATGTGAGCTTAAGCCACTGCAACAACTCTCTGAATATGTTTCATCAACAACTATGTGATCATCCTTCCTGAATACTTTAAAGCTTATTTCACAGAATTTGCATACCTTTGGGAAAATCTTAACAGTTATGGAAATTTTCCCTCATTTGAAAAAACATCTAACATTAGAATTTTTTCCTTTGCCTAATTTGGATTCTGCATGAAGCGACAGCATCCTAAGTTTTCATGCTCTTATCTTTGTAAAGAAGTAAAAGGACAATTTCAAAATCAGCAAAATGCAGCCAGGAAATGGTTTAAGAAACACACCCCAGGGTCATGGAATTTATGCATTTTGGTGTTTAGTATGATTTAATTAGAGCAGCGTTGATTATGAAATGTTAAAGATTATGAACTAAAATAACACACTTTTAACATGATGAACAGACTAATCTGTTAACTCTGGGGTATACTTAATATTATCACAGACCTTACAGCAGTTCAGGTAATTAAAACATGCAAATGAAGTGAGCCAAACTGAAAGTGTATATTCAAGCCTCTTTTTATGTTCTAATGCAAGCCTGTAAGCATACTGTACAGTCATCGTGGCAAAGCAGAGTACATGTCTTGGCAGGTGACACTAAAATTAGATTAAAATTAGAAGAATCGAGTAAAAAAGCATTTAGTCTCTGAAAAACACACGCGAGCGAAATTCTTTGACCTGGCTAAAGCGTATAGAAAATACTGCCAACTGTGCAAAAAATAGAAAGTATTTAGAAACAACAGAAAAACAGGCATGGAAATGTGTAAATGGAGATAATGAGAGAGTGGAAACAAAGAGAAAAAGTCAGAACATTGTGGATTGAGAGGAAAAGTGTTCACTGAGCTCAGCAGTGTTTGGGCTGTTTGAGTTCAACTGGCTTGTCGGCTGAACCTCTGCTGCCGCGTTCAGTTGACTCGATCCGTTTTCACTACAGTTCAAACTTGCTGAGTTGATTTGATTTGTTGAGTCTGTTGTTTTTGGCATGCTCTGCTCATCGCAGGGATCAGCGCTTTGCAGTTTATTAGCACCCTCTGATTCCTCAGTCACTTGTGGTTTCTTGTTAAACTTGGGCACCTTGCAGTTTTTGTCTACTTGGCTATAGAGGTTGGCAACAGACCTCTCTATGTCGGCGAGATTCTGGATGTTTTTCAGGATCCCTTTCAGCTCCTTCTTCTTTCCGATGTCAGTTTGTGACGGGTCGGCAGGGGGCGGGAGTTTCCGCTCTGAAACAGGGCGAAGCGAGGACACGGGCGGCAAAGAGGTTGGAACAAACTGGATGTTTGGACGCGACTGATCGCTAGCGGGTGAAGGAGGTGGAGGAAGAGGCGGTGGAGGTGGGGGAGCGAGCCGTTTATTAGTGACAGGAGAGCATTGAGGGATGAGTGAAGGTTTCTGAAGGTTGGAGGGTGAAGGTGGAGGAGAAGGTGAAATAGAGGGAGGAGATGTGGGCGGGGGAGGGGGATGTGGCTGCTGTGGTGGAGGAGGTGGCGGCGGATTCTCTGGTGGGTCTGGTATGATCTCCACAGTGATCTGACAAGGCTGAACTGTCATGTAGCTGGAGATGCTGGAGCTGAACTTCCTGAGGACAGGTGGTGTTGGTCTCTGGCTAGACAGGGTCCATGACTCTTCTCCCTCCGTAAAGATAATGCTGGGGGGCACATCTCTTCCTACAGATGTGGGGCTGTAAGGGTAATCCATGATGGAGAGCAGGGTTTCTGAGGTCAGCTCTAGCACGTCATTGCTGTCTCTATCCCTGACAAGGATAGAAGAGAGGGAGCCGAGGGAGTCTCTGTTTTGCTTGAGGGGTCGTTCCTGGAGGGCCTGTTGCTCAAACTGCCTGGCCTGCTCACGGACTGACAACTTGGTCTCTGTGCTGCCACTCAGGCGAAGCGTGCCCGAACTCTCCGGCCTTTGCCCGCCTCTCATGGCTGCCTGGAGTATCTGCAGCTCCCAATCGTGTGGGTCCATGAGAGCTTGCCTCTTTGGCACCTCGTGAGCATGCAGCTGACCGTGAATGCGAGCAGGCATCGTCCACGCACACCCTGACCCTGGAGAGTGGGAGGGAGAGAAGGAGAATCGCTTTCCATATGGACTCTCCCCCCATGCATAGGCATCAGGGCTGCTGAGGGGACTGTTGTCACGGTAGACAGGGTTGTGAGTGGTGAGCGGGTTGCAGTCAGAGAGGAAGGTCACGTTGCTCTCTGACTTGGGCAAGTTGACGTGCAATGCTCCGTTGCTGCGGGCTGCAATGGTGCGACAGGCAAAGGTGCTAAAAATCCTCTGGTGGTCGGCCTCCTCAATGACAGACTTTTTAGCCCTGCCCCAGTAAAAGGTGAGGGTGAAGAAGGAGAAGAAAAGACTTGAAACAGGTGAAGATTGATGATCAAAGGGCGAGCGTAGCAAAGAAAGGATGCAAAAGCGACAGTACTATTACTTGTTCCTGCATCTTTATTGATTATGACTAAGTATTGTGACTGTTAGTCTGAGGTAAATTCAACAAGGACATTGGTGTATTGGTTTAAATAGCTTAATCAAATGAAAAAGATGACTTTTAATAATGGTCTGAGCCTAAAGAATTAAAATGTGATGTGATTAAATACTGAAATAGTAACATTATGATGCCCACAGATATGTGGGACTTTGATCCTTTGCTATTAGATTCATTAATACTATCAGTCACAACGCTGAGAGATGTGAAGATAAGAGTGACAGAACACGGAAGGGGATGTCTAATTGAAGGGACAGAGGACACAACTGTAGCAATATCTACCAAGCGCAGTACCTCTAAACAAAAGCTTCACTTTTCCTGCCTGACATGGAAGTAAAAAAGTTTGACTAAGCTTAAAAAACTACAACTGCTACCACTTCACCAAAGTCAACTAACAAATCAGGTTTTGCCAATCAAGAATGCTCTTATGTACAAGGGTATTAATTAAGAAAAGTTCTACCATTTTAATAGGCACATACCATAATCATATCTAGACATAGTATGTGAATAGGCTCATCAAATGCTATAAGCAATAAGGAAGACAAGGAAGGGTATTGCTCTATTTTACAAATAATATTGATATGCACAGACCTAATACGTCATATTGTTTTGGGATTACTTACTGCAGTCTGAATCCAGAGAGACAGGGGAATAGAAATGATGGAGAACATAGAAACACAGACAGATGGTATGATGACTAAAGCAGAAATGTCAGAGGTGTGGGTGAAGTGTAAGCTCAAGGGTACGTCAACGTTTTGCATTTTGAGGGTAAATACCGTACTGATTTATTTGCTGTGTGCATCTGAGAGTATGCTGGCACAAATTCAAGGCTCGTGCGCGCGCACACACACACATACGCACGCATGCACACAAAGACGTTATATACCTTTCTGCATAGAAAACTTTCTGCTTTACATATGGAGTTTCAACATGCTTTAATGGGGTGGTTTATAGGGCCAAATCCTCTTGTTCTTAGTGCAGGCTGGAAAATAACCTTCGAATAAACGATGCTCAGTTACAATACAATCCCCATGAGAGCTTTTCTCCTGCTACAGAATCAAAAGCTTCTGGTTGTTGTCGAGTGCTGGTCAACATCTGTTGTAAACATTGCAAAAGCTCTTTACAACTTGCCGTTAAATTTCCATTTTCTTTTCTCTTTTTATCTAACAGCACTTGGTGACTTATAGTATCGGTACTGCTTTAACATGCTGTAAATCAAAATGATTAAACCCAGTGGGGCAGCAGTTTCAATTCACCCTAATTTAATCCACAAGCATTAACATTTCATTATACATTCATTTAACAGGAAAGGTAAAATCTGATTGTGCTGATGGCAAAACCTTTTGGACACAAAAGGCAATTCAGGAAGCATTCGATGTAGGTGTTAATCTAAGGAAGGTTTGAAGTAATTAATGACAAAATCAATTCAAGCCAGGCCAGATTCTGTATTTGTTTCTATTTCCAGTAAACTACATGGTGCTTTATGAACTTAAACTCACTCTTACCTTGAGAGAGGATCTTGCAAAAATGCATACACAGTCAAATTAGAAACACATACATAATGTGATCACCAGCCGTGCTGCAACATAGTGTTGTTTGCAGACATCTAAAGTGGATCATGGTTAGGAGGCCAAAGAGCAGAGAGGGCCATTTATGCAGCTATTAATATGTCTAAAGCGGCAAGTAGGTGTCCGAGGTCAACTTGCAGAGCTGCCAGTGGCCATTTTAGAGGAGAGATTTGATTTTGAATCCTAGATAATACTTGCAGAAGCAGAATAAGCAGGAAAAAACATGGCAGTGGTACTAGCATTGAAAATGAAAGCATCTGTTTGGATCTGAAATTCAAAGACAGGAACCTGCAGAGCAGTGGGATTGCTGGGATGAGAGACATAATAAAGGGTCAGGGTTGACTCACATGCTGCTGTCGCCCAGCTCTTCATAGAGGTTAGCACTGGGAGCACCCGCTGGCACTGCTTTCCCCCCTGGTGGTAAAGCCATCTGAATCCTGGCAGTTTTGGCACATTCTGCCTGTCGCCTGTGTTAAGTGTTAACATTAACAGTCACCAAGATACCAAGATATGTGTTTCTAGTCCACACGCGCAAAGAAAAAAAAATATCCAACAAAAGTCAAAGACAAACTTACAAAGAAAAATCAACCCAAAATACCAGCCTTCATTTCTTTTACATTTAACAGTGTGGTTAAAAAGTGAGGAAAAGCCAGACACATTACTTATGCATGTGGTCTTGAACATGAATTAACCATGTGTTTTTTGAAAAAGAAAAAAAAAAGAGGCAAATGCAGTGACTGTTGGTAAAACCAAAGACTAAAGAGATGTTAGGTGTAGAAAAAGAATAACTTGGTATAGAGATAAGGTATATATAGCATTTGTTCTTATTTCATATCGAAAATGAAACTTGGAATTGGTTAGTATGATACCTGACATCAGAAAGGTTACTGTGGACATAACCAGCTTAAGGTAACACAATAGTTAATGTACATTAAAATACACACAGTTTATCCACAGGAGTCCTGAGAAATGGTAAGGAACAGATCAAAAGGTTTTCAACGTATTGACAAGTGTAATGTTAGAGTTGAATGGAAGGATTTTAGTGCAGAACTATGAGTCTTGATTAGTTTGGGTTGATTTTCCCTTTGAATTTCATCAGATTTTCCACAGAGGAGACACTGTTATGCCAAATTAAGCATTCATTCTCTAACCTACAAGATGAGTCAGTATCACTTTATGTCATGATTTCAAAAGGGTGGCATTAGCTAACATGTATTTTGTTCATCATCTTCACACACTCAGCTCATCTTTAAATAACTAATGAATAATGAAGATATGAGAAAGTGAACATCTCACACACTTGTAAAACACGAAGAAGAATAATCACTTACTCTTTGAACCTGGTGATAGGTTTGATTCAAACGAAAGGAGAAGAGACAGGAAGAGAGATAGAAAGGGGACAAAAAAAATGATGAGTAATTACATAATTTGGCAAGGCTGTAGCGACATTTTAATGCTAGGAGGTATTTAATGTTGGGAGGTCTTTAAAACTTAGACACATGTTAAATAATCAGCACTATTCATGCAATCCTTACTCAGACAAAAGAAAATCTTTGCACAATGTTTATCTACTTAACCACAAAACAGGAGAAAACTTTCTGTATGTTCCATCCATGGCACTCGGTGGCACTCAAGCCTCCAGTAGTGACCGCGGGGCTACATGCAAAAGTAGCCACTGCTTTTTTCTTAAGTGAATCTTCTATGCTTCATGTCGCCATTACTTATTCACAACAAAATTCAATTATTCCACATGAATAAACAGATTCGTGTTTTAAATATTATATTAATGCCCAGATTTAGGCAACAGCAACTTATGTTGACACACAGCGAAAAGAGAGAAAATTATTTGCTAAACCATTTAATTTTATCAAAGTAATGTCACCGCCGACAAAGCGACATCTGCTGTGACAGTTTGCGCGTTAGGTCTAATGTCACCATCAGCAGCCTTCTGTGGCGTGTTTGGTCTGCGCATTTGCGTCAGGCCAAGCACTCCGCCCATCTGCCGTAAACAAACATTTCCTGAACGTCTCTGCTTATGGGACACTTGCAGCATGCCAACGATTAGAGGGGATAAGAACCTGACACCTGCCAACCACAAGTTCAGTTACCCCAACAGTCTGAAGGATGCCCTGAACAAAAAGCGTTGTACTTTTTGTAAACCGCACGGTGTGTGTGCGTGACTGAGAGAGACCGAGTAAACCAGGCAGAGAGCACTGTTTACTGTGTGTGTCAGGCAGAGATGATTAAGTGGCGTGAAGACGCACTGTGACGGTCACAATTGGCTGTAGATATTTGTCACAAATGAGTGTTAATTAATCTGCTTTCACAGAGCATGAGCAGGGAGATTAGCCCAGCAGAGTGCGCAGTCAGCATGTCTGATGAGAGAGAGAGAGATAGAGAGAGACACACACAAAAAGGCAGCAGCCTTAAGATAAAGCAAGAAGTGCTCTTGCTTTATCTTAAATACTTGATAAATACACTTTTCAACAATGCTGTTTGTGGTTTTGCCAGCTCTATTCTAACAGGCCACAGGGTACAGCATATAAACAATGGTTTACATTCGAACAATAAATATCTGATTATGCTGTGAGGAGCAAATGCTTTAGCTTAAATCTCATGCAACACAGTATCCCCCAAGACAATGGCCTGCTTGATTAAAATGTATTTCCTTCTTAACACCCTGACAACCAGTTAAAGATGATTAATCGACTGCGGGAGCCGGTGATTATTACCGAGGCGAGAGTACTCACTGTTTGTAAGTGACCATGACGATGAGGATGGCTGGGATGCAGCAGAGGATGATGATAATGGCCAGGGCCAGGAGAGCTCCCTCTGTGTAGCCCACAGCCTGGGCCGCCTTCTTCACACTGGCCACGATGTCTGGAGAGCGGATCTCAAGGATGCGTCCGCCCTCGCCCAGGTATGGCTGAAACTCCTTGTTGATTTCCAGGACATTGCCATCGAGAAATCTGAGGTTTATAACACAGAGAACGGGAAAATAAGTGGTTTTCTGGTAACAGTCCATAGCTGAGTTAGTAAATGTAATATTACAGATTCACGAATAATATTTATTTGCTTTAGAATGAGTTTTATATATTTTTTTGTATTAGTCTAGCCTGCAACTTTTAGTGAAATGTTGTGGTTGTAGCAGGGCATCTGATATCAGGAAAAAAGTAGAATGAATATTGGACAGAAATACTACTCCAAATGATAATAATTGCAGTAGTTTGTTCATTGTTGTTGCTGTGTCAACTTAATAAGTGATGATATGTCAGTGTTGTGTTTACAAATAGTTTCTTCTGCCCCAGATGGCCGCAATCAGTAATCACAGGTTTAAGCGTCTCATTTACCGAGAGACGATATTTCAAGGTCAGTGATTAAATAATCACTTTATGAATGATTTAAAAACAACCAGGAATCTGCATAATGTTTACAGAATTTAACTATTTGTGTGCAAATAATTATTTGTCAAAAGAAGTTAAAAAAAGAGAAATATTTAGTGTGACCTTTTACCAAAATGTGTTCATTCACACACCTTCCGTGTTTTAATTGGCATGCATGGCACATATGGCATGTGACATTTGTATCAGAGTTGTAATAAAATGTACACACATACAATCAATCCACCCTCTGTTGTTCCAGTGTTATTTTGTAAGAATAACCTGAGTGGTTTTCAAACATTCTGCATCACAGGAGTGAGCCCACTGCCACATCCAATTACTGTCATTTCTGTTTTTCTATAGGTGAATAAATGAGTGGAGATAAAGGTCATTAAGACGCCTCTCTGGCAATCCATCCTCTAGAGAGCTCAAATGGTAGAGAATGCTGCATTCAAGGTGGTGTAAGGACACTCGCACGAGAAAATCCACTCACTGTGTTATCTTTCTTTTTCTCACTCTGTGATCTGACAGGAAAGTCGCAGACATATTACATGCAATTACCCCACAACATTGTCAGACATGCTCTGGATGCATAAAAAGGCTTTTCCCCTCCAGTCTAAATTATTTTCCTCACAGTATCTGTATTTGAGGAAGCAGATTCATATTGAATCAGGGATGTAGTAAGCCTTTGTTAAAATTAGCTTGGCTCTTGCAAAAGCTGCCACTTGCAATGACGGCGATTGTCACTAGTGTTGGCTAGAAAAAGCTGTGTTTATGACACCAGTGCCCCCCTTCTCATGACTCCATCCTCTATCCCCCATTTAAAAAAAAAACAGTCAAGGCACTCATTCAATGGTGAAGGACACTGAGATAATGGCTATAGATTAATTCAGTACATATACAAAGCACCTCTAAATGTCATTTAAGTGGAGCATTTCCAAATGAACAGAAATAGTCACAATCTCATTCCAAAGAGTAAGGTGGGGGAGGGGGGTGGGGGGCACGCATAAAAAACAAAATTGGCAGTAACCTTGGATAAAGAGAGATAAAGACAAAAGATGGTCTCAAAAACCTCAATGGAAGATAAGCAGGAGAGCAAACTGGTAGAGAGTGAACGGGACAACTCGGATGAGGGTATTTCCTATCGATTGGCAACCCTCACGCTCTGATGGAGTTGCCTTTCTAAGATTGGTGTCTGATCGGTTTGACAGAAGGGCTAAGAAACACGAGCAAGGTGAGTACAAGATTGTCCTAAGGTGCCAGCTAAGGCCAAGGTCTTTTTTCTTCAGATGGGGTGTAAAATTGTTTCTTTCCCCGTGTTGCTTTAATAGCTTGCGAACATGGCCAACCCATGGTCAGACAGGGTTTTAGGACACATAAACCTCCCTTTCTCCATGTCCCCAAACAAAAGGAATAAAATGTATTGCTGGCACTCTGAGGCACTGGCATGATGGGTTGATAGAATGACTGGACTCTGTCGCTCCCTAACCTCATCCACTCTGTTGTCTGCCCCTTTTCTATGACATATGACAGATCTGGTGGCCCTGCAGGATAATCAAACTCTTATAAAGACAGTAAAGTCAGTAAAAAGAACCGAGGCACTGTAGAGAAGGAAGCCACAGGGGGCCTGAGAAAAAGACATTTGCTGACTCACTGTATGGACAGAGGGTAAAGAGAGACTGCGGGGAAAACATGCAGCACAGCAGGGACATTAGGACATCAATTTAAACAGAATGGTGGACTGTACTTATTGTAATAAAATTCACCCACTCACTTAAAGAGCTCCTTGGGCGCAATGGCCCTGTTCGTGAGCGGGTCAATGGCGTACACCATCAGGTCCGACTTACTGTAGTCCTCTAGTTCAAAGCCATCGCCATGGCGGCGTGGTCCTATTGACTCTACAATCACCTTGGCACCAGGAATCTGATCCTGGACGTGACGCTCCAGAATACTGAAATAAATACAAAACCACAAGTCAAACTTATATGAAGAAAGCAATAAAGACATAAACACTAAAAAGCAGTCTAGAGCAGAATTCAGCTTGACATTAGTTCAAACCAACTCTGGCACCTCTGTATCCAAAGCAATATGAGAGCTACCAATCTTAAGTACTCCACTCTGGCATTGATTGTCCCAATGGGCAGCAGTTTTTCGTCTCCACACTGGGCTCTTGGCAAAGCAAGGCTTTGATAATCCTTCTCAGGCAGGGAGAAATCCACACCTCAAATTACAGCCAATAAAGGAAAGTTTTGCCGTCTGCCTTTGCCAAGGTGGATAAACAGTTTGAGCACTCAGGTAAAATGGCCCTGGATCATCACCAGCACTGTGCAAAATGGCAGACCTCTCAAATGACATCACTGCAAAGAACTTAACATGACTAATGTGTGTTCTTTTTTTCAGCCCAAAGAGCAGTGTCACTTGTGTGGGAGAGACACAGCAAGCTCTTGAAAAACAGCTATTAACGCCCATTTGCCTTTCAGATTGAGTAATTAGACTAAACACTGCGACCCAAGAGCTGCAAAAAAGATGTTTCATGAATCTTTATCATTAATTAATTTGGACTTGGATAATAGACTCTAAAGGACAGAGTCAACTGTTTTATTGGAGAATCCATGGTCTTGATTGATTGGTCAATGGAACATTGAACAACAAAGTAGTATGTAACATAAATCTTTATTAGTCCATGTTTCTTTTCAATAATAGTTTGGCACTGCCATGTTATAATCACTCCAGTCATTACAAATACAAATTAAATTGCAATTAATTTCCTAATGTCAAGTGTACCTGAAATCAATTATAAAAGGAAGGCACGGAAATATACTGGAAAATAATATGTTGCTTGGATGAAAGAAGAAGAGATGTGGAGGCTGGCATCTAGGCTTGCTTTACAAAAAATGATCACAAAAATGACTCCCAGCATTATGCAAACACCAATATTGGTCTCATCTCATTTAACAAGCAAGTAATTTCTTTTTTATAGTTCAGCTGCATTAAATATTATCTTACCTAATGAGCTGCTCCTTATTCTCTTCCACTAACGTGGGGGGGACAGTCGACACAACAACTTGCATGTCCAACGCGTTCACCACAGAAACCTGAGAGAGTAGGATGGAGGGAAAGAGAGAAATAACAGCAGGAGAAGAAAGCTGTTGTGTTGTTGATGTGTCCTACTGTGAGTTTGGTCAACTCATTCAAATGCTTCTTTCAGTGGACCAAATGAGACCCTCTAATTGCCTGCTCGTATTGGTGCCATGCGGCAAACTTAACAGGACCTAATTCTGATGCCGCAGTTAAGTGCATAGGCAAAAGCCTCTGTGCTCTGAAGCCAAATCTCCCATGCGGCTCCTGTGAAATTAGGTTTCCCCTTGAAAATTAACGAGCACCATGGTTAAGCACTCGCTGCTCTCTTATATATCCAGGCAATGTCCCAGACCCTCCTTCTGTCTCGTTAGAGGCTTGTTAGCCAGACATATTTCACTGAAACGAAAAATAAGCCTGCCCACAGTCAGGAAAGATAAGCATTGAACTGGGGGCAAAGCTGAACCCAATCACAGCGGGTGCATGGGGAAATTATTGGAAAAAAGAAATGTACACAGACATGAGAGACACACAGTTAGACAAACATACAGACACAAACACAGGCCGATATACATAATGTGCACTGAGTTAATACACATGGCTGAAAGAAAGAGTTTAATTGGATCATTAGCCAGTGGCACATGCCACATGTTGAGTGTCCTGTACCCACTGTGAATAATTCAATAGACTGGAACCAAAACATTTAGTGCTGAGTAAACAAAAGAAAACATCATTTAGGTCAATGAGCAGTGTGAAGAAAAACGATTCTCCCAGAATGAATTAACCAAATGCAATACCACATATATATGCAGCTTGTGGTTATTCTTCATGGTGAGCATACTGTGATATAACACATTCTTGAAACATTCATCTGTAAAACAAATACCATGTTAAATGGGCACTCCAGCTATTTAAGTGCACCTCTATAAACCAGCAGAGGAAAACAGAATTGTCAAAATGTGAGCAGCCGAGGCCAAGACTTTTCTTCACTAGTGTCAAGCTTCAAAACACTGGAGCCTACACTTCCCATAATGCAACCTGAAAGTGTCTTTCATTAGACCCTCCCTACTGAGATTATATTGCAGATTTTCACTAAAGGAATAATAGGAAATGGGAATTGGGAAATACATTTTTCAACTTTCTGGTGAAAAAAACTCACAAAGAGAATAAGCTGATTTCCTAAAATGTGAGACTTCTGCTACTGCTTAAACAAATCCCAAATGCCCATACTGACATCAGTAAAATTATGTAATTTGAGTCATTTTCCCAGATTTGATATACTTGTCCTGTAGACAAGACAACACTTCTCATTAACCACTCAACTGACTTTGATGCGTAAAACTGGCGCAACCCTCCTTTACTGAGGCGCTCCTGTATCAGTGATTGTAGACAGGTGACATTGCAAACTTCTGCACAGATACTTTACTGTGGGAGCTACATACAACATGGAATATGCCTCCGGAGTGCAGGTGACATGTGAGTCATGGACTAACAGAATGTGTTCACCAGTGTGCACAGACCAGTACTTGTGCAGTATATTGTATATGTGTATATATTATCGATCATTAAACACATACCTGCACGCTAAAAAGCACTGCATTAGATACTCACCACCACTTCGGCACTGCTGCTGAGACCTTTGCCGTAGTTGTCTGTAGCAATAACCTCAAACTTGAAGTAAGACCTGCGCATGTTTCGAAACATGATGGCCGACTTGATGATGCCCGTGTAGGTCTCGATGACGAAGCTGTCCTGGCCCTCAGGTGTGGGTGGGATAATCAGGCGGTATGCCATTTTGCTGTAATTCCCGGAGTCCTTATCAGTGGCCTAAAACACACATGTAGCACGCAAATAGACAGTTAGACAGGAAAACCTTACTGTGTTATACTCAAAACAAAAATGAAAAAAAAAAAGTTCCCGATCATGATGTTGATTGTTTGTTTCCAACCATGCTGCACCTTTGGCCACTTCCTAATCTGCAAAATCACGAGGTGGTATTTTGTCTTTGACAGCCGATGGGAAGCACCCGCTGTGACATCAGTGAATCGGAACGGATGAGCAATATGCTTGAAAGTCTGAGCAGAAAACATTGCAAGGAGGGTTTTTCTTCCTTGTGATTCAGTGTCGATTTACACCCACAGCTCCCCCGCGGAGCGTCAATCTTGCTGTTATTTATCACAAAATTATTCTGCGGCCATGTGACAATTCAAAACGATTCAATCTTCTCACAACAACAGACCATCAGTGCTGCCTGGTCATAAAACTGGGGGTTAGCGCTGTTTCCGTTTCTTTTTATCAACAACTCACTGATCACAGCACTCTGAAACAAGCAGTGAAAGAGTGGCGCTTTTAAGTGATGTCCTCCAACTGGTGGAGATATTTTCTCATAATTCTCTTCCATGCAGGTGTTCTGTAAGAGTAGCTGACAAGAGGAGAAAACAGCTGCAGCTGGAGGCTCGTAAGTTATCTCTCCATGAAGTGTTTTGTTTCACGCTGCTGCAGCTTTACCCATTGTTACTCAAGAGGCAATGCTTCTAAACAAATTGATGAATATTCATCTGTTCTTTAAAGCTGCAACAACTTGGGGACAGCCTAATCAAGTTGTGAACACAAAATGGACATGTTACCCTCTAAGCTGATATGAAAATGGTAGCAAACAGCTGCTAATTTGACATCCGGCAGTTATGAAACAACAGTATCTGTCAAATATTTGCTTTCTTTTAGCTCCGGGAATTGGTCTCCTGGTTACCAACTTCGTCTTTCCACTATTTGTTTCTGCTAAGCATGTAGTGTACGTAGTAGTAGTGTTAGATTTTTTTAAATCAAAACCAAGGCTGAGAATGTGAGAGTGAACCAAAATGATAAAGTTGTGAGCCTGACAGCTAAACACTGAGCTCAGACTCACCTCGAGTGATAATTCTCTGTTGGTTCATCACTGCGAGCCAGACCTCTCACATTCCAAGCTGTCATTTCATACATTGTTATCTTAAATATATTGATCATGTCTGTTTTAAATTGGGAAATCTATTCACATTTAGTCATGACTTTGTGGCAATTTTAGCCTAGTGTTCACAAGGTTAACGCCTAATGTTGACGACATTTCTTCAATAAAAACAAAAAAGTGACAGGGGTAAAAACCTTTTCATCCTGAAAAACAACATATGACTTATGAGGATCATAACCTCCATGAGGCTTGTCAAACTTTATGCTGCAGTTGGCAGAAGCCCCGAATGCTCGACCTCTGAGGCACAAGTTCTGACTGGCCACCGAGCTCGCACACAGGCATCAATTTTTAGAGTGCTTGTCTGTGGTGAGTGACACTGATAAATAGGTGCAATCTCTTTTTTTCTCCAGCTATTGGCAGAAGAGGGGAGAGAGCGGGGGAACAAGGTCCCAATAAGGGGCTGCATAAATCAACTAGTGAGAGTGAGATATCCTCATTGGGTAAAGACATATTTACCAAACATATGCAACAGCAGTATTTATGTAGGGCAAAGCTTCTTAAAGTTGTTATGGACACTGGAAGAAGAGTCACAGAGCGAGGTTTGTTTGCAAGCTGTCACAAGGCCTCACGGGGGAAATGTATAGATCTTGATGGTTAAAATCCTTCAGAACACCAAAGAAAAAACATCTTCGTTCAGAAGGCTTTTCATTGTGTTTGAAACAAAGGACCAAGCAGCCAAGGAGGGAGGTGAGAAAGTCATTTGGCTACCCATGAATCCCATTGCTTACTGATTAAAAAACAGGGTCAAGTAAGTGTCACAAGGAGCATGGTGTAATCATGTAATCAGACTTTCTTTCTAAACAGCATGTTTCTATCTTGTTAATGACTCATTTTTCACCCAACTTTTCTGTGCCACCGAAACTTTAGCTGCAAATAAGGCAAACCTGCCCGGCACTTCCTTACATAGAAACGTCTGCTTGTGACCATGTGTGGATATCATATAACTACACTATACTATACTGCTATTCCTTTCGTTATCTCTAGAGAAAGGGGCGCTCAGCGCGATTACTTATTAAGGGAAGTACAAACACTTCACACTAGCCATACTCCAAAGAAGCCTAGACCCCGGGGAAATTATAGATAGCACTTGACCCACAATTCTACACTTTGGTGCCGATTCCAAGTTGAAGAAAAGACAGAAAAGGGATTCTGAAACTGGTTGAGTGGTTGAAGCTGCTGCACAGTGTTCAATCGATGATGCTCTATCGAGCAAGCCTGCACAAAAGCGCTTTTACATATTTAGAGGATTTGGGCAATGAACATGGTTAATCAGCCATTATTTTCAAATCATCTCCATCATTTGTGATTCCAAAAAATGTGATGCTGCTCTGCATTCCTTATCTGAAAGCAACAACAACAATCCCTATTTCAAGTTTCAGTTTGCACAATTACTTTACACATTCTCTTTCTCTAGGATACATACTGGCCCATTACCCTGACCTTAACCATCACAACTAAATGTCTAACCTGATTTTACCTGTGCCCATGCACCAGGAGCTAAACCCTCGGGATGTAAACTGGCTATCTTTTAACCCAACCTAAACCCAATTCTAACCTGAACTTGAAAACCAAGTCAAACCATCAAAGGGCTGTTTGAGGGGTTCAGTCAGGACCGGTCAAATTGTCCTTGATTTCCAAAAATTTCGTCACTTTCCAAAAAATGTCCTCACTCCCATGGTCTAACCCTCAAATTGGTCCTCACAAAGATAGATGTACACACAAACACACGCAGATACAAACATAAATACAACCATACTAAAAATCCACAAATCTGATTTTAAATTGCTGCAGGAAAAAGAATATATTTTCATTTAAAATACATTACAAGTAAAATGTTTCATGGCATCAGGGGACACTTAAATGGACCCGATCCATCCACTCATGCTTTTCATGCAATGACAAGCCTAAATGTCTGCTGTAATAAAGGTATATTAGAGGCAGTTCCCTTGACATTCTTAAAAGGCTATGTGCTTTGAAAATGGTTTCATTCTACAACTACTTCTAGATTGAATTACACAAATCTTGGTCTGTCTGTAAGACACAAAGACTAAAATCAATTATGAGATTGTTGGCCAGTTGCATGCGACAATGTCGAATCATGAATTTCAACAACCTGAGCCCATACTGTGTGTCACCCACTTGCCCATGCTTGAATTTCTATAACTGTTTTTATTGTTTTTTATATATTCATTTTAATTTGCAAATAAATACTTCATTTAATTTATTGATTTCCAGCATTATCACAAGACGTTTGAAGACAATAGCTTTACACTATACTTTTTAAAAAAAATTAATGGAAATAAAGGTCTT
The DNA here is from genome assembly GCA_023238725.1 of Scortum barcoo. NCBI lineage: Eukaryota > Metazoa > Chordata > Actinopteri > Centrarchiformes > Terapontidae > Scortum > Scortum barcoo. The sequence continues at coordinate 14,854,156 of CM041544.1, read as the reverse complement.
TTTTTTCTTCTTTACAGTCGTCAACACCATTTATTTTTGTCAAATCAAACGCTGTCTCTTTGTCAACAGACCCGCCCCTTCCATTTTGAGGATGGATCTACTCATTTGCATTTACAGACTGTGGCTCTCACTAATGGGGAAAAAAAAAATTTAAGAATTTTATTTGTTCAAATTAACGTCATACTGTATTCAAGGTTGACAGTGTTGCAGTGTTCATGGTCTAACGTCTAATATTTAAGTTTGCTGAGTAATGCTGAGTGATTAAGTTAATGTTTCTGACATTTTTGCATGTGCTAATGTGTTCAGATAATCTAACTACATTGACAGGTAATGTCCTAAAATCTCTGTATCTCTTCACAGGCTCTTCATCTGTGTCATAAAAATATCCTAACCCTGTGTTTAGAGTTACCACAGTAAAAGCTGCAGTAAAGAATGATTCACATAGCTTTATCAAGCCCTTGAGGAATGTTTCTGCGTCCTACAAGAACCTTTTTCTATTTAATTTATAACATAAAGATTAAGGATAAGATTTCATGCAGTAAAAGCGGACCACCAGTAGAATGAATATAATCTCAGACTGCCCCTGGTATTCCTGTCTTTTTTCTTTAAGACAGCAATACAGTAAGAATATTAGCAAGAAGCTTATTTTGTTAATAAGGACAGGGACAGTGACAGCTTCCTCCTCTATATCAACTGATGACTCTTTGGCTGATTTTACCATCTGCTGGAAGGTCTGAAATACATTTTGTCAATCTCCATTCCTGATGTTATACTCCTCAACTTTCTCCTCAACTCACTCCTACTTCTTTTCTTAAACACTCTCCATACACCACTGGCCTGTGTCCAGTGTCCATTAACGCTGCAAATAGCTCCCATGTTTCTGGACAGGTCCCAGTTTAATTTAAACTGGCTACAGTTCCTCCCAATGAAGTTTCTTTCACCTCCAAACCATTTGAACAAGTGTTAGCAAAAGCCATTATAAACTACAACTATGTTGTTGGTCTGTGCTGTGTTGTGACCAGAAACGAGTGACCCAGCATAAAAATCCTGAACCAGCCATGCAAATAAGGCAAAGTTTGCTTACACCTCACCAAACAGATGAGGAATAAACACAGCCTCATATCCATTTATATGTTTTCCCCCACAGACTTCTTCAGTCTATTGTTAAGTGGATGATAAGGATGAAAATAAAGTTCATGGTATAGTTTACTGTCCTAACATACTGATTGTCTCCGGAATGGAGATTGGAATGGACATGACATATTTCTGGCTAGATACGAAGTAATTAAACCTGGTTGGCAATAGATTGTGCATTAGCTGGCATTAGTTGGCATTAGCTTTCTAGGTTATACTTATAAATCATAAAACTTTGATTGCAATTGATGATTTCTTGAATTGAATAAAAGATGTTAATGCTGTTAGTGGCATGACTTGGTCTTTAGATGCCTTTTTTTGCATTATAACTTTTATTTCAACGGCATTTTGAGAGAAGTTCTACTAGGTCCCCTGTACATGGATTTGTTCAAAAGTTTTTAATCATCTGTTATATTGATGTTTTTCATACTTCAGTCAATAATGGCAATCTTAACATAGATAAAAACCCTAGACTAACCTTCTATTCCATTTTTGAAGTTTTAAGAATAGCTTTGCTAAAGCGACATGCCAGCTTGTCACAGGCATTATTGTGCACTCGACATTGAAACAGGAATTCGTTCTGCGTAATCTGTGTAAATCTGCACAGATTTGGATGATAAAATTTATTCTAGTAATAACTGGTGATTGCTTATGTTCTTATAGCTGCTCAGAGGTATTTTTATCTCTTTCTTTTCAGTTGTCAGTGTGGTTGAACTACTGTACAGCGTTTGCATTCTATGTACAAAACAAGATTTTTTTTTTTGCAAATTCTAAAGAGGACTTTTTAGGATCTAAAAGCAAGACCGGTCTAAAATGCAAAGTAGTCCTCTAAGCAATCTGAATGTACTGAATCAAAATTTTGTGGTGGGCAACTCCAAGCTTTTGAGTGGTAGTGTATCTCTTGGCAAAACAGAAAAAAACTTAAATCCTTTTCATAGATGGAAATGATTTTGTGCAGCCTTACAACTGTCTACCTCTCAAGCTGGCAATGGGTTGATACATTTCAATTCAGTCATTTGATTTGATCTACCTAACCATTGCTTTATCTGCATCAGAATACTGAAACAAAGCTCATGTGTGAAACCTTTAAGCTGCACACTTCAAGTCTCTCTGTGTACAAATACAGAACACAGAACTCAAGAGTCTGTTGAAAACCTTCCTCTGAATCTTTTTACACCATATTGTAGAAACTGGACTTCAGGGTCATCTGAACGTGGCTGAATGAATTTTCCTCTTGAACTTCAAGGCTCTGACACATTCTTATATATTCTAATATGTTTGAAAGCAAAGTGGACTGTTGGAACACTTGTGTGTACAGAGACCTTTTACTGATAATCTTTTGACTTTGTTGATTTCTTACTAAACCTTAACAGCACCATTACGATGGTTACTTAATACATGTGAAATTTTGAGTTATTACTTACATACTTACTCACATTAAGCTTGTTGCTTTTAGGGTATGTAATAACTAACTAACTAACTTTGGTAATAAAATCAACCTAACAGAATAAAGATGAAGGGGACAAAAATAGGAAAAGAGAGGGGGGCATGTCTCCTCTAATCCTAGTGGAAATTCTACACTTGTAATTTTGTGTTAAAATTCTGCATACTTCAGTAACATGACACCCTCTATGAAGAAAAACTAGAAACATAACCACAAATAAACACAAGAATCACGAAACCCTGATGAATAAACAATCAGACATAAATATAAAATGACTGTATGACAGTTGTGGAGATGATATTTAAAGGTAGGCACTGCAGGTAGCGCTTCTACACAAACAAATGCGCGCACCAACATCCACCCACGTATACAGAAACTAGACATACAGTGTAGTTCACTGGATGACAAAGTGACAGAGCAAGCTGATAATCAGACAGGATGTCCAGCCATGCTTCTGTGAACATACTGGGATTACGCCGCTCAGCTCACTCTGATCCCACCTGCTCATGGACGAGGCAGACGGCAGGGGACAGCGAAAATAGGGGAGAGATGTGGCGAGTGATACGGGGAGGAGATGAAACTGTGCCGCGGAGAGCAGATCGGATGAATTCTCCCACCATGGCTGGAAGGTGTTGTCGAAGTGGGAGTGGAACCGAGCGTTTTTGTTTCCATGTATGCTTATCCAAAAACCAAGACAAAAACAGAGACCGCAGCTGATGTTTTCTTACCACTATCTTGAGCACAGAGCTGAAGATTTTGGTGTCCTCCGTCACGCCACCTATGTAGAGCTTCCTGGAGAAGACGGGAGGGTGGTCATTCTCGTCCCGCACCTCGATGAACACATTGGCTGTGTTAGCTGCAGAAAGCAAATGGCACCAGAATAAATTCAAGCCCAGTGGAAGTCATTCACTTTTAAGTACGGATGTAGTATGTATCTAGCATCGCATAAGACCACCGCAACAAAAAAAAAATATGCAGCATTTTTACTACTATGTACTGTGTATTTCAAAGTACCTATTTCAACTTGCTTCCTCACAAAATGAGAACTGGAACAAACCCAGAAAGTTTATATCATCACGGCCACTAACTGCTGGAAAAAAAAAAGACATCTCTGGAGTCATCATCCAAGCCGGTGTTGATCAAATGTTGCATAATTTGGCCTGAAAATTGGCACGTCAATATAATTTTTTCATGGTCATCAGCTAGTCCACAACTTCAAAAGAGAGCTTGAAATCATTTTGCAGAATATTTAAAAGTTAGTCATCACGAGAACATCTCAGTATATTTTCAAATAAGATTCCTTTTGCCTGCCATCACCAATTTTAAATAAAGTTGTACTTGTGTAGTTTATTTAACATCTGAAGGCAGGTGGTTTGACCAATTCTGAAATCAATTTCATTTATTTTTAAATTGAGAAATCAGATTCACCTAGCTGTGGAAATTTGGCTGAAAGTAGTTTATGTGGAAAATATTCACTGCAAACAGAAATACTTGCTTGGTTTTACTTTATGCAAAAGTGGACTGAGTGAGTTTGGCAAAACCTTTCTTCATTTAGTGGCAATTTTCAGTTGCACTGCAGTAACTATTTGAAGTAGATTTGCAATTGCACGCTGGAGAGAAAAACGCGTACCTTTAGTCCTAACTCAACCCTTTGTGAGGAAGCAGTGTGAGAAGCTATTTTGGGGAAGCTGACAACTTTGACTCAATAATGAGGAGGTTAATTTTGTTTTGATCGCAGCAAATATTTTGAATTGAGAAAAACTGAGTCTGAAATATGTTGATGGCTGCTCTCTCACTGCCTCCGATAAGTAGATCAGGAAAACAACTGAGCCAGTTTGCATACTGTTTACCAACCAATTAGTGATAACACTCATAATCCGAGTGAAATATGGCTCAGTGAAATAATAAAAATGATGATGAAATCTTGCCTTCTAAGCCATTATTTTTAAGTGAGTCCTACTTTGCATCATTTACTGTCGAGAAGTTTGTTTTCCCTACAACTTGGTGCACGACAATACCATCAATAAAAGGCTCAGAGAGTTTAACAGGCAAGCCATTTGCACATTATTAGGAATAATAATTTGAAGGGCATCCAATAATCAAGCACTAAGAATTTCCCTGGAGTAGGAGGAAGCGCAGTGAGACAGAAATGGGGGAAGAAGGCAGAAAATGGGGTGTTTTAATTCTAAATTCGCTAGTTAACTGGCCATTTTGTGAGGCTTTTGAAATATTCCCCCTGTCCCTTTAAAAAGCAAAACACACATATACTGAGCATAAAAAAAACTGTCCCCTTAATTTGTCACAGTTACACCTACAGTGTGCAACGTACAGCACAAAAATGTACAGCGCAAAATCCTTCCAACGCTGCAGTTTAGGTAAAAAATATGCGGTGTCAGGGACCATTTTTCTTCTGGCTGCATACAAAAATGTAAAGTCATGTGGCATCGGAGCTAAGGATGCAGCAGGGGATTTGGACAAACAAAAACACAGCACGTCAAATTATAGGCACAAAAGCTGTAGTGTGAGACACAGTGGGAGGACTCCAGGGAATGAAAAAGAGGTCTGCAGAGTTTCTCTTTCCTCCCTCTCTTTGTAGAAAGTGGCTATATTCTACCCTCAGAGTATCAGGACATAAAAACACAAATAAACCCCACCCCCACCTCACTCTCTCACACACACACCCATAAAGATGCATGAAAGAAACAGGTCCATTAAGAGGAGGGATTGCTGCTAAGGCACAGTATGCCTCTGTGTGCCTATGAGTGCAATATCATTTAGAGAAAATGTTTAATAAAATCTCATCTTATCCTGGATTGTTACATGTATGCAGGTGCGTATGGACGTCAGAGTGTGTTAGCGCGTGTGCATACTGGTTGACAATGCAAAAATGTACTGGCTCAAAGGGGGCTTAGAGAAACCTTTCTGTCAAATCAGTCCAGTAATGCTCCAGTAATTGAAACCTAATAAATACTCAGTAATGCGAAGAAAGATGTTCCCTGTCCCGAAGCCCTGATCTGCATTACAATTATAAAAGTGAGACAAGTGAGAGAAGAAACGGTCTCCCTGAAGAGAGAAGAAGCCAGGGAAGCTCCCTCCCTTGTGTGAGAGAGAGTCCTCTTCTTTACTTTGTGCGTGTATGTGTGAGCCGGAGTATTGTGTACTTGTAATCGCTGTCATTAGTATGTGAGAGACAGACGGCGTGAGGAGGAGAGAGGCAGGTAGAGCGGGTCAATGATTATTCATTGGTAGCTCAAATGGATCGGGGGTGAGGTAGGAACCCAACTTGCTGTTAGCACTTCATCCATCATTATACAAAACCTTTGTCAGTAAACTGTCCACAAACAAGCCTAATGATATTGCAGCTGAAGTGCGGCCATCAAAGAGTGCACTCTCAGAATGCTGCAAGCAAAGAGCTTCGGCGGATGGTCAGGCAGTGTCTCACGCCTCTTTTCTGACTGCTGGTGCAACTCATATTACTTTCTGAGTATGCTGCTATGCGCAGCAATTAGGCAGGTGTGGGGAATGCAAGTGTGAACTTCTCTCCCAGTCTCTCTTCAAGTACTTTGTGACTTTTTATTCGTACAACCGAGTGCAACATAATGTCTGCATTTGAGGGGGAAAAAACAAGCCCCATTATCCCCCTCTTGTCTGACACATTGTGCCTGGACTACAAAGACACTTAATTCTTGTCGAGTGAGATCTGGGAGTCGATAGGATGCAGCCAGGGAGGGCTTTGACAGCAGACTTTTAGCCCCGCCTTAGAGTGGCTGGTTAGTTTCAAGCACACTGAGGCCTTAAGAATGGGAACGCATTAGCAGAAACGTTGTTATGATTAATGTTTTATCACCTAGCTTCATTTTTGTGGGTGGTGTGCCTGAATGAAAACAAATGGGCTGCTCCTGATCGTTGACTCTTGACAAATTTGGAGTGTTTTTATGAGTCTATGATACTGTTGGACTGACCTGCTGCTGTGAAGCTATGCAAAAAAAAAAAATATTTTTTTAAAGTTTTAAAGTTATTTTTAATAATCACTCTGACTGAAAGATGAGAGTCAGATATGTCAAAGTATATATTACATGTTCAGATTCAGCTTTTTGTGATGCTAGGTGTGAAAGGTTTACACAGAGCTGTCGCCGTTGGGGTGGAACAGAGGGTGGTCAAATATCAACCAGATTTTAAAAAGCACTGAATAAATAGTTACTCAAATAGTGTGACATCTCATCTGAGAAAATAGATGTCAAACAGAGAGTCAGACAACCAAGCAGACAAATGATCAGCAGTGCAGAATTTGGAAAAGCTGGACGAGAAAACACCACCAAATACTGTTTTATCATCAGTCAGTTTAAAATCAGCTTGATGCTCGATGCACAGTGAAGAAAGGCAACAGTGCATGAAGCAGAGAAACACACACTCTGACGCAATGTTTTCCTTGTTTTGATCTAAATCTGCCACCTAACAGTGCAGTTGGCACAAACAGATGTCACATGTAAAAGTTGTGTAATAACACTGTAATAGTAGACTGCCACTTCAACAGTACATCTGATTTTCCTTAAGCATGGGTTTTTTAAGAAAATAATCTGCACATATGACCAAAATATAATGCAAAAGAGCTCCACATAACTGCGGTAAATGTGAAAATAAATATGAAGGATAAAAATATGCAGTGATGGAATTTACACAACTGTATTTAATCATAATCTGTCACAGTGAGGGATTATGATTAAATATAAATGCAACACCTGGAATCATATGAAACATAAATTCTTCCGGATTTATTACAACACAACTCAACCTGCGCAATCACCCATTTTATAGGCTGCCATTTCTTACTTTTTGAAGGAACACGCAGGTTGGACATGACAACCACCATGGAGTCGGCCTGGACCCGGAGGACGTAGGCAGTCAGGTTTTCATAATCCAGAGGTTTAGCTGTGGAGATGACGCCTGTCCTGTTGTTCACTTGAAAATGACCTGGAACCAAACAAAACAGAGCACATGAAAAGGTAAAAACAGTACCAGAATTGATTGAAGTGCTGGATATTTGCACAGCGAAGCCTCGTTTTCCTAACTACATAGTGTTCTGATTAACGCTAAGTGGCTGTGCTTTGTTTGCACTCTTGGCAGTGCACGTCTCTAGGTCAACATTGTTTAATAAATGCTGCTATGCAGGTAAAAGAATTGAATGCATTTATACTCATCTTCGTGGCCAATTGATGCTTAAGTGTAAATGATGTTGCCTCAATGTCTCATTCACCCATTCACGCACACATTCACACACCAATGGCGGCGATGCATTTATACTCCTTCACAGGAGCTTTTCTCTTCACGGTCAATTGGTCCCTAAAGATGTCATGAGTAGGATTTGTTTGTTGTGGTTTGTAGACACAACATTGAAAGTTGGCCCCGTGGTCACAACGTCTTTGGAGAGTCTCGTCACCTCTCAACCTGCGTGCTGTTATTGCTCAAAGACAACGTCCAGAAACGTCCCAAAAACATGAAAATAAGAAAACATATGCATAGGGCAGGGTCTCTGCAGATACAGCAACCACCACATGCCTCTGGTGGGTCATAAGTGATGATTGAGACAGATTATTTTTCTATACATTGTTTGTTTGGGAAAACGTAGTCGTTATAGTGTCGAGCCCAATAGATATTTTCTTTAGCACATTTCAACCAATTATGGTGAAATTATCCAGATGTAGAAGAAGTTGTACAAGTGTGTCATAATTATCCTCATGCTCTGTAGTGAGTGGCAGCGCTGGAATAAAGACTGCCTAACTAATGGAAATTAAAACTTTTTTTTTTTTTTTTTTGCAGTTGAATGACTGTTTAGTTTAAGCACTGACAATGGAGATAATATAGAAATACATCAGGTTGATTTTTCTTCTCCTTTCAATGGCATGAAAAGACAGCTAAAGGGGCTGGAGGTAGATTTATGGAACTCTTTAGGTCTTAAGTGGGCAATTTCCAGGCGTATCTAAGGACAACTGACTAGCCTCTGCTTCCACATGACACAGACACAGACCACTGCAACGAGCACTTGAGGTGCATGGTGGGAAAAAGGTTACTGACAGACATCTTCTTCCTAAACTCTTGGCTCTCAGGTACATCTCCTCTTTTGGCTAAAAACCTCAGCTAACCTCACACCTGTCTGGTGTTCTCTCTCTCTCCCAGGGTGTCATTATGCTCTTCAGGTGTTGCAAACAAGTGTGAAAAACTGTCTAAAGCCACGGGTATCTCAAAATTGTCTCCAGGCAAAGACAGCACAAACAGCACCTATGGTTATAATGTGTATCCCACAATTTTTGAAATTTTGAAGAAGGATAAAAGAAAAAGGAAAGATATATATATATATATATATATATATATATATATATATATATATATATATATATATATATATATATATATAAGAAAGATATTTCCCCAGCAATGAGTTGCTAATGGCCCTTTTCCACTAGCACCTACTTGGCTTGACTCGACTCGACTTTTAGGCTTTTCCATTACGTGTTAGTAACTGGTACCAGGTACTTTTCTAGCACCTACTTTCTACTCGGCCGGTAGGTTCCAAGCGAGCTGAGTTGAGCCGAGTCGAGTAGTGTGCTAGAACTGTGTAATGGAAAAGTGCCATAAGTGAATACCTCAGGCAGCAGAAACCCGGTGGGGAAGAACGGCTGGAAGCATCATCATGAAAGGACAAACCCCTACATGGCATGTACCACCGCCAAATTGAGGAAGTAGCTGATATCAGAAAATCCTACCAGTGGCTGGAAAAGGCTGGACTGAAAGACAGCACAGAGGCGCTAATCATGGCAGCACAAGAGCAGGCTCTGAGCACAAGAGCGATAGAAGGTCTACTACACCAGATCCAAAGTGCGGGCTGTGCAAAGAAGCCACTGAGACAATCCAGCACATAACAGTGGGATGTAAGATGCTAGCAGGTAAAGTGTACATGTAACGCCATAACCAGGTGGCTGGCATAGTGTACAGGAACATCTGTACTGAGTTTGGGCTGGAAGTCCCGAGGTCAAAGGTGGTGGAGAATGACCGTGGAGAAAGATCCTGTGGGACTTCCAGATATAGGCGGACAATGTGGTGGTGGACAAAGAGCAGAAGAGGGCTGTACTGATAGATGTAGTACTCCCAAGTGATAGCAACATCAGGAAGAAGGAACACCAGAAACTGGAGAAATGCCAGGGGCTGAGAGAACAGTTGGAAAGGATGCATGTCGTGAAGACGTCAGTGATCCCTGTGGTGATCGGAGCGCTCAGGGCTGTGACCCCCAAGCTGAGCGAGCAGATCCCAGGAACAACATCTGAGATCTCTGTCCAGAAGAACGCAGTGCTAAGAACAGCTAGATATTGTACAGGACCCCCAAGCCTCAAGCTCACAGAAACTGTCCGAGAAATGAAAAAAAAAAAAAAAGTATATATAGATAGATAGATAGATGTGTGTGTGTGCGTGTGTATAAACTTCTGTATGGTACAGGATCTGTAGGACATACCTAGTTCATTTCCTGCCACAATGGAGTAGAAGATGGTTTGATTCAAAGCAGCGGCTAGAATTGTCCCCACTGGTGTGCCCAACGGAGCCAGCTCACTAACTGGAGGAAATCTGGGGAAAAAAAAGAATAAAGAATAAAAACACAATGAAGGTGCTTGACATAGTAGCAAATATTCCAATATCAAATGTAGGAACTGTGTTGAAAAGAGTTGAGATGAATATTGATAAATGTTATCATAAAAGCTCGTATATTTGCCTTATAAGAAGAAATATAGCAAACAGAATTAATTCAGATTGATTAAATCATTAAATTCCTACTTCATGCATGAAAAAGACTTACTGCCAAATTGCCAAGAGTGCAAAGTCGGTATTAATTACTGTGACTGTGTAAATGTATGGTAAGTCATTAATTATTTTTTTTAAATAATAATTCATAACATTTCAGAAAAAACTATGCCAGAGCAGAGGTTCTCAAAGTCGGAGGCAGGCCTTCGCAGTGGGCACTTTCAGGGGAGGCTCAGTGAATGGAACAAAAAAATATTACATTAGTTATAAAAAAAAAAGAAATGGCCTAATAATGTGAGTGATTTAGCTGAAGAGATAGTTCAGAGATAGAGTAGTTTTGGGGAATTGTAATGCACTTTCTCAGACTCAGAAATGAATAAATACCTCAGTACAGACCTTTTTTATGTGTATATCTAAAGTTATGTCAAAGTGCAATATTAGGCTCCACGGAGTGTCTATGTGATCAAATAACATAATCATAATCCCATATGCATCCAGGAATTGAGCCAAACTAAGTAAATAAAGTAAGGGAGGTGAAGGGATGCCCACTGTCTCTACTTGTTTCTACTTATCAGCAAAAAATAATATTTTTTCAGCTTTTTGCTCATAAATATCCACTGTTCAAGTGAATGTCTTGTTGTCAGGGATTATGAGTTTGTGTATTTTTCAATTTTGCTTTGAAAAGCATGTAAGTTATTACTAAAAAAGATTGACCTAAACTAATCAAAAAATGATGAACTGTTTATTTTATTATTTTTTTATAACCATTTATTGTTCCAATTATTTTGTTTTGTCACTTCTTTTGATAGTTTTACCATTTACTTTAACTTTACTCAAGTCTCCAGATAACAATACAGCATATTATTTCCTCCCTGGTAAATGAATAAGTAAACTATTTCCCTCTAAGGGAGCACAATGCAGTTTGGCAAAAAATATGACTCATAAATAAATAATCCACTACTGCTTGGGCTGATGCCAAATCTCCCCACATATCTAATAATAACTTAGTAGTGAGGACAAGAACACTCAAAAGACAGACGCTGGATGTGGCGCATCAGCAGCAGTAACGCTGGCTTTATATCCGAGCGTGGCGGTGAGGAGGGAGCTGAGCTACGAGGCAAAGCTCTCATTTCTCTGCTCAGTCTTTGCTTCGGGTCTCAACTATGGTCTTGAGCTTTGGTTTAGTGACCGCAAGAATGAAACTGAAGGGTTAAGCAGCTGAGTCGAGGTTTTTCTGCAGTGTGGCTGGCCTTACTCCACTAGATAAAGCGTAGAGCACAGCGATTCAAGAAAACCTTTCTGTCGAGCTGCTGCTCCTTTGTACTGAGGGGAACCAGCTGAGATTGTTTGGGCTCTTAGCGAGGATGACTCCCGACTGCTTCCTTCTTGGTAGGAGAGTTTTGAAAGCAACCGACTGGGAGGAGACATCAAGGCAAACCCTGTTTATTATAGTAGTATTTGATCTTTCAGCTGTGCTGGGGTTTTCAGCGGGAGGAGCTGGAGGAAGATGCTGGGTTAAAGCATGTTTGGGTTACTCGGCTGGTCCTGCTGCCCTCTTAAACTCTGAGTAGAAAGAGATGATTGTACATTCAAATTAAAATGGAGGTTTTTTTTGTATTGTTATCTTATTTTTTTTACTTGCTCATTTATTCATTTATTCATCAATTCGATAATTCCTGTATATGTTGTTCTTTGACCCACTTTTAGCAAAAACCTTTTCACCCAAACTCAAAGTGCCAGACAGACTGCGTTATTATGAGATAGAAGATTCCTATTTTAACAAAAGGATT